>CM077460.1:24514748-25242248 GCA_039654765.1 Mylopharyngodon piceus | reverse complement strand
ATGTTAACAAATACAAATTATGATTTTAATAATGTATTAGTAAATGTTGAAATTAACATTAACTAAGATTAATAAATGCTGTAGAAGTGCAGTTCATTCTTAGTTCATGTTAACTATAGTAGTTAACTAATGTTAACTAATGAAACCTTATTGTAAAGTGTTACCATAAATTAAAATAAATTAGTCAGCAAGGATGCATTAAATTGATCAAAAGTGACAGTAAAGACATTTACATTGTTACAAAAATTTATGTTTAAAAAAAAAAAAAAAAAAAAAAATATATATATATATATATATATATATTCATCAAAGAAAACTGAAAAAAGTGTTTCATGATTTCCACAAAATATTAAGCAGCACACATTTTTTAAACACTGATAATAATAAAATGATTTCTGAAGTATCATGTGACTGAAAACTGGAAGATAGGTGCTGAAAATTTAGCATTACCATCACAGGAATAAATTACATTTTACAATATATTGAAATATATATTTTAAATTGTAATAATATTTCACAGTACCTTTTTTTTTTTACTGTATTTATGATCAAGTAAATGCAGCCTTGGTGAGCATAAGGTACGTCTTTAAAAAATCTTAGAAACCCCAAACTTTTAAGTGGTTGTGAACCTATGATTATATATCTTTCAACAGTAATCAAATGTGTATTAGTTAATAATCAGAATCTAGAAAGCAGTAAAGAGGCATTGAAACTCACAGACAGTGCCTGCTTTGGCATGTGACTCAAAGATGAGGACACCAGCGAGCTCTCTCTTCACCTGCAGGGGGCAGCACGATCACAGCTCATGTTAGTATGTTCATACCAGGCATTACTGTGTAAATGAGGCACAGAGGTTGTATGGAGGTCTTACAGTGTTAGATAGATGAGAGAGCGCTTTGATATGCAGCAGCTCATCATAAATAATCTCTAGGTCTTCAGCTGTTCTTTGACCTGGCCTGTAAAGGGAGCACGGGACAAAGAAAGAAGGGAGGATTTCAAGAAGAGTGAAATAGTAACATCAAGCACTCCTGTCCTAATGGGACTAAAATGCACATTTCAAATGAATAAATACTGCAGGGGGCGCTGTTGGTCACTCACGGTTTCCTGAGGATCATTCGCATGTGTGCGTCAGGGCCGATTTGAGAGAGGAAGAGGAGGGTCTCCTGCAGCTCTTCCTCAGCTTCACGTTTCTCATCGTCGCTAGGCAACACCGCATCCTCTTCCTCGTCATCAAGGAAACGATAAAAAAGGTACTTATCTTGAAAGCTGAGCTCATGGTCAACTGTCGACATAAAAAATAAGAGAGATGAAATACAGCATGTGATCTGGTGCGTGAAGCTATTCAGAGGCTCTTATTAGTGTCATTTTAAGAAGTTCATGGGGGATTATTTTTATTTTATCAAGCTATTACTTGGTTTGACAAGCTGGGTCATTCTGCAGTATAGAACTCAATGTTCAGCTGCGACAGCTAAGCAAGTGCCCTAGAGATGAATGGGAATGCTAACATCTTTCTTCAGGTTTTAAAGACCTCATTGCAAAAACAAAATGTAAAGTGATTTTGAAGTCAATTAAAAAACCTAATTGATTTCTTCGTAAAAGCAGTGTTTTTATTGTTAACTAAAACTATTAAAGGGTTAGTTCACCCAAAAATGAAAATAATGTCATTTATTACTCACCTGCATGCCGTTCCACACCCGTAAGACCTTCGTTAATCTTCGGAACACAAATTAAGATATTTTTGTTGAAATGCGATGTCTCAGTGAGGCCTGCATAGCCAGCAATGCCATTTCCCCTCTCAAGATCCATTAATGTACTAAAACATATTTAAATCAGTTCATGTGAGTACAGTGGTTCAATATTAATATTATAAAGCGACGAGAATATTTTTGGTGCGCCAAAAAAACAAAATAACGACTTGCATAGTGATGGCCGATTTCAAAACACTGCTTCATGAAGCTTCGGAGCGTTATGAATCTTTTGTGTCGAATCATGATTCGGATCGCGCGTCAAACAGCCAAACTGCTGAAATCACGTGACTTTGGCGCTCCGAACCGCTGATTCGACACAAAAGATTCATAACGCTCCGAAGCTTCGTGAAGCAGTGTTTTGAAATCGGCCATCACTATATAAGTCGTTATTTTGTTTTTTTGGCGCACCAAAAATATTCTCGTCGCTTTATAATATTAATATTGAACCACTGTACTCACATGAACTGATTTAAATATGTTTTTAGTACATTAATGGATCTTGAGAGAGGAAATGTCATTGCTGGCTATGCAGGCCTCACTGAGCCATCGCATTTCAACAAAAATATCTTAATTTGTGTCCCGAAGATTAACGAAGGTCTTACGGGTGTGGAACGGCATGAAGGTGAGTAATAAATGACATTATTTTCATTTTTGGGTGAACTAACCCTTTAAGTGTGTTTGGTGTATGGTTATTGGTTACATGAAAAAAATAAAGGGCAACTATCTGAAATAAGTTGAAGTTGAAGTACTAAAATTACTAAAACTGATATAAAAATAAAGCTAAATAAAAATATTAAAAAACAAAAACTAATAAAAATGACAAAATCACATAACAAAATAACTAAAACAAACTATTATTAAAATGAAAGCTAAAAGTATACAAATAAAATCTAATGCAAAATGTTAATAAATGCTATGATAGTATATAAATACTGCTAAAACAACGCTGGTTAAAATAATATTCCCGATAAAACATTTGAAATTTACATTTCAATCAGAGAAAAGAAAATGAAGAAACATTCAACATTCACTCAAACCAATGTAGAGAACTTTTAAAAATCTATATGATCATTTAATTGTGATAAATGAAAACTAAGCAATAACATTTTAATTTTTAAATGTAGCATAGAAGGAATGACCCAGCTATTAAATGTAGGATAGACAATGTTTTTCAAAAACACTCTTCACATCCTGATAGCAATCAATAATAGAAGTGGTCTAAATGTTAAAAAAATGTACATATATCTTCTGTGGAAGTCTCAGGACCAAAAAATGTTCCTCCAATCATTGCATTCGGTCCGTATTAGCGCACGTCATCAGCGCGTTTCATGAGGCTATGCAGAGTTGTAGACAGACAGTCACGGAGCACCGTAAACAAACAGCAGCCGCCTTTTACAGTTCCTCTTGAACCAAAACAACGAGATTATGCTGCGTTAAGTTGTTTACATTCATTATTATTGTAATGTTATGTTAAATACTTTGAGACGTGATTTAACGGCATCTCTCGTGACGCATTGCAGACTCTGCTCTGGCTGTGTGTGTTCATGTTTTTTGAAGGAGGTGTTGTTTTGGAGACACTCTGAAGGGAGGGTGGAAACTTATGCTTTCAAAACTAGCTTGCTATTGCTAGCCTCTCTGAAATTGCCTACCCTACCTTTAACCTGGCTGTCACGACAGCAAATGGTACAGGAGTGCGTGTTTGTTGTGTACCGTGATTCAGGACCCCTTCCTCCAGGAGCACCTGCCACATTCCCACAGCGTGAGCTCGACTGTGAACACATGAGCTCTGCTGAAGCAGCCAGTCGACCAGCTCCGTGCCGACACAACACTGCCTGCAAACACACATACAGGTCACGCTGAACACAGATATGTACTATGGCATAAATGAATAAATATTGCATATGATGTGCCATATAACATTTGTCAACACACACACACACACCTGTAGGTTTTCAGATGATATTTTCTATCTCTGATCATGTGGGGAGCTCTGGCCAGAATAGCATTACGTAAGACTTTTTCTGCCCTCAAAATCTTTTCTGAAGGAACCTGAAGCAAAATCCGGAACAGAGAGAGAGGAAGTTGAGAGTGAGGCACAGAAAACACTCAGCACAGCCTATTTTCAGACTATAGCACAAGACACATTCATTGAGATTCAATTGCCTGCACTCAATTTCCAAGTGTAGATGACAAAAGATCTTTTTCAAAAGATTTTAAATTCATTTAATTATACAAAATTAGCATAAAACTGAGGTGACGACAGTCTGCGGTCTTGAGTTACGTGGAATTACTGCCAAATTAATCATCAAAACTGTTCTTCGGTCACTCTCAGGAAACAGATAAAATTAAAAATTAATTTTTTTTTTATTGCCCCTGAAGGGACTTTTGCAAAAATAAAAAATATATAGAAACTTTTTGCGTACTCATGAGTAACTATTACGTGTGCATGAGAAACTTTTCACGTGCACATAGAAATTTTTTGTGTGCTCAGTGCTCACACAATAAAATTTCTAGTACTTTATGTGTACAATAACCTGTTTCCTTTGTGTGTCACTGCCATTTTACCATGAAGAAAACTAGAGTATAGATACGCATGAATTAAAGGGTTAGTTCACCCAAAAATGAAAATTATGTCATCAATTACTCACCCTCATGTCGTTCTAAACCTGTAAGACTTTTGTTCATCTTCAGAACACAAATTAAGATCTTTTTGATGAAATCTGAGAGCTTTCTGTCCCTCCATAGACAGCTATGCAATTGAGATTTTTGACGCTTCAAAAAGTTCATAAAGAGATCGTAAAACTAATCCATATGAATTGGTTTAGTCCAAATTTTCTGAAGAGACACGATCACTTTATATGATGAACATATTGAATTTAGGCTTTTATTCACATGTAAACATTCATTAACTCACACATCAGTTATGGTAATCGGAAGCTCAAGCATGTTTGCTTGACCCGTGCGAGAACCAATGAGGTTCATTCTCGTATTACACAGCACGTTTGAGCTTCCGCAAGAGGTTTGTTCTCGCACATCATTCAGGTTCGGTTGAGCTTTTGTTTATGTTCGCTGATCAATGTTTATATGTGAGTAAAAGCCTAAATTAATTTTTTATAAACTTTTTGAAGCGTCAAAATTTCAATTGCCTAGGCTGTCTATGGAGGGACAGAAAGCTCTCAGATTTCATCAAAAAGATCTTCATTTGCATTCCAAAGATGAACGAAAGTCTTACGGGTTTGGAATGGCATGAGGGTGAGTAATTAATGACAGAATTTTTGGGTGAACTAAACCTTTAATAAAGATCTATTTGCTCAAAATTTGGCTTTCGTTAGGGCAGTATAGGCTCTAATATCAGTATAGGCTCTAATATCAGTATAGGCTCTAATATCACGGCCTTATGTCCACTTTAACAAATCCTCTGTGACGGCCGAGAAACCGCACCGTGAAATGGGCTGATGGCGGGTCCAGTGAGGGTCCATAAAACCATGTTCAAGGGTCCAGCATACCTCTAACATCATGGCCTTATGTTCGCTTTAACGCCTCCTCTGTGGCGGCTGTGAAACCGCGACGTGGCGTGAAATGGACTGATGGTGCAAGGATGTGTGCGTTGGGCTGATAAAAAGTTCTCTAATTTTGGATTTCATTAGAGCAGTTTGTCTAGTACGAGGCTGAATCCAGCTACTTACTTGTCATTTTTTTTTGAAGCACAATCCTCCCCTTTTTCAGTTAGAATTGAACAAAGAAAATAAGCATTTCTCTGCCACCTGTAAGGATGCGTTAAATCCGACAGTTTAATAAAGGGTGTTTGATCTTGTGAAATACGAAATTTTAGTACATTTTACTGTACCAATATTTTTTTAATTGGACGTTAAAGTTTTATTTGGGACAATATAAATATACTGCCCTAAAGAAATCCAAATTTTTATCACTTTTTACTGTAGCCTACCAATGTTTTTTTATGAACCATTAAACTTAGCATATGACAATGAACACCGAGCCGCTATTGCGCCATCAGCCCATTTCACGGAGTGAAATTCGTTAAAGTGGACATAAGGCCTTGAAGTATGATGTACTACCCTAATGAAAGCCAAATTTTGAGCACTTTTTACTGTATCAGTCGTTTTTTATGGACCCTTGAATTTGGCAAATAGGATATTTGGCACAAATATTTGGCACACAGTCGTATTGCGCCATCAGTCCATTTCACGGCGCAGTTTCTTGGCCGTCACAGAGCATTCGACAATCCAACCCTCTCCATTGACTTTGTATTGCATGAAGCTGCCTCCTTGTCATTTCTGACTTACAACAAAAAACAGAACAATGTCTAAAAGCTGCTATGTGACAGGGTGTACAGCAAACAACCTAAAAAACCCAGAACTAAGTTTTTATAAGCTGTCGACCCAAAAAAAATTAGCGTTTAAAAACACAAAAGTGGATACAGGCAATTAAGAAAGAGTGTAACGTGTCATATTACTCATATTACGTGTCATATTAGGATTATTTCACCACCCTATGTGAACCTGAGAGGAGATATATTGAGAAACTAAAATTTACCCACAATTTACCCACTCTTCCTGCTGATGCTTCACGTCATACTGCCTGTATCCACTTTTGTCTCCTTAAATGCTGGTTTTTACGGTTCGGTAGCTTATAAAAACTTAGTTCTAGGTTTTTAGTTTGTTTGCTGTACACCCTGTCACACAGCAGCTTTTAGGCATTGTCTTTTGTTAGAAGCAAGAAATGACAAGGAGGCAGCTTCACGCAATGCAAAGTCAAAGGAGAGGGTTGGATTGTTTTCCCCCCGGTGTGGGCGTGGCCTAAACGTGCTCTGTCTCTATGTAAAACACGCAGAGAAAAAAGAGAAAACACTTTAAAAAAGACGCGCAGACTTCCATGTCTTCAGTGGCGCAGCAGTAGCGAGTAAGGCTCGCAGTCCTGGCATTGAACGCGATTGACGTGGGTTTAAATCTGCCTTTTGCCAAGCTCGTGTTTATTTTCAATAAAAAAGAAAACAATGTTTTAAAAGTGGAAATAAATTGCGAATGAGTGTTTAATAATATTAAAAGTGTTTATTGGGTGAGGTTTTTATTCTTCCAATAAGGCAGCATCCATTTAATAATTTTAATAAATATAATCATTTACACTCTATTGCATCCTGTTAATGTACAAAAATACTGAGGTGCAAATAGTATCTGCCAATATAAAGTATAGATAGCATCTAATTACTATTTACTCTTATTGCAAAGAACTGAAGAAAGAAGATACTTTTACATGGTGTAAATAGAATCGATCGCTATTTTCACCTAGTTTAAATAGCATATCTCTAAGAAAATGCTGCTATTTTCACTTAGTGTAAATAGAATATATTGCTATTTCCACTTAGTGTAAATAGCATCTATCACTAAGAAAATATGCTGTTTTCACTTAGTGTAAATAGCATCTATCGCTATTTGCACTTAGTGCCGCTGCCGTAAAACGGGTGAGCACGGAAAAAAATCCTGTGCGCATGTGAAAAGTTTCTTGTGCACACGCAAAAAGTTTCTCATGCACATGCAAATGTTTCTTGTGTGCAAAAGAAAGTCTGTATATTTTTATTTTTATTTTCAAAGGTCCCTTTAGTAATCAACATAGACACAGGCAAATTATTACCAGCGAATGCAAATATTAATTTTAACAGACAACAAATAAAAAAAAAATAAAAGCAAAACTGATTCTATATAACCCATTTAAATGTAAATGAATGGGAACATGTAACTATGACTGACTGACTAGGACAATCCTACCTTATTCAGGTTTTTTGACATAAAATTGAGAGGGTCGCTGTTGAGATTCTCTTTGTCCGGCATTCCTGCATAAAACAGAAAGATTGCTGAGAAATCATCATTGACGTCTTGTGTGAGTGTGTATGTTTGCGTATGATACTCACTGTCATTTGTAGCCCCACTGTCCATCACTCCGTACGGCGGGGCGAGAAGCCCTGCCATGCACTGCCTGTATTTCTGCAACACACAGAATAACACAATGAAAATTTATTTCAATCCCCCAATACCTCAGAGCTGTACTGAGTCATTTTCATACAGGTGAAATGACTGCCTTTACATCATTAAAGTGAAAGCTCTGTAGTAAGAACGCTGAGCTCCACCAATCAGATTGAAGCCTTCTGTGGCTTGGCAACGATCACTATGAATATTCAGATGTTTTTGTTCCTTTTCTCTCCGTATCGCCATGGTGATTAGTGACGAGGTGCCACATGCAGCTGAGAAACAGCAGGCAATGAATGAAACACTGATACCGGCCCAAACTCACCTAGAGTTCAAACACACATTATACTGCACCTGGAAATCTTTTTACATATTCCCAAAATGGCTGAGAAGTTGATTTATCAGCCAGTGTGAATGGAGTTTACAGCATCACACTGAAAAAAAATTATTTTCTTAATAAGTATTTTTGTCTTGTTTTCCAGTATAATTATCTAAAGATCCAAAAAGAAAAAAGAAAAAGAAAAAATTAAATCAAATCTGAACGAAATTCAGTGGTTTATGCTTAAAACGAGGAAAAAAACTATCCACCAATGGGTTTAATAAATAAACTAGATTCAAGATATACTCTTCATTATAAATCTTCATGAGTAAACTTATCTTGTTTACTCATAAATACTGACAAAATACCGATGAATAAAGTTATTTTTGCAGTGAAGGAAATCTAATAACTACAGGCCTAATAATTACTTTCTCATAATTTTTTAGCAAATTGATTGACTAAAAAGCAGGTCCTTTTTCAGTCATCAGGCTGTAGGGTCCTGCAGAATCACCCCTTATTATAAAGTAAGAGTTTATATCAAGATGAGGACACTTTCTTATTATCCACAAAATTCCACATAAATATGAAAGAGAGCACAAATTTTAGAAATAATGGTTTGTAAAATCACATTCACACACAATACCGTTTAAACATTTGGGTTAAGATTATTTTAATGTTTTTGAAATAAGTCTCTTATGCTCACCAAGGCTGCATTTATTTGACAAAAATTCAGTAAAAACAGTAATAATGTGAAAAATTATCACCATTTAAAATAATTGTTTACTTTTTAAATATATTTTAAAATGTCATTTATTCCTGTGATCCAAGTCTGAATTGTTTATGTCCAGCGCTTCCAGGTTCTACGTCAGAACGCCGACTCAGTATTGGCCAGCTCCTGTGTCAGCATCACACGCATGCGTCGTGCAGCTCACATGATCAGTGTTGGCCAATACTGAGTCAACGTTCTGACGTAGAACCTGGAAGCGCTGAACATAAACAGCATAGGAGAATGACAGGGGAGAGATGAATTTGTTGAATAAAGTCATTATTTTTGTTTTGTTTTTGCTCACAAAAAGTTTTCTAGTCGCTTCATAACATTAGGGTTGAACCACTGTAGTCATGTGGACTATTTTAACAATGTTATTACTACTTTTCTGGACCTTGAATGACGGTAATTACGTTGCTTTCTATGGGGGATAAAAAAACTCTTGGATTTCATCAAAAATATCTTAATTTGTGTTCCAAAGATGAACGAAGGTCTTACGGGTTTGGAATGACATGAGGGTGAGTAAATAATGACAGAAATTTCATTTTTGTGTGAACTAACCCTTTAACGCTGCATTCACACGGGGCGTCGGCGTCAACGCTTGGCGTAGGGCGTCTGAAGCTTGGTGCTGACGCGACCATCATAGTGACAACAGCCACTCACATTACTTTCCGGTGTTGCATGAACGCAATTGACTCGCGACTGCTCTAGGGTATTTGCATAAGGCGATCTGATTGGCTGACGCCTGTATTGGCGCATGAAAAGTTGAGAAATTTTCAATTCCTGCCGCAAGCAACGCGAGTGAAGCGACGCGACGGAACCCACAATTCAGTTCGGCAATGCATGACGTCACCCATTCAAAGTAAATGAGAAGCGTTAACGGCGATGCTCTATGTGAATGCAGCGTAAGGGTCTCTGAGTGGACTGATGTAATACAGATCTTCATTAACTTTAAATGCAGTACAACGCCCCATGGTACTCTGATGCGTTGTTTCCATTGAGTAGAACTGACAGAGTGTCCAGAGGACATTCTGTATGATAAAGTGAACTGAATGTTCAGTGCTAAAGAATCAGAGAGGGTTACAACTGCAAATTGCAGCAGATGGTTTCCTTTGGCCACTGATTTGAAGTCTTCAAACAGGCTTTGTTCCATTCACACAAATGCACTTTGTATATCCTGTTTCCTTCCTGTTTCCTGAAGCTTAAACAAAAGCTAACTTTTTCTTAACTTCTCCCATCCCCCAGACTTGCAGGCCAACACACACACACACACACACACACAACAAAATAACACGTTGTTCTTTCCAGCTGGCTGCCTTCACATAGGTTAAGTAATTCAGTAAGGATTATGCAATTAACAGCATATAAGCACACAGAACAAGTGTACTTCCTCCCTCAGTGCCCCGTCAGGCGGTGCCCCCTGCAGCCTGGCACAGAACTGACCCAGAGAGACAGAAGCCCCTCAACATTCAACGCACATCCTCGGCTTTCAGCAGCTGATATTCACCTCACATAGCCACACAAGGACAGGGCCTCTTTATCAAGTCATTAACATCCTATCGGAAAAAAATACATTCTGAAAACGCATTAAAAATCACATGTAGGGAAGGTACGCAAGAAGAGAACATGTATCAAAAAGCAGAACCATGATTAGCACCAGTAAGAATCATTACCACCACTGAAAAAGACCTCTGACATCATTAACCTCAAAAACCACAGTGATATTGATGTGGCTCTGAGTCTTAACCCAGTGCTAGTACTACTATATCAATTTTAAGTGTGGTTTCTTGAATTGAAACAATGAAAATAGCACCAAATCCTTGTGCATGTGGCGTAACTGAAGCCAATGGGACTCACCCTAAGAGTTTGTGTAGTGTAGTCCGACAGAGAATCCCACAGGGACGTGATACTTGTCTCCTTCCTAAACACTGCCAACTTCCCAGCATTATCCAGGAAAACCCAGGACACCTCCTCTCCTTTTGATGCACAGACATAAAATCAAACACACACACACCCTAACGCTCCAGTTACACACGTATGGATAATGTAATCCAGTGTCTGCTCTTTGGATCTTTCTGGCCGAGCATCTGACTGGACTTCAGTCACCGTTGCTAGGCAATAGCTATAGCCAATCAGAGAGCTGCGTTCACTCAATTCACCCTGTACCACAGCATTACACATGAGTGAGAGAGAGGGAACTATGGGCTGCTAAAAGGCTCTCAAAAGCTCATGGCTTCATCAATTATTAAGGGTATTAAATTGTATTTACACTGAACGGACAGCTGTGTGTGTGTGCGTGTGTGTGCCCTACAGCAGTAGTGAAATCACCTTTATCACATTAGAGAGGAGAGTAGTCTGTCTTTGAGGATCAGTTAGTTCAGTCCTTTTCCAGTCAGGTAAACACTAATGTAGTTTATGACTTTAAGAGGACCCTATTTTGTTGCACATCACAGATCAAGTCCAGTCCATTTGTGAACGTTGTGAGTCTAGTGTTATTTTAGTAGTATTAATATACTATTAAAGTATTTATTAATATTTTGATTGATTTAGTTTCATTTTTAGTAATTTTATGTGCATTTGTCATTTTTATTTATTTTTTTATATTATTTAGCATTAAAGGGGTCATGAATTGAGAAATCAACTTTTCCTTGAGCTTTTGATATATAAGAGGTCATCGTACTATAAGAATATTCATCACAAAACAAAAAAACAGTCATGATCATCCAGGTAACCACACACAGTATTAAGAATCAGTGACTCACCTACTTATGAATGGGGTTATTTTAATAAATTCAGCTATTTTTTTTGTCTTGTGGATTATATGTAAACATCTTTTATGTAAAATATCTTACTCAGGACAGTACTAAATAAAAAATAACATGCATTTTGTATTATCTCCCTTATTTTCAGAACTGAAAACTTCCTTATTAGTCCAATAAAAGCTTTTATTGACACCAGGCCCAGCGAACGACTGATCCTGGAATGTGCCTGTCATAGAGAGGTGAAACTCCGCAGGAGAAATCAACGCCAACTTCATCATTGCAACGTTTGCCCCACCCACTGGCATGTTAGTGAGATGAGGAGGAGAGAAGAGCGATACAGGACAAGAATAACATTACCTTTCAAAGGATCCTAATGCTAGGAATATGGTTATTTATTTTCAACAATGTGCATGTCTCAGTTGAGCTTTATTTATTTGTATTCGCGATTTCACTGTGGATTCTTTGGTAAATAAATCGCATTTTGGCGCAGGCTTTGCAAACAGACTTTTACGATATGGACTCGACAGTAATGCAACAACATGTAAGTAACTGTGTTAATTCTAATGCCTGATCTGATATGTAATGATTCATGTACAGTCAGATGTTCTTTGTCTATGTGTCAGTAAATCAAACCAGTGACTAAACGGTCAACTTCACGTTGTTTCTCTTAATAGGATGTAAATAATCTTTTATTTAAATGGTGAGTAAATTGTATAAAGAAGCGATCAAAGAACGCTCCCTTTACAATCGCTAGAGCTGTCAATCAAACAGCGCGAGTTTATCAGTGACTGAGTTCTGGGCTCGCACCAAAACTCCTGTTTTATTCAACGAATCTCTTAGTTACAATGCGTTTGCACTGTTAGTTACAATGAAAGCATTCGTTAGTGTGCAGAAATTGAGTTGAAATGCCGAGATCACTGCTTTCATGTGCTCAACATGTCTGTAATTGGCTACAATGTTCTAATGCCATAGATATAAATGTAATCCAACACTTTTCACAATTAGTTAACCTTGAGAGCTGTAATAGTAAAAACATGCTAAAAGTTTTCGAGAGAGTAATACTTAGCTATTTCAAATGGAAAGATGTTAGCCAATCACAGCAGTGGGCGTTTACACTGAAGTCTCACAGCAGACACGCCCCTTAAAACAGAGCGTTCAAATCAGAGGGCTAAAACCAGGGTAGGAAAAATGCCTTTTATTTCTAAATTAAGATTATTTTTGATGTAAAAAGCATACTAACATTATAAGTGCACCCCAGGAAACATTATAAAACACTAAAACAATGCAGTTCATGACCCCTTTAAATTATTTTTATTTCAGTAGTTAGTAATGTTAATTTTAACTCATTTATTTCAATTTTTTCAATGCAACATTTCTAATTTCTGTTTAAGTTTTTCATCTAATATTTATATTTTATTTCATTTCAGCTTTTTTTTTCAATTACTGAAAACAGTTTTAGCCTATTAACTGTCAGTGTCCTGGTAGCAGGACACTTGGCATGCTTTTTTTATTGCCTTTTTTCCCCCTATCACATATTTTAATAATCATCATAAATTAGGTATCTCTGAAGTATATTCCCATTCATATTTACATTTTTTTAGCACACCAGGGTGATCATGAACATGAAATTGTCCAGCCATGACTTCCTGTTCCACGGGAGTATAAACATGAGGAAACACAAAGGCCAAATTCCCGTAATCATTCATTATAATGAGAAAAACCAAAGAATATAGTTCTGATGTGCAGCAAAAGATTGTTGAGCTTCACAAAATAGAAAGTGGCTGTAAGAAAATAGCTAAAGCATTGAAAATCCCCATTTTCACTATCAGGGCAATAATTAAGAAGTTCCAAGCAACAAAAGATGTTACAGATCTGCCTGGAAGTGGACGTGTGTCTAAATCGTCCTAATGCACGGTGAGGAGGAAAGTTTGAGTGGCCAAAGACTCTCCAAGGATCACAGCTGGAGAATTGCAGAGATTAGTTGAGTCTTGAGTCTCAGAAAGCCTAAAAAAAATTATCAAACAGCACCTTCAAGTTGTTCGGGAGGGTTTCAAGAAAAATCCTCTGCTCTCATCCAGAAATCTCCAGCATATTCAGGTGTCAGACAAGACTGGAACTTCAAACGGGACCGGCTTCTATGGTCAGATAAAAACTAAAAAAAGAGCTTTTTGGCAGCAAACCCACCAGATGGGTTTGGTGCACACATGGATAAAAAGTACCCTATGCTCACAGTTAAATATACTGCTGGATCTTTAATGTTGTGGGCCTATTTTTCTGCTGGAGGTCCAGGATATCTTGTTCAGATACATGGTATCATGGATTCTATCAAATACCAACAGATAAAAAAAATCAAAACCTGACCGCTTCTGCTAGAAATCCAATAATGGGCCGTGGTTGGATCTTCCATCAGGACAATGATCCAAATCAAACATCAAAACCAACACAAAAATGTGTCACTAAGCACAAAATGAAGCTTCTGCCATGGCCGTCCCAGTCCCCTGACCTGAACCCTAAAGAAAATGAGTGGAGTGAACTGAAGAGAAGAAGCACCAACATGGAGCTGGGAATCTGAAAGATCTGTAGAGATTCTGCATGAAGGAACAGTCTCTGATCTCTTGTCAGGTGTTCTCCAAACTCATCAGGCATTATAGGTGAAGACTCAGAGCTGTTATCTTGGCAAAAGGAGGTTGCAAAAAGTATTGAATAAAAGGGTGCCAATAATTGTGGCCAACGTGTTTTGGAGAAAAACATTTATTTCATAATGTGATTTTTCCCCCAATTTCAATTCTTTTCCTTCAATGAAAGGTTAGATTTTTGCTAATTTTATGAATTAAAGATCAAAAGGATAAACAATGCAGATTTATTTTTACAGTCATCTTTGATCATATTTACCAAGGGTGCCAATAATTCTGACCACAACTGTATATGTGCGTATATATATATATATATATGTGTGTGTGTGTGTGTGTGTACAGTATATATAATAAAAAAAATTAGTTTAGTATATTTGCTTCGCATAAACTTAACTTCTATAACTTTATACTTTAATTTTGTGAAGCTGCAATAATCTGCTGAGTGTCTTCTTTAAAAAGACACCAACCTTAGGTCTGTATTCCAAAGCATTCGTGAATTACAACCATTTAAGTTCAGATCTTTGCTCAAAAATGGGCATGACGGTTTACAGGTTAATTGTTAGTAATAGTTAGCATAGTCATGATGATCTTAATAGTTTAATACTTAGCCTGCCCGACTAATAAATGTTGTTTATTTGGCATATATATTTTTTAAAGATTTCAATGAGGTGTAAAGTCTGCAGACAACTGTGTTAGCCATGCATATATGAGTTTCTAAAAAACTTTTTCATAGTTGAGTACACATCGTGATCGAGGCTTTGAAAGGGTTTGAAATGGTGCACCTCATACACATATATACAGATTTATGAACTCTGTCACCCTTTCCCTCATTCACACACACACACTACTCGTACACAAACAAAAACACTCTTATGAGCACTCATCTGAATGAGAGGAGCTTTACAAAGAGAGAGAGGAGGAAAATAGTAGAGAGATCTTCGCCCACATTGTTCCATTGATGCAGCAGAGACTGATACATAATTCATGTTGTATGTTTGATTATTCAGCTGCATGTGTGAGATATGAAACAAAAATATGGCACATATGGTCACTATCAAGCTGTGAGACACGGGTGATACTATTTACACACACAGCGTTAATGACAGAAGCCTTACAGCCTCTGTGTGTCACACACTGAGTCACAGTCACTTCATGTTTAATGCTGAAATGATCAGAAATGATCAGCACAATAAAGTTATTACAATACACAGATTCTTCATAAGCAGGTGTTCACAGATGACACTATGTCAAATGTTGGCTGTCCGCACGTTTAAGGGATAGTTCACCCAAAAATGAATATCATTTACTCAACCTCAAGTTGTTCCAAACCTATATGAATTTCTTTTTTCTGCTGAACACAAAAGAAGATATTTTGAACTTGAAGAATATTTGTAACCAAACAGTTGATGGGCCCCACTGACGTCCATAGTATTTTTTTTTTTCCATACTACGGAAGTCAGTGGGGCCCATCAACTGTTTGGTTACCTACATTCTTCAAAATATCTTCTTTTGCGTTCAGCAGATAAAAAAAAGAAGAAAGAAACCTGTGAATGTACGTTAACATAAATGAAAAAGATTTTATGTGAAATACCAATTTAAACGGTCTTAAGAAATCTTGTACTAGTCATGTGGACTACATTATGGTGATTTTACAGTGACTTTTATGTCATTTTTTGAACTTTAGTAGCTCCTGTCCCAATTCAATTGCTGAACAAAGCATTTAAAGAAAAATTAAGTGTTTGGAATGTTATGAGGTTTAGTAAATGACAACAGAATATTCAATTTTATGAACTATCGCTTTAAAACTATATTTTGAAGATGCATTTAGCATATATAAAGACCAATAAATATTTATATCCAGTAAAAGACTCCTCTGGGGCATCATTGAATGCTGCAGTATATGAGCTCTCATTAATATCAAGAAAAGCATTATGAGATGGGAATTGAATCTCTGTTGTTTTTTTGTTTTGTATTTTATATAATTTCAGTCTATTTTTCTCATGTCGGAAAGATTCAAGCATGAAGACACACACAAAAAGACCATATCAAAGTGTCTGTGTAATGCGTATCATACGGTCCCAAACACGCTCAAAAGCTTTTGGAATTAACAACTATGCCAAATCCATTTAAGGCAATAAATACGGATATCTTGCCTTTTTCACAACCTCCCAATGCATTTACTCCCAATTCTCTGCTCAGTTAACGTGACAAACTTCAAAGACCAACACATGACTCCTGAACCGATTATTGCTGAGACCACTGGTTTACATTTACAACATACACACACGCACATTCACACACTCTATGAAAGCCTGGGATTTGGCATATGACTGTGCTGAACAGCCCAGAGGATCTGATTGAGCTGTTAGCAGATCAGACAGCGCCACCCAGTGTTACTGTTGCTCAGTGATTAGCACTGAAGAAGTGCCTTATTATAGACACAGTGGCATTGATTAAAATGGAATAGAGGCATACTGCTTACAGGGATTTATGTACTGTATGCGGCCTATTATTTAAATAGTATTAAGAATAGTATGAAATGATAACCAATAGCATGTAACATTTTTTGTCACATGACCTTACATGTTGCATGTTTAATTCAATATGGTTAGTCTGCATTGTTGGTCCAATTTTTTTAAATTTAAAAATATTAGGCAGCCTAAAAAAAATCAGTCAATGAATAAATGTTAAAATTTACAGTTTTGGCCTAATGGTTGGAGAGTCGGACTTGTAACCCGAAGGTCATGGGTTCGAGTCTCAGTAAATTAGGGCTGTGACAATAGATTGATGCTTCTCGATTCGTGGATCAATTCTGAGATTTTCTGAATGCATCGCGATTCTCTCTCGAATCGATTCTGAGCTTAGTTTTTAAAAGTGGATGGCACGCTAGGCTAGTTTTTAACTGGACGGTCAGATGCTCACGGAGAAGAGCGCTTGCGCGTTCGTCTGAGTCTGAGAATGTACTTTTATGACACGAGATTAATGTAAACAGTCCACTGCAAACACCCTTGTAATTCGCTTCAACCTTTTCGAACTTTATGAATAATTATTTTAATTAAGTGGTGTGTGTAAGGAATTGGAAGCAAGCAGAGTATGGCTGTTTCTAAAGCATGCAGTGCCATCTGCTGTTAAAAACTAAGCTCAGAATCGATTTGAGACAGAATCGCAATGCATTTGAAAAATCTCCGAATCGATCCAGAATCATTTCTCGATTCGCGATGCATCGATTTGTTTTCCCAGCCCTACAGGAAATGTAGGTGGGGGAGTGAATGAACAGCGCTCTCTTCCACTCTCATTACCCACAACTGAGGTTCCCTTGAGCAAGGCACCTAACCCCCAATCACTCCCCGGGCGCCGCAGCAAAAATGGCTGCCCACTGCTCCGGGTGTGTGTGAGTTCAATACTCACTGCTGTGTGTGAGAACTTGGATGAAATGCAGAGCACAGATTCTGAGTATGGGACAGTAGTATGGTAGTATTTTTGGGGGTTATTGGGGAGGGGGCACTGCCCATGAGGCTATCGGCGCCAACATGGCATGTCATTTCTGACGCGCTGTAGGCAGTAGTTCAATCACAAGATACTGGGTCATCTGTACAATCAGAGCAGAGTAGGCTCTCTGAAAGGAGGGGTTTGGAGAGGCCAGATCCAGTGGCGGAGCCAGGATTTTTTCATGGGGTGGCCAGGCAGGGGCCAGCAACCAGTCTGGGATAGCACAGAAATCTTCATTATTTCAACATAAAAATGAGTCTGACTATAATTTATTGGACTGTGCCTACAACACAACTGAATACAGTTAAATTGTACTTAATTATAATTGAGATAGTGAATTAGATCATGGAATGCTGAGTGAATATGACCATTTAAAAAAAAAATATTCCTCACCTGCAGGCATATTAATAAAGGGGCTCACACATAGCTAAATTTCAGCTTGTTCATTCAGCTTGTTCTGGTTCTCACCCCCAATAGCTTGTTCTCCATTGTTGCATCTTCATGGATGAGACATCCAGATAACTACATACTGTAGTGTAGTTCAAAGATTTTTCAACCTTCATTGAATTTTATGTATAATTAATGAACTCTTCAACAATTCTGAGTTTCAAAAACTAACCGAAAAAGTAAACACTAAATGTTTAACTTTGTATATTGTCAAAATAAATAATAGCAACAGTTCTATCATACCTAAATTAAACTCGGTACAAAGAAAAAAAAAATGTGTTCTCTTTTGAATTCCCATTTGCAAGAATGTGAATAAGGGCGGAAGTCAACAGCACATCAATGCCAGAATGTAAAATTAATTATTTTATGCATTTAAATGTGATACATTTTTGTTTGTACTTTATAAATTAACGCAAAATTAGCATCATCTAGTACAAATGCACAGTTCTGACATTTATTTATGCTTTAAAAAATTACATATCAGCATTGTGCCTTATATTGTGATCTCACATAACAGAATATTTTAGTCCAGAGACATGTGACGCATAGCTACAACAAATACATGCATGCATGTATAGTTTTAACGCAGCTTTAATCACCTTTTTGGTTATTCCATGACTTAATTGACGACAGAACTACGACAGAACTAAATAAACGCAATTCTTGTCAATTAAAAAGGAGACAGAAACAGCAGTTGTGAGCGGGGTGGCCAAAGGGGTGACCAAGCTTAAGCCAAGGGTGGCCACGGCCACCCCCTGGCTCCGCCCCTGGCCAGATCCTTGACTGAACCATTTCAGACACTGAGAGAAAAGCGGTGGTGCTGCAATGTATATTATAGGAAAATAGTGTTTTTTGACCTTGGATGCATGTAAATCTGTAAGAGACCTCCAAAACAAAATTAGGAACATTTAAAATAGCATAATAGGGGCACTTTAACTTCTGCCACATCAATTACACAAAACCTCTCAATACCCTGCCCTACAAAGACTGAAAACCCGCTGTAAGAAAAACACATGCGGGTCACGGTCAGATTCTTTTTTGCTTTTTACAGAGCCATTTCTGTTCTTCCTGTCAGCTAGTAGGGGTATTTTATCTAATGAAAACATTCAGCAACACTTGCACACAAACAAACCTCCCACAGGGTTTTGAACTCCCTCTGTTCAATTCGCAGAAGTTCACTGTTCTCTCGGCTGACAATCGTGGCATGTCGAGGAGTGTTATCCAGAATTGACTCCCCAAAGGCTGTTCCCACTCCCAAAGTACAGATTGTTACAGCATCCTGCAGAAAAAGGAGAAATATTAAGAAGAGTAGAAGACAAAAAGAGGGAGAGAGACCATGATAACATTTTTGTAAGCTTAATATAAAGATCCTAAAGGTGTAGTTTGTCCAAAATGAAAACTGTGCCATTTTATTTGTTCTAAATCTGTACGGCTTCGGAGAATAGAAATGAATTAAATGATGACTTAAATGCAAAGCTCCATATGGTTTTAAAAAAAGACCACTCAGTCCTTGTAATTGCATTGAAAATAATTTTCATTTCTTGGTGAACTATTGCTTTAAATGACTCTTCTAATTCATGTAATGTATGTAAATTTATGCACACTGTAAGAGAATGTGCTCAATGAGCTTTAAAAAGATTGCTGCACATAAATGATCCGAGATCAGAAGACATAAGCTCACACATTCATATTACATAAACGCATACATTTCTTTTTTGCACCGTCTTACAGTTTACATTCATTTGATCAGAGAGTGTGATAATAGCATATTGTCCAACGGATCACTCCATGAAACTGGAGCAACACACACTGTTAATACTGCATCAATGAAACGTGTTCTCACATGCACATACGCACCACACACGTTCAGCTCTGTGCAGGACATTCATAGCTGCAGGGCAACATCACAAGTGTAAAAAGGGAAGCCTAACATGATGCCTTGTGTCAGTTCTATGCACAATTGTGCATGTAATCAGGCAAGTACCCAGAATACTTTACATATGAATGCTACGATACATACAGGCTCAGAGGGGAAAACAGTATTCAGAGGTTGCTCATTCATAGCTCAGGAGAATTAATGGAGTTCTCATTTTTGTTTTATGCTCAAAAAGTGGGACTGACAGTTAAGTAACTTTGCCAAAATTCCTGAGGAGAAATAAAAATAGAAACAAATCTGATGATTGTTGACTGTCAGAAGCAATAGAAATGAATACTTTTATTCAGCAAGGACACATTAAAGGGGCTATATGTAAGAATTTTCATGTATTAATCGCTTTTTTATTGCCAAATGTGTAAACAGCTTGTAAAAAAAGTGAACTTCCCCGACTTCCTTGGCTGTCTATGAAAGCCTGATTTTTATGTTCTTCTGCGAGACGTAAGTGCCAGAAGTTACGGACTGCAGCTTTAATATGAGTCTATAAGCATGACTGATTACTCCAAAAACTGTCCAATATTGCTTTATTTGAACCAGCCTAACACAGAAACATTTTTGGTGTTTGGGGCGGTATCTGTTTGACCGACCAATGGCAAAC
This sequence comes from Mylopharyngodon piceus, assembly GCA_039654765.1. Classification (NCBI taxonomy): domain Eukaryota; kingdom Metazoa; phylum Chordata; class Actinopteri; order Cypriniformes; family Xenocyprididae; genus Mylopharyngodon; species Mylopharyngodon piceus. Next base: position 25,221,572 of record CM077460.1, on the reverse strand, counting down.
AAGGAGAGTGTTCAGGAAACCTTTTTTAAAACAGTGATTTTTCTGCATCTCTATTTGGTGGAAATGATTGTAAAAAAAAGATACATTTCTATACATATAAGCTCTAATATGCAAAACATGGACGCTTCTGGAATCTTTGAAAATTCCTCTTCATTTGTGTGGAAGTGATGAATGCTTTAGGGCCAGTAAACACATCTGACAGGGTGACTCATTGTATTCCCAGAGGATTCACAGAAAGATGCTTCCATCCCCAGCAGCCCTGCCTCAACGTCCTCATACATCAGACTATTAACAAGGCCAGTCTTGGACCGTCCACCCACTCACAGCAGCTCTTAGTAGCAGTTTCTGTATGCTGATGGATGCAAATGATGTCTGCCAGGGCAAACTACCATTTATCCCAGCTGACTCCTAGCAGATTGAGGCTTCAAATGATCCTTATTGTGGTCTCTCTTACCTGATGGTTGGCTGTCTCAGACACTTTCACATCCAGAGATCCAGACAGAACAGCGTACCAGCTGGTGCCGATGTCACCCTGCCTATACACTGCAGGCACACAAAGTGAGTCTATGAATACTGATCTGCAAATTACAGAGGAATTCTTAATTTCGATGACAGGACAGTTCTTTTCATTAATGTAACATGTGGTTCTTATTGTCTCATTATGTGGCAAATTCTACCTTTAGCACAGATTCAGGAGTTGACGTTTAACAATAAAATCTTTGGTAACACATTTCGATAGTTTGCTTTAGACATTCTACTAACTATGAGTAACTACATGTCAGCTAGCAGTCATTAGTAGACTGTCTGCTTAATATCTGCTAACACTTATGTTGATGCTCCCCAACAGACATTCTACTGACTATAAGTAACTTCGCAACTACATGTCAACTTATTGTACTAGCCCTAACCCTAACCTAACAGTCTACTAAAACTCTAATGAGAGTTAGTTGACATGTAGTTGCAAAGTTACTCATAGTTAGTAGAATGTCTAAAGTGGACTATTGAAATTAAGTGTAACCAAAGTTTTTGAGATGTCGCAAGGATGCATTTATTTGCCAAATATACAGTAAAAACAGTAATATTGTGAAATATCATTACCATTTAAAATAAGTGTTTTCTATTTTAAATATTTTAAAATGCCATTTAATCCTGTGATGGAAAGATGAATTTTCCAGCATCATTAAAAAAATCTTACTGACCCCAAATTTTTAACGTTATCAAAAAACTTTTTTTAATCTCCAAAGAATCATACAGCTGGAAACCATATACAAAAACAATCTTTAATTTTTATGTGTCGATTCATTTCTATCCTTTAGCCTTCTGAAAACACATTTCCTGACTGGTCTCAATGGAATCAAATCTGGAAGCATCATAATGAAAAAATAATTCTAAATGTGGTTCTTACAGGTGATGCCTTTCTCCAGGTACTCATAGAAGCCACACATGCAGATCTGCTGCAGCAGGTTGGGGTGAAACTTCTCAAAGGCCTTCACACCCTTTAGCCGAGCCAGAATTATATCCACATCTTCTCCCGAGCGTTCTGCTGGCCTAAAAAACACACAGACAAACAGACGTTATGGTCTGGGACACTCTCTTACCATACTGACCTACAAGAAAACCCTGACATTGCAGTGATGCATGTGACAATTACGTGAATAGGTTGCTGAGGAAATAAACAAATTTGTGTCTATTAGAATGCAACAATAAGCACATTGTGCTGTCTGTATGGATAAGGAATGTGTATAAATGTTTTTGTCATCGGTCCTGTCAAAATCAAGCCATGAATCATACAGACCTTAACAGTGTTGGGGGTAACAAGTAACACGAGTTTTGTAATCAGATTACTTTTCCCAAGTAACTAGTAAAGTAACGCATTACTTTTAAATTTACAACAAAATGTCTGAGTTACTTTTTCAAATAAGTTACACAAGTTATTTTGTTTTCCCATTTATTGACTGACACCTCTCCTGTCCCCATGTTGAGAGAAATCAGGAGTTAGTGCAGAGGTGCTTATTGTAGTTCTAGACTAAATGTGAGCAGGCATTTACTCATCTCACTTGAAAAAGCTGAATGAATGAATGAATAAAGACTGTGAAATGCATACTCAGAATATTATGCAAACGTACAATACTTAAATGTTAAATAACACAAAAATACTTTATGTATTTAATCTCAGTTTATTAACCAATGTCTTTGCTGCTGACCTTTGATGATCCCCCTTTTTTTTTTTGCTAAAGTAAGTGTTGAACTTTCTTCTCCTGCATCCTATTCTTCTGCGATTCAGAATGGCAGCACAGCTGAAAGGTTTGTTTGAGCTGCGCCCTCTACTGTACAGGCGTGAATTTGCATTTCCTTCAGCCTGAGGCTTATTCGTTTCACTTTTGGTTTGAAAGGGCCTTTACATTTGCCAAAAATAGAACTTTTGTTATTAAAAAACACAAGTAAGCCAAGCCCAGGTGAGAAAAAGTAATGCAAAAGTAACATAACACATTACTTTCTATAAAAAGTAACTAAGTAATGAATACTTTTTGCACACAAAAAGTATTCTCGTCGCTTCATAACATTAAGGTTGAACCACTGTAGTCATGTTGACTATTTTAACAACAACTTTACTACTTCTCTGGACCTTGAATGTGGTAATGATGTTGCTTAAAACCTCTTGGATTTCATCAAAAACATCTTAATTTGTGTTCCGGAGATGAACAAAAGTCTTGCATGTTTGGAACGACATGAGGGTGAGTAATTAATGACAGAAATTTCATTTTTGGGTGAACTAACCCTTTAATCTAAGCCCTGTCTGTGAAACCGGGCCTATATGAGTTATATGTTCAGTCAGGTAGCATAATTTTTCTCTAATGGTGTATGCGAGATTGAGACACTGTAGACGTAGGCACATAAAGATCATCTTTCCATTTTGCATAAATATAGCTACACTCTCATTTCTCAGCTCATTAAGTGACATGTATATGTGTGAGTGTGTGTGCGTATGCACTTGTGTGAATAAACTGCCTCTATTAACGATGTCAGTATGCTGTAATTCGGACTCCTTTTATACAGGATAGCCTTGTTGCTATGGAGATTACATCATGGAGAAATTAAGACTTCAAAGACATTTTTCAAACCAGAGGGCAGTGGGACAAATTTCATATGGAGATTAATCAAGCTTCTGAAGTTCCACAAAAGACTCTAAAAGAAAAACTAGACTTGTCTGCTCTGTTAGTACTGGCCTTTCAACTGCAACAAACCAAAGTGGCTCAGTCATTGTTCACACAGTGACTATCATTGTTCACACAATCTATCTGATCTTTTACCTACTAGTTTCCTTTATGTATGAATTTTGGTACTGAGAGCTGCAGGTATGACGTATTTCTGTAGGCCAAAACCCCGAAACGAGTTAGCATTTTAGCACTTCCGGTTCCATCTTCCCAAAGTCATTGGGGTTTTTTAACGGGTTTTTGGTTAAAGTCACAATGAAATCAAAATGCACAATTCTTGGGGTTTGTGTATGAAATATTGATTGATTGTTTACTGACAACCTGTCACTCACATCAGATTGACCAATAGCAAACCACAACCATCCAATGATTCAATCAATTTCCAATGGACAAAATTAAGTCCCACCTTACATTTTCTTGTTCGAAAGGCCATTTTACTCAGATATACATCACAATAGGGAAGAAAATACTATCGCAACTTCCATTTCATGTGACTTTAAATGCCTGAAATAAGGTCTGTGTGGTGAACACAAACTCAAGACATTTTCATGTTTTATTCTATGACATACACCAGTAAAACCCCATTGTGATATTTGTGAAGATTTTGTCTTAAAAAAGGCATGCACTAACAAATGGCTAAATGGGACTACAGAGGCTGTTGGGGGACATTAAATGTCATCATGGTGAACAGGTAAACTCATCTACTCACTAGTCCGCTTTCACAGCCTTGTTGTGTTTATATTCCCATGAAAGAGTTGACAGAAACGTAGTGATGGTGACGTTGAAGTCATGCGACCGTGGTGCAGTTTGTCTATAGCCTACGTTTAGCTTTTACGTCTAGCGATTAGGCTTCAAAATTCATAAAAGTTGTGTTAATTTGTGAAGATTATCATGATCATCATAAAGAATCATAAACTTTTTTTTGTCACAGAGCCAACAGCCAAAAGCCAATTGCAAATCCTATTGGTTTTTTGTCGAGGGAACCAGGGTGATGCTATCCGGGTTGGCTTACAAAAATATATCACTGCAGCACTGTGTATATTTCAAACTGAATAGAGTGCATTAGTGCCCGCCCCCTTTTTAGTGACGCTGGTTGCGGAAGTATTTTTTTCATTCATTTTTCCCATAGGGATTTTAAAATAGTCTTCGTTAAAGAGTTATAAGCCAATCAGCTACGAGGTGAATCACAACAGTACAAATTTTGATTTGAAGCAAAAAAGTTTTTGAAAATCGGACAAAAAGACAAAGGTACAAGACTGTGTAGTTAACAGTTTTAGTGAGGGAAAGAACTACAATCCCATGAAGCACAGCATAATCGAATTAAACTAATGGAGAAATACAAAACTACTAATTTACAAATGTTGATTATATGTATAAAAACAATATATTTTAAGTTTATTGTAAAATATGCATATATATACAAACATTTCAGTATTTTGAGAGACAAAGGAGATCGACTCGATTACATTCGCAGTGCTTAATGGGAGTGGAGCTACAGCTAAAGAGCTACAGGATCATGGGTAATGTAGTTTTTCATCAGGAATTCCACTGTTAAACTTGATTATTTTAAAAATAAGCTGAAATAATGCAGGCTGACAGCTTCAGCAGCAAATACCATGATGGATTTACAACCTCAGAGCTCGCGGTAGGTCTGTCTTTAAAGGTTTATAAGTTATCATTCAAAATCAATTTCCTAATGGAGAAAATGAATGGAGTTTTTACTTCCGGAACCCAACTGTTGCACATTATTGGGTTTTTGTTGGGTTGGCCTACAAAAATACACCATCACTGCAGCACTGTATACATTTCAGACTGAATAACTGCTGTCAGAATGACCATCAAAAGAGCAGATTTAACAGAAATGCAGCTCCCAGGCATTTTTTCTCTGACTGTGATCTCTATTGTCCAGCAGGGCACAGACACTAACAATTCCAGGGCATGAACTCTCTGAAACCACAGAAAGAATGAAAAAAGTCATCATATAATGACTGCAATGGCGACCTTTTTCAGCTATTACTTGTACACTCTATGTAAATCTATAAGCCCCTATGCATTTAGTGCATCGCTGAAAACCAGATGAGCGTCATGTACATTAACTAGGTCTATATGTATTTCTTTGCCTGCAGGTTACGCTGAGCTGCACCAGGCCGATCTCATGTGATCCTGACCAGTTTGCCTGTGCTCTTGTGGATGTGAGAGGACAAAAGTGCCGCTGACTTTTATGTGCTGAGATTCACTGGAGTGGAAACACATTACCAGCATATATCTGCTGGGCACAGAACGGACACTGCATTACAGTGGCCGCCAGTGCAAAGCCATGCCTCCCTCTTTCTGTCTCGTTCACTCTTTTCATCCATGTTACTTTCTTTTTCTTATATAGCCCCAGGCCATTGTGAAGTGTCCAAAGAGTCTTTTGAAAAAACACTTTCCCCTTTGTGTCTGTCTATGTATTTTTGTGCGCTCCAGAGGTTTTGCAGTAGGTCTGCAGTTTTAAAGGAATAGTTCACTTATATATATACACACACCGATCAGGCGTAACATTATGAGCACTGACAGGTGGAGTGAATAACACTGATTATCTCTTCATCACGGCACCTGTTAGTGGGTGGGATATATTAGGCAGCAAGTGAACATTTTGTCCTCAAAGTTGATGTGTTAGAAGCAGGAAAAATGGGCAAGCGTAAGGATTTGAGCGAGTTTGACAAGGGCCAAATTGTGATGGCTAGACGACTGGGTCATAGCATCTCCAAAACTGCAGCTCTTGTGGGGTGTTCCCGGTCGGCAGGGGTCAGTATCTATCAAAAGTGGTCCAAGGAAGGAACAGTGGTGAACTGGTGACAGGGTCATGGGCGGCCAAGGCTCACTGATACATGTGGGGAACGAGGGCTGGCCCATGTGGTCCGATCCAACAGACGAGCTACTGTAGCTCAAATTGCTCAAGAAGTTAATGCTGGTTCTGATAGAAATGTGTCAGAATACACAGTGCATCGCAGTTTGTTGCGTATGGGGTCAGGGTGCCCATGCTGACCCGTCCACTGCCGAAAGCGCCAACAGTGGGCACGTGAGCATCAGAACTGGACCACGGAGCGATGGAAGAAGGTGGCTGGGTTTGATGAATCACGTTTTCTTTTACATCACGTGGATGGCAGGATGCGTGTGCGTCGCATACCTGGGGAACACATGGCACCAGGATGCACTATGGGAAGAAGGCAAGCCGCCGGAGGCAGTGTGATGCTTTGGGCAATGTTCTGCTGGGAAACCTTGGGTCCTGCCATCCATGTGGATGTTACTTTGACACGCACCACCTACCTAAGCATTGTTGCAGACCATGTACACCCTTTCATGGAAACAGTATTGTGGTGGCTGTGGCCTCTTTGCCTGATCGGAGTATATAGTCATCATTTACTCACCCCCATGTCTTTCCAAACCTGTATGCTGTTTTCTGTCAAACACAAAAGGATACATTTTGAAGAATCTTTATGATGTTTGCTGTAAATGACTTCAAACCTGTTGCAATCCATTGAAGCACCATTTTTGCACAGGTATATCGCAATTGAGATCTTTGGCAGAATGATAGGATTCATAGGACTTGTATACAGTGCATAAGTCACATACTTTTATGATGTTTTGTGGTTCTTCTGTGTTCCACAGAAAAAAAGGCATACATGACAGAATTTTCATTTGTGGATGAGCTATTCCTTTAAAGGATTAGTTCACTTCAGAATTAAAATTTCCTGATAATTTACTCACCCCCATGTCATCCAAGATGTTCATGTCTTTCTTTCTTCAGTCGAAAAGAAATTAAGGTTTTTGAGGAAAACATTCCAGGATTTTTCTCCATTTAGTGGACTTCACTGGGGTACAACGGGTTGAAGGTCCAAACTGGAGTTTCAGTGCAGCTTCAAAGGGCTCTACACGATCCCAGCTGAGGAATAAGGGTCTTATCTAGGAAAACGATCGGTCATTTAAAAAAAAAAAAAAATTGATATACTTTTTAACCACAAATGCTCGTCTTGCACTGCTCTGCGATGCGCCAAGTATTACATTGAAAGGTCATGCGTGGCATAGATGGAAGTACCGCGGTAGGGCGAAAAACTTCATCTAATTTTCTCCTCCAACTTCAAAATCGTCCGATATCGTTATTTTACCTTTTTTTTTGTAAAGGGCGTTTGGCTTAATCTTTGCATGTTTGCTTTGTAGACACTGGATCGGTACTTCCGCCTACGTCACGCATGACCTTTGTAATGTGATTACGTCATGCGTGCGGATCGCAGAGCTAGTGCAAGACGAGCATTTGTGGTTAAAAAGTATATAAATTTTTTTTAGAAAATGACCGATTGTTTCGCTAGATAAGACCCTTATTCCTCGGCCAGGATCGCGTAGAGCGATTTGAAGCTTCACTGAAACTGCAATTTGGACCTTCCACCCGTTGAACCCCACTGAAGTCCACTACATGGAGAAGAATCCTGGAATGTTTTCCTCAAAAACCTTAATTTCTTTTCGACTGAAGAAAGAAAGACATGAACAGCTTGGATGACATGGGCGTGAGTAAATTATCAGCAAATTTTAATTCTGAAGTGAACTAATCCTTTAAATTGAAGCCTGAACAGGGCGCATATCTGAGAACATGTGATCCAGCCAACATTGTCACATTTTAACATATAAACCTGAAATCATTTATTATTTTTTATTTCCTCCTAAAGGAGCTAGGAGATCCAGATAAATTGATTCCGACAAAATATGTTCACAAAACAAGTTGATTAAAGAATAGAATATTTATTATAATATTTCATTAATTAGAAAAAACAACCTTACTGTGTTAATATGAAGGAATTTTCTGTATTGATTTTTCTACTTAGAATTAGAATGTTGTCCTGTCAAATGACTGAAATAAACTGAGCTAAAAAAAAAAGAATAAAAATAACAAAAGCACAAAATTAAAACTAAAATTAAAATGAATGTGCAAAATATAAAAGTAAAAGCTAATTCAAAATATTAATAAATACTATAGCCTAATAATATATAAAAAAACACTATCAGTACAGTGGGGGATCATTATTCTGACAGGTGGCTTCATCCTTTTGCATAATATGAATATCAATGGAGGGGAAGATAACAGGCAACAGAGACAGTTTAACTCTATCTTCCCAGCAATATTTAACCCTTTTATTGTCAAGCATTTTCACTAAATAGAATACAGCACAACAAAGGATTACCAAGCCAAAGGTCCTAATTTCAAATGACCGACAGTCAGTATAGACTATGGTGTCACTGATCTGTAGAAACTGGTGGACAGCGGCACAATGCAGGGGAGTCTCATCCAACAGCGCAGCCTGTTTTTTTCTCTGTGTGTGTGTGTGCACATTTATTGATCTCCACAATGCATCCTGGTGTCGGATGTAAATGAGACCATGGATATCTTTAAGAACCATTACATTGATCAGTGTAAAGACGATGTGCTCGACTACGTTTAAAGAGTCCATTAAAAACATCAGCCTCTGAAAACCCATCACACCCAGTAAGGTGATCTCACTTTTCCCTCCCATCGCCATGGTAACCTGCAGGGATGTGTCTGGGCTAGGAGGGGCTGTGAGAAGGTAACATATATTCTTACTGCTCAATATGTTCAATTGTCTCAGAGAGACCAAAAGTTGACTATATACAAAAACTCTGTGAGCCTAATTATAAGTAGCCTAACTCATCTGGTTTAAATAGCCTGCAGCGCATAAAATGGAGAGTCTGATTCAGTGCTGCAGAAGAAAATGATTAAAATATTCCTTTCAAAAATATTCCAAATGATGCACACGTGAAATTTAGATGACATGAGACCAGCAAATGAATTATATAGAGAAGCATTGTCCCTGATTGGAGAGAGACAGCAGCTTCTATCATTTTCTTTGCTTAGAGAAAGAAATGTAGCTTCAGGGGGAAAAAAGGTAAATCTATAGGTTATATGATGACAATTGCGTTGCAGGTGATGCATCAGACGCAGGGCAGAGCATCGCGCATTCTGCTGCTGTCACCTTGTTGCAGCCCCTCCGGACATTAAAATAAACAGACGGACGTAAAAAATCGCTTTCGGACATGATCTGGTGTCTCTCACCTCTTGTCCAGGCAGATGATCCACTCTGAGGAGGCCACGGAGTGCGCAGAGGCGTGAACCGCTACCATCTTCGGCTCGACCGGTGTGAATCGTGCGTCTCGGATCGCAGATCTCGTCGACTCGGGCGCATCAGCATCAGGGCTCCCCCTCCCCGCCTCTGTCGTCAACTGGATCACCGTGGCGTGGATTCATCGTCACCACGTCCACGACTACACGCACAACGATCGTTTACTACCGTGACTGCCCACTGACACGATAGACAAGTCACGTTCTGAACAGCGAGGCATTATCGGTTGGAGATCTGGTTAAAATAACATTACGTGGCTGCCATGGTTAAAAAACAACGTCAGGATGGTAATATTACGGAAGGGCTAGGCGAGAGCCGGTTACAATTCTGATATGATGCATTATGATGGTTTTGTAGGTGACAGCGGTGATGCTGATGCTGCACTGTCACCATAGTGACGGACAAACAGTCAGCGCAGATGCTGCATCTAGACGGGAGAGGAAAAGGGGAGCGCTGTCAGGCGTCTTGTTCTCCTCCCCGGGGGTGACACTGTCAGGAAGGAGACGCAGGGAGTTGCACGGCTACACCGTAAAAAGGAAAACAGTTGCAGTTGTTTGCTATTTCTACCTGATCTTATCTTTAATCTATCTTTTTTTTTTTTTTTTTTTTGGAGTAACCTAATGTAGCCTGGTTGATTCATTCATATTAAATAGGAATACATAATTAATATAATTATTTATAATACAAATAGGCTACTAATAACCTTTTTTGGTGTAACCTAATGTAGGTTGATCATATTAAATAATATGAAGAATTGTTCTGCAATATTAATATAATTAATTAAGTAAAAATAATATTAATAAATTAATATGATTGATTATTTAAAATAATACTATTAAACAGTGTTGGGGAAAGTTACTTTTAAAAGTAATGCATTACAATATTGCGTTACTCCCTAAAAAAGTAACTGTTACTTAGTTACTTTTTATGAAAAGTAATGCATTACATTACTTTTGCGTTACTTTTTCTCACCTGGACTAGGCTTGCATGTTTGTTTTTTTTATAACAACAAAAAAGTTATATTTTTGGCAAATGTTAAGGCCCTTTCACAGCAAAAGTGAAATGAATAAGCCTAAATCAGAAGGAAATGCATATTTACGACTGTACAGTAGAGGGCGCAGCTCAAACAAACCTTTCAGTTGTGCTGCCATTCTGGATTAAAGAAGGATAGGATACAGGAGAAGGAAGTTCAACACTCTAAATCTAAATCTAAAGTAATTTTTGCTTATTAGTATGGTTAAATTAGGTAATTGAAGGTCAGCAGCAATGACATTGGTTAATCAAGTGAGATTAAATACATAAAGTATATTTGTGTAATTTAATATAGTTAATTATTACAGGTTTGCGTAAAATTCTGAAATTGCATTTCACCATTTTTATTCATTTTGAGGAATTCTGAATGTTTTCGTGCAAGTGAGATGAGTAAATGCATGTTCACATTTAGTCTAGAACTACAATAACCATCATAGAACTACATCAGCGCACACAACACCTCTGCTCTTTATTTCTCTAAACATGGGGACAGGAGAGCTGTCAGTCAATAAATGCGCAAAAGTAACTTGCGTTACTTATTTGAAAAAGTAATGCGTTACTAGTTACTTGAAAAAGTAATCTGATTACATAACTCAAGTTACTTGTAATGCGTTACCCCCAACACTGATATTAAATAATATTTTTACATACCCAGGGAGTTGGCTACACTGTAAAAAGGAACAGTTGCAATTGTTAGCTATTTCTATCTCATCTTATCATGAAACCTAATGTAATCTGGGCTGCGTGTCCCAGAAGCATCGTGAGCCCATGTTGATCGTGAAGACCATTGCCACCAATGTTCTCTATGATCAACTTCAGATTACGATGTTTTTGGGAAACGCAGCACTGGTTTATTCATATTAATGGTAATTCATATTAAATATTTAAGAACATTTTTGCAACATAATAATAATAAATTACTAAATAATTAATATAATTAATTAAAATAATAATAAAAATAATATTTTACCTAATAATAATAATAACCACATGAAGAAACATTTTTACAATGTAATTTTAAACAGTTTGAGATAAAAAGAATAAAGACACACTTTATTTCCTGTCGTTTAAATACCACCAAAAGGAGTAAAATATTCTCAAGATCAGCGTTTAAATTACATCATTGACAGCTCAGGGAACTGGTAAAATCACATTCTCAGCACTAAGTGCATCATACATGTTGTGGCACAAAAATATATGACATGTTTACAGTATAGCACATTTAGACACTGGCTGAAGTTTAAGGAGCAAAGTGTTCCTATTTCACAAGAACAAAAAGCTAAAGAAAAAGCAGCCACATGATCATGCATTATCTCTGTTGAAGCTCTCATTCTGAAATCTTCTTCCCTTAAAGATTTTTCTCGGTGTTGATTGAGTCTCGTGACAGCAGAGGTGACAATTCTTCTGATGAAGCAAAAGCTCTGGACACTCACTCGACCTGAATGCAAAAAATAGCTTAAAGATTATGTACAGAACTCTATGAGTGAATCCCTGACACCTCTATATACATATAACAATGGCACAATATGGCTTTCATTTCAGTACTGGCATTTTTGGGGACAGACACTACATTCACTGATTCAAAAGAAATCTCACAGGTTCAATACCACATTACTGACAATGCCCAATAAATGCCATATTATCTTATGATCTATGAAACATTTCTATTTAAAACATAACTTTATGTGAAGTAACAATATTTTACATATTTTAATATGCATATATTTGGCACTTTCCATGAATATGGCACACTACGGTGTCCCACAATGTATTAGAGGCACAAACCCCATATTTTAATTGTCAGATTTGTAGTATGAACTATTGAAATTATGCTAGCATACAATTATGAATTATCATACAATGTTAAAAAATTTTAATCTGTGGAACTAATACAAATATTTGATAAAAAAATTCATTATTGAAACCAAAAACATAATATTTAGCATTCTTCCACATTTTGCATGTAAGCCTGTTATGGCAAAATTTTCCCACATTACAAAAAATGCAACATTCTCTAAAATTGCAATATCCAATAAATAACAATTATCTCATTTCATATTCTCATTGTTATGTTGACTGCAATCATCAAGCTAATCTTTTCAACCCTGTTACCAAGGTTATTGTAAGATAAAAACGACCAAACTAATATTTTCTTTAATTTTTTGTGAAATATAAGTTATATCCATAAATACGAACCAACATTTAGTCCCAAACTAGCTAAATGAGGCTAAATTTGCAACCCTGTTACCCAAGTCTGTTTTTAAACTAAACAACCCAAATGTACCCTATTCACAGAAAGTGTCATCATTCTTTATTGAGTCGGTGTATCATTGAACAGAAGATCTTTCATCTTGCAATCTTTATACACATTTTCCTGCTACTGAGTGTTCAGGCAATGTCCTGCTTTGAAGACACAGGCGTGGAACAGTTTATATCGGCTATCGTCCTGTAGACAAAGTAAAAGTGTTGACGCTTCGGTCGACTGTGTAACTCTGCCTTTATCCACTGTGGGTGTGTGTCTGCGGCCAATTGCTGGCTGCTGTCGTCTGTGAAAAGAAAGAGGCCGTAGTTTTCTGGATCAGACACGCGAAATTTAAGTGCACAAAGGCGGCACACCTCTTCCGTTGTGGCGTAGGGCCGCACCTGAAGGGTTTTAGCCGTGCATCCGCTATCTGCCTTCTGCAGAGCCACGCGCATGTAATTCTTCACAAAAAAACAAATAGATATTATAGTGAGTTTATAAGCACTCGGAAAATGTTATGGAATAAAAATAGTCCATATCCATTAAATGCAGTCTAAACTATGCAAATGCTAACCACAAACTGTTCAGAGGTCAGGATTTTACCTGGAAGTCGTCCACTGAGGGCAGGTTTCTCTGCAGTGTGCGACGCTGGTGCCACTGGTGGAGTGTGTCGCGTGCTGTAGAACTGAGAATCCGTGCAGCCTGTTCTTCCTGGAAGTTCTTAATGAGTGACATTGCTCCGTATGCACTGGTGAGGTAATAACCTCCTGTACAGGATCAAGACAAAAGGAGAATCTTACTATTCTTATACAGTTCAAAAACCTAGTGAACCTTCCAAAACCTAAATAAAAACTCAGTTTGTTCAATACCATAAAGTACTGCTAAAAATCTACTTAAAAATGTATTATTTTAATCGATACTACTGTTCAGAAGTTTGGGGTTGATAAGATTTTTTAATGTTTTTGAAATAAGCTCACTGAGGCTAGATTTACTTGATCTAAAAAAATACAGTAAAAACAGTAATATTGTGAAATACACTGAGCTGAAACATTATGACCTGTCACAGGTGAAGCAAATATCGTTGGTCATCTCCTAATAAGGTCTGGGTAGATTAGATGGTAAGCAACCAATCAGTTCTCATAACGTGTTAAGCCCGGAACACACCAAGCCAATGCCGACGAACTAGTGGCGATGAAAGCAGACTGCGGGGTTGGCTCAAGTCGGCAGCATCTGGGTCCAAAGTTACCCTGACACACCAAACCGACACTCGACACCCGACGGCCAAGTAGCACGTCCGTTCTGCGCCTGCGTAAGAAGAAATGCCTTTCCGTACCAGCAGGTGGCAGTAGCTGAACAGCCAATCAGAATGATCAGATGGCCCGACTGACCGACGAACTCCGACGCAGATTCAACATGTCGAATCGGCCGAAAAAAAGCTGACGAGGACCAACTACAGCCGACGGTGCAGAACACACTGAGAAAACTTAGTCGGCCGACGAACAAAAACTGCCCAACGGCCGACCGTCGGCTTGGTGTGTTCCGGGCTTTAGATGCAGGAGAAATGGGCAGGAATAAAGATCTGAGTGACTTTGACAAGGGTCAAATTGTTATGGCAAGGCGACTGGGTCAGAGTATCTCTGAAAAGGCTTGTGGGTTGCTCCCGGTCAGCAGTGGTGAGATTTTACCAACAGTGGTCTGAGGAGGGACAAACCACAAACTGGCAACGGGGGGGCGTCCAAGGCGCATCGATGCAGGAGGGCAACGAAGGCTATCCTGTCTGGTTCGAGCCAACAGAAAGTCTACTGTGGCACAAGTCACAGAAAATTTTAATGATGATTATGGGAGGAATGTGTCACAACACACAGTGCATCGTATGGGGCTGCGTAGCTTCAGACCAATCAGAGTGCCTGTGATGACCCCTGTCCACTGTCCAAAGCGCCTACAAAGGGCACATGAGTGTCAGAACTGGACCTTGAAGCGGTGGAAGAAGTTTGCCTGGTCTGATGAGTCCCGTTTTCTTTTACATCACGTGTACGCTGTTTACCTGGGGAAGTTATAGCACCAGGATGCACTGTGCGACGATGACAAGGGTGATGCTCTGGGCAATGTTCTGCTGGGAAACCCTGGGTCCGGCCTTTCACGTGGATGTAAATTTGACACGTGCCACCTACCTAAACATTGTTGCAGACCAGGTCCACCCCTTCATGACAATGGTGTTCCCTGGTGGAAGTGGCCTCTTTCAGCAGGATAATGCAGCCTGCCACACTGCACACATTGTTCAGGAATGGTTTGAGGAACATGATGAAGAGTTCAAGGTGTTGCCAAGGCCTCCATATTCCCCAGATCTCAATCCAGTTGAGCATCTGTGGAATGTGCTGGACCAACAAGTTCAATCCACAGCGGCTCCACCTTGCAACCTACAGGACTTGAAGGACCAGCTGCTAACGTCTTAGTGTCAGTGTTTTGGCAGCACGCGGAGGACCAACAGCATATTAGACAGGTGGTCATAATGTTTCGGCTCATCTGTGTATTGTTACAATTTAAACTGTTCAAAACTGTTGCAAAACTCTTGCTGAATTTTCAGCATCATTACTCCAGTCTTTAGTGTCACATGATCCTTCAGAAATCATTATAATATGCTGATTTGTTGCTCAAGAAACATTTATTATTTATCAATGTTAAAAACTGTTGTGCCACTTAATATTTTTGTAGAAACCGGAATTATTTTTTAGGATTCTTTGATGAGTAGAAAGTTAAAAAAAAAAAAAAACCCAGCAATTATTTGAAATAGAAAGCTTTTGTTACATTATAAATGCCTTTACTGTCACTTTTGATAAAATTAACACTTTCTTGCTCAATAGAAGTATTAATTTCTTTCAAAAACAAAATCTTACTGACCCCAAACATTTGAATGGTAGTGTATAGTTCACAAGCATGAACTACCACTATAATGAGTATATCAATTAAACTATATCAAAAAAACTATATCAATTATCTTAGTGTGGCAGCCATTTATAGAAAAGATTTATTGTATGTACACAGTCAGGTCACAAACCTGATGATCTAAGGCAGGGGTGGGGTACGTTGATCCTGGAGGGCCATTGTCCTGCAGAGTTTAGCTCCAACCCTGAAAAAAACACTCACCTGCCTGTAACTTTAGTAATCCTGAAGACCTTGATTAGCTTCAGGTGTGTTTAATTAGGGTTGGAGCTAAACTCTGCAGGACAATGGCCCTCCAGGATCAACGTTCCCCACCCCTGCCTTAGATCATCAGGTTTGTGACCTGACTGTGTACATACAATACAATAAATCTTTTCTATGAATGGCTGCCACACTAAGATAATTGAGAACAGGAGACACACACCCTTGGAGGAAATTAGTCTATTGAGAACAGAACTTAGGATGTTCGTCACACATGGAAAATGCTTGTCCGTTCTGAAACTCCTCCAACTGTTTGTTCCATGGAATGCAACAAGTCTGTACAATTATTAAAGGATTAGTTCACCCAAAAATGAAAATTCTGCGATAATTTACTCACCCACGTCGTTTCAAATCAACAAGACTTTAGTTCATCTTTGGAACACAAATGATGATATTTTTAATGAAATCTGAGAGATTTCTACCCGTCCATTGAAAATTTTTTTCACCCAAAACTCTGACGCTTCAAAATGTTCATAAAGAGATCATAAAATAAGTCCATGTGAATCAAGCGTTTTAATCCAAGTCTTCTGAAGAGATGTGATCGCTTTATATGATGAACAGACTGAATTTAGGATTGTATTCACATATAAACTGATCAGAAAACAATGTTTACAGCATTCAAATTTTCTCACAGAAGCTCAAGAGTGTTTGCGAAAGTCTTATGGGTTTGGAACGACATGAGTGTATGATGACAGAATTTTCATTTTTGGATGAGCTAACCCTTTAAATTCATTAATATTACAATGGGTTTTGATTCAGTCATTACAAACCAAGAAAGAGAATTCACATCAAATGTTGGACAGGAGAAACAAATAATGTTTTGGTTCTGAAGCTCTTCAATTGTTCCCTTTGATAGAGCAAATAATCTAATTTGTAAAAAAACCTTTTTTGCTTACATTAATTTAAATAAATTATTACACAAATATAACATATTGACACACCTTCTCCATGCAGTAATGGGGGATCTATCAGCTCCATCATATACAGGATCTCAGTGTCCAACTGAGGCATGTCACACTGGACCAACACATATGTCAACATGGGCAGGAAATCATCCGCTCCAAACATCCTCACTGGCGCAGAGAGGGGAAACATTTATTAGTGACCTTTACACAAGCCAATCCAGCAAATACCTTCCACTTGATTAAGGTGCAAATACTTTCATTAATCGCATATGCTGCATCCCAATTCACATACTATCCATCCTAAATAGTATTTAAAGTAAGAATTAGTGTCCCAAATCGTAGTATGTTAAAATGAGTATCCCAAAGGTACCCGGATGTTCTACTGAATCCAAAGTGCAGATCCATGCACACTCTAATGGCTAATATTGCCCACATCCCAATTTTGGTTGGATGAGGATTAGATTAGAATTACAAACATAAATAAAATTGGTAAAACGCTACAAACATGGCGAATGTGCGAGACAGATGGTTAAGTACAGAGGTTTAGATAAAGGGGTTTGAGTGATTAATAATCAGTATCTAACAAGCTTTATAATGGCAGTGAACGGGAGCAACGAGTATGAAGCTGAAGAAAGTGCTTCCATCCATCATAAACGTACTACAAGTTATAAAGTAAAATATCTAGCTTCCGCCAGACCACCTTCTGTATTCAACTTACGTTGCGTTAGTTACGCCTTTTCTGTATGTTGAATACAGAAGGCGTAGGAAGTAGTATAAGCATTTTGAACTGCGAGAGGCGTTACACTTCCTTTGTAAGTTGAATACGGAAGGCGGTCTGGCGGAAGCTAGATATTTTACTTTATAACTTGTTAAATATGGATATTTTTCTTACACAAACGCATCGCTCCACTTCAGAAGGCCTTTATTAACCCCCCAGAGCCGTGTGGAGTACGTTTATGATGGATGGATGCACTTTCTTGAGCTTCATACTCGTTGGTCCCGTTCACTGCCATTATAAAGCTTGGATGCGTCAGGATATTAATATAACTCCGATTGTGTTCATCAGAAAGAAGAAAGTCATATACACCTAGGATGGCTTGAGGGTGAGTAAAGCTTGGGGTAATTTTCATTTTAAAGTGAACTAATCTTTTAAGGCATAGTATAAGTAGGTGAATTAGGACGCAGCAATACACACCTAAAACATAAACACACATAAAGCCTTTAAAGGGGGGGTCTAATGCTATTTCATGCATTCTGACTTTAATTAAAGAGTTGGATTCTCATGCTAAACATGGCCAAAGTTTCAAAAAAACGAGTTGGACGTATAACGTAGTATTTAATGTGCCAAAAATACTTTTCAGATTTCTCACAGACTTCGGACAGTTTTTTTCAAGCATGGTCCTTTATTATGTAATAAAGGGCAGAATTCCTTGTACGGGCACTTCTCCCGGAAGAGCGCGCACACACATCGACCAGAGTGAGAAAGCAAGAGCACGCCCATCAACGTGCTTAGTTCACCTTTACAGAAGTCCAGCCCTGCACAGGACTTGCTCAAGAAAGATTTGTCATTTTGTTTTTAGACTACGAAATCAACAATGTCACCAAAGAAGTGTGTTTTTGGTTGTGAGGGAAAGATAACCTTGCTTCCCAAAGAACCCAGCGTTAAGTGGAGCTGAGAGATTTGTGCTCACGCATTACACTGATGCGCTCTCGACATTTGTCATTAAAATAATCATAGAAACCACCTTAAATTAACTATCAAAATAAGGATAAAGTTGTGTCTGATAGTTGCAATCAATTTTTTATTGGTTAAAATGAATAGAGAATGTCTTGTGTTTTTCCGTGGCTGCTCGAGCCCTCAGGATCGGCGCTTATGGTTTTATAAACAAGACCTAGTTCCACGCTGGATTTACAGATCGCTTGAAACTGAAAGATGGAGCGGTCACAGCGATAATGATCCCGGTCATGAGTCGGAACCACAGGTGGTGAGTAACTGCATCAAATGTCTGTTTTGTTGGCAATAGGCGCCTAAATGCATATACTGTAATGTAAACAACACGAACGTAGTGAATTCATAAATTCATTATTCATCATTCACTATACGCTATATTCATTATAGTGATTCAAAAGTTATCCAGGGATAATGCGATGGTGTATTGTGTGTGTTTAAATACATCTGTTTAGCTGACCATCGATAGCTTGCAGTCGATCACTACACAAAAGCTGCACGTGCTCGTGACTCTTTAGCTTCGCCCACAGCACGCCTCCAGGAGCTTGGCTGTTTTCGGAAAGACTCGGTACAGTGTATCTGTTTTTTATAAATCTGATAAAACTAAAAGACTCTTCGGAGATATGAAGGATGCTATACTACTCTATAGGTACTCAAGATTAACATGACATTGGCAGAAACTGTGTGTGTTATGTACCCTTTAAACAAACACTTGAGACATAACTCCACCCGTACACACCTTCATTATCTTGCATAATATTGTAGATGAGTTTACAGACTTTCAGCAGCATCATAATCTTCCTCTCAGGTGAGTACATGCTGCACATGGCTCTGAGTTTTCTGCGGATGCGGTGGATGGCATAGGCGTCTGGTGGCCGCGCTGCATTCGCTCCCAACTCATGAGGCTGTTTGGCCTTGGCCAGGGCCAGATTCTCCTGCAGCCTCTGCCACACTCCATCGGCCACCTGGAACTCATGCAGCGCTGACTGCAAGCAGCCATACAGGGGTTTCAGCACACACTTATGCATGGCCTTCTCCAACACCGGATCTGAGAAAGAGATGGAGTTTCAGTTAATGCTTTAATATATAAGTTTTAGAGTTTTTAGAGAAGTTTTGAGTTTTAGAGAAATTTAACATCTTCATAGTAATAAAAAGTTAGTAAAAAAGGCATGACTTTTTAAACTTGCTACCTTACAGACTAAACTTGCTACCTTACAGACAGTTTTAAAGGAATAGTTATTTATTCAACGTTCATGTTCCAAATGTCTTTTTTTAGCCATGAGTAGATCGAACCATTATGAAATTCTGACTGAAACACCTTTTAATTCAAACTGACACTTTTTTCCAAAGTGAAGAATAGTACAAATATCCAAATGGTATTCTGTTCTCCACTAGTAAACAACTGACACACACACACACACACTTTTTTTTTTTTTTTTTGCTTACAGAGCATAGTGTCTGCTGAGTTCATGTAAAAGCTGACACAAATGTTACAAGATATATTAGGCCTAAGCTCCCGGTATTCAAGTCTTGCTGAAGGCTCTCTGAGACACAAAGGGCCAGTCAAATAAGGACAAAAGCAGGCATCACATCAATTGTCTCTACACTATAGAGTTATAAAACAAGCAATTACACACTATGACAATACCATTACTGTAATAAAACTCCATATTTAAAGGGTTAGTTCACCCAAAAATGAAAATTCTCTCATTGATTACTCACCCTCATGTTGTTCTACACCCGTAAGACCTTTGTTCATCTTCGTAACACAAATTAAGATATTTTTTGATGAAATCCGAGAGCTCAAGAGATCTCCTGACGTAGTGAACGCAGTGCAGCGCTTCCGTGTTTACGTCAGAACGCCGGCTCATTTTTGGCCAGCTCCTGCGTCAGAATCACACACATGCGTAATGCTGCTCACATGTACAGCGTCGGCCAATACTGAGCTGGTGCACTGCATTCACTACGTCAACTGTGTAGGAGACTGACATGGGAGAGAAGAAATTGTTGAATAAAGTCGTTATTTTTGTTTTGTTTTTGCGCACAAAAAGTATTCTCGTCACTTCATAAAATTAAGGTTGAACCCATGTTGACTATTTTAACAATGTCTTTAGTACCTTTCTGGGCCTTGACAGTGGTAGTTAAATCGCTGTCTATGGAGGAGTCAGAAAGCTCTTGGATTTTTAAAAAATATATATATTTTAAGTTGTGTTTTGAAGATGAACGAAAGTCTTATGGGTTTGGAATGACATGAGGGTGAGTAATTAATGACAGAATTTTCATTTTTGTGTGAACTAACCCTGTAATATAATAAAACACAGTGTACACAAGAGGTCCAAATATTAGAAGCACCTGTAGCTTACAGATTCACCATCATAATAAATGGCTGTACATGACGAAACATGAAAACCCCCCCAGAAATTCATCAACTTAAAACTACATGTACATAGAATGATTCACTCCCACAAACACAAATCACTTGTGCTACACTGCTGAAATGGTTGTCACTGAAGCTCATCTTTATTGTGACCTCAAAAAAAACAGACATTCCAACATTAAGAGTATGAAAAATATAATAGGTATAAATATAAAAATATTTTTTCTGTCTGAAACAATTACACAATTTTAATTGTGCAACATGTTCTGAATATGTAATTCCACTTACAAAAAGCACAGTGGCTGTTGTACATTGTAATATCCTGATATTCTTTGATATATAATTTGTATAATCACCATGGTATTACTAACTGATTCCATCACTGTATCCTGGCATGGCCACAGTACCATTTTGTAACCTCAGATAAATATATTAAAAGATTCGTTTTAGCCTTGGTATGATCTTCAAGTTGGTATGGCCACATAAAACATCAAACTGTACAAAAAAAGAAAGGAAGAAAGAAACTGTACTAATTAAAGATCTTCAATTTAAGAAATTGAAAAATTAGATTGATTTTTGTTACGTCTTTACAGGTTATTTTTAACCATGGTATCACCACATTGTTTCAAAGCTATTAACATTACAGTTTAACAAAGAATAATCTGACATTTAGAAAACCAATCATGGCCTCCTAAAAATCTCCATCCATTGAATTGGCTCTATCACTCTCCTCTCCACCTATAGCTGGTGTGTGGTGAGCGCACTGGCGCCGTTGTACTGTGGCTGCCGTCACATCATCCAAGTGGATGCTGCACACTGGTGGTGGTTGAGGAGAAACCCCCTGATATGATGGTAAAGTGCTTTGGGTATACATTAGCTTATCTTTAAACTAAACAGCCAGACAACTTTTACAGGGATAAATTACACTAATTACACTAACTTCTCCACTCATGAAGAAGTGAAGAATTTATCCTTTGAACACTTTCTTACTTGCCTTAGGTTTATTATGCAAGCATTACTTTTGGTATGATAACAAAAAAAGTATTTATGTAGAGTCCTAAAATTTCTGCCTTCAAGCTCTGTTTATTGGTCCTAAACCACCAACCACAGGGTGGATTTTAACTGAAGACCTATAAAAAGTTATTCTTAAAATATTAGTGCTGTGAGATAGGATTATAGCATATTTGTCTTAGAACTTAATTTAATCTTATTTCAAAATGCTCTTCTGTGTGGATTGTGCTCCTTTTTTCAGCTCAATATTTATTTCCAGAGCAGTCTGGTTTGAAGCTGTCATTCTTTATAAAAACCAGACTAGTTAATACAATCCCGTTGGCCTTGCTCTTTCTTCAACACTGTCAGAGTATTTTCATACACTTTACAATGCAAGTGCATGAACTTGAAAGGTATCCGAATCATAACATTTGACAATAAAACATCTCCCCATCCAAGCCAAGGCCAAGTAGGTAGTGCTCACGGCAGATTAAAAAAGAGATACAGAAGTCTTACCGATTACATCACTCAAAAATTATTTTCATAGAACCAAAACAAATCTGTTAAAGACACTGCCTGTCCAAAGGACTCAATGGAAATTACCCAAAGAGTCACAACCATGATATGAATGAACTATATCGTCCAATGACAGACTAAGATAAAAATTCTATTTTTCTATTTCCATCACACTATCAACAACATTTTAACCTGCATTTTCCACAAAAGCCAAAGGAAACATAACAAAAGCAGCTCTGTACTAATAAGGGTAGACTCACATTCAAAACAAAACATGTTACTGATGTCAGGTATATACTATATAATGATAGCATAATCGTAATCCACAATCATAGCACCTTTTTTTGGACAATATACATATTTTTGACATGCATTGCTATAACAGATAAGTCAAAGGAATCAGACCTTGAATTAAAGAATTTACAAACTGCACAGACTAGGAAACAAAAAAGGCAAGCTGAGGATACATATATCTAAAAGATAAGGCAGCCAACCCTTCAAAAAGCCACAACAAACAGTTTCCAGATACTAGTAAAATACAGTAGATTAAACTTGTGTATCAAATCCTGTCCAATCCTGATCCTGGAGGCCCACCATCCAGCAGAGTTTAACTCTTAACCCTAATTAAACACTCCCAAACCATCTTAGGATTACTAGAAACTTCCAGGCAGGTGTGGTGGAGCTAAACCCTGAAGGAAAGTGGTGCTCCAGAAGCAGGATTGGACACCCTTGAAGTAAGCCATTTTTAGGTTGAAAGGTGCTTTTAAAATTGTTGTTTGAATGGTTCAACATGACCCTAAAAGACTTGAACTGAAATATTCTTACCAATCTGGTCCTCCGGTATGTAAGACTCTATGGGTGGGTTCATCTCTGAGCTCTGTATGAGGTAAGCCTTCATCTGGGTCATGAACTGCCGGAGCGTCTGCAGAAGATCCTGGCTGGATGAGTGGCAGTTTTTGTTCTCCTGCACAAAGCTCAAATAGTCCTGCACCAGGCAACCAAAGTAGGAACCTTTGTCCTGGGATAACTCAATGATCCGGAGCAAGATGCGTTTTTCAGGTGTAGCCAGAACATTGAGGACACCTCGGACCTTACGGAATTGCCCCCTTAGTGCTCGTGGGATAACAAGAGATCTTGGATGAGCCCCCACTAGTTCAACCGCCAGGAGTCTTTTTGTCTTGCGGGAAGAACGAAGGCGAAGATGCAGGTCCCTTTCAAGTCCCACACCATAGTCTTCCTCCTCTTCGTCATACTCATCACTGCTGTCATCTGTGGAGAGGCCTTGGCCCATACCCTGGGATAGGCCCAAAGGGAGAGGATGCGGAGGAGAATCCAGAGAGTCAGATGAGGAAGTGGACAAACCACTTGAGCTTCGCCCTTTCTCTTCTGGTCCGGTCCATTGCTGTAGAATGTTGCTGTTGGTCGGGTTGAGAGTTGTATGCGTCCGACTGACTTGAGACAGGGCCCTAGAGATGGTATCATCATCTAACGCAATGGTGCAACGGTAGCTGTCAATGTCTGGCGGTTGTGGAGGTCGCGGTGGAGGTTGAGGTGCAGGTTTCTTAGAGCTGGGGTGTTTGGATCCCATGGAACCAGCTGTCGATTTGGGTCTCTGACTCATTCTGCTATTGCCAGCACTCAAAGGCATAGTCCTTGGACCTGGAGGTAAAGCAGGGGTATGAACCAAAATGCGAGGCGGAGGTGGCCTTGGTGGAGGAGGGGGACGAGATTTTCCGTTTTCTGCTGTTGTATCTTTTGCAATCACTGTTGCTGCATTTCCAGTGAGATCTTGCTGTGTTTTGAGGAAGACAGGGTTGATAAAAGACAAAGCACTGTTGGAGCAACTTCTTTCGCCTTCAGGGGCATTAGAGCAGGTGTCTGTCAGAGGTAGTGAGGCATTTAGATTCCCAGTTGGGGTACAGGTTTGATCCTCTATCAGTAAGATGTCAGAGAAGTTGTCGTGCAGAGAGATTGAAGGTCTGCCCTGAACCAGAGAACCCTTTGGCACTTGTTGTCTTTTGACAGAATATTCCCAGAACGCTGGAATAAAAAAGAGAGAATCTGATTAATGGTTAACAACACATACGCACAATATTTGCACAAACACAACCACAAAAGCAGCTAACACACCCACTCCAGCTTCCTACCATAGACGACCACGCACTGTCAGCACACATGTGAATTTGAGTGTGTCGCTATATCTAGTTACATCCAGGCTGAAGCGTCTGTTCACTTCTCTCGTCCTCAAGCCCTCTGAAGTTCTTGGAGAAATTTAGCGAGCTCAGTTGTGCATTTCAGAAAGCTGATTCACAAATGCCATACAAACACACCCAACACAAAGCCGTCCAAAAACTCAGTGAGTCATTTTTTTCCAAACAGACTGCGTTTATGGGGAGGTAGACTTAACAGAGCACACCAAACCCCTCCTCTTTCTCCTCCCCATGCTTTCTGTCTCTCTCCCCACCCATTTCAGTATGGTTTCTCATGTTGGTTTGCTGGGCCAGTTTCTATTAGGAAAATATAGTTTTGATAGTCAGCATCTTTCAAATGAGACTTGCCCTTCACCTAAATTACTAAATCAAAAATCTAATTGTTCTGTGGCAACTTTGATGTACATTTCAAAGATGTTTTGAAAGAGATGTGGATGGGTGCCAGGATGTTATTATGTGGTGACTAAGTGTTTTTTTTAGCATTTTCTCTAGGGCAGAACGAAGCTATTGCTGATAAACAACAAAGGAAGACCCGTGACTGATTTCTTTTTTAGGTGAATATGACTGTGTCTGTCAAGTTTCTCTCTCTCTCACACACACACACACACACACACACACACACTCTTTCCCTCAGTAACCTCTATGCTCTGATTAGCTCACATAGTCTCACACACTATCTGGAATGTCAGCCTGACTAATAATAACATGGAACTGAATAGTAGGCCAGCATGTTCGCAGCTGTGGTGAAGTGACAAATCCAAACACACAGTTACCCATGAGACAATCAGAGGTACCGTCTTCTCTACGAACATTGCAATGTTTCTTTATTATCTGACAAACTATTTGATACTAGTCTGAACCTTACTAATATATCAGAACATATATTAGAACATACTAATATATTACATTTATAATTATCACTTGGACATGCAACATTGTTGATTGTATTAAAAACACACTTTGCTTTCCAGGTGTGTCATGTTATGTATTTGTTTTGAAAGGAGCACCAGTGGCAGTCCTGACTCACTTAGTACCCTGGGGAGAGACATGAGCAAAGAAAAATATAAGCTGAGTTAGAATAGTACTACTGTTTTTAATTAGTGTGCAAGGATCACTGGGTTGTAATCTTGAAGTAATATTTAATTTTTTAAAACTTGACAGCCTCTAATAATCATGTGTGTAATGGTAGTAAAAGGGTAGTTTTGAATACACTTGGCTTCAAAATCAGAGAAGATGCATGACCCCTGAATTTGAATAGACTTTGGACATTGACCCCTCTCACCCATTTTAATTTATATATATATATAAAGTGTGTCAGATTAGGTAGGTCAGTACCTGCCCCTTGCTGGGCCACCTCATGCAGATCTGACAGGGTCTCAGCTGAGTGTATTGCCTCAGGAAGCTTCAGGGTAGACGGCAGAATGTCTCTAATATGAAACAAAGAGAGCCAGACAGACAAATAGTGCGTGAAAGAGGGTAATAAAAGAAGAGCGGGAGGAAATACACACAAAATTATTCACTCTTTTCTTACATTAATGGTGACAGGTCAATTTATTAATCTAGATTACATTTAGCTAATTTAATAATTCTACTTTTAATGGGCAGTAAAAATTGGTATTGATCAGAGAGAAGGCAGACTTTCAGTTTCTATGAGCGGCTTGAGAAAACAAACATAACATGGAGAACTGTTGCAATATTCTGACTTATGGATGACATCAAATAAATAATTTGAATTTAGAGCCATATATTACTATATCCTGTTGTTGATAAGGTGATGGATATCATTGGGTTTTATGAGCAGTGGGTTCATTACTGCACCATCATTCATTGATCTTTACTCATAAATCTTGTATACTGCTCTTATCATGCTTTAGCACTGCAGTCAAGGTAAAGACAACAAGACAGCAATGAACATTTCATCCATTCCCAATGTATGAAATCAAATTGTTCATAGTGGATTGTTTTTATATGAAGAAAATGTGAGTGGTTGAGTTACATGGCAAAGTATAATGCTTAGGGTTAGGGATTTGTTCAAATTCCTCATAGCATGTATTAGCAATTGCAATAGTGATGCTTGCCTTAGCCAGTTTAACAATTGTCAGTCATTGAAAAAGTGTTACCTGCTAATACAGTAAAAGGCCACAAGATGAAAGAGATCAGCAAAACTAATTCCTGAGCCCTCCAGAGAAAATGCTAGGAAAAAAGAACAATATATAAGAATTAAGAAATATATTTAATCTCCAAGCATTTCCACCATTCCATCAAATCAGCACTGGGTCATTTGTTGGGAATTTACAGAAAATTTGCGGGAAATTTCTGAACTGACTCTGAACTTGGCAGGTAAAATGTTCATAAGCCTCCAGCGCCATTCAGACCACATTCATTTCCAAGGCACTGAGGATATTCACAGCTGGATTGTGCCCCGGCCAAAAACACTAGGGTGTGTCTGATATTTCACATGGAGAATTTCTTGGAACTGCACTGCTGTAAATGCCTGAAATGCTGCCAGGCTACTATTGTGACATTTAGCTACAAATATGGTGCCTCTGTTTCAAAACAAGCCAGCTGCAAACAACCGTTCAGGTTATTACAACTGATTAACTACCTGTGAAACAAGAGGGAAAAATGTCCTATTCTTTTACAAAATAGAGATTTATAAAGTGACATAGAAAAGTGCATGTGTGTGCAGTCAATGGCAAGGAATCTTTGACCTCTCGACTGCGTGCACGTGAAAGCAACAGGCCCCTCAATGTCAACAAATCATAAAAAAGATAATAGATAAAAAGACCATAAAATGAAAGAAGAAATCTCCACAAATCTTTCACAGCCAAACATACTGAACCGAAGGTGACACAGTACTCAGAAGTAAACATAAATAGATGTGAGCAGAGTGTCAACAATAGTTATGGCTTATTATGATATAAGAGACCCGACATACTGTACTGGCTCTCCTTTAAAGGGATGTGAATCACAGAGGAGTCTGAGGTACCATCCATGTGGAATGACAAGACCTTCTTTTGCAGGACAGATGACCTCCAGACCAAAAACACCTGGACAGGAAGAAAGAACTCTTTTTTTGTTGTTGTTGTTTTTTGGAGGAGGATTTGCTTAAAGGGTTCTAATGCTGTGGTTTTAAAATGAGAGTATTGATATATTATATATTGATTGATATATTGATATATTAAATTTAAGGGGTAGGTCACCCAAAAATGGAAATTATCCCATGATTGTGTATATGACTATCTTCTTTCACACGAACACAATCGGAGTTATATTTAAAAATATCCTGGCTCTTCTAAGCTTTATAATGGTAGTGAATGGGGCGCGGTATTTGGAAGCCCAAAAAAGTCCATCCATCATAAAAGTAATCCATATAGCTCCAGGGGGTTAATAAAGGCCTTCTGGAGCAAAGAGATTGGTTTTTGTAAGAAAAATATCCATATTTAAAACTTCTTAAAATATAACAACTAGCTTCCAGCAAACATCCGTAGACTCCATACGCATCAAGTTATGGTGAGTAAGGGTTAAAGGTGCAAAAGAGTGTAAAATTTGGGAGGATCTATTGACAGAAATGCAATGTAATATACATAACTATGTTTTCAGTGGTACATAAAGACCTTACATAATGAACCGTTATGTTTTTATTACCTTAGAATGAGTCATTTCTATCTCATACACCGCGGGTCCCCCTCCATGTCAAGTCGCCATTTTGCGCCTGCATGTTTCTACAGCAGCCCTAAACGGACAAACACTCTACAGAGCGCGTTTAGCCACTATGTTGTTCTTATTCTAAATCGTTCGAGTTTTTAGAGGCAGCTTGCATCGTCACTACGTTGAATACACACAAAGTAGTAGTAGTAGTAGTAGTCTGGTTTAATAGAAGCAGAGACGGTTCTTTGTTAGAAGTAAGAAGAAACCTCATTGCTTCACACAGGCTACTCTCTGCTGTCTCAGACGACGACATCTTTGTCTTGTGTCGACCAGACGGCCACCGTAGCTTCTCCGAAAGGGAGGGGTGTGAGGGGTGTGCGCCGTTAGTTGCAGTTTGCAACCTCACCGCTAGATGCCGCTAAAATTTACACACTGCACCTTTAAGAGTTAAGAGTAACCCCTGACCTGACGCATGACGTAAGAGTAGCGTAAGCTTAGACGCCTCTCGCAGTTTAAACAAATAGGGCTGTGCAACAAACTCAAGCTCCTCTTCTCTTATATCGTAATACTCAGACATTTCTCTTTAAAAAATCTCGTTTTAGACTTCTAATTCATAACCGGTGTTTTGTTTTGCTCTATCCTCTGCGCTTCCGCGTTCATCATTAGGTCATGCATCGGGTCAGAGGTTACTCTTCCGCTGTAACTCGATGCGTACGGCCGTTTGCCGGAAGCTAGTTATTATGTTTTATAAAGTTTTAAATATGGATATTTTTCTTACAAAAACCCATCGCTTCAGAAGGCCTTTATTAACCCACTGGAGCCGTGTGGAGTACTTTTATGATGGACGGATGCACTTTTTTGGGCTTCAAAATACAGCGCCCCATTCACTAACATTATAAAGCTTGGAAGAGCCAGGATATTTTTTTATATATAACTCTGATTGTGTTCGTCTGAAAGAAGATAGTCATATACACCTAGGATGGCTTATGGGTGAGTAAATCATGGGATAATTTTAATTTTTAGGTGAACTATCCCTTTAATTAATCATGATTCATTTTTGAATTCCAAAAGTTTCATGAACTGTACATTCTTCTATAAAAACAATAGTTATTGAGGGGGGAAAATATGATTTCAATTTATATCTTGATTTTATGTGCTTTATATGCTAATTTAAATTAGATTATTTTAATGTACTAACAATAATGTATTAATTTAAATACCTAAATAAGTCATCCTGAGGCCCCCTAATGTATTTATCAAAAGTCTTAATCAAAGTTTCTAGTTCATATTTTAATAATAATTTAATAATGGAAATTCTGTATTCTGCATTTATTCACTCTTGTGTAATTGAGTCTGAATGAGATGAGGTTGAGGGCAAAATTTTTAGTAAATGATAATCTTTCCAACACACAAAGCAATAATTATTGCTTCAGACTCAGAAAAGATGCATGAAACATTTTATGATACTTTTGTCATTTCTGGAGCTTTTTTATATGGAAAACAGCAATCTGGACATCCTTGTGTCTTTCACAAAAATCAAATGTATTTGGAACAGCATGATGGTAAGTAAATGATGACAGAATTTGAAATTCTGTGAACTATTTAAATAAATAAATACAATTTGTCTGGTGTCTTTGTTTATTCTCTCAAACATGTTTTACCCCAGCTGGTTGCTGCAGTAGGATGCCAGTGGCCTCTTGCTGGTCGATGGAAAGCAGAAGCCAGATGGGGTGTGTCTGTATCAGTTTGTCTAACACACTCACACTTGTGCTTGTACCATCCCCATCAAACGCAGGATACCGTAGACACACAGTGCTCATCCCTCCCTCTATCCTACAGAGAACAAAACATGGGATGGGTGTAGTGGTTGTCTTTGTTTTAATAGAGATTTCTTTTTATGTCCTTTAATGGAAGAAAAGACTGACTAGAGACTGGCGCCCTCTACTGGACACTGTAAAACATGTAGAGGTTCTTTGGAAATGTAATGACATATTACAGTACATTAACTTAATATATATATATATATATATATATATATATATATATATATACACAAGCAATGCATCTATTAAAAGTACAGGTAACACAGGTATAGTTGCATTTAAATGCACTCCTATTTAACTTATTGTACAATGATGTTATTAATGCATTCTCATCACATGTACGGTATGTTTACTCACTCTATGAACATAGAAGTGTCTGGATCTCTGACTGGATCTCTGTCTTTTTCCTGCGTAGCATGAACCATTTGCTGCTCCAACGTACCCAGTGACAATGCAAACGCATCGACAAGCTGCACATTGATTAAAAAAAATAAAAACAAAATCTTAGTTGTCCAAGCACCAAAACATTTTGGTGAATTATTATCTGTAGTGCTCTTTTTAAAATCCACACTGGCAATATTGCTAATAAAGAATCTAAGAAAGAGAGAAACTGACAGGAAACCTGTAGAGAACAGTGAAGAAAAAAACAGAAAGCTGGAAAATACTGTAAAAACAAGCTGAAAGAGGCTTATTTGTGACCAAAACAAGAGAAACCGCTTCAGCCTCCTTGGACATCTATCCATGAGCAGGAAGCAAGTTAGTCACTTTCCTGTGTTCTTAATCTACTCTCCCCAATAGGAAATGGGATTTACCATGGCAACACAACCCAACCATCACAGCACAGTGTTGTAATGAACCATTAAGAAGTCTTGCCTTTTCAATTACTCTGTGCAAGTACTTGCATGTAGATATGCAAATACACTACAAACTAAACTAAAAACATGATCTAAAGTTTTTTTTTTTTCGACTGAAAAAACACTTTTTCCTTTTTTTTGTATGAGCTCTATGACAACCAAATGACAAGACAAATAGTCGAAAAGGGTAAAAAGTATCATCAGCAGTTTGACTGGTATTCTGAGTGGTTTATAAGAAGTTACTTTGCGGTATCTTTGCTGCTAGGTGGTTGGTATTTGTTAAACTGCAATGTAAATCAATGGGATTTTTGGGTGCATTTGATTGTCCAGGAAATATCACTTTTGGAAAAGTAATAGCAAATCTCTTCTCAACAAGGTGCATGATTTGAGGTAACATGCATGTCGAGTGAACAAAGGAGCAGAACTAGTTTGATACAGTTCCCAAACTCTTTCTATATTACATAAATTTGAATTTTCTGCATAGTAAAAACAACTGTGTGTGTGTAGTTTGTAGATAAACAACATAAAAAGCAGTGCCTGGCAGGATGATAGTGGCATTCTAACCAAAACTACTTTTTAAAGTAATGTTACCAATATGGGAACTGCACTTGACTCCATGTAAATATTTTGAATCAGTGTGCCAACTTCCTGGGCTTTTAATGTTGTCCTGCAATTTTGGACTATTTTGGATTAAATTGAGGGCCATTAAATTCAGATAAAAATAGAGTCAAAAGGCTCTATGTTGTAATTCCTTATACTGATTAATTAACGGAGTGAACGTCATAAAATAAAATGTATACTATGGAAGATAAACTTTAGGTGAGTAAGATGGAGTATGAGGACAAAACAGAGAGAGAAACTGTTTAGACTGAATGATAAGATAGCAAAAAAAGCCCTGGGAGAAGAAGGACTAATTAAGGAGAGAGAAAGAGAGATGTGCAGACATCTATTATGGGACGCTTGAATGGTTCTGTCTGGGCAACAAGCCTGGCTGCAGTCACACACACACACACACACACACACACACACACACACACACAGACTGACTGTTCATTGATTTTTACAAGGGACACCAGGCAGCCAGTGAATGTACGCAGTGGAACAGAAAATGTTCTTTAGGAGAATGGGGATATTTATACTAATCCAAAAACAGTCCCTGCATGAGCGCATTGGATAATGAGAGTTTGTAGCACCATCTGCATGTCCTACTCTTATTAAAATGTTACAGAAATGTTTTAAGCACAAAGGCAGCGTAGATTAACTCAGAAACATAAATTTGGATATAAAAATGATTTTAGTGCATCAATTGAAAACATTTACATCTAAAGGATATATAATCTTCATTTACAGCAGCCTTCTATTCAAGAGTGTGTAGTAATGTATTAAAGCCAGGATCATTATTACGATTACATCTATACATTTTGCATTTAAATCATCCCGCATTGTTTTTGCTATGAGTGTAAACCTAAAGTTTATGCTTTAAATCATGTCATTGTTAAGGAGAAGTGTGTGACTACTTTTCTATGATTTACATTTACGATTTCCACCACTCAGACAGTAAAACAGGTTTAAAAATCCCAAACACTTAAATTGAGAGAGGGAATCAGCAACTACCACTTTGACGCAATTCAAAAAGCTCATAAAGAGATTGTTAAACTAATCCATATGAATTGGTTTAGTCCAAATTTTCTGAAGAGACACGATCGCTTTATATGATGAACAGATTTAATTTAGGCTTTTATTGAAATATAAACATTCATCAACTCACACATCAGTTGTGGTAAACGGAAGCTCAAGCATGTTTGTTTGACACATACGAGAACCAATGAGGTTCATTCTCGTGTGTTACGCAGCACGTTTGATCTTGCGCGTCAAGTAAATACAGTTGAGCTTCTGTTTATGTTCGCTGATCAATGTTTATATGTGAATAAAAGCCTAAATTAAATCTGTTCATCATATAAAGTGATCATGTCTCTTCAGAAAATTTGGACTAAACCGCTTAAATCATATGGATTAGTTTTACGATCTCATTATGAACTTTTGGAAACTTCAAAGTATCAGTTGCGTATAGCTGTCAATGGAGGGACAGAAATCGCTCAGATTTCATCTAAAAGATCTTCATTTGTGTTCCGAAGATGAACGAAGGTCTTACGGGTTTGGAACGACATGAGGATGAGTAATTGATGATTTCCTTTTTGGGTGAACTAACCCTTTAAAATTTAAGTGCAGTTCAAGAAATGAACAAACATTATAAAACACAGAATGATCATCTTACCTGAAGAAAGCTACCACTTCTGTCTATCCGACTGAGTTGTAAAGACGAGTCCATCGCCATGTTGCTCTTGTTTTTTTTAAAGTCCTGCAAGTCAAAGAAGGCATTAGGATCACTAAATAAAATAACTCTGATATAAATGTGTTTTCAGAACGACCGATGCATACATTTGTACTGTATTTGCCATGCTCTTGTCTCCCTTTTCATTCTCTGTAGAGGTTTTATTATTTATGGATGAAAGACTTTGTCTGTGAGCCTGTATTTAGAGTCTAGAAGCTATAATCATGTCCTCAAAGAGACAATTAAACTCTGATGGCCCTGTCTGCCTGACATTTCTTGAATCTATTAAACAAATATTTTCTAAAGCAGTATTTGTTTGATTAACTCACAGCACTAAGAAGTACACAAAAAGTCACATACACACACAAACAAGATCTTAATCAGATCATTTCCTCAAAGCTGTGTATAAAATTAATTTGCAGAAGTTATTCATGGGAACATACAGTGAGGTCAGTGGTCAGATCTGAGCACGGTCACAGCATACAGTGTGTGGCTAGTACAGGCCCTAGGTCTAAAATGACAGTATAATGAAATTAATGAGATTATACACACTCCAGCTCACCTGCAGATTGAACAGCTAATCACAGATCAGCGAAGTTATCGTGTTTATGAAAGCAGCAGGAGTTCAGTCATACCTCTCGCTTTCTGAACTGCAGCATCAATGGAGCATTGTTGTGTTCTTCACACTATTGATTCTGTCTTTGGGGACATCCATAGCCTGGAAATAGTCTGAAGTGAAACTAGTGTGTATGTGAGTGTGTAACACAGCTGCAAACGGACAAAGACACATGTGACCAATACATTGAGAGCGAAAGAGCAATAGATGATTTTAAAGAGAGCATAAAATTGTGGTTTCTTTGTCACATACACAAGTGAACATTCTCTCGACCAACTTTATGATTTTTAAAAAGCACTGAAAGAGTTCCCTTGCATGCTGGACACAACACATTTGGATGGGTGGATAAATGGGTGTGTATATACTGACACTTAAAAAGGAAGCATGTTTTCTTATACTTATTCCATTTCACACACCAATGACAATCACACAAGAGGAATCTAAATCAATCTAGTTTCTATATCCATTGTACGAACATAATTCTTGGTAACCCAAACCACAGACACACATGCATAAATACATGACGGAAACATTTCTCAAATAGGCAATAAGGTCTAAGGCCGAAAGTTTGTTTTCTGCACAGGACTCAGGAGGGTGAATGCTCTACAGCTCTCTACCCTCATTCACCTTCTTTCTATGCACAAACACATACATCTTCCAGCTTTTTCCTATCATTACAGTATATGGAAGCAATTTGATGTGAAAAATCCTTACAGATGGACCACATCATTACACAATGCATGCGGGTCTGGAGACAAACAAACCAACAAACAAAATAAGACCATGATTACACTTACTGTAACTTGGTGTGGACTTATATTAAAATGCTCAATTGAAATAGTCGCAAGAAGTTTGTAAAACAGACTGTTCATATCATGCACGGTATTTTACAATACAACACTCAATGCTTTTATAGAAAGTTTCACAAGTCAAACATTTTATAGCCATATATGAAGTGGACAAAGTGGATACATTAATGTTTTGATATTTGTGGAGTAAAAATTATTTTTATTTTTAATGAAAATATAAAATAAGACCATTGGGCTAAGATACCTCAGTATTTCAATGAGTTAAATGTACAAAGGTTAGGCCTACTAAATAAGCAAATATTTATATTTACTTCCCCATTTTCCATTTTTATAACACATTGGCTGATAACAACAGTTTAGAAGAAGGAAGAAAAGAATTACAGTGTTGAAATAACAGAACTCTTGTGTGAATAAAACACAGTGAAACAGCATAGCGTTTAAAACCTTGCTATATCTCTTTAAAACAGGGAAAACAAACAAGCCCAAGGCGAAATGAAACAATTTCACTGTTAACGCATTTAATAACAAACTAATTACGCAATACTATCATATAAGAAAAATGATATTACATAGACCTACCCATGAGTGCTCCTCTCCAGCAGACGAGTATTTAAAGCGCGTTCCGCCAACACGTTTCTTAACACAATGATGACAGTTCAGTGATTCTGCTACTATCCGACAGTTTGACACACGCGCGTCACATCAAAGCGCTGAGGTCACATGATCACAAGACTGACGCTGCACGTCATTGGTGGTAAAAAAGCTATAATATGACAGAACAATTGCTAAATATGGTAAATAAATATGGGGGAAACTTAAAAAGAATAATTACAGCGGTTAAACTTAATGCAACTGCTTTGACTGCTAAATATGCTGACACTAATACTGCTATGATGAAAAATGTATAGTCTGAGCCCTTTGTCTCAGACTGTAATGTTCTTAAATGTTGCCTTCTAGACATCCTTTACATTCATAAGAAAACATGTACACATAAAATAAACAATTTAAAAGAAAATGCCTGTTTTATATAATTATAGCCTATATAATTATCTGTAGAAAAATTCATTCATTATAAATTCATCAAAGCTGTACAGATACACGTCTGTTTTTCACATTTAGGAATAATCCTACTCAAAGTCCCATGCAATAAAGCAGATTACCTCACAAAAGCGCTTTTGTGCTTTGTCAGTTGGTCACACTTTTTATAAGATTATAAACCCAACGTGCAACTTGAATAAACTATCCAATTTCATTTGACTGCCACCAGGTCTGTAGCGTCACCAGCAAAGCATTTTGAAGTAATGGAAAACATATTTATGAATAATGATTTCACTTTGTAGATCTAAATGAGATATTCAAATATTATATATAAAAAGAACAATGCTGCTTTCCCAGTTATGCAATAAGCAAAAACGATACACATTTTTCTTTTCTGTTTTTATTAAATCATATCACAGAGATGTATACATTTAAATAAATTAGATGGCCTAGTAAATATTCAGATATGTTCAAAGTAGTGCCAAAATACCACTGATATGTGCCCGAGTCTTTTTTCTACTGGTAATTGTGGAGCTGCCACTTGTTCTTGTGTTTATATACAATCCAAGTTTCAGAAGAAATTCTGACTGGGCAATATCGTGGACATTTGAGAGGGACAGTAATGAGGCATGAGCTGCAATGAGAGATGTCCCTGAAGACAGCAGCATTCCCCTGGAAAATCTGGACTGCAAGTTGCAAAATTCTTAAAAAAACAAAGAAATACAATGAGCACACTGTGCTATTTGGTGTCAATCTCCAAAGAACAGCCCCTGGAGTTTGATTCAGTTCAATAAAAAAAATAGAAAAAACAACTGAATTATGGGAAATAAGAGAAGATAGATAGATAGATAGATAGACAGATAGATAGATTGTGGGGAAATGGTTTAAGAAATAAGAAACTATAAGTATGACTGTGGCTGTATAGTTTACCGTGAGGTACTCTATGGTTCCCGTTCAGAGGACACATCTCCCTCTGCTCCGCTGCTGGCGCTGGGATCTGCTTTAGAGCGCAGAGCTGCCTTCTCTCTGCTGGACTCGGAAGGGCCTTTTGACCTGGTTTTTTCTTTTCGCTGCTGTTGCTTCTCTTGTTTGGACAGCTGAAGCATAAAAAAAAGGAAGAGAGGTAAACTGTTTTATGGGTTCATACAGTCCCAAAAATAAGTCATGGAATATTAAGAACTAATAAAGAATTTACAAATTTATCAAGAATATAATATTAAGGCATCCATTTCAGCACAAATCGAAGCTGGATACCTGTTTAGGGTCTGTAGGGCGAGTAGGAGACTCCAGATGAATGGTCACAGGTCCATCATTCTGAATGAGTACCTGCATTTTTGCACCAAACTGCCCATCTACAAGACAAAGCTGCTTGTTTTCCAACCTTTTTATTAACAGAAACTGGGAGTGTTGATTTATTAATTAACATCAATTCATTTTGGAGTTCCAGAAATTTAAAAAACTGCAAATTAAAAGAAATAATAATCCATACTTTTTGACAATAGCTACTGAGGGGGGAAAAGAAAAAAGAAATATGATTTTTGTTTACATTTTGAATGTTTTTACTTTTTACCGCTTCAATTAAGTTAGATTATTTTAATAGATTAATAATTAATAATTATCAGGGTTATTATTGTTAACTAACACTAAAATTACAAGATTATATATATATATATATATTATATATAAACATTTCTGTTAAGTGACAAAGCTAAAATAAAATTAAAACACTGAAAGAAAAAGAAATTAAACCTAAATAGCAATATTTAAAAATAAAAACTAAAATGAAACATAAAATGCACATAAAATATATAGGTTTTATTATATATTAACTTAGTAATTTAGCATTTTATATGATTAATACAATTATTAAATCAATTAATTATTTAATTATCTATTAATTTATTATTATAGTAATTAAAAGAAATACATTAAATGGTTGATAATCACTGCTCTAGCCGTCCTTTTACTACATAGTAAAATTGCAAATTTTTGTTTAATTAATTATTCAGTGACTAATAGTATTAAAGGAATAGTTCATATTTTATCATTTACTCACCCCAAAACAGTTGAAATATTCTTCAAAATATCTTCAGCAGAAAAAGGTCAAACAAGTTTGGAATGACATGAGAGTAAAAATCTAATATTTTGGTGAACTATCCCTTTAATGTAGCAAAAACCTCAGAATGAAATCTTCAAGGTTTAGCTGGTCTAGCCTCACCTTTGATGAGTTCTGGTTTATACGCTTCCCTCATCTGCTCCAGCATGCTGTTGTAGAAGGGCTGAGCCAGTTCGGCCGGCATGGCAGAGTGAAAGTCAGGCTTATTTGCCTTGAGGATACACTGCAGAGTGAACTGACTCACACACAACACCTCCAGCTCTCTGTCCATCACGCTGCGGCTCCAGGCACGGCCGTTCTCATCCTCAAACACACGCAAGTTAAGAATCTTACGTACCCTGATAAACAACAACATACTGATCAGACATACATATTTGACATTTCCTAGTGACTGTAGGCTAAAATGGCAAAGAGCAGCATGAACATTCCTTAAAACATCTTTAGTGTTCCAAGGAAGACGGAAATACAGTTGAAAAAATGACAGAAATTTCATTTTTGGCTCAACTGTTCCTTTAAGGCCACAATGGCACTACATTTACTACAAGACTCATATCCGTGTTTGTCCCTCAGGAGGAGAGTAAAGAAGTGCATTTACTCAAGTATTATTTTGGAGTGAGTAATTAATTAATAGTTTTATTCAGCATGGATGCATTAAATTGATCAAAAGTGACAGTAAAGACATTTATAAAGTTACAAAAGGTTTCTATTTCAAATAAATGCTGTTCTTTTGAGCTTTACGTTTATTAATGAGTCTTGAAAAGAATCTATCATGGTTTCCACAAAAATATTAAACAACTGTTTTCAACACTGATTTTAATAATAATAATAATAATAATATTAGCAGCAAATCAGCATATTAAAATGATTTCTGAAGGATCATGTGACACCGAAGACTGGAGTAATGATGCTGAAAATTCAGCGTTGCATCACAGGAATAAATTACATTTTAAAATATATAAAAATAGCAAACAGGTATTTGAAATTGTAATAATATTTTGCAATTTTACTATTTTACTGTATTTTTGATCAAATAAATGAAGCCTTGGTGAGCAGAGGACACTTCTTTCAAAAACATTTTAAAAAATCTTACCCTAAACCTTTGAACGATAGTGTAAACTATATTTTTTACCTTAATTTTTTTGTTTGATTTAGACTCTGTTTTTGCAGGTCATCATGACTTAAATCTTTCCTCTTTTTGTCAATTTTACTGAGCTTACATCCCAATAAAATTACACTCCCCGCTGAACTTGTGGTCTATGGTCATTCATCCTAGTGATGTTGTATCAGCCACAACAACAACAGTCTTTGCCCTGAAGCAATACGATGTAAAAGATGAATGCTGAACACAACACAGGTGACAATCAATAACAACAATAGTCAAAATCTATAAAATCAGTTGTGAAACAATTTCAAGTTAACATGTATCAGGACAAAAGTGTCAGTGTAACATCTTTGGGATATAGCACAGAAATCAGATGATACTTTTCCAAGATTCACCACTTACTAAATCAATCCCACAGCACTGATTTAATGAATGAAATCACATCTCCAAAGCAAAGCAATGAATGCAATTTATTCATTAGTATTTGTTATTATTATATTAGACATGAACTCATCTTGACCAGACATTAGTACTTACATGTAGTCAACATCCTTCTGTGTGTCCTCCACTGAGATGCCAAGTAAGACACAGAGTCCTCTGCCTATGGAACTGATCTGCTCCTCCCCAACTGTTTCATAAAGCGTACGAATGACGTCATCGTACAGTAAAGTGAAGGCAACACGAGCTGCGTCTTTTAAAATGAGACTTAGTGCTACTTTGAATAGTTATATCTAATGCATAGATTTCAATGTCTGTGTATAGTTGTTAATAAGTTAGTAATGTGAAGTGGGGCACGCGTGACATCAGTACATACTATGGAGCTTTCAGTTTCATTTCAATAAATTAGCCGAAAATATTACAAGGAGCGTCCAGCGACAACAGCATTCACTGTGAAATTAGGAGCTTTGTTCCGTACCTGTTACACTTGCCTTTGTTACTCTTTGAATGATCGCCTTCATTGTTTTGGTCTCCAATCATGTGTAACACTCGAACACTTTGATCTTCCGGTTTCTACGAAGCCCCGCCCCTCTGAGCGGCTGCGCGCAATGACGCTTCTGCCCCTTGTGGACTAAAAGCGCAATTCCTTGAATTATTGCAGATATTCAGGCGTATTTTTAATTTAACATTAATTCCATTTAAACAGCCTGACTTAATTGGATACTCAAACATGCATTTTAGTCTGGGACTAGGCTTAAGCCTTGTCTGTGAAACCGGAAATCAAAATTAAAACCAAAACACAACCCACCCATAAGCCTGTTTTGGCTCACTGTTAGTAAGTGCAAATCACCATAATGCAAAAACAAAAACCCAATAATATGACATACATAAACATTAAAAAATACATTTCAATAAACACACCAACAAATGTTTAGAAAGAAGTTCATCATCTGTTATATTTTCCGGACAGTTTTTTAAAAAGCTTGGGATTTCAGAAGCCAGTTAACTGAACATATAGCCTACTGTGAACACAATATTCATTTCTCTAGAAGTGTTGACTGATCCAAAAGATGATCTTTTAAGATGCAAGGCGTATATTCTGGTTGCCAGGGAGCTTGATTCTCTTTAATTAAAACAGCAGTTGAGTTGAATTGTCCCAAAACATTCATACGTTTTTAATGAATCATTTTGTCAGAAAAAAAACTGTCAGTTTATTTCTCTTCTTCATGTTTTTCACTCTCTGGAGAACTTTCATTTGTAGATCTGAAGAGGTTTAAAAACCTTGTGGAGAATGGCACAAAATTCTCCCTATGGACAATGGTGGTTTTCGAGTATGTCGTTTCATATTTTTTCACATTAGGTCTGTTGTCTTCCTCTTCGACGGGCATTTCAACTAAAAAAGAACAATAACAGTATATTATGAATATGTGCAATAACACATACATGCAGTTTTGAAATTGACAAAACGTTGTCATTTCTTTAGTATAATAACGCCCTAGTGATTATTAAGCTGCTATGACAATTTTTAAAAAATTAAGATCAACATTTACATAAGACATTACTGAAATGTAAGTCAAAATGTCTATAGGTGAATTGAGCTATAACGCTCTAGTGTCCTGTTATAATTCACCTGGAAGATCGTCTCTGTACGTGTATTTGTAATATGCGTAACCAAACAGGGTCCAAACGCCAACAGCATAGATCAGCGACGCACGCCGGTTCCACCTTACAGGATCCATCTGCAATATAATGTCAAAATTTTTATTCAGGCTACTGGAAACATTTACAAGGACGCTGCCATATTAAAACATGATGTGTGTTGTCACTTCCCTAGAGAATGGCCAATCAGAGCGAGTGCCTTAAAATGGGCGGGGTTAAATGCTACGTTTTTTTATTTAATTAGTTCAAATACTATTAAAGAGCGTAATTATTCCTATATAAATTATTGTCCAGACTCCTGCTTAAATAGCAATAAAAAATAAAAATAAATAAAAAAATTAAATAAATAAATAAATAATAAAAGCCACGTCACCTGGTATCTGTTACTTTTCTCCGCTCAGGCCAGGAGGAGCCAATCGCAGTTGTTGGTGATTACTGGACAATTTGATTTTTTTTAACATTTCATACAGATTTATTTGCATGTCAAATATCAATAGTCACTAAAACATCTTTACATTTGCTTGCGACTCCAATATTGCGTTTAGCAATCGGCCAAGCGACCCTTTGAGGGCGCCAGATTCCACTAACCGGCCTGGAGCAAAGAACGTTTCCTGCCGTCTTCTATTTTGTTTCTATTTAGAGACTTTAAAAGAATCTGTTGCCTATAACATTTTATAATGCAGGCTGCTCACACAATTTTAATTTAATATCTTATGATATTGTCAAATAATGTTCTATAATAACAATTTTAATTATTGAATGTTACGAACATGAAAAAATACTATAGTAATTTGTGTAAATACTATAGTGTTTTTGAACCATACTATACATAAAGTACTTGAATTAATTTGTTGTGGTAATTCTATAGTTGCTGTGGTAATATAACTATTTACCCAATACTGTACTAAGTTTTCAACAACTATAGGGTATATTATACTGCAAGTTTACTGTAGTAAAAACTAAAGTATACTACAGTATTTATTATAGTTTCAGTTCACTATAGTTAATACTACAGTATGCTGTAGCATTCATTAACAAAGTGTTGTAAATACTATAATATATACAGTATACTACAAATTACTATAGTATTTACTATAAATTACTGTAGTATTTTTTCATGTACTTGTTGAAATTGTTTAGAATTAAGTTGTATTACAAATTATCAAGAAAACTTTAGTTAAATTAATGATATGGAAAATTACAATACGTTTTTATTAGTATTTTGATGCCACATTTTATCAGTCATAAAATCTTGACATAAGTAAGTACAGATGCCTCAGTCATGTTGATTTGTAATATTTTATTTTAGAGCAAGACCAGATTTTGCACATTCAAGGTGCTCAACTTCGTCTTTATCTTTTGAAATGAAATAAACCTAAAAGAGATTCTTACTATAAATAGTATGCATAGCATTAGTTCATAATTGTAGATCAAGGTAAAACTGGAATGTGGGTCACAAGTCACATTTAAATTCTTTACATACAACACTCATTTAATTACAGAACTGGAAGAACGGGACTATGAAAAACTGTTTCTCCCCGCAAGTGAGCAGATCACAAGTACAGTTCATGAGAGTGAGAAGACTGTCGATATGTGCAATACAAAAAAAGAACAAACGAAGAAAAGGATACTCGCAAATAAGCCTTAATAAAAATTTCAGTCTGAACAAGCTTGGGAAAGAGCAACAAGCAACATGACGACAGAAGAAATTCTCTCTTGTGGGAAATCAGACATTACAGGGGGAACGTATGAAACGTAACACTTTCTGTTAGACAAAACCTAAACTAAATTAATTAAATAAGCAAACAAACATGACGGACAAATCAT
Source organism: Mylopharyngodon piceus (assembly GCA_039654765.1). Lineage (NCBI taxonomy): Eukaryota > Metazoa > Chordata > Actinopteri > Cypriniformes > Xenocyprididae > Mylopharyngodon > Mylopharyngodon piceus. The sequence continues at coordinate 25,178,720 of CM077460.1, read as the reverse complement.
AATTACGTGTGTAGATGAGAATTAGAAAACATCTAACAACCGTTTCTCTGGAGGACCTCCTATACAAACATGGAGATGCATTTTGTTGTGTGTCAGGGTTGGAAATAGAAGTTTCTCCAGATAATTGGGTCAAAAAGTTCTTCGCCACTCTAAATGTACATCCTTCACTAATCCTCAGCAGAAAGTTTAGGCTGAACTCGAAACAGCCAGTTTCTTGAGATGGTCCATGAAAACTTGCAGACTAACGTCATCTGTGAGGATTGGTGCTCCGGACTCCTACAAGAAAGATTTGTAATATTAGAGGTCAGACATTCTTGAAACACCAATTATTTCAAGCATCTAAGAGATGAACATAAAAGGGTGTGTACCTGGCCCCAGGCGTAGAGGTTGTTGTGTGTCTGAGAGGGGTTGACTTTAGAGAGGAGGAAGCGGGCCTGTGAACCTCCGTGCTCGGTGTCGATGTATCTGGGCATTGGGAAGCGCGTCTGCAAGATCTCCTGAGCGTCGTCCAGAGGAGCTTGAAGAAGCTGCTTGAAGTTCTCATACTCTGGCATCTCCTGGTATCCAGCCTTCCTCCACTGAGCAATGGTCTGTGAAGATGACAATAACACCATCACTAAACTGAACCATTTAACTCTGTAAAGCCTGACATATGAAATAATAGTCATTTCTTTTGAAATGCAACAGTTTATTGAACCTTTAGACAAAACCTTTGTACGTTTTTATTTTTTTATTTTATTGTTATTACAACTAAATTTTATTCAGAGGCCCAAACTGAGCAAAAATTTGGTGCATTTGCTGACGGCCAAAAAGGAAGACAAAATTCTGATTCTGCCTGTAATGTAAATCAATGAGATCTTTATAACAGTATAGCAGCTACTTACATAAAATACATATAAATATCAGTTGCAACTCTATGTATGCCAATAATATCTCTTATTAAAATGCTATTTAAATGCTTAGTTTTATGTTCAAAGCTCTGTAGTTTTTATTATGGGGCAAAAGTTATATAATGGTAATTTAATGATGACTCAGAGATGAACAAATAAACGTTCCTCTGAAACCTGATGTATTTATATTTGTTCACATTTTAAGATGGTTTTTCTAAAAATTAATGTATGGATAATCAAGTAAATCTAAGCTGCTTCAGTCCAGTAATATTCATTTTGAAATATTACTAACAATATAAGTTATTCTTACGTTTACTTTATAAAAATCATTAAAGATTTCACAGAAAAAGACACATGTACCACAACCTAAAGGTGGACATGTTTAGAATTATACTAAAAGGCTTTTCTATTTGCTCAAAAAGTATAACGATCGATCAGATGACAGAATGCCTGTAGTAGATTGTGTACGTCAGGTTTTTCAGCAAAGTTTTGATCATGTTGATAATTTAGCAGTCTTACAAATTTGCCTATCAAATATGATACAGTAGGCTTTATAGGGTTAACATTTGAAAAACCACCTGAAAATAACAGTTCTGGTCCAAAAACTAGTGAGCTGCCTACATAGACAGCATTTTTAGGCAGGAAATGACGTGACCTTCTAAGATGAAATTGTGGCCAGATTCTAAAGTAGCATGTTTCCAGGAATACACTGCAATTAGGTCTCTTTTTTTTCCAACAAAGACACTGATTTTTTAAAGAAATCGTTATCTAAAGAGTTTTGATATTATACAAGCATTTGAATTTGTACCTCGCCATGGTAAATCACCAACTGGAAGAAGGTGTCCATCAACAGAATGCGATCAGGAAGGATGCTGCTGCTGTCCAGAAGAACAGGCTACAAAACCAAACAAATACAGGATGAGTACAAGCTGAATTGCACAGCATTCTGCTCTATAACACTGCATGGATGGATTTATAATCACCTCTGGAGGGCCGTAGAAAGAGTAAGAGTAAAGGATGGGCTGAATCATTATGAGCGACTGTGTCAGATCTTGACGCACAAAATGATGCCTGTAGTAGGATGACTCGTCCGGACTGTTATTGAACACCTGCAGGAATGGGGATCTCCTCAAGTGGAACATGAACTGTCAAGAGAAAACCGACAACTTTTAATATCAGAAATGTGATATTTTCAAACCATTTCTCCACATATGCACAGTTTTTAAAAATCAAATTCAACACTTTTTAAAGACCTTCACAAATAAAATTAATACCATATGTCCATAAAATCTCAAAATAAATCATGTATTTAACTTAAACAGGCACACATCACGTTGCCTTGGATACTCAACAATCTTTTTTTTTTTTTTTTTTTTTACAGGACTTTTCATTATAAATACACCAGGACTCTTAATTTGAAATGTATATGCTTTACTACTTCTAGCTGCTTATTAAAAAAAAAAAATGCACTCTTTCAAGAATCATTGTCATAATTCATCAGCAGTAAGCAATCGTTTGGCATAAATACACGGTATTCATCCACATTTTGAACATAAAACGCTCACATTTATTTAAATCGTCGCCTTTTGAAGTTTAATAATTGCATCCTTTTTCCCATGTTCCCAAACTTAAGACCTCTAGAAACAATAATTAAGACTTTAAGACTTCTTTGGACCTTGATCAAACTGAATTTTTATAAACGTCTATATCACAAATATAAGAGTTTAACTGCAGGAGTCAGTGTTTTACCTGTGGGTAGAGTGAGAGAGATTCAGACAGTCTGAAGGAGTTTGGATCATCTTTATTGAACTGGCCAAACTTCTGACACTGAAACCAAACAACAAACACAAAACTTGAGTGTGAAGCAACTTTTATATTCATAATTATAATAATGGCTTAACGATTTGTCATATCGCTACTTATGAATGGAGGCATTGACCTACATTTCCTTCTAAATAGCTGTGATACTCACCAAGCGAATGAGCTGCCTGTCCAGCCAGCGGAGAACGTCTGGCCCCTCCTCTGACTCTGCCCTGAAAACGCCGAGCCGGGCCATGAGAACGGCAGAGGCCTCCTGATCAAATGACGACTCGATGTGTTGGATCTGGGACTGTGCGTCAGCCCAACTAGGTGTGACAACAGAAAGAACCGGTTTGTCGAGAACGAATGACGCACAAATTGAACACTCATGAATTTGGGCTATTGAAGAGCTATTCAGGGCTTAAACTACACACGTATCTATTTTGAGCTACAACAAACACAAATAGCACATGGAAACGAGATAAGTTGACTGTAGATAACGAAGGCCACATCAAACGTTTACATCAACAAAAGAAAATCTTATGAATGAAAAGGAAGAACCAAGTCATTGACTTCAATACGATATCGACTGATATCAGAATTTCATGAGGTTGTAAGCTGAAACCCAGACTTACTTCCTGGCAATGGTGGTGACACGGATCCGCCGCTGTGTGTTTGAGTGCTGGTACTGCGTAACAAACTGAATAGCTCCTCTTCCACCCTGAGGAATAGGGGCGTTGTGCTACAAAAAAAACAAAAAAAAAAACAGTTTTATTATAACATCAAAGTAAATATAAGCTCTCACACCCGAGTGCACATACAATACAACAGCCAATTATATAAGAACATACCTGATTTACTACTTCAAAGTACATGGCCAAGGTGGTGGCAGGCGTTAGACTGCAAATCTTCCACTGACATGTTCCTCCAACGCCCATTTCCTGCGAATTAATAAAGAAACATTCTCACATGTGTATACACATGGGTGAAGTCTTATTGGAATCCATTGCAAAACTAGCTTAAGTTCGCATGAAATGAGATGTTACATGCTTGTGACTTACATTGTCTGAAACACAGGGTCCTTTAGAGTTCAGGGACACACATGGCCCAATTGCACCCGATACCTTCAGCTCTCTTGAGGTCTGATAAGGAAAAAGCAAATAGGTTTAAGAGGTTGAATAACAAGAAAGCATGACTTAATAGCTTACATTACTGTTTAAAAGTTTGGGGTCAGCAAGATTTTTTAAAGAAGTCTCTTATGCTCACCAAGGCTGTATTTATTTGATCAGTAAAAACAGTAATATTGTGAAATATTATTACAATTTAAAATGTAATTTGCTCCTGTGATACAAAGCTGTATTTTCTGCATCATTACTCCAGTCTTCAGTGTCACATGATCCTTCAGAAATCATTCTAATATGCTGATTTGCTCCTCAAGAAACATTTCTTATTTATATCAATGTTGAAAACAGTTGTGCTGCTTAAGATTTTTGTGAAAATGTCAATTTCTTTGATGAACAGAAAGTTCAAAAGAACAGCATTTATTTGAAATATTTTTTTGTAACATTGTAATGTCTTTACTGTCACTTTGGATCAATTTAATGCATCCTAACTGAATAAAAGTATGAATCTATTTTAGAAAAAAAATGTCACAGACCACAAAACTTTTAAATAGTAGTTTAAGGCCAACTATGTTACCTTCACTTCCAAAGTACCGCCAAAAGCCATGCGGAACTCTCCATTATAGTCTTTGCTGAAGACTCTTTGGAAGGTCTGCTTGAACAGAGAAGTGTTGAAGGAATCGCCCATAACAATGTGGCCCCTAAAACAAAACAAGAAATCATTTCAGCTATATATTACATTTCGCTGGAATTGTTTGGCAATAAAGAAATAATCTGCTGATACTGAAGACATTAAATGGCATGTAAGATTATTAAGATTAACAATCTTCAATCAATGCTTACCCTGTGAGGTTGGACAGACATTTCATCTCTAGGAGTCCCGTCTGATCCAGTGCACAGGCATAGATATCGACGCTGTGTCCGTTTACTGCTGTGCGGTTAGCCAGAGTCTCGTAATACTAAATAGACATCAACAGAAACCCTTATTTAGCTTTTGAGGAATGAAACAGAATGTTTCATATTAAAAGTACATCACCAGATCTGTAATCACCTTAGTGGCCTTCTTTAGATGGCGAGCGTTGTCTTTCTGGATGTCGTGCCAGGAGCGGATGGGGGTCTTCAGTTCATCTCCCACGACCATGCCGGGCCCCTGTGTTGGGGGGCCACCGGTGAACAGCATCACACGGGCCCCTGTGTTAGGAAAAGTTCCCTACGAGTAGAATGATAGAGAGACAATGAATTAAATGCAAACTTGTATTTAATGTTTTCAAAACTGAATCTAAGGGTGTTCACACTTAGTTTAGTTCTCTTGGTCCAGATCAAAAAAGAAAATGATACGTTCAGCACAGGTTCGCTTAGCGTTCACATTTTCATTTTTAACACTGAACCTAAAGATCAGAAACAAAAAACAAGCTTTTATGAGATATATTTTGCAAAGAAACATCCAAAAAAAATCTGTGTGTTGGGCTAAATGTGCTCATTGTGTGTGCGTACGTATGGTGGTATTTCTACCAGCTGAGAACTCGTGAAGAACTTAAAAAACGTGTAAAGGAATCAAAACAATGGCAGGAATTTCTCCATTACACACACAAACGAAGATCTGCTGCAAGGAGACTGCGTTTCCAACACCTGTACCAAACTATAATGGGCAACGTAGCTCATATGACGAGAAGAACCAGGTATGCTTGAGCATTCTGTCCTTTTTAGGGTCGCACCTTGTTTTTGGTTCGTTTAGATGTCTTTGGTCCGAACCGCATTAGAGTTCATTTGGAAGTGGATCGAGACCCCCTGTAAATATGAGTCTTGGTCCGCTTATTTGGTGCACAACAAGGTTCGGATGACAGCGTTCACATTTATTCAAATGAACCGCACCAGTTTGTTTTAATTGAACCAAACCTGACAAGTGTGAACACACCCTGAGTGGATTTAATTAACTGTCTCAGTGTTTTCAAGTCTAAACAATTGTAAGCAACATTTCTCACATATTACAAATATTATTGATTTCTTTTAAAGGGAATAATGCGTGCTAAAGTTAAATCAGTCATGCTAGACTTATTATCAAACAAGAGTGCAGTTGGTAGTCTGAATCTTATCTTGAGAGTTATGTAAGTATAATGATTGGGTTGAGTACTAGGTACAACTGTTCTGATATGACATGACAGCTGAAGTGGACTTTGAACCTCACAGCCAGCATTACTGACAACTCACAGCTAGACCAGAGTTACAATGTAAGGAAGAAAAACCTCTGCAGGAAATCTCTCCCACACAGTTGTGAACGTTAGTTCAGTGAAGATGTGCAAAAACAGCAAAGTTGCATTTCTGAATATAATCACCTAAAACTAAGTGTTTCCTGAACATTTCACATTTTTACATTCTCTCAATCTCTCTTTTGTCAAATACAGATTTTATTATGCCATACAAGATGAGCTTTTTAAACGAATAATGTGCTGGCTGTACCTCCAATAGTCCAATAGCAATGGAAAGGGCGATGCCCGTGGAACGCAGAGGTCTCTTCCCCTGAGGAACAGGCCATGGGTCTCTCTGCAGCTCCCCAAGAAGGTCGGTCAGGTTCATGTCGACTGCTTGAACAGGCTGCAGAAATCTAAAACAGGTGCAAAGAAAATAGAAAATGAGCACAACTACCTTCATTTACATCATTTTCTTGCGTGCTGAGGAGGACAGATTTCACAAGGTAAAATGATGACAATCATCTCACACCTGCAGGAAGCAGCAGCGTCATGAGGGGCTAGTGGTTTGCCTTGCTGTCCAGAGGTGGCTGGCTTCATCAGTCCCAGCATCTCCTGCAAACACATGATGCACCTGATAAATTTCACTGAAAACTCTGGTTTTATACACTCACTTGTTGGCTTTTTTGTGCTTATAGGAGTGGTGAATCAAACGCAATAAAGAAAGATCACTGACCTGTATCTGTTTGGGTGTTAGCTCCTTTGTGCCACGGAAGACGAAGCTCTTGGCAATACCTTCACAGCTGAGCTCGTGGACCTGAACCATACGGCCGAAGGTGATGAGACCCACCAGGGCGTTGGGTGGCAAGAGACTCAGAGACATCTGTAGGGATTCTTTCAGGGCCTGGAGGTCTTCTTCCTCCAGACATGTGTCCACCACATAAAGGAAGATGAGAGGGGTTGGAGGTCCACGCTGAAGAGAAATACATAAGGTTACATAATTGTGACAATAATTACAATTTTGTAATAATTACAAAAAAATACATATTGTTATTTATAAATAAATTCAGTCATTTAATTCATTCATTTATTGTTATTTTTTTGTTATATTATTCATATTAATATATACACTTAAAAGTTCACAAGTTTGGGCTCAGTAAAATTTTTTAAAATGAAATTAATACTTTTATTCAGCAAAGACAAGTTTGATTGATGAAAAGATTCCGATTTCAAATAAATGCTTTTCTTTTTAACTTTCTATTAAATCAAAGTATACTGAAAAAAAAATGTATCAGTTTCCACAAAAAAAAAAAATAAGAAAAAATAATAAGAAATGTTTCTTGAGCACCAAATCAGCATATTAGAATGATTTTTGAAGGATCATGTGACACTGAAGACTGAGTAATGATGCTGAAAATTCAGCTTTAATATATTAAAATAGAAAAAAAAATTAAAAAAAAAATGGTAATAATAATTTCACAGTATTATTGTTTTAACTGTATTTCTGATCACATAAATGTAGCCTTGGTGAGCATAAGATACTTACTGACCACAAACTTTTGAAAGGTACGTATATACTGACAGAAATGACACATTTCACTTTAAAATTTAAATATGGAAAAATGTGTCACTTATCAAAATACACTGATAGTATCATCACACAGAATGACAACGTGGCTTTTGACAAGCAGCTGTCTGTGAGCTAAAGGAGTTGTAGTTAGTCTAGATGTTTGTACAGTATGTTATGTCTATGTACAGTACAGAGTACACAGAGGAAATGTAAATTTACCTGCACTATGTACTCAATGGTGGAGAACTGAGGCATTAGTTCTGCGGGCTGATTCACTTCTGAAATGCCTGCGTATGATGGAGGAAACTGTGAACAAACAGATTAATATTTACTTATAGTGACAGGTGTGACTGATGTTAAAGAATCACATGGAGCAAAGCCAAGAATGAAAAGGAGTTTATTCAGCGATGTATACTCACAGAGTTCCTCTGGAAGCAGAAGTTGCAGGCCCATATCTTGGCTCTGAAGTCCACTTGACTACAAAAAGAAATCAAGTGTTAAAGGGGCTAAAGTTGTCTAGGACAAAGCCTTTCATAACCAAGTCATTAGCACATGAAGAGAAACAATTGTCTTCCTTTATTCACAGCAATGTGTCACATTGTCATTGTGTATGTTAATTGGGTCAGGTTAGTGAACTGCTAATTGTTGCTTTTAACTCTTTATAGACTGTTTTAACATTTTAAAAAGCTCTGGAATAATGTGATTAGCAAGTCTGTGGAAAACTAAAGGAAAGGACCAAGTCTCCACTTGAGCAAAGCACTATTTTACTAACACTAAATAAAAAAAAAACAGTCAACACCAAAATACATCTAATCGAGGCAAAACCAGGTTCACCTAAAGAAATCCCCTAAACCATGTTATGTTGTGCTTTATTGTGTTTATAATTTGATTGCAACAGCAGTATGATAAAAGAAACCAATGTTCAATTAAAAAAAATGGAATAAAATGTTCTTCTACTGACTGTAAGCTTAATTCATTCCAATTCCAGTCCACCAACTAATTAGTCATTCAGATATCATAATCAGATGTCACCATGATATTTATCTATAATGACCACACACTGTACAAACAAACAGAACTCAACACTGCTTGGAAAAGTGATTCAGTCCTTACCAGAGTGGGTTGAGTACGGCTTTGCAATTGGCCCGGCTGCACAGTACTGGCTCGTACTGGACAGGAGGCAGGTCCGGTCTCTCTTTGAGAGGAGTGTAAAGGCAGGCAACAGGAACCACTAGCCGTGTGGCCTCCAGGCGGCTGGAAGGCCAGAGGTTCCAACTGCAGCGTATTCCATCACGATCTTCGTTCTGTTGGATGAAATCTTGGTAGGTCGCCATGACAGTGTGAACAACTGTGAACGACCATAAAAAGAGAAATGAGCAAACAGTGAGCAGCGAAGTCTTTTTAACCCTAAACCACACCTAATGGGTTGAGTCTCCAAACTGGACGAGTAGGATAGCAGAGCTATCTTAAAAGCAAAATTAAAAGCAAATACCTGAGTGACAAGTACAATTTCGCCCATGTGAGCAATGTAAACGGAAATTGCATTCCTTTATATACGTTCTGAGGGAATTCTTTCACGCAGCTGTCAACTTTGAACAAAGCCACTTGACGAGAGTGGTTATCGCTGCCAAACCCAAAACGTCATGAAGAATTTGTTGATCAGAGATCTGCGTAGATGTTTTGAGGTGCAAAACCAGATGCTATTTTTAAGCCACGTGTACTACTTTGGGACACACCTGTGCTAGAATACCTACACATTCTCAGAAAAAAAAATGGTACAAAAGCGGTCACTGGGGCAGCACACTTATGTACCAGTTGATTAATATGTACAATTTAGGTACTAATATGTACCCTTAAGGGGTAAATAGGTGTACCTTTGAAAGGGTACTGCCCCAGTGACAGCTTTTGTACATATTTTTTCTGAGTGTGTACTCAACTCAAGTCACAGGTTTGCTGACTAAACACAAATCACTTCAAAGTATTAGAGAAGACTTTAGCCTCTGATAACCCTAAACCAGAGGGATCCCTGGAAATGCCTGTCCTAAACACTAAATAATGGTCCAATACCTATATTGATTGTTTGGTTACACAATGATAGAGTTTCCAGACAGGCATGAACTCACTGTTCCAAATGACATAGACATGCTGTGCATGTCAAAAGAAAAGAAAAACTATTAGGATAAAACACTAAATGAGTCTAACAAACTGTTAAGAAATGGTAAGCACACTAGACAGCTTAACAACTGATTGAACAGGTTTTTAAATATATTATATTGGCATTAATATATTATTTTACGATCAAACATATTCTAGTAAAAATATAAACATCTGATTGACGTAACGCGTACATCTACATTTTAGTGGTCAAGCTAGCATTAGATAATTCCAACACAGTTTCATTATACCACATAAAATGAAAGCAGGGGAAGCAAGATATACAGTAGTAATATCATTTAAAAATATTGATTATCTTGAACATTAATGCCAAAACATACTGCTAAATGCATCCGTATAGCCGGTTAACACTCACTAACATTACTGACTTCCGCTAACCTAATCCGGGGTCGGCGATTTAAATCTAACACATCAACGGTCCCCGATTTCATTGCTAAAACACAGCGAAAGACGTACCTTTTTAATCGATGAGGATTTTGATCCTGGCTGTAATAAATATTGTATAACAACCACTCTCACACCACCATGTAAAAATGAAAATGATTTCGTCGAGCAGGATTCGCCCCCGGCCGGGTTCCAGGAGCTCAGTAGAGTGACGTGTAACTACACACTCGGTGCGCCACGATTGGCTGCTTCCGCCTGACGTGACGTCAAGAGAACGTTCTGCCGTAGTGTCGAATTTCTGTGCGTAGATGCGTCGACCGGTTTCTATAGCAGCGTTGAATGCAAATGAGTTCTGCATAAACACATGTGACAACAAATTTCTCGCATACTTTCAATAACGTGGAGAAAAAAAGGGCTAGGCAATGTTTTGACAGGTTGTGAGTCGTAAGAATGTTTATATTAAAACGTATTATTATATTGTATTATATTATAATATTACATTATTAAAAATTAGCAATTAGTACTGAATTCTGTTAATGAATATTGATTCCTTTAGGCCAATATGCAAATATGTGCATTTTAATTAGATGTGCCTAAATTTATTGTTTTAGAAGTTTAAATGGATAAAGCCACAATACAAAGAATATTGTGTAATGTGTAATTTAATATGGTTTTATTCAGGGTAAAAATAAATAGCCAGGTCAAGGGGAAAAATGTCACTGAATGTTTTTTTTAGTTAATAGTTAGGAAATATTTCTATTTCTGAGTAATTCTATAGGCCTATTTGCTGTCTCAGAGGCAATATGAAATAGTTTTTTAATGAAAAATACATACAAATCAGCTTTGAAAACACATTCTAAAAACTGAAACTATGATGTCGGCCTACTCCATTTTTTTGTTAAACATTTTTACACTTGAAAATATTCAGTACATTTTAAAGCTGTGAAATAAATGATATATACCTTGAATTTAGTAAATGTAAGTAAAAAAGTTGATCTGAATAAATACATTTGGTACCATGTGACAAATAAAACTGAGTAGTCAATTCAAATATTTAAGTAAACCTATTCAAAAGCCAATATTTATGAGTAATGTGAACTTTCTTCATTTGAATCCATTTATTTTGGCATGTCCAACTCAAATAATCACTTAAGAGATATTCAGAGATTTCATTAAGGTAGCATAGTTAATTATTATTGTGATATATATATATATATATATATATATATATATGAAAAAAAAAATATATATATATATATATCACATATATAGAGTGAATGTAAAAGAAAAAAAAGTACCTAAAATCTAAAAGGTTTATATCAAAATATACAATGAAGGTAGACAGTACAGCTGTATAATCGAACATAACTGGCATAATTACTATTTATCTGTAGTACCTCAATGTGTCCATAGATGGCGCATAGATGCAAGTTTAAATGCAACTTTCACAACAGCATCACCTATTGGCAATTCACACACACAAACATAGACGACAGGCACAGAGAGAGCGTGAGTGAGAGAGAGAGAGAGAGGGAGAGAGAGAATTTACTCAGTGGCTGCAGTCACGCTCATTTCTCCGGAGCTCTGGCTGAGGATGCTGCCGTCTCTCCTCCTCCGTCTCCATGAGGATGGTGAAGCGCCCAGAGGCAGACGGAGGCGAGCGCATCGGGCCGCCTGAAACCACCCACATCTCCCCGGCTATCCTATACCGTCACTTTTATAAACTTACAAGAACTATGAATTGGAGTCGATGCTGAATAATCTGGGCGGACTTGTTCTGTATGCCGCCCTTCCTTCTACTCGTCAGCTGCATCAGCTGTTGCTTTGGGGAAAAGTCGAGGCGACTCCCACTCTAAGGGCATCGGATACGGGCATCACTCCACGATGCGTCCTCTGTCTCCCTGACTCCTCCTAACACAGCGGATGCTGCCTGCCTCATTAATATTTGATCAGCACCTGGTACCACAGCAGCAGCTCACCTCTTCTGATGGAGAAAGCGCAATCTCTACAAGCACAGCCTGGATCGAAGGCGTCAGAAAGTCCAGCAGAAGACATCTCCAACCTCACGGATGAAGATCTCCTGCAATGGAGCAAAGAGGAGCTGGTGCAGCGACTCCGAAGGTCTGAAGCCGATAAAATGAGCGTCATTCTGGATCACAGTAATCTGATTCGGGAGGTGAACCGCAGCCTCCAGCTGCATCTGAACGAGATCCGGGAGCTGAAGGTGAGCAGATGAGATCATGGGTGTCTGGAGCACACCTGCGCTCTCTGAGGATGCGCCAGAAACACTTAGGTGCACATCATTCTTCCTGTAGGAATAACGCCTTGAATATTTTCTTATTATGCACAACTTCTGATTAAAACAACTTTGCAAAAGCACTGATATAAGCTAAGCAATGAACAACTTCTTAGCTTCTTAGCCAGACAAGAAGCCATTTTCGTTATTTAAACCGTACCTCTTGTGTAAATGTGAGCCTTTCCCAAATTTTAACCATGAATGATGCATAAAATAAATCAAGAATGTACCCTTTAAAGGAACAGATTATCAAAAAATTATATGATCAAGCTGTCTTTTTAAACCAGTATGCTGTTATTTTTCTGTGAAACACAAAATGGGAATTTAAAAGGATTTATTCAACTTTATTCCATACAATGACAATTCCTATATAGTGACCACATATGTCAAGCTCCATAAAAATAGTCCATAGGACTTTTGCACTATATAAGTCTTTTGAAGCCATATAATATCTTGTCATTCACTACAATTGTTTTGAAGCTCTGAAATCTTAGTTAATCAAGTTCAGTCATCAGTGTTGATGCATCGCTCCAAGTTCTGCACTGATGCAAAAATGCACTGATGCAAAAATGCCATTGCTTCTCATGTGTGTCGGGTGAACTATTGCTTTAATTGAACTCAGGCAGATGTTTGTCAAATGTGGCACCTAAGAAGATCATACCTTTAGACCAGGGGTGTCCAAACTCGGTCCTGGAGGACCACTGTCCTGCAGAGTTTCACTCCAACCAGCTCCAACACACCTGTCTGGAAGTTTCTAGTATGCCTAAGACCTTGATTAGCTGGTTCAGGTGTGTTTAATTGGGGTTGGAGCTAAACTCTGCAGGACATCGCGGGGAGATCTCCAGCCCTGACCCTCCTGTCTGGCACAGAAGCACCAGCCTGGAGTATCCCTTCGTTCTGCCCCAGCCCTGCCAACCTCGCTGTGCCTCCATTTCTGTGCCTGACCATCAGCTGATTAGAGGGCTAAGTCCAGAAAGTATGGTTGATCTCTGGGCCACCGGTTCAGGTGTGTTTAATTGGGGTTGGAGCTAAACTCTGCAGGACAGTGGTCCTCCAGGACCGAGTTTGGACACTCCTGTTTTAGACTGTTCTATCTTAGATGAAGGATGATTCTTCTTTTAAACGTTAGTCTCATAATGAATGATTAATTCAGAAAAAATTATATAGTTTGTGTGGCCTCAAAATGTCCATATCTTTTATTCTTTGTCTTTAAAAACAAAACTTTAAAAACTCTTTGTAAACACTATTTTTTTTGTGTGTGTTCCCTATAATGCTGAAGGAGGTAAACCAGAAGCTGCAGGATGACAATCGGGAACTGCGAGACCTGTGCTGTTTCCTGGACGATGACCGGCAGAAGGGCAAGCGAGTCTCGCGTGAGTGGCAGCGTCTGGGTCGATTCAGTGCCAGCGTCATGCGTAAGGAGGTGGCACTGTACCTTCAGAAGCTGACAGAACTAGAGCGTAAGCAGGAGGAGGTGATTCGGGAGAACCTGGAGCTTAGGGAAATTTGTCTGCTGATAGACGAAGAAAAAGTTGGCAGCGGAGGGGAAGGAGTCCAAAGTGGGACGGGTTCCACTGGATGTCGCAATTCCATTGACAGCCAGAGTGGGCTTCTGGTACCTGGCTTGATGCGGGACGTGGGGGATGGAAGCAGCACTTCTAGCGCAGGAAGTGCTGACAGCTCTGAGCATCCACACCACAAGCAGCCACAGCCGCCGTCTAGTGGAGTAACTGGGAATAAAAGCCCGGATCTCCAGAAGTCTCGCCCTGGGAAGAGAGGGGAAGGAGATCGCGGGGAGATCTCCAGCCCTGACCCTCCTGTTAGGCACAGAAGCACCAGCCTGGAGTATCCCTTCGTTCTGCCTCAGCCCTGCCGACCTCGCTGTGGCTCCATATCTGTGCCTGACCATAGGCTGATTAGAGGGCTAAGTCCAGAAAAGTACGGTCGATCTCTGGGCCACCGGAGTCCGGAGATGCATCCGAAGCTCCATTTGGCTCCAGGGCAGCCCATGAATCCCGAGCTCTACATCCAGAGGCACAGGGGCAGCTTAGGAAGTGGGCCTGGGAGTCCAGAGTCTAGACACATGCTGCTAGGAATGTCAGAGCTCCACCATGACAAAAGCAAGCTGGGAGGAAGTAGTCCTGAGATGCTGAGGCACCAGTACAGCATGAGCCCTGAGCATGGGAAGTTTGGCAGCCCTGGTAGAGAGACGTCACCACGTAGACTGGCAGGAGACGAGCTGTCGCCACACCATCGGAGCCTTTACAATGGTGTGAATGGTGGGTCTGACTTATAAAATGACACATATATGAAAACATTGAAGGTGTGCTGTTATGCCTGAGATATATTTCTCCTTTTCTATCTTTATCCTATTTTCACCCAGCTTAGTATTAGCCAATAAGCCAAATATGATATGTTCTGATAAATGGCATAATGAGAAACATTCTTATGCTGCCTTCATGTGCTATTGGACATGTCCTACTTCTCATTTCTGAAGTTGTTATTACAAGTTCATCACGTTCAAGTGCTTTATTGTCGAAAAAATAGGAATCATGGAGGATGGCAGGTTGATTCTTGCCTATTTCTTGGGGAAATCATATTAAATCCAAAATGTATAGAAGCTTTTTAGTCAATATCCAATAGATTTTAAAGGGTTCACCCAAAAAATGAAAATTCTGTCATTAATTACTCACCTTCATGTCGTTCCAAACCTGTAAGACCTTCGTTCATCTTCGTTATTACCACTTTCAAGACCCAGAAAGGTAGTAAAGACATCGTTAAAATAATCCACGTGACTACAGTGGTTCAACCTTAATGTTATGACGACTTTATTCAATTTCTTCTCTTCCATGTAGTAAACACAGTGCAGCACTTCTACGTCAGAACGCCGGCTCATTATTGGCCAGCTCCTGCGTTAGCATCACACGCGTGCGTCGTGGTGCTCAAGTGAACAGCGTCGGCCAATACTGTGCCCGTGTTCTGACGTAGAACCCGGAAGCGCTGCACTGTGTTTACGTGAACAGCGTAAGAGACTGACATGGAAGAGAAGAAATTGTTGAATAAAGTCGTTATTTTTTTATTTTATTTTTTTTTTTTTGCGCAAAAAAGTATTCTCATTGCTTCGTAACATTAAGGTTGAACCACTGTAGTCACATGGTCTAGTTTAACGAAGTCTTTACTACCTTTCTGGGCTTTGAAAGTGGTAATAACTTCTGCCACTGGCCAGAAAGCTCACGGATTTCATCAAAAATACCTTAATTTGCGTTCTGAAGATGAACGTAGGTGTTACGGGTTTGGAATGACATGAGGGTGAGTAATTAATGACAAAATTTTAATTTTTTGATGAACTAACACTTTAAATAAAAAGTAGCATCCCATTTGTTGGCAACCATCTAAACATTACCCATATCTAGATCAGGGGTGTCCAGTCTTGCTTCTGGAGGGCCACTGTTCTGTAAAGTTTAATCAAGCACTTCAAGAATATTATTAATATACATAAGTACACATGACTGTATTTGCAAGAGAAAGCAATATAGATGGATTAGAACAAAACAAACAAATAAAATTTATCAGTCACTACAGCAATGGGCCTCTGCCATGTTTAAAGTTTATGGCCCACCCAACTCTGAAACTTTGGTATCAAAATTATCTCTGAGATTCCCAATCGTAAATAGGACTTGAGAGGCAGTTCATGACCGATTTCTGACTAGGAAACTCATATTTATATTTATATACTCATATTCATATTTATTCCGACAGCACATGAAGGTAGCATAAGACACATAAAATCAACAGAACACTTTTTTTTTTTTTTTTCACCTGTTGCTGTTGTCGAGGTCTATGCAGTTTCGTTCAGACTAGCCTGCCACCCACAGTCAGATTGCCACGGACTCTGCCAAAGTTACCCATGATTGGCTCATCCACCTTGAAACAGAGTTAATTATTTCTCCAGAGACACCAGACCTATGCCTGGTATCATTGAGAATCAAACCAAAGCAAGTAGACACAATGTGTTAGACTTCCTCATTCAAACAATGTCCTATTTTGCCTTATTTATGACTCAAGTTTCAGTGCAAAGTTACAAACACATAGCCCTATAGTACAAAAATGTACTATAGCATGATATTAGCATGGTAATTACTATGGTTAGGACTATGTCCTAAAAGCATAATTAGCATTAGCATTAGCAAAAAAAACCATCACAAAGATCTTGCTAATGCTATGGTGCTCTTTTATAACTAACACAAACACCTCAGCACACATAGAAAAATAAAATAGCCTATTAAAATGCTAAAAAAAAAGCCGAAATGATAAATTAAACACGGTGTCTGAAATTGCATACTGTCCGAGTAGATACTGCATTTGACTTTGCGACTGTTACAAAAGTATGTTCTGTATAGTACAAATGTGTGTAGTATGAATGAATGATGTACTACATCCACCATGTTGGCTTTGTCATGTGACCAACCATTTTCATGACCATTCACAAGTATGTAGTAGGTCATTCGGATACTTTTCGCCCACTGTTTTTCTGAATACTATGTATTCAGACATACTATGCCGTACTGTTTTTCATGTACTATATAAGGTAGTAGGCATATTCAGATGCAGCTCAGGTTTTTTTCTTTTTGCTGCTTTACGGGAAGTTCTTTACAAAATTGAACTTATGAGATGAAAGGTGTACTGACTGTACAAAATCCCACATGATTTTAAATAAACACACACACAAACACATACTTAGTTTATAAGAAATGGTGAAAATCAAAGGCACTAGGCAGCTATGTGCATATCCCACAGCTGCAGATAACGATTTCTACAGGAGAACATGCTGAGTAGCCTGTAGTTCACGCCGCCCATAAAACACTCACCTCAAGGTGAAAGATGTGACTCACTTTGCATTCATTAGCTTCAAGAAATGCCCCTTTAAGATGAAATAAGAACCATGAAAGATCAGATAGATGTCCTGATTTAAATAACTCAAAATACCAAAGAACTTCTTTAGCTGACTCTTGACGGTGTTGAATTAGCTTCCCTCATCTTTACAGATGAGATTTATTTGTTACATTTAAGATGGAACATCCCTGGTGGCGAAATAGCATTCTCCCACTTGACAAGGTCAAAATGAAATCAATAATAGTCGTTGAAAGATATTAGCATTACAAATTGCAAAGACCCTCAAGAATGCCTTTCAGCTAAGCACTAACAATAAAAGGTAATTGCTAACAAGATGTCTGTTGTTACCAGATGCTATGGTTTCAGCACTGTCCTGCGTGTCTGTAATGCTGCTGTAGACATTTGTCACTGTCCCCATTGTTCACCGACCCCATACACATCCAGATCATCCGTATCTTCACATGGACAACCCTAATGCTGCTCTGTAATGCTCTGTGGTGTTGATGAACTGAGTGTGTGTAAAGTATTGGGTTACTCACCCTCATGTCATTTCAAACCTTTAAACATAAAAAAAAAAAATGGCAAATGTGTTTTTTGTCCATACAGTAAAAATCAATGAGGTCCAGTGTGGTTTGGACCATAATTTTCTACAAAACATTTTCTTTTGTGTTTCACAAATGAAAGAAATACAGGTTTGGAATGACATGAGGATGAGTAACAGAATTTTTGATCAAACAATCCCTTTTAAGCCAATCAGTTTACTTAACAAGAATACTGTTCTGACATCTGTATTTGTTGAAGTGCCCTGTCAGTGATTGCTTTTATAGAGAATCTATCAGCATTGTCAGCATTTACTGTTGCAGTCACGGTGCCCAGGCAGCCAATGTTATTTATTTTTCCACTCAACAGCAGTAGCTGTAGTGAATATAAACTAAACTTTTGAGTTATATCATGGTTATATCACAGTTCGTGAGCTTTGGTTGTCTATTTGTAGACCGGCATGATGGAAATGGTTACCGCATTGTGTAGCTATTGAAAAAACATTCAAATGGAGTTAGCAGTCACTACAACTCATAAATGTAGTATTTGTTGTGGGAATTAAACTTGTGCGTAGATGTAGGGATGTAGTGATGTTGAAGCTCTGGATAATCCTGTAAGAGGTTTTCAGAGAATTATAATTTTTCTGCTTTCTTTCTTAGCGTGTGGCTCTTATTCAAAAAGCCAAATCACATGATTATAAACATCACAGTGCTTTAGTCGACAAAGTTCAGATAAATGAGCATCTAAATAACAGCGTCACAATACAATCCCTCTGCATTTTTCACTGAAATCCTGCATGAAAACAAGCACCTCTTGACCTCCTCAAAACTAATCTTAATACCATCGTGCTGCTAGTTTTTTTTTCTGGTTAAGATGCTGGGAGGCTTTATTTTGACTTTGACTTTGCATGGGAATCACGTTTTACAGTAGCTAATGCTGTCAGCTCATGCCGGAAATTTGGTTTCTGGTTTTGGATTTCACATGAAAGCTGTTTTCATAGAGGCATAACAGTATGTGGCTACACTGAGCTGAAAATGTCTGTCAATATCCAGCTTCATGCTGAAGAAAACGTGTCTTGAAAAGTATGTCCACGTCACTAAGCACTAAAATGAGGGCATTGTTGTGTAGGCAGAGAAAAATAGGTGCTCTATTCTCTGTTTCACTCTCTATCTCTTGGCTCAGATATGTATTTTTTTTATTTTTTGCTGACCCCGCACTGTGAGCAGATGGAGGGACCAAAGTGTTTTTTTTTAACAGTGCAATGTTAAATGACCAGTTCACACAAAAATGAAAATTCTGTCATCATTTACTCACCAACATGTCACGCCAAACACATATGTCCTGTTTCCTCTGTGGAACGTAAAAGAAGACATTTTTAATAATGCACTAGTTAATCTATTTTTCAATCCATCCACTTACAATGAATATAAGGACTGGAGCTTTCAAACTTCTAATGGACATTAAAGCACCATAAAAATATCATAAGAGTAGTCCATATGACTCATGAACTATATTCCAGGTCTTCTAAATAGCATTGTGTGATTGAGACAGAAGGTTGAATTTCACTGATAATCTTACCCTTCATTGAGTCAGTAAACTCATGAACCAAATCAGTTACACTCTCAGAAATAAAGTTTTTTTACAACCATAGAAGAACCATTTTGGGTTCCAAAGAACCTTTCAGTGAACAATTCTTAAAAGAACCATTTCTGTCTTTGTGTGAAGAACATTTTAATAATCTAAAGAACCTTTTTTGACTATAAAGAACCTTTTGTGGATGTTAAAGATTCTTCATAAAATTATAGATGCCAATAAAGGACCTTTATTTTTAAGAGTGTAAAGACTGATTTTATGAACAAAATTAACTCATTCAACAAAAAGATGAATTTGTTCTTGAATCGGACATCGCTACTTCTCTCATATGCCCTGCTTACACCTGGTATTAAGATACGTTTTGGTCGATCAGATCCGCCTAGAATGACCTAACATTATGGGAAACGCGCTAGCCAGACGGGATTTAAACTTTGTTGGCTGAAGACCCAAGTTTGGTTTGAAGATGAAAAATGCACCAAGTCCAATGTTCTCTCACCATTCCTGATTTCTAACACACACTCACAGCATTCAGCGTGGTCTTGCGGGTGTCAGAGCAGAAACGAAAGCTGATGCTCTCCGTGTGTTTTTCCGTCGTCTCCGGACACTCTCATATGTAAATTGCACAAGCTTATTTTGTCCATTGGATTGAAAGATCTGAAAAACCCATACATTTACCCACCCATAGACCTTCCCCTCAGAAAAATCAGGACAGAAGTGGTTGAAAATGGACAAATGAGGCCGATTAAAACACCAGGTGTAAACGGGAATGTGTCTCCCTCGTCCACTTGTGATCCGATCGACCAAAACGCATCTTAATATCAGGTGTAAACAGGTCCCTAAACTCAACACCATTATCATGTTTTTTAGCATGTTAAATCACATTAAACATGATGGTCTAAGCTTCTCTTCTTAAAAACTCAGTGAAACTTTTAAAACTCTTGAGGATGTGAGATTTCTTTCACTTGAGTTTAAACCGTGGCAAATCTGAGACCTTCCTAATACCACAGATAAGGCTTTTAAAGAGGAGACAAAGCGGCCATTACACAACTCCTGAAAAAAGCCATTTCCTGATAATACAGAAGTCAGACCTCTTCAGACTCAAACTCTCCAGTCCCCAGGGAAGCCTGTGGTTTAGGCAGACCTGTATCTCAATTGCTGTGTGTGGGTGTGTGTGAGCATGAACGCTGTGTTGTGTGTGCTCCTCCATGACCTTGGGAGATACCCCCCTCTGACTCCAGCTCTAAATTTAGCCCTGAAGCTGACAGTTTCTCAGTGTTTACCTCCACACATACAGTTGGCAAATACCTTTCCCCTACTTCCACTAACACACAGTTCTACAGGTGTCCTGATGAATCATTTTTATTTTATTTTATTTAAAAAAAAAAAAAAAACCACAAGTACACTGAAGCCTACATTTTAGTTTTTTTATGTTATTTTATTTTATTTTAATAAAGTTTAGTAAAGTTTAAACTCTTTAACAAATTACTATATATATATATATATATATATATATATATATATATATAATGTTTTTTATTTTATTTTTTAGTAAAATTTAAAAATAAAAAAACGTATGCTTTATTTTATTTTAATAAAAGTTTAGTAAATTTTACTCAACAAATTACAGACAAAATTTAAAAAAATAAATAAAATGCATATATATAGTAATTTGTTAAAGAGTGTAAACTTTACTAAAATTTTAATAAAATAAATTAAAACAAAATAACTAACATGTAAGCTTCAGTAGCCTATACAAGAATTTTGCCAGTGTAAATTGTACTAAAATAAAATAAAATAAAATAAAAAATTAAATAAAATGCATATATACAGTAATTTGTTAACCTGTAAACTTTACTAACATTTTATTAAAATAAAATAACATAAAATAAAATAACTAAAATGTAAGCTTCAGTAGCCTATACAATAAGAGTGTAAATTGTACTAAAATAAAAATAAAAAATAAAATAATAAAAAAATAAATAAAATGCATCTATACAGTCATTTGTTAAAGAGTGTCAACTTTACTACAATTGTATTAAAGTAACAAAAAAAACAAAATACAAGTTTTTTATTTTATTTTAAATTTTAGAATTTTACTAAAATAAACTAAATGCTATAGAGGAATAGGCTTACATTTAGGCAGTGGCATGGTTTAAGCAGATGAACTGAACAAAAACAGGATGGCAAGTGAGAAAATGTCATATAGTTCTTGCCCTGTGTGCCATATTTGAGTATTTGTATTTCCCTGAGAAAGAATATTACAGTGAGCTCTTAGTCACGGGCCCCTAATGGATTTTCATGGCGGGCTCAGCTTAGAGTGTTGAGTCATTACTTTGTGTGAGGATTGTGCCTTTCACAAAAGAAAAAAAAACTTTGTAATTTCAATCATAACTGTTTTCTAACAGGTTTCCCAAACACTGCAGTGAGAATATAAAACATTTGAACAGTTTAAATGGTCTTTTTTAAAAAGCTTGATAAGATTTCGATGTGTTTTGGCATTAGCACATTGCAAAATCCAAAAAGAATGAAATAATGCTTTTGATTTTGTGTTTATTGCAAATAATAAGCCATGTGTGGGATTAAGAAAACAAACTGTGCACTACAATGGAGCCAGCAGCAGGGTGAAGCAGGCTGAGCTGAGCATGACTCTGCCTGAAGGGATATGGGTTAACACTGTCATGAGATGCACAAATGTGCAGTGAGCTTAATTAGGCGATGACCTTCAGTTAGCATGGTCTGTGAGGGGCATTGTGGGTATCCTTTGGATGATACAGTATGACAGCATATAAAGGCATTATTTTAATGTGTTTAAAGGTGCTGTAAGCTGTTCTATTAACTTGAACCGCACGCAATCAGCAAACCCAAACAGACAAAATGACTGACAGCCAGAGAGCATTTCTGATTGGCTAGTTTTCTGCATTTTTTGCTGGTTACAGACAGTGTTGGGGGTAACGCATTACAAGTAACTTGAGTTCTGTAATCAGATTACTTTTTCAAGTAACTAGTAAAGTAATGCATTACTTTTTCAAATTACAACAAAATATCTAAGTTAATTTTTCAAATAAGTAACGCAAGTTACTTTGTTTTCACATTTATTGACTGACAGCTCTCCTGTCCTCATGGTGAGAGAAATAAAGAGCAGAGGTGTTGTGTGCGCTGTGTGAACATGATGGTTATTGTAGTTCTAGACTAAATGTGAACATGCATTTACTCATCTCACCTGCACCAAAACATTCAGTATTTCTCAAAACGAATAAAAGTAAACTTGTAATAATTAACTATATTAAATTACATTAATATACTTTATGTACACTATATTGCCAAAAGTATTGGGACACCCCTCCAAACCATTGAATTCAGGTGTTCCAATCACTTCCATGGCCACAGGTGTATAAAATCAAGCACCTAGGCATGCAGACTGCTTCTACAAACATTTGTGAAAGAATGGGTCGCTCTCAGGAGCTCAGTGAATTCAAGCGTGGTACCGTGATAGGTTGCCACCTGTGCAATAAGTCCATTCGTGAAATTTCCTCACTACTAAATATTCCACAGTCAACTGTTAGTGGTATCATAATAAAGTGGAAGCAATTGGGAACAACAACAGCAACTCAGCCATGAAGTGGTAGGCCACGTAAAATCACAGAGTGGGGTCAGCGCATGCTGAGGCGCACAGTGCACAGAAGTCGCCAACTTTCTGCAGAGTCAATAGCTACAGACCTCCAAACTTCATGTGGCCTTCAGATTAGCTCAAGAAGAGTGTGTCGAGAGCTTCATGGAATGGGTTTCCATGGCCGAGCAGCTGCATCCAAGTCTTACATCACCAAGTGCAATGCAAAGCGTCGGATGCAGTGGTGGAAAGCACGCCGCCACTGGACTCTAGAGCAGTGGAGACGTGTTCTCTGGAGTGACAAATCAGACTTCTCTGTCTGGCAATCCGATGGACGAGTCTGGGTTTGGCGGTTGCCAGGAGAACGGTACTTGCCTGACTGCATTGTGCCAAGTGTAAAGTTTGGTGGAGGGGGGATTATGGTGTGGGGTTGTTTTTCAGGGGTTGGGCTTGGCCCCTTAGTTCCAGTGAAAGGAACTCTTAATGCTTCAGCATACCAAGACATTTTGGACAATTTCATGCTTTGTGGGAACAGTTTGGGGATGGCCCCTTCCTGTTCTAACATGACTGCACACCAGTGCACAAAGCAAGGTCCATAAAGACATGGATGAGTGAGTTTGGTGTGGAGGAACTTGACTGGCCTGCACAGAGTCCTGACTTCAACCCGATAGAACACCTTTGGGATGAATTAGAGCGGAGACTACGAGCCACTGCCTGACCTCACAAATGCGCTTCTAGAAGAATGGTCAAAATTCCCATGAACACAATCCTAAACCTTCCCAGATGAAGTTGAAGTTGTTATAGCTGCAAAGGGTGGGCCAACTCCATATTAAACCCTACGGATTAAGAATGGGATGTCATTAAAGTTCATGTGCACGTAAAGGCAGGCGTCCCAAAACTTTTGGCAATATAGTGTATCTCACTTTTTTACCAATGTCTTTGCTGCTGAACTTCAATGATCCAATTCAACCATAATAAGCAAAAGTTACTTTAGATTAGATTTAGAAATAAGAGTGTTGAACTTCCTTCTCCTGTATCCTATCCTTCTTTAATCCAGAATGGCAGCACAACTGAAAGGTTTGTTTAAGCTGCGCCCTCTACTGTACAGGCGTAAATATACATTTCCTTCAGCCTGAGGCTTATACGTTTCACTTTTGGTGTGAAAGGACCTTAACATTTGCCAAAAATATAACTTTGTTTTGTTGTTATTAAAAAACAAACAAGCAAGCCCAGCCCAACTGAGAAAAAGTAACACTAAAGTAATGAAACGCATTACTTTTCATAAAAAGTAACTAAGTAATGCAATTAGTTACTTTTTTAGGGAGTAACACAATATTGTAATGCATTACTTTTAAAAGTAACTTTCCCCAACAGAGTCTAAGACTTTGTTCAGTCTTGCAGCAAATAATCTGTTTTTCTTCAGACTGCATGCTTTTTGTTAAATCTGTTGCTAAAGTCTCACAAATTGTTGAATGCGCATTTGCATCGTTACTATCACAGTGGACATGCTAGCAAAAGTGACTTCAAAAAATCAGATCTGGTCACATATAACTTTATATAACAGTTTTTAGTCTACAAAATTAGATTAAAGACAAAAAATAAAAATCATGTTTCCTCTGCAGTGTGAACAAAGCCCAAGGCTGTCAGAGAGGTGATTATTTCAATGATATCTTATAGGTAGTAAGACATTTTATGCATAGTATTATATAATTTTTGGGCGGGGATAAGCTGTATTTTTTTATAGTACAAAATCTACAACTAGGAGTGCAGATGTGTGAAAATGATAAACTGACAACATAAAAGACAACATCTGTGTTTTTATAGGCAAGAATTTATTAAACTACTTGGAATTACAAATATGATGCACGCAGATGTCTTTGTGTGACAGTGATGATCATGGACTTCTTTTAAGGAAAGAAAAGAAATGTGAACATTTACATAACAGTGATGTTTAAAGACTTCTGCATCTATTTAGAACTATTTAATTATTCATTCCAAACAATTCAGAGGAGAGCAAGTAGATTCTCTTCTCACTGATAAGAGAATTTTGTGGCCTCCTCCCCCTGTCAGAGCTTAAGCGTTCCCATGATCTCTGAAAATATAGGACATTCTCCTGTAATCCCTGTTTTACGATGATGGAAAAATGTGTAAGTCTATCTGCATTCGTGATAGCTGTGTATCTGTTTGTATGTGTGTGTGTCTGTTATAGAGACAGGAGAAAAAGAAAGAGATATTCATCTTGACACAAGTTTTAAACTTACACAAATATGAAATCACACATCTTGACCTTCGCACCGCCTCTTTCTGGATAGACTGTATCTGACAGATCTGAGTCGCCCCACATGGCATAAATATCTGGCCATGAGCTCTCAGGGCAAATTGAATGTTATAATCTACCAGCCAAGAAGCACAGTGACATTATAAAAGCCTACACAATGCAATTTCAATATTCAAGCTCAAGAGCTAAGCGCATACTTAGGCCATTATTATAATGTAAAGCCTAGTATAATGAATGTTAATGTTAATGGTAGGATACAACGAGAGATTTGGATCTCCGGCCATGTTTCAAATAACTGATCTAAGTATTCAATAACCCATATGAAAGAACTGTCTTTTAACCCTATAAAGCCTGTACTGTATCATATTAGTTGCTATACTGTTGTAAAGATCTCATTTGGTGCTTTTCCACTGCATGGTACGGCTCGGTGCGGCTCACTTTTTGGTGCTTTTCCACTGCATTGTAAGGCTCAGCTCGCTTAAATAGTACCTCCTCAGTTGAGGTTCCAAGTGAGCCTAAATGTGATGTGTAAACACTGCAGATGACTGACTGGTCTGAGAGAATCGTCACTACGAGCGTCATTGGATTTGCTACACGAGACACCAAACCCACTAGCAGCAACAGCCACCGCAGTATCATTTGTTCGCACGACTTGCTTGAGAGAAAAACTTGAAAAAAGAAATGGCTGAATTGTGGTCAGTAGACGAGGTAAAGACATTCCTCTCGTTGGTAGCCGAGGAGCGGATCCACGGCAGTAGAGGCGGCGCAACTATAATGATTAGTTTAATCCCTCCCACTTTGAAGCGGTATTAACTGCAGTGGAAAAGTAAACCGAGCCAAAGCGAGCTGAGCCGAACCGAGTCGTACAACGCAGTAGAAAAGTGAAGCGAAGCGAGCCAAGCCGTACCATGCAGTGGAAAAGCGCCAATTGATTTACATTACAAGCTATTCAAATTTAAAGGGGACCTATTATGCAAAATTCACTTTTACATGGTGTTTGAAGTGGACATAAATGTGTGTTAGCAGTGTGTGAACACAACCACCCTACCCATTAAACCAAAGCAGTCTCATTAGACATGCCGTTTTTTAATCTCTGAGCAGCGTGACGTTACACTGCTCAGGCCCCACCCATGGCCGCTGACTGACAGTCCTGCATTACCATATTTCCGCCCTCAGTGAGTTGTACGCTGTCCGCCATTATCTCCACGCTTAAGCAGCTTTACAGACAACAATGTTCGTAAGCAATCCCGGTGTTCTGTTGTTGGATGTAAGAGTGAACATAGGAGTCTTCATTTTCTACCAACATATGAGCCACTGAGGATGCAGTGAATTAATTTTTGAAGGTAATGCGACCCAAAATATACCTAAATTTGTTTATGTCTGCGCAAATCATTTCACTCCAGACTGCTTTGTGAACGAGGGCAAAGACTATAGATGTAGAAAGACGGTTCACTCCTATTAGTTATGAATGGGAGAAACTGTAACGCGCAATATGGCGGAACACGCCCCGCCTTCTAAGTAAAAGAGCCAATCGCTGATTGATAAAGTCATTGCATCACTGCAGCTGCCGTTAGAAGCTCCGGTTCCCATAGAAACCTGAGACTCGCGCTTAAGTCTGCACATGCGCATTGGCTCGTCTAGTCTGAATAATACGTTTTTTGAGCACAAGAAACAACATTTATGGGACAGTTCATGTCAGATTTTGTTGCTGATTTGAAATATGTTATTTAATTGTGAGTTCGCCAAGCAGTTTTTGAGATTTCAGGATTACTTCGTTCAAATAGATAGGACTTGGTCTTGGATGCCCGAAATAGCTGCCTGGAGACGTTGCAAATATGGCCGCCGAGTGAACAGACTTTCCTTAAAAGGGACTTTGACGAGGGTCAATGCAAAGGGACAATACAAAACACAGGTTTTGCTATAAAGTTGTTACTCAAGGATGGATCAGTATAAACTGTTTGTGGTCCAGCTTATAATGTCTCACAAGACTGGTCACACCAGCAATGAAGGAGAGAGCATGCACTTTACGGATATAAAGTTTACCAGTTTATTAAGCACTCCCATAAAAAAAAAGAAAGAGGTCTGTATATATTTGTTTACTGTTAGTTGTATGTTGTATGTTGATGTATGTTGTATGTTGATGATCTATGTTGATGTTGATGTTCTGTCTCCATGCAGCATATATTCTCTGGCTCTGTAGGCATCATTGTCCGAATCCGGTTTGAACTGAACACCATTGCCGACAGTTTCGTACATTTTCAGTGCTTGAGATTGTCCTGTTTGTTTGTTGCATGAGCTCTTGAAGCTCCGCCCTCTTCTTGAAAGTGGGCCGGAAGCAGCAGCTCATTTGCATTTAAAGGGACAGCTTGTTTTTGCTCACCCCCCAAAATTGGCTATTTTAATATGCTATAAAAATCATCTTTGGGGTATTTTGAGCTAAAACTTCACATACACACCAAATTGCATATTTTTGCTCAGTTTGGGGGTGTTTTTTCCTCCTCGAGTGTGAGCACCATATTCTCCTATAACAAGCCGCTTTCCACCGTCGGGCCGAACAGTTCTAAGAATGGTAAGGAATGGTTCCAGTTAGCAGGAAGGTAGAGACTGAGGGTTGTCTGTAGGAAATAAGAGGCTCCCAGCATAAATTGTTGCCCTCTCAGCGCCTGAGCAGTTATTTTCTCTTTTTAAGGTTTAGTTGCACACTGGAGACCACAGGCAAACTCTCGTTTATCTGCTTTACTGAGCCTGGCAACAACATTTTCTCCTGCATGTCTGCCCAGACTAAACCAACTGTAAACCTGTCTGCTTTTCCCATATGCCACCCCATCAAGCGCACACACACACACAAGCAGACATAGTGACAGTCCTTTGGGTTGAGAAACCTCACACTCTGGAGTGTGTAATCTGCCAGAGTAAGAACATACAGTAAGATACTATTCACAATGTCATGTCTACATTCTCAGACTACTTCTATATTCTCAGAAAAATCCTACATACAACATATATAAGCGCACCTTTCATTGGCAGGTTAATCTGAGGTTATCCAGCTTTCCTGCACTCTGACTGTTCAAAGTCATTCGATATTCATTCAGATAGAGTGACGGCACATCCATTCTGTCTGAGCTTGCCTCCATTAAGCCGGCATCAATAGTGCTCTATGTTTCATTCACTGCTTCTGTTTTTTCATCTCGTTATCATATTTGCTTCAGGCGTGCACTCGCAGTCGGCCATTAAAGATTCATGCCAGTCGGTGGACTTCTAAGAAACACTCTAGGAGGTTTTAGCAGTTACCCTGGCCGGTTCACCCACCAACATTCACAACGTGAAAGCAGATAAAGCATGAAACAGCGCAGGAACACCTAGTAACACAAACTAAATCTGATGTCCAGGAGAGAGATAGGGCCTCTGCTTTGATCAGATAACAAGAACGACAAAGAGGTTTAGAAATCTGCTCCACAAATGCTCAAAGGATGATCAAAGATAAGCATCCAATCAATATTTAGTGATGAAACAAATCAAAAAGCAAGGATTCCCAGTATCACGCAATCAAGACTGAGATTTCCATCCACTGAAGCACAAGATGCTCTTTCGAACAATCTCAAATCATACTGGATAACAATGAAAACTGAATATGAAAAGGTTATATAAAAGAAACATTGCGAATGATGTAACTGGACCGAAAATGGCGGTACAACATAAAACTATTCAACAGATTGGCGATGAAGTTAAAATCAATATATTTTCAATGTACCACAAAATATTAGATATTAATTTTTAATATACTGTATCATTGCTTAACAATCTCTAAGCTTTTGGTAGGTCTGTCTTGCATGGTTTACACGTTATCATTAAAAATAAAGAAAATTGGCTTTGTACTTCCAGACCCAACTGCTGTGCACTAAAATTCACAAAATTCTTTTTTATCTTCACAGCTTTGATATCAGCAGGATGTTGCAGCAACAACTGCAGGAACGTGAAGCTCTGGGACAGGTGAGTTCTGCTTCAGTGTCTTAGGCTCTGTTCCAAACCCTAGTGAGCTGCCTAACTAGACAGCATTTTTAGGCATCACTGGTGTGCTCCTGTTTATTCCAGAACAGTAGGAAGCTAAATTATGCTGCCTTATAAGAAACCTTATTTTGACGAAGACAGCATTGTATGCATCCTTTGCTGATGCATTGCAACAAGCTTAGTGCAGATTTTCAATAAATATGGCAAAAAGTCAATAGTAAATACACTCTAAACAATGCTGGGTTAAAAACAACCCAAGTTGGGTTGAAAATGGACAAACCCAGCGGTTGGGTTAAATGTTTGCCCAACGTACTGGGCAGTTTTATATTAACCAACTATTGTTTAAAATGACTATATGGCTGGCTTAAAACGAACCCAAAATATTGGAAATTAAAAATCAGGCACATAATTACTAGAGGCAACAATAACAATCAAATGGTGAAAATTTATTAATAAGCAATTTAATAAATGTTTATTGTTTAATTATTCATTAAACATATTAATAAATGTTCATTTATTAAACATATTAATAAATGTTCATTTCCAACTTACTTTGGGTTCATTTTAAGCAAGCAATACAGTAATTTTTAAACAATAGTTGAGTTAAATAAAACTACCCAGCAGGTTGGGCAAACATTTAACTCAACCACTGGGTTAAAACAACCCAATTGCTGGGTCTGTCCATTTTCAACCCAACTTGGGTTGTTTTCAACCCAGTATTTTTTAGAGTGTACAATTTATTCAAAGTATTAATATAAAAATGTGATATGTAATTAAAAATGAGCTATTCTACCCAATATTTGTGTGTCAAATTGTTAGTTTAGCAACATTCTAAAGTCAAACTAGGATTAATAGTGAGCACTAGTCAAGACTATTATTCAGATCAGTGTTGTTATTGTTAACCAAAGCTAAAACCATTTAAAATCATTTTTGTTTATTGAAATAAAGCTGAAGTATTCCACAAAAAGCTCAAACTGCCTTGGGAACTAACTAAAATAAAATACTAAAGTTAAGTTTAAGTTGAAGTACTAAAAATGACAAAAGCACATAAAATTACTAAAACTTACACTAAAATTAAAATGAAAACTTGAAAATATGAAAATAAAAGCTAAGTCAAAATATTCATAAATACTATAATACTGAAATAATACTGATTCGCAGCTTATTCTAGCCAAGGACACCTTAATTAGAAAGGAAGAAACTGACTGACTGATATAAAATGACCAACCACAAACTAAACCAGTGATGCCACAATAACAGACTGACATTGAAAAACTCATTCAAACTGTTCTACAGGTCTACAGAAAACACCAGGCTGTAGAGAAAGAGAATCTTTCAAAATTTGATGCTACAAACCTAACAAACTTTGGCAAATCGAGAGACTAGCTCAGTGAAGTGCTCATTATATTAACCAGAAACAAAATTTTGTTTCCTGGCTTACTAATCTGTTCACCCCAACTCTGAGAAGTTGCGAAGCAGTCAAGAGTTCTGTCTGATCTGATTTTCTCAAGTGCTTTCCAGTTTTGTGTGCAATATGCATGAACAGATTGTACCTTCTGAGGCTGAGACTAATGAGGTTGCTGCCTGTATAGAGCATTCTAATTTTCATTTCAGGTAGAAAGCTGTTAATGTAGACAGAATACAGTGAGGCAGCTTACTATAGTTAAAACATGCAGAGCCCAAGTGTCACCATGATCCATGCATGTATGCTTCCATATGTGTATGAATACAACGGTAGAGGTGACCCTGTCTATCTGTGATCTCGTAAAGCTGCCCAGCAGGGGCAGAAAATGGCTTTGTTAATATTTAATAGCTCAAAGGCAGACATTTATCCTTAGGGATTGCTCACCAATCCCATCAAGATTTCACTACGGTCACAGGAATGCTGATTTTTTCCCCATGATTTTTAATTTCTTGATGTTTGTGGTAATTAAGGACATCAACTTCCATGCCATACATGGATGATTTCTGTAATCCTCTTGTAAAACCTGTGATTAAAGGAAGAGTTTTGTCATGTTGCAAGTAAAAATTGTTGTCATCATTTACTCACCTTCATGTTAAGGCACCTATATTGTTTTCATTCCTCTGTAAAACAAAAAATTATGATATAAATTGCTAAGCTCCCAAAAAAATCTTCCCCTTTTGCTGAAGTTTTCAAATCTTTTTTAAGCTTGCATTCAGTCAACAAACGCAAGTTTGAAAACCACTGCACATGATATTTGTGAAATATGGCAGAGGTGAACAATGACATAATGATTTCAGAAGACTTGAAATATAGAGCAAAAGGAGTATGGACTACATTTATGGTGCTAGTATGGTGCCTTTTTTTAATAAATCACCATCCATTTACTTGAATGAATAACTAAAGCTCTCCTGAAGATATCTCTTTTTTTTTGTTGTTGTTTCACAGAAGAAAGAAAATAATACAGGGTTGGAACAAAACAGAGGTTAGTAAATGATGACACATTTATGGGTGAACTATTTGTTTAAAAACGCTCAACAGGCACAGTTTTATGTCCAGTGTTGACATATGCTGAATTCAGAATAGCATACTACTATTACTTTTATATTGTAGAAATTTTTTTTTTAAGTGCTTTTAAAAAGTGCAAAAATTTCCCATTCAAAGTTTTACTTTTAAAGTACATTTTAAATCATTATGTTTTAATAATCTTTTGTCGTACACTTATTTTGATGTGTTGAATACTAAGGTGAAGTAGGCTACTTGATTATAACTTTAACTGTAGTGTGGTTATTAATATTATATTGAAAGTTTCTATATTTTAATTGTACTAATTTGCAACTTCATCATTACAATTGTGCAATTAGAAATATATTTAAAATACATGATACAAGATTCAGTAGAAATGATAATAACGAAATGAAAAAACACATTAAAATTAAAATTGGCGATCTGTGAACCCATGAACCAGTGTCTAATTTTAACCTGATCTAGGATCAGTTTTCTAAATTTGTAGACATTTAATGACACATTTGTGTAATATAAAGAATTGAAGTTAAAAGTCTCGTAGTAGAGCAAAACCATGGAGGGTAAACAAATAGGTATACTGGACCAGACCAGACTAACCAACCAACAGGAACAAGAGCTTTGTCACAAAACAAACTAACACAAGACAGAGCACACAAGGGAAATATATAGGAAAAGAAATGAGGAGGGTAGCGAGGGAAAACAGGTAGGGCAAATGAACTAATAAGAAGATAACAAGGGGACGGGGCAAAGACATGAGACAAGAGAGCACGTGGCACATAGAAACAAACATGACAGGAGCCATGTGATCACACCTAACATGACAAATGAACAACCATAAGCCATGTGCTCAAAACTAAAAACACAACACATTAAATTGACAAGAGCACATGGTAAGGGAATCAGCAACCCATGCCATGTTCCCACCCAAATAAGGACACGGAGCATGAGCATTTGGGTCCCGACACCAGAACTGACCAATAACTAGACAGACCCATGCAGACCTCACTCAGGCATCCTGACAAGGATCCTGTCGCCACCCCTAAACATGACAAAGCAAAGAGACAGGATCCTGACAAAGTAGTAGGCCTACTCTCTAACCATATTTCAAAGACAATAGAAGTAATTATAAAATTACAAATTAAAATGTACTTAAAGGTGGAATATGTAATATTTTCTGTCCGCTAGAGGTCACTAGAGACCTATCAAAACAAAGGCGTAGCTTGATGACGGCAAGTTTGAGCGCAGAATCTTGTGGTCTTCACCTCAACGGCCGGTGGAAAAGAATTGGGGTAAGACTCGGGAAGAAATTATGTTCATGGATGCGATTATTAGCGTTACTGTAGTATGAAGCAGAGCAGGACCGAGTGTTGTGGGAGCTGAACGAGGCTGCAGGAGCGATTGCGCAACACACGCCGCGAGCAGCGGAACTTTTATTATGTCACAGTCGCCGGCGCCGCTTCCGCTTTTACGCTTTTCCGGCTTGTGTTGATAAATGCAATTAATTTTGAAACGTATTGTATGATGGAGAAAATGCTGTATTACTGTTACTAAAAATAAAGCTGCATCTGATTATGCTATGTTAGCTACTTCACAAAATAATGTTTTTCATGGCATGGTAAAGCATGGTACTCAAAAAAATCAAGAAAATTAGATTTAAGCAATAAGACTAAACGTGTTGAGTTATATAACAATAACAATAATTAGTTTTCTGTCTATAAATATATCAAAGCAGTTGTTCCCTTGCCTATTAAAACATGTAAATATTAAAGTGTCTGTGGTGTTTCCATGGTTTCTACAAAATAAAACCGGAAACCGAGGGTAACGCGGGTATGACGCAATTGACAGGCGACTCCTCACACGTCCCGGAGCCTTGGTTAAAATTGCAATTTTCTCACGATTTACAAATAGTTGGAAACATTTGGGATATTGTAAGTACTCAAATGAACAAAATATATAACACTGGCCTAGTGGTTTTTGGATATTTTACTTCAAAATTCTTACATATTGCACCTTTAAAGTCACCATGAAATCAAAATAGACACTTTATCCGTGCACATTATTATTATTTTTAATCAAAATAACTTCCCCTCCCTCTTGCAGCGACATCTCTTCTCTGATGACATGTTTACTGACATGAGGGCGGGACAACCTGTCACTCACACGAGATTCACCAATAGCAAACCACAGCCATTCAACCAATTCCCGATGGACAAAATCAAGTTCCGCCCTAAATTTTTTCTTGTTTGAGAAGCCATTTCACTCAGATATACGTAAGAATAGGAAAGAAAAGACTATCGCAACTTCTGTTTGCCGAATTTAGTGGGTCAAAAAAAGCACTTGAAAGTTCAACTAATTGCATTTAATATAAACTATAATACATTTTCAGTTAATTGTAAATAACATGCAATTAAGTGTCTGAAGACATTACATTAAGTATATTCTTTTAAAGTATATTTCCGTAATAAGTGCTATTTTAAAAAGTATGCTCAAGTGTACACTGTAAAACTCAATAAGTTCAGAAAACTCAAAACATTTGAGCAAACTTATTACCTCAAAACATTTAAGTAAACTAACTTAAAAAGCTAATAGAACTTAAAATATTTGTGACAAGTGGGGCGGAGCCGAGAGCCACGGAAGCGGAGCAAAGCCAGCATGGTGCACAGGTGTCTCTCATTAACAATCACATCACTGGCATCCCTTCACTCCCACAGTTCTCAGTCTCGCCCAATTAACACTTGCTATTACAAAAAAGACTGTCATTATATACTTGCATGTATATAATCAAACAACATACAGTTTTGCAGCCCATCCTCAACCTAATCACAGGCTCTACTCTTCACCACAATGGTAACCCTACAAAACTAACATAACAGAACCCCCTGTAAATCCCAACATAACACAACATTAAACACTAACTTATGTCTCCCTATGTTAATCTTGTGCAAAAACACACAAAATAACACTTAATTTCAACATTTATTTATATAGTCTGACGCAAAGCATGCTGGGAATTAGAAATCTGCTGCAACTCAATTCAATCATATTAAGTTCAGCTTACTACAATGAAATTTTGAGTTCACGCAACTTTTTCCTATTAGGTACAATGAATTTTCATTATTATTTGAGTGAAACAAACTCATTTCATTTAATTAATTTCACTGTTGGGTTTTACGGTGTACTTCTTTTTCACAAAGGTGGTCATCAGTATTTTAATAAAAGGCTGAAAATTTAAATTGTGTATTGGGTAAAGGTTTATTATGTCAATTTTTTTAAAGAGTATGCAGACATAGACTAAATGCCGGAAAACTCCAATTTTGATTCCATGGTCTTCTTTAAATCAGCATAAAACGAAAGTTGCGATAGTTTTATGTTCCATATTGTGACGTATATGCGAGTGAAACGGCTTCACAAACAAACAAACAAAAAAAAATGTAGGATGGGACGTGATTTTGCCCAATGGGAATTCATTGGATGGTTGTGGTTTGCTATTGGTGGATCACATGTGAGTGAGAGGTTGTCCCGCCCTCGTACCAGCACACATCATCAGAGAAGAGATGTCATTGCAGGAGGGAGTGGAAGTTACTTTAATTAAAGATTACGAGGGCACATGAATTTTGGTGTCATGATTTTTATTGCTTTAAATTGTAACCACTTAACATGAAATTTCTGTCTCCACAGTTTTGATGGCTCCTCTTGACCACGCCCTTGCTTGGAGGTTTGGGGTGACGCAGGGGCCCCTGGAGCCCCACTCTCACCAGGCAGATATTCCATCCCTTCACCTTGTACTCGATGGGCCGAGCAGTCTGGGCTCATTTCAGTTGTCATAACAGCAGTTTTCTTTGTGGACCCTCTGGTGCAATCATTTCAAAGGGGACTAGAGTGAGACGCAGGATGTTTTCCCCACCCGTTCTGGTGAAAGAAGACGCTCACACAAACCACAGAAACAGACACACCCACACACAGCTATGAGAATCGAAATGTCTCCTGTGGTTTACAGATGTTTAACAGCAGTGCATTTGGGTAATCAAACACTCGAGCCGTCCCTCTCTCTATATCGGTGTCTCTTTGTATCATTCTGAGTAGCAATAGGACACATGAAACACGATGCTGTGGCTTCTCTGAAGGTGCTTCCCTGTCCTTGATGTTTATTTACGCAGTTTCTTTTCAACCAAAGCTATTTGAAATATCCTTAATGTTCATTTTTCATCCAGGCATCTATGAAGGAGAATCAGTATCATGTTTGCTAGTTTTTCCATATCTTGGATTGTTTTTTTACATGACTGACACCAGTGCAAGGTGTTTGTGTACGGTTTATGGTCATCAACGAAAGCAGAATGGACTCTGTACATGTTGTCAGTGACTGAATAACCTCATCAGTGTTTTGCACTGATTCTGTGTGTGTATGTATGCGTGTTTATTGGCTTTATTATTCCTTCCCTCCAAGCTCCTGTATATAAGCTAATGAGGTGTTTCTTCATGTTGTTTTATATACAGAAGTACAGCATAGTATAGTAAATTAATGGATTAGTTTTATATGCATATAATGACTATTATTTTTGACTTACAGTTATTATTATAACAATAATAATATGAATATATCTATGTGCAAAATATTAAAGGATTTTCATTATGTATGCATGCATGGAAGTTATTATTTGTTTCACTAATACTAAAGCACAAAGCCTTAATCAGCAATCTGCAGGAGCAGTTAGATTCCCAGGTTGCTAATTGAGTTTAACCATCCAATCTGTTTTTAACATCAAACATCTTTCTATATAAAGCAGAGCTCTTTATTGTGCCATAACATCAGTGAGTATTTTATTACAAGCCTTTATTTTTTTGTGTCATGAATAAATTCATATTTTCTCAACTGTTATACCATGAAATCAGAAGCTTTTCGCTTTGGTTTTGAGATCCGGCTTCTGAGCCGACCTCAATCCGTTTCATCATTGCTCAAGCAGGGAGGCTCCGGACGGATTTTAGTTTCTGAGCATTTGCCTGTGATGAAATCAATTGATCCTCTTATCGACAACAGAAACGCTGTTTAGATAAGAACTGTGTGGTGCTTTAAGATCCCTCTTAAAAAGGCCTTTTATCATAGAGCTGCATATACCTTTATGTTCTTTGCAAAAACTTTCTCTTAGTTTCTTTGAGTTCATAGAGTTTGCAATTCACGGTGGTTTGCACCCAAATTACAGATAAATTCAAATCCCTTGTGGGTCTATGGCTGAAATGTAAAAACTAGTGTACTATTCACTGAATTTTATGCAGTATATGCTGCCTATATTCTTTAAAAATAGGGAGTGAAACTGTGTGCATTATGCCACGATAAATATTTCAAATAGTAGTATGCTATGCTGTCAAATTTGTGTTTGTAGGAAAAAAATTTTTTTTTAAAATTTAATTTTGTTTAAAAATGTGGTTACACTTTATTTCGATAGTCCACTTAAAATATTCTATTAACTATAAGTAACTTTGCAACTACATGTCAACTCTCATTAGATTAGAGTACTGTATTAGTAGACTTAGGTTAAAGGGTTAGTTCACCCAAAAATGAAAATTCTGTCATTAATTACTCACCCTCATGTCGTTCCACACCCATAAGACCTTCATTCATCTTCAGAACACACATTAGATATTTTTAATAAAATCCGATGGCTCAGCGAATCTTATATTTCGAATCAGTGGTTCAGAGCGTGTATCAAACTGCCAAAGTCACGCCCCCAGTGGTGAACCATTGAAATTTCAAAACACTTATGACGTAACGAAGCCTCGTTTACTGAAATCACGTGACTTTGGCAGTTTGATACACGCTCCGAACCACTGATTCGAAACAAAAGATTCGTAAAGCTTCGAAGCTTCATGAAGCAGTGTTTTGAAATCGCTCATCACTAGATATTGTTGAATAAAGTCATATTTTGGTTTTTTGGCACACAAAAAGTATTCTTGTCGCTTCATAACATTAAGGTTGAACCACTGTAGTCACATTAACTGTTTTAAATATGTTTTTAGTACCTTTCTGGGCATCTGAAAGTGTTAATTATCTTGCTGGCAATGCAGGCCTCACTAAGCCATTGGATTTTATCAAAACTAACCTTTTAAGGTTAGGGTTAGTAGAATAAGTTGACATGTAGTTACAAAGTTACTTATGGTAGAATGTCTGTTAGGGAGCATCAAAATAAAGTGTTTGCAGATATTAACCAGATAGTCTATTAATACTCTGACTGGTACTTGACGTAGTTGCAAAGTTAGAATGTCTAATGTGGACTATCGAAATAAAGTGTTAAAAAAATGTCTTAAAAGTTATCAGCCCAATCAAATCATGAATCAAACTAGACATTTTACAAATTGAGATTAATTAATTAATTATTTCCAGTTCATTCATAACACTGGAAATATAAATTCATGTGCACTGAATACAGTATCTGACACTGATGTAAACAC
Organism: Mylopharyngodon piceus; assembly: GCA_039654765.1. NCBI lineage: Eukaryota > Metazoa > Chordata > Actinopteri > Cypriniformes > Xenocyprididae > Mylopharyngodon > Mylopharyngodon piceus. Next base: position 25,140,447 of record CM077460.1, on the reverse strand, counting down.
ATTTTGCAGTAAGTCATGTGGGTATTTATGGATACAGAAAATTTGCATACTATCTGCATAGTATATGTACTATATACTGCAGAAATAATAGTATTAGTAGTTTATTAGTTTAATAATATATTCATATAGAACCATACAGAAGTCTTATTTGCTAGAAGATTCCTCTCTGCCACTCTGGAAAAGTATCTGAATTTTGTGGAAGCATCCTTTTATGGAGCAATTGATGCACATATCTATGAATCAATATCAGTCTCAATTTCAGACTAGCTCATCCAGTGTAGACTGTATGTCTGATGTGGAGAGTAAAGGAGAGAAAGGCAGTGCAGTGTGATTAAGACGCATCCTTGCCAGTGCAGGCGAGCTGACAGAGGGCTGGTCTCTCAGGTTCCCTGAGCTGCGCCCAGTTCCGCTCTGCTGCATTGCAGTACAGTAAAGACGTGAATGGTAGAAAAGTGAGGAGAAGAGGAGGTAAGTAGAGATGGCAGAGATATGCAGAGGATAGGTGGAGAGGAGATGAATCAGAGCGAGGAACTTGTTGTAAAATGTGCATTAAAGGAGTTATGATTTGTGAGTGGGAGTTGAAGTATACAGCAGTTAGGTTTTAAGAGAAGGAAGTGCAGTTGACGAGTTATGATAAAAGAGAAGGAGGTGCAATACAGGAGTTATGATTAGAGGGAAGGAGGGACATAGTACACTTATTCTAAAGAAAGAGGTGAAGCTGAGCTACGATTAGAGAGGCTGTGCATCAGAGGAGAGGAGATAATGATTATTAAGAAGGAGGTGAGGAGTAATAGCTATACAGGAGGAGGAGCATAAGAGGAGTTCTGATAAATAATTATAAAGACAATGATTATAAAGAAGGAGGTGTAGTTTAGGAGTGATAGCTATACAGGCAGAGTAGCATAACAGGAGTTGTGATAAAAGAAAAGGAGGTGCAGCAGAGGAGAGGGCATAATGATTATAAAAAAGGGGTGTAGTTGAGGAGTAATAGCTATTTAGGAGGAGGAGCAAAAGAGAAGTTGTGATAAAAAAAGAAGGTGCAGCAGAGGAGAGGACATAATGATTATAAAGAAGGGGGTGTAGTTGAGGAGTAATAGTTATCTAGGAGGAGGAGCATAAGAGGAGTTGTGATAAATAATTATAAAGAAGGAGGTGTAGTTGAGGAGTAATAGCTATACAGGAGGAGGGGCATAAAAGGAGTTGTGATAAAATAAAGGGAGGTGCAGCAGAAGAGAGGACATAATGATTATAAAGAACTAGGTGTAGTTGAGGAGTAATAGCTATACAGGAGGAGGAGCAAAAGAGGAGTTGTGATAAGAAAAGGAGGTGCAGCAGAGGAGAGGACATAATGATTATAAAGAAGTAGGTGTAGTTGAGGAGTAATAGCTATACAGGAGGAGGAGCATGAGAGGAGTTGTAATAAATGATTATAAAGAAGGAGGTGAAGTTGAGGAGTAATAGCTATACAGGATTAGGAGCATAAAAGATAAAATAAAAGGAGGTGCAGCAGAGGAGAGGACATAATGATTATAAAGAACTAGGTGTAGTTGAGGAGTAATAGCTATACAGGAGGAGGAGCGTAAGAGGAGTTGTGATAAAAGAAAAGGAGGTGCAGCGGAGGAGAGGACATAATGATTATAAAGAAGGAGGTGTAGTTGAGGAGTAATAGCTATACAGGAGGAGGAGCGTAAGAGGAGTTGTGATAAAAGAAAAGGAGGTGCAGTGGAGGAGAGGACATAATGATTATAAAGAAGGGGGTGTAGTTGAGGAGTAATAGCTATCTAGGAGGAGGAGCATGAGAGGAGTTGTAATAAATGATTATAAAGAAGGAGGTGAAGTTGAGGAGTAATAGCTATACAGGATTAGGAGCATAAAAGATAAAAGAATAGGAGGTGCAGCAGAGGAGAAGACATAATTGTTATAAAGAAGGGGGTGTAGTTGAGGATTTAGAGGGGATGAGGGTTAACATAGTAGTTCTGATTTGTAGAAAGGTGCAGTAAAGAGGAGTTGTGATAAAACTCCTCTTTTTAATACTCACACAGCAGTGAGTATTGAACACACACACACATCGGAGCAGTGGGCAGCCCTGGGAGTGATTGGGGGTTAGGTGCCTTGCTCAAGGGCACCTCAGTTGTGGGTAATGAGAGTGGAAGAGACCTCAGTTGTGGTACTCGCCGGTACCGAGACTCGAACACACAACCTTCAGGTTACAAGTCCAACTCTCTAACCATTAGGCCACAACTGCCCCAAGAGTACAATAATTATAATAGGACAAATGTGCAATAGAAGAGGTATGATAAAAGGGAAAGTGGTGTAATGGTTATAAAGAAAGAGGTGCATAAAAGGAGTTATCATTAGAGGGAAGGAGGTGCAGTAGAGGAGTAAGTGTTCTAAAGAAGGAGGTGCAGCAGCTGAGTTACAATTAGATTGAAGGAGGTACAGTAAGAGGAGAGGTGATAATGATTATAAAGAAGGGGTAGTTGAGGAGCCATGGCTTATAAAGAAGGAGGTGCATAAGAGGAGCTATGATTAGAAGGAAGGAGGGATGCAGTACAATAGTTTTGATTATTTGAAAGGGGGCACAGAAGATGCTTTACAGTTCGAGAGAAGGAGGTGCAGCAGAGAGAGCTGCAGTTCGGAAGTTCTAAATATACGGAAAAAGATGCATAGGAACAGTTGAGTGGATGAATAAAGAAAAGAGAATCATGAGTATCATAAATGTAAAGGAACCTGTCATTGCTCCAGGGAAGGGCACCAGTGCAGTCTGGGCATCCCAACAAGGTCGAAACAAGTCAATTTCTCAATCTGCATATGAAGCCCAGCACAGAATCTATAAATACACATGCACATGATCTGGTTCTGATGAAGGTGGACTGACTGCTCAAGGTTTTATGGCCTGATGGAGACATCAGTCTGTGAGCAGATCAGATACAGATCAGTTACATTGTCAAAATTGGATATTTTGTCAAAGACATCAACTGATTGTGTTGTCTTGATTATTTTATTTTAATTTCAAAAGTCATATTTAGAAGTTCGGACAAAACCAAGAACAATTTAACGTTTTTATGTAGTTATTTATAGTTTATATAAAATAAGTTCAAAGGTCAAGTTTTCCATGGTTGAGAGCTAATTTTCATAAAATGTACACAAGGTGTACACAAGAATCAGTTATCTATGCCTATTTAAAATGCCACAAATTGTCTAATGAAATATTATCTCAAATTATCTATGATTTGTTTGAAATTACAGTAACACTTTAGAATAATGGTCCACCATTAATAAGTAACTATGCAGGAAGTAATGCAGGACTAATGAGTAGTACTACATTAACACTTCAGCTACTACTATTAACTAATATAGAAACAAGCTTAACTAATCAGTAAGTAATATCAAATTTAGGACTAAGATAGTTCCTTATTAGCTAATCAATAATTAGAGAATGAGATTGGCATCATTAAGAACTAATAGGTAACTATGACAAATTATAAAGAATTACTAATTAATTACTAATCACAGCATTAAAGTGTCTGAGATGTGAGCAATTGTCTTTTTTTACTCTCAATGAATGTAGTCATAAAATGCATCATTAATTACTCAAGTACCTAGTCATTCTTCAAGAACTACTAGTGATCTGGACCATTATTTTTAAGTAGAAAAGATGTTTTACACTTTAAAATAATGGTCCTGATCACTAGTAGTTCCTGCATAGTGACTAGGTAACACTTGAGTAATTAATGATGCACTTTATGACTACATTCAGAGTAAAAATGATGACCAATTACGTCTCAGACACACAATAATGTTCTTTACAATTTGTCCGTTAGTTAATAGTTATTAATGATGGTAAAATCAATAGGTAATTATTGATTAGCTAATAATGAACTATCTTAGTCCTAAATTTGATATTACTTACTGATTAGTTAAGCTTGTTTCTATATTAGTTAATAGTAGTAGCTGAAGTGTTAATATAGTACTACTCATTAGTCCTGCATTACTTCCTGCATAGTTACTTATTAATGACGGACCATTATTCTAAAGTGTTACCGAAATTACTGTTTATCTCTGCACATGTATTAATTTACCACAAAATTAAGTGGTTTGTCCTGACTCTGAGGAGTTAAACTGCCCACTGTTCTTCAGAAAAATCCTCCAGGTCCTGCACATTCTTTGGTTTTCCAGCTTCTTTTGCATATTTGAACCCTTTCCAGCAGTGACTGTATGAATTAGGGATCCATCTTTTCACACTGAGGACAATTGAGGGACTCAAACAGTGTTGGGGAAAGTTCCTTTTAAAAGTAATGTGTTACAATATTGCGTTACTAAAAAAGTAGTTACTTAGAGACTAAGTTTTTATGGAAAGTAATGCATTACATTACTTTTGCGTAACTTTTTTTCACTTGGGCTGGGGCTTGCTTGTTTGTTTAAAAAAAAAAAAAAATCTATTTTTGGCAAATGTAAAGGCACTTTCACACTAAAAGTGAAATGAATAAGCCTCAGGCTGAAGGAAATGCAAATTCACGCCAGTACAGTAGAGGGCGCAGCTCAAACAAACCTTTCAGCTGTGCTGCCATTCTGGATTACAGAAGAATAGGATGCAGGAGAAGAAAGTTTAACACTCTTACTTCAGCAATAAAAACAAAAATGAGACACAAATGTGATGTTTATCTAAAACCATTTTTGGCTGAATTGGATCATAAAAGGTCAGCAGCAAAGACATTGGTTAATAAAGTGAGATTAACTGTGTTATTGAACTTATTAAATTATAGCAGATTTGCGTAATATTCTTAGTTTTTATTTCACAGTTTTTATTCATTTTGAAGATACTGAATATAGATCTGTTTTTGTGCAAGAGAGATGAGTAAATGCCTGCTCACATTTCTCACAGAACTACAATAAGCATCATGTTTACACTCACTACACGCACTAACTCCTGATTTCTCTCAACATGGGGAGAGGAGAGCTGTCAGTCAATAACTGGGAAAACAAAGTAACTTGTATTACTTATTTGAAAAAGTAATATTTTTTATAAAGTGATATTTTGTTGTAAAGTTAAAATGCATTACTTTACTAGTTACTTGAAAAAAGTAATCTGATTACATAACTCATTACTTTTGTACTAAATGAAAAATAACATGCAATTTTAATGATCCCTCTTATTTTGTTAAAATTATTAATACTTTTGCAGATTCTGCAAGGGGTATGTAAACTTTTGAGCACAACTGTATACTCAAACAAAGGGTCAAATGGCATCCCAAAAAGATAAAAATATATTAACATTATACATTTGAAACCAGTTATACCAGTTTGTTGGTGTCTAAATACATAAATGCATGGTGAACATTCCATGCAGGGGGTTGGCACCATTCATAATTGTGAACAAGAAGACTGAAGGTTTTGATAGAGATCAAAGGCAGAGATAATGCACTTAGGAGCTGTTCTATAAGCACTGTGTGAATGAATGATAGTCTTTAGCCTGAATGGGGTCTAATTTACCAGCTCTAATTACTGACTGCTAGTTCTCAAAGTGCAGAGAGATAGCATCAGTCATTAGACCTTTCCTAATTTCCCAGCTTGTCCATTTTCTACCATACCAGCCTTTATATTATCTGCTTTGTGCAAGCAGCCAAGAATAGAACAGGGAAAGAGTGTTTTTGGCTTTGTGAATGCAGTTGCATTCATCTGGCATGCTTCTCACAGACTCATGCATTGAGACGGGTAAAAAAACTGACAGTTTAGAGCAGATGAATGTTGGAGTTTGTTTGTTGCAGGCTCACTTCTCTAAGTATCCTGGGCAGCTAAAGTGAATTACTACATTAATGGCATGACTTTGGTGCAGGACTACCTGTTTGTTCAACCAATGTACGCTGTTACCACAATGCCTTGTCCACTGGGAAAAAGGAAGCTCTTTGAGAGGTTTAAGAGTAGTTTAGAGGATGTTTTTGAAGTGTTGTAGTGTGATAGATGTTGACAGCTATAAAGGAGTACAGCACAAAGCTTTGCAGGTCACTGCACAGTCATGCAGTACAAAGACAAAATCTAAAATCAACTCACTCACAAACTAAAGCATAATACTACATTGAAGAGCATATCAAACCGAGTGCATCACTAGCCATGTTTCCGTCCACCTATTTTAATGTGAATTTTGGGATATTGCATAAAAAATAAATGCTGGATGGAAATGCCAAGATGCACATAAATTCTAAAAATGCTCAATTGAGTCGGATAATTTTTTTTATCCAATAAATATACATGCATAAACTACGATGGAAACACATTTACAGAATAACGTGACTGCCCCCCAACAGAGGATTTGTTTGGATAATTGGACAAATCAGTGGATCAGATTCATTGCATCTCGAATGTTTTTTAGTTATTCTGAAAAACCAAAGTCATCAAAATGATTTGGTATAATGACCTCCCAGAAGCATCTCACATGATTGCATTCCCAAACACCAGTAATGTAGGAATAAATGTAGGAAAAAAGAGCCACAATTTCTTCCCTGATTCTAGCAACTTCCATTATTATTACAGGTATTTTGTGCCAATTTCCCAGGAAGTGACGATTTTGTTCTCTTGAACACATGGGATGGAAACGCTGCTTTATTTGCAAATGTTTTATGTGATATAAGTTAAATTCACAACTTTGGATGGAAACATAGCTACTGACTGAATATTAATTGCATGATGACACTTTTATAATGTGCAATTTCCTTTAAATCAGTGAAGCATTATGTCTGGACTTATTTAACCACACTGCTGTGCCTGTCTTTTATCTGTAGCTAGTACCCATGAGACCATAAAACCTGACAGTGCAAGAAAAAAGTTCAAATGAAGTAAATACCACCCAATTAGAAGCTCTTTACTGCATCCCAGACAAGACAGACTGTTGTAAATGAGAAAAATCTGTTCCAGGCATGCAGTTCACTGAGTGTCTTTCAGTAATGCAGACTTTGCTAAAAATACCAGATGCTGTGAGGTAACTCTGGGCTGTTACAAAAATAAATGATTAAATAAATAACTAGAAATGTACACTGCAAATTAGACTGGACTCCATTGTCTATTATGAATATGAGTCTGAATATGAGGCTTTTTATGCTAATGTGATGAGTGAATCCATAGGGATTTCTTTGGCCAGTAGTCCATATAATCAGACAGAATTAGTCACCGCAGTCACTGCCAAGTAGACTTTAGTTCTAATGAGAAGAGAAAAACTTCTCTGAGTCATTTTTGCAAATACTTTTAACTAACTGGTGCTGAGGTGATTGTTAGTGGATGTATGAATTCAGTTCCCCTCAAGGTGTCCTTGCTAAGAAGACCTATAATATCTGTAAAAAACATTTGAATCCCGTTCATTTCAATGGCCAGGTATATGTACAAAAAAGTGACAAAAAACATACATTTTTGCACATTTGCATAGACACTGATTTATGCATTATTGACAGCATCTAAAATGTAAACATTTACATATAAAAAAACTTTAGCGACATGCAAATATTTACAAATCCTTTCAGGTTCATAGAATATTATATTAATGGAATTAATGGGTTGATTTTATTGTATTTAATCAATTTATTAAATATTTTCAATTTAATACCTATTTGGATTCCCTCACTTTATGCAAGCCTAAACATTAAAATGTTAAATTGAATGATATTCTGTCATCATGTCATTATTCCTTAATCTTTTAATTTTTATTTTGTTTATTTTGTTTATCATAGAACAGCTGTTGCTAAAAATGCACCATAAAAATATCTATATAATAGTATTTAACTACATTTCTGTCATGACAACTCTCGGAGTGTTTGGCATATGACAATGTTTATATGTTTGGTTTTGGCGGAAAAGATCTGCTACTCTGCTGCTGCTTTTATTGCTGCTGCAGAGCAAGTACAGGACTTGCTACTGGCAATACATACACGACACGCTGCTGTGAGCAAGTAAGACATGCTGCTGCTGTACAATATAGCGTACATGAATTACCCGTAGCAGATCTATACAGGTGGAGCTGGGGAAGTTGGAGGGTTTGTGAAAGCAGGCTACACTGCTAAGGCAAATGCTACCTATGTATTTGAGCTCATTGGCTTCCGAATACAGCAGGAATCAGCTGTGTCCTGTATAGTAGTGGGAGAAAAAAATCGATTCATCGATGCATCACGATTCTCTCTCCAACGATTCTGGATTGATTCTGAGAATTTCAGAATTGATTCTGAGCTTAGTTTTTATTCAGATTCGCGATGACGCTGAGTGTGCTTTAGAAACACTCGGATTCTGCTTGCTTCCAATTCCTCACACACATACACCACTCGAACCTTCCGTAAAATAGTCTTTCATAAAGTTCGGAAAGGTTGAAGCGAATTACAACGACATTCGTGGGCTTCACTGCACAGGATGCGCTGTGAGAGATGCAAGCTTTGTTTGATGTTGCTGTGCGCGGTCTCGCCCGCCGGTATTTTCCTTATGCTCTACGAAGTCATCATTTATGTCGTTTGGAATGCAGTGGACTTATATATTTAAAATATGAAACTCACTTACAGTAGGCTGCTTTCAATTTCAAATGCTGACGCTTAGTTTGTGTAGAGTGCTCGCGCATGCGGCGGTGCGCAACTCCGCGTAAGTGGTTTAATGTAGGCCTACTTGCATCTCAAAATGGTTTATGATGCAAAATTAATATAATGTAACACAGCCAGTTTGTCTTAAGGGATTAAATGGACAGGACAAACCGCATTACTTATTATATTTCAAAAGAGATCCGTGCGTGAATGCAACTTATTAGATCTCCCGCTCTCTATGATGTAACAATCAAACGACAGTAAATATGAGAAAGAAAATGTTCAGATAATCTTAAATACTGAAAGCACTTTGTTTATTGTTTGTAATATGTTTCGTTGCTGCTCTTTATTATTTGCTACTTGCTTGTATGTTTTGAAGTTATATTAGTTTAAAATTCTTAACATACAATTGTTTTAATTTTTTTTTTTTTTAATTTGTAATTATTTTAAAAAGTAGGCCTACTTATAATTACTTATGTAAGGATACGTAAATGTAAGGATTTTAAGGTTTTTAAGTTGGTAAACTAATTAATTAATAAGAAGGAAAAAAAGTAGATCAAGAATCGTTTTGGAATCGGATCGGCTCCCAGAATCGGAATTGGAACGGATCGAGAGATGACTAAAGATTCCCACCCCTAGTCCTATAGATAATGATGTGGTTATGAGCAGGTTAAGTTAAAGGACCTATTAGCCTGCGCCATCTAGAATTTCATGGCAGAACTTTGTATTTATCTGCATTTTACATATACTGTTGTGAAATGTTTGGGTAGGGTTGTGGATCAAAAATATGACAGGGAAATGTAACTGTTCAAATATATTTATAATACAAATGCTTCATAAAGATTTTTACATTTTAAAGATGTGTGAACGTTAATATTTTTATGTTTTAAAAGCTGTCAATACATCCATATTGTTGCCAGATGAAGAAGATGGAGATGAAGGAGAGTTCAAAAGGGTTTCAATAAACAAAAGGGTTCTTTAATGAGAACAAACTCAGGTAATCCACAACGATGAAGACAAAGTAACAGCATGTCTACACAAACAATGTTGTGAACACAATGGTTGCTCGGCTTGCTTGCTGCCAGTTCAGTTTTGAGCCAGTCACATGAGCCGTAAATGCCATGTGATAAATCATTCTGGAACCACAGGAAAAAGTTGTCAAACTTATATCATTAATTATGGACATGCTCTATACTAATGTTTGACATTGTGTGCTTGGGCTGTCTTCCATCACGTCCTGATTTTGCAGAGTTAGATGTGTTCCTGGGTCAACATAATGTTGATCCTCATATCCCTACCCCTACCCCTAAACCTAACCCTACCCATAAAATCTACAAAGATGTTGATCCAGGAACATGTTGCACATGGTGAAATCAGGTTCTGCGTCTTCAAAGTGTGCATCCATTAATTTTAAGGCAAATATTGCCCAAATCCCCATTATGCTATGGAAGAGAGGTGTTTTCTGATGGTGCACTTTTGATTTTTGTTTTCACTTGGACAAAAGTGCAGGGCTGAAATAAGTGTATGAACTTAAAAGGTAAGGTAATGAAATTAGCTAGATGCTAACACTTACTGTACATGTAAATCATTGATTCATTCAACGCTTCGTTCGGGAAACCTGTGTGCAAACAATCATTATTTTGTCAAATTCCCTCCAGTGATGGTACTTACACACTTAAGCTTTAAATTTGTTTTAGTATGAAAGTGGTATAGTTGCATATTTAAGTGTTTGTGGTACTGCCCATTTCCCTGATATAATAACTTGTCCCTCAAATCTGATTTGTTGATTGGAATGTTGTTTCATGTTTGTTGATTGGATCAACAAAGATGTTGATCCAGGAACATGTTGCACTTGGTGGAATCAGGTTCTGCATCTTGACTCCACAATAAATGTGGTTAGCTAACATTAACTAGCAAAGAGCAATAATTTTTTTGCAGTATTTATTAATCTTCGTTAGTTACCATCTGTTTGTTGTTAATTCGTGTTAGCTCAGGTCTATTCAATAAGAACTTAAATTGAGAATTTAAAGCTGCAATATGTAAAATTTTCTGTCCGCTAGAGGTCGCTAGAGGCCTATTCAAAACAAAGGCGTAGTTTGATGATGCCAAGTTCGAGCGTGGAATCTTGGGACATGTGGTCTTCACCTCACAGCCAGTGGAAAATAATCGGGATAGGACTCGGGCAGAAATCATGTTCATGGATGCGATTATAAACGTTACTGTAGTATGAAGCAGAGCAGGACCGAGTGCTGTGGGAGCGGAACGAGGCCGCTGGAGCGATTGCGCAACACACGCCTCACGAGCAGCAGAACTTTTATTATGCCACAGTCACCGGCGCCGCTTCCGCTTTTCCGGTCAAGTGTATGAGGTAACACAGCTCTGTTTAACATATTAGATACATTTGAGTGTGTTGAAAATTATGTTATAACGTTACTCTGTGCGTTCGCTTGGCGGTTGCTATGAGACACTTGTTGCACACTGCAGTAAGATAGATCGATTTTAGAGTATCATATTAAATGCTGGATGGCTTGTGTTGATAAATGGCATGCAATTAATTTTAAAACATATTGTATGATGGGGAAAATGCTGTTATTGTTACTAAAAATAAAGCTGCATATCTGATTATGCTATGTTAGCTACTTCACAAAATAGTGTTTTTCTCTGAGGCATGGTAAAAGCATGGCACTTGCAAAAAATCAAGAAAATTAGATTCAAACAATAAGACTAAACGTGTTGAGCTATATAACAATAATTCGTTTTCTGTCTATAAATATATCAAAACAGTTGTTCCCTTGTCTATTAAAACATGTAATATATTAAAGCGTCTTTGGTGTTTCCATGGTTTCTACAAAATAAAACCGGTAACCGAGGGTAACGCGGGTATAACGCAATTGACAGGCAACTCCTCACATGTCCCAGAGCCTTGGTTAAAATGGCAATTTTCTTACGATTTACAAATAGTTGGAAACATTTGGGATATTGTAAGTACTCAAGTGAACAAAATATATAACGCTGGCCTAGTGGTTTTTGGATATTTTACTGCAAAATTCTTACATATTGCACCTTTAATAATGTATTAGTAAATGTTGAAATTAATATTAACCAAGATTAATAAATGCTTTAGAAGCATTTTTCATTGTTAGTTAATGTTAACTAATGTTAATAAATGGATCCTTATTGTAAAGTGTTACCATAAATGCTGCCTGGTATGTTATCTAATGCATTCAGTATATATATAGTTTTATTTTCACTCTGTCTCTCCTGACACAGTGCTCTGCCAGTCCTCTCACACTCTATCATTACTGTCAGTCAGGGGTATAAGATAGATTTCATACAACAGATTAATGGACCTTATCTTTACACAAGCTCACTACATATATACCACTCACCGGCCGTCCGTTGTACAAATCCATCTCCCCATATTCCCTGTAGGCATTCATGCACTCACTACAGCTTCCTGTTAAACAAACAGATCAGGGAGCCAGCACTATCTTACAACATTTATCACAAGTAACCGTTCACTCATCAAACATGCAGTGGCTCATTCTGTCTGCAGAGTGAAACGTGCATAATGCATAGAGACTCACGGTGCTCTTTCATTGGCCGATCTGAATCAGGCTCACTGTCAGAGTGAATGATTGATTCTGTGCATGAGCGTTGTACTTCCTGAGTGCACAGCATTAGATGAACATCAGATGAGCGGAATCACTGGCGTGGCTGTGAAATGAAGCTGATTGACTGTGCTGTGGTGCGTTTGTCTGGAGATCAGTTAAAGAAATATTCTGAACCTGTCCTTGTAGCGCATATATAACATGCTGATTGCCACAGACAATCATTTTGATTGTCCCTCAGTTTGTATAAAGAAAAGGAAAATATATTAAAAGTAAATATACTTGTAAAGGAAATATAGGCTATACTATATAAGGAAATATACTTATAAATCAAGATGGCTGGGTTAAAAAGCAGAAATGTGAATATCAAATGTAACAGACAGGGAAAAATAAAAGTCCATTTCATGTGTTAAAGAGACCTCCAAAAAACACCTACTATAATATAATGAAATATTTGCAATATTTATCAGAATACACAACTACGTTTGAATGGCCATCAACATAAAAATAATTAACTAGTCAATCTAATATTTAATGCTTTTAACTTTATTATATAATATTTAATATTAAACATTTTAAAGGAGAATCATTAAAATTACTAGACAAAGGTCTTGTTAAGGATTTTCTGTTTTGTTCAAAGTGATTAAATAAACTGATTTTTTATAACTTAAGAATATGTAAACATATGGTATTTGGGGTAAAAAGCCCCCCCGCTATTGGTAAATTAAATTATTTTATTCATCAGAATTATTTTAATTATTTGTGGAAATAATTATTTGATGAACAATCATTATCTTAGATATTATGCCAAAATATCACTTTAGCTAAAGTTTTTGTATCAATACTGGTGAGCCTTTTTTTTTTCCTATAGCCATCTCATACATTTATATGATTTTGAAACAAAACAAACTACTTTTACAATTTATGATTTTAATGTTTTGCTCTATTAATGCTCAATACAAAGATATATATTTTTCTGCAGTCATACACTATGTATTACGAATTGCTGGTCAGCACTCATCAAAGACAAAGGAGATTTAAATAACAGACTTTATTAACTATCCAAAATACTCAGGAGATCACAGGAACACTCAGGATAAACGCCAGCCAAACAATACATTAAAGAGAACCAACAAAGAGCAACTGAAACACATATAAATACAAACAGAGGAACCAAATAAAGGAAAGATACAAACAAAGGAAACTAGATGAAGACCAGGTGCACATAATCAAACAATCAAGTGGAAACCACAGAAACTAACACGGAATAGGAACACAGGCAAACAGAAACAGGGAAAACCAAACTAAGGGTATTGTGATGGTTTGTTACATGACAACAATGTACTAAAAAGGAAAAGTTTTTCCTTTGTGTTTTTTACGTACAGACGACAACCTTGTCAAAACGATCCCCGTTCACACAGATCTGCGAAAACTACTAAAACACTGTATTATGCTGCCAGGCCAGTAGTTGGTGATGTCACTTTGTAAAGAAACACTATGTGCCTATAGACTGAACACATAATACACATGCGCATGACGAAAATCACAAATTTGTGTTTTTGTAGTTTACATGGAGATGATAACAGTATCGTTTTCAAAAACTTGCACTTTAAATCCCGTTTTCAAAAGTTTGCATTTTCAGGCCCCCAAAATGCTGTTGTCATGTAAATGAACAGCGAAAAAGCATAAAAAGTTTTCCATTTTTAGTGTTAAACTGTGTCATGTAAACGGCCCCAAAACATATCCGTGACAGTATGGGATTAGTTTCCTTGAGGTGTGACTTTAGCCTTTAGCCTTCTAGCAGATTTTCAAAGTGTACATCCATTCATTTTAAAGCTAATATTGCCCAAATCCCCATTATGCTATGGAAGAGAGGTATTTTCTGATGGTGTACTTTTGACTTTTGTTTTCACTTGGACAAAAGAGCAGAGCTGAAAGAAGTGTATGAACTTAAAAGGTAAGGTAATGAAATTAGCTAGATGCTAACACTTACTGTACATGTAAATCAATGGTTCGTTCAAAGCTTTGTTCGGGAAACCTGTGTGCAAACAATCATTATTTTTGCAAATCCCTTCAGTGATGGTACTTACACACTTAAGCTTTAAATGTTATGGTTTAGTTTTAGTATGATAATGTTATAATTGCATATTTTAAGTGTTTGTGGTATTGCCCATTTCCTTGATAAGCTTCCATTTCAAGTGTATTCCTGTAAACATGTTCCTCTTTGTTCATTCGAAGGGAAAAGTCGATATTATTGCCAGTGCTAATCGATAGCAAGACACGGATGTGGTACATGGACATTAGGTTGGAAATAACCCAGAATTGTCCTTTACTCCTGCACACTGCGCCTGCCTTATTAGACCCTCTGGAAAACTAGACCACTGTGATTTGCTTTCTAGACAAACTGCCGCCCACCTCTGACCCAAAACTCCCACAGTGAACGTAAGAATCAAAATGACCTTTCTCTCTCTGTCTTTCTGCCTCCTCATTTCCCCTCTCCATTTCTCTCTCTCTCTCTCTCACACACACACACATCTCTGGCTCTGATTTTTAATTACTTTGAGGTGCCTCCCTTGAGTGTGCTCCCCTTGGCTCAGGCTGTTCAGTGTTGACTCAAATCTGAGATCTGATCCCTCTCATCATCACACAAGACAGTCACATCTCACAGTGCCACTCCAGAGGCCATCACACAATGTGCTGATTCATCCTCTCATCATTCTCAGCCACACAACTTTGTCTCACTGTTACTGCAGCCAACGTGCATCAGATTGAATTTGTAATGAATTTAAAATGTCTTAACGGGTGGAGCTGAGCAAGCAAAGAATACGAGCAGATAAATATATCATTTCACCAAAGCAATCAACATTAATGTCCATAATGGCCATATATCCTTCCTGTTTTGCACTGCCTTTCCCCCAATCCATCTCTCATCCTCCTGGTCATCTGAATCAGGCACCTTGTTTTTCTGAGGAGCTGTTTTCTTTTTTATGTCGCTATGGGCTGCCCATTGATCTGGCCAGGTATCTATAAGGGCCGATCAAGAGAGAGGTAGGTGGTCAGAGATATAGTCTATATATAATGAGACTAAGAGAAGGAAAAGGTATATAAATAAATGTAACACTTTATTTCAGTGGTCCACTTTGGACATTCTATAAGTAACTTTGCAACTACATGTCAAGTACCAATCATTAGAGTATTTGTATGTCTGTTTAATATCTGCTAACATTTTATTTGATGGTCCCCAACAGACATTCTACTGACTATAAGTAACTTTGCAACTACATGTCAACTTATTCTACTAACCCGAACCCTAAGTCTTCTAATACTCTAATGAAAATTAGTTGACATGTAGTTGCAAAGTTACTTATAGTTAGAAGAATGTTTAAAGTGGACCATCGAAATAAAGTGTAACCAAAGTAAATAAATAAACAAGCATCAGTATTTCTTCTTTTAAGGCCTGCTTACATTAACGTGAATGTTTCACTTAGTAAAATTATCTGTTTGTAAGTGTCAGCAAATCGTAGTTTAATACCAGCAGTGAAAATCATTTTGTCTGGTCAGTTTTAGAACACTTCTCTGTAAAAAATTTGGCTGCATTGACGGCATGCAAATATTTGTGTTAGTCTAAACATTTAAAAGGTTTAGTTCACACCAAAATGAAAAGTCTGTCTTCATTTACTCACCCTCATGTCGTTCCACACATGTAAGACTTTCGTTCATCTTCAGAACACAAATGAAGATCTTTTTAATGAAATCTGAGCGTTTTCTGTCCCTCCATTGACAGCCTACGCAACTAACACTTTCAAGCCTCCAAGCCCCAGAAAGGTATTAAAGACATCATAAAAGTAATCCATGTGACTTCAGTGGCTTAACCTCAATTTTATAAAGCGATGCGAGTGCTTTTTTGTGTGAACCAATACAACACTGTTTTTTTTTTTTTTTTTTTGTGGAAACAAAGCATTTTCACTTCATAAAATTGAAGTTAAACCACTGG
The DNA here is from genome assembly GCA_039654765.1 of Mylopharyngodon piceus. Lineage (NCBI taxonomy): Eukaryota > Metazoa > Chordata > Actinopteri > Cypriniformes > Xenocyprididae > Mylopharyngodon > Mylopharyngodon piceus. The sequence goes on along the minus strand of CM077460.1, from coordinate 25,124,293 downwards.
AGTCACATGGATTACTTTCTTTACTACCTTTCTGGGCCTTGAAAGAGATAGTTGCGTAGGCGTGCACACATCAACCAGAGCAAGAGAGCAAGAGCACGTTTCTTTTTATGGAAGTCATCAGCAGCGCTGCACAGGTCTTGCTCGAGAAAGATTTGTCACTTTGTTTTTAGCCCACGAAATCAACAATGTCACCAAAGAAGTGTGTTTTTGGTTGTGAGGGGAAGATAACCTTGCTTCCCAAAGAACCCAGCGTTAAGTGGAGCTGAGAGATTTGTGCTCACGCATTACATTGATGCGCTCTCGACATTTGTCATTAAAATAACCATAGAAACTGCCTTAAATTAACTATCAAAATAAGGATAAAGTCATCTCTGAAAGTTGCAATCAATGTTTTATTGGTTAAAATGAATGGAGAATGTCTTGTGTTTTTCCGTGGCTGCTCGAGCCCTCAGGATCGGCACTAATGGTTTTATAAACAAGATCTAGTTCCACGCTGGATTTACAGATCGTTTGAAACGGAAAGATGAAGCGGTCACAGCGATAATGATCCCGGTCATGAGTCGGAACCGCAGGTGGTGAGTAAAACTGCATCAAATGTCTGTTTTGTTGGCAATCGGCGTGTAAGTGCATATAATGTAAACAACACGAATGTATAGTGAATCAAAAGTTACCCAGGTATAATGCAATGGTGTATTGTGTGTGTTTAATACATTTGTTTAGCATTTGTTTACCATTGATAGCTTGCAGACGATCGCTACGCAAAAGCTGCGCATGCTCGTCACTCTTTAGCTTCGCCCACGGCATGCCTCCGGGAGCTCGGCTGTTTTCGGAAAGACTCGGTACAGTGTATCTGTCTTTTATAAATCTGATAAAACTAAAGACTCTTCGGAGATATGAAGGATGCTATACTACTCTATAGGTACTCAAGATTAGCATGAGATTGGCAGAAACTGTGTGTGTTATGTACACTTTAAACGTTCAATTAAATTGTTTTGAATGAACATTCATCTTGGTGTCAACCGGCCTTCACTCTAATAGTGTGTTGTACAAAAATAGTATGCTGCAAAAAGCATTCCATACTTGGAAAAAGTGCAATAAAATGACTTAAACTGATTTGAAAAGCAAATAAAATGCAAGGAGTTAAACTTTCTATTGCATGATAGAACACTTATATAGATGTTGATGTGAACAATTAATTTATGCATATGTTTAATTTTTTTAAACCTTGTAACATTTAATCAAAATGTCATAACTGATCCTTCCTGTGAAAATGGCAGAATTCTCTCTGGTGACGTATGCAGGACACATCATTTAGTCCGATAAATCCCTGCAACCTTGCATTCATCTACCTCCATTATTGAGTGGAAAGCCCACATCTCAAATCCAATCAACAACTGATACATAAAACCAAGTCGCCATCCTACATTTCTTTTTTGATAATCCATTACACTGGGATGTACTGTACATCACAACACGGAAAAAAATATTTGTCACTACTTCCCTTACATTACAACTTTAATGTTGATTTTATAGCATGATTTTGTTTGATTAACTTAATACATGACTTTAACCACATGACTTGTATTATCTTAGAGCTGCATGCATATTACTGCATTTGGACATTATTTTGACAGTCAGATCTGACTGATACTAAAGTAAATTTCAGCGCATTGCATTATGGGAGACAGTATTACTAGCCGTTTGCTCTGGCTGTATACTGAACATTTTAGCAAATGTAGCAGACCATCTCTATTGTGCTTCTATCAAAACAGCCAAAAAACCAAGATTGTATTTATTGCTTTGAACAACATTTCACCATCTTTCAAGTCATTTTTGCTACAGTGGGTTTTGTAGGGAGGGTGCCAACCTCCTGAGTGAGTACCATCTTTTTCCTTAGGAGAGGAAATGTTTAGCAGCGGGATATAAAAAAAAAAAAAAAAAACAGGCCAAGCTGGCCTTAAAACCAGGGCCAGGAAAGAGATTGATTACATTTCACCTCCTTGGATAAAAACAGCATATTTATGCCTGAATTTTCAAATCGAGGAGCACTATCTTATTTTAGCTAGGCTTGCATTCCAGGATGTCAGGATGTAGGCTACATCCCACAGATCAGCAGAGGAGTTTAGAAATAAACTATGCTTACTGTGTGGTGGGAAGTTATGTTAGGCTGACAAAGCCAACATATAGATACTCCATTTAAGCTGCTTATTATTATGTGAGTGAATGTTTTAACACTATCCTGTACTTTCAAGCTACATCCACTAAATTCAGCACACACCGTCAGACTGTTCTGAAATAATTTGCTCTGTTTTTGTTTAAACAGCTAGCTCTATATATGTTTTCTTCAAACCAGTTAAGCGCAAATTCCTGCAGATTTTTAATTTTTAATTCTATTTTAATTGTTAAAATTTCCAAGGATCAGCATTCTCCTCTAAAAGTGATCAGGCAGACCAAACCTTAAGTCATAGAGACTTGAAACTTTGAGGGCTGGTAGCACTCATACCGTTTAAAACATCACCAAGGCTCTCCCCGATCAGCCTGACGATGGCACTACAGGGGTGAAAAGTATGAAATCGCTCACAACTCCTAAAACGTTAGGCGTAGGCTCAAGTGTCTTATATTGTTGGAATCCTTGGCTCAAGATGGACCCAAATTCCTGTTTTTCCCTTTTGTGTTTTTTTGAAAAACCTATTTTTGTGAACTAGTCCTAGGTTTTTGGCCCGATCGGAACCAAACAGTGCTGCAAGATTCTCTGGAGTCCGATTGTCAATAATTTAAAAAAAAGTTGAAATTTCAATTCACGGTCTCTAAGGGCCGCCAAAAAGTTAGAAGTGGGCGGAGCCACTTTTACTAAAATGGCTGTAACTCATGAATGGAATAAGATATTTTCACCAAACTTGGCACACATATGTAAGAGCTCATTCTGTGGTCGTGTGAAAAAAGGTGCGACGACTGGCCACTTGGTGGTGCTATAAAATGGAAAAAAATTAAAAATTGCTATAACTACACAACCCCAAGTCTGATTGACTTGAAAATTGGTAAGTGTGTCTTTGTCCAAGGTGCCAAGACTGCCTTTGAGGACATTCGCATATCTCGAAGAACATAGCCGCCGTCGGCCAATGAAGTTTGAGCAGCTGTCAGACATGCGTAAATGATTGTATATCATGTGATTTTTCACACACGCCCATGACATTCATACCACATGGTAGAACTACTCATTCTGAGCAACTTTGCCTCTAGGACCACCGCTGTCCATCGAATCATTCGTTAAATATCGGAGATTATTTCAAAACCTCAACCTCAATAACTGTTAAAAAGCTTTAAAAACCATGTATTTCCTATGGTAAATTGCCTGTATTGGCTGTAAATGGTGTTTTCCATCTATGATTGAGATGGTTGCAGGCTTTCTAATTGAAACATAATATCTTTTTACACATGTGCTTAAAGGCATTAAAAGAGCTTGAATCCCGATAATTACTGCTCGTATAAATATATATATATATATATATATTTTTTTTTTTGCTCAGCTCAATCATGCAGTCACCTGTCAAGAAAAGTTCAGATCTGATCGTGATTCACATTTATCTGTTTTGGATAAAACTGATCATTTTCTCACCCTCCTGCTTTTCCAAACCTGTATGACTGTCTTACAGGGAACATAAAAGAAGATATTTTAAGAATTTTTTGTCCATAATATGAAAATCAATGGTAGCCAAAACTGTTCGGTTACCAATCTTCTTTTGTGATTCACAGAAGAAAGTAAGTCATACAGATGGAACAACATGATGGTGAGTAAATGATGACAGAATTCAACATAACATTCTGCTAAATAAAGTAATGAACACACACTGAAACAATCAAAATCCAGCAAATGATTTATAATTTTGTAAGCTGGGGTAATAGCAAAAATTGTATACTATCCTACATTAACTTTTACAGTGGTTTGTCAGATTATTGTAAGAAAGGTAGTATTTATCAGTGTGCACGTGGGCATTCTCCCTGTTCTTGTCTCAGATCAATGCTGTGATCAGATTTGGCTGGAGCTGTGTGCTCAGCGTTGGTGTCTGTGATTGTCTCTGGCAGACAGAATAGGCTGGGAGGTGTGGGACAATCCATCTGCTGATCTGCATCCTCAAGTGCCTCCAGTACTGACTTGCAAATTGAAGAAAGCAAACAACACACACACTTGTTCCTCCGAGGGGATCCTAAACAGACCCCTAAGGTTGTTTAGACTTTCCAGGAGTGTATATTTATGCGTGTGCAAATGACAATAACAATTTGTCTGTCATGTTATGGCTGCAATAAAGCGCATGACGCAGGAGATTCAGAGAAATAAACTGTATTTAATCAGATAGCCACAGACAAACTCAGGAGAACACAATCACATATAACATTGACGACACAGAACCCAGAACTAAGGAAACTAAGGACTTAAATAAACAAGGAGTTGTTTAATTAAACAGAAACAGGTGCGTAATTGATTAGGAACTATGGAAACATATAGGGAACACAGACAGGCAAACAGGAAAACCAAAACACCATAATAATAAAAACAGAACATAACTGTTTCATTGTCAAAAAACTCTTTACTAAACATTATCTTAAAAATGTTACTGACCAATCCAATGTTGCCATCAACCATTTATCAGAAAAGTTTTTGCATTTTTAAAATAGGTCCTATGTCTTGGGATCATTTTAAATGGAATTTCACAAAAATTATTCAAAATATGATGAAGTTATCTTAAACATATCTTAAAATAAATCCTGAGAAGTGCACAATGTGGATTAAACTGTGTGTCAGCCCTAATTCCTAAATGAACAAGCATAACATCAGTAAGGGCACCTATATTTGAAGAAACTCAGTCAGAATCACTCTGTCTGTCTATATTATTTTGATTATTTGGTGCAGGGTATTTTTGTCCTCTTCCTTCGGGTATGTTACTCTGAGGTGAGAGTGTTTTATTCCCGTTCATACACAACTGCTCCAGATACTGAACCGAGGGTGGGTTGAGACGAAGAGAGAAATGAGGAAGGAATTCTCTTACTCTGTGACTTTGCACTTTTCTCCTTGTTAAAACAGCGATTTCCAGACTGTCTGAGGCAGCGCTCTTGGGAGTGTCTGGGGAATATATAATGAGATCTAAAGTACGATAATTGTTTGGAAGTTTTAATTGGCGTCTCGCCAGTGAGGAATGATTGATAATCTTAATTAAAGAAACAGTGTGAAGGAAGTGATATTATGGTTGAAATATACCAAGAAATAAATGAGAAATATTAAAAGACACGGCTAGCTGCATCCATATGAAACAGCAGTTTTGCAGACGAGAGCGATGTCTCAGCAAGTTACCTATTATGGGTGAATCTCACCTAACTTGTCCAGAACAGTTAAGGTCACATTTAACATCAAAATCAAAATGAATATATATACACTTTTAAGTTTTTGAATATCTTATGCTCACCAAGGCTACATTTATTTGATCAAAAATACAGTACAAAAGGTAATATTGTGAAATATTATTGAAATTTATAATAACTGTTTTAAAATGTAATGTATTCCTGTGATGGTAAAGCTGAATTTTCAGCATCATTACTCCAGTCTTCAGTGTCACATGATCCTTCAGAAATTATACTAATACATACTAATACATATTAACAGTTGTGGATTATATTTTTTTGTGTGTGTGGAAATCATGATATTTTTTTTCAGGATGAATAGATGAATAGAAAGTTCAACATTTTTTGTAACATTATAAATGTCTTTGCTGTCATGTTTGATCAATTTAAAGCATTATTGATAAACCCTATGTCATGGGGAAATGTTTTGGTCTCCATGAGGAAAACAGCTTATAAATCATACTAAATGATATTTTTTTGAAATGTAAAAATGCAGAAAGTTTTCTGTGATGGGTAGGTTTAGGGTTAGGGGATAGAATATACAGTTTCTACAGTATAAAAATCATTATGTCTATGGTAATTCCCCATAAAACATAGAAACCCAACGTGTGTGTGTGTGTTTGTGTGTGTGTGTATGTGTGTGTGCACTTGTTTTCATGATTTATGAGGAAACAAATTTGTATAATGACATGGGTATTACACTGGTATTACAACGCAAACATGTTTTATGAGGACATTTCATGAGTCCTCATATTTAAAATAGCTTTAAAAACATACTAAATCATGTTTTATTAAAAATGTAAAAATGAAGAATGTTTTCTGTGATTGGTAGGTTTAGGGGTAGGGGTAGTGTAGGGGGATAGAATGTACAGTTTGTACAGTATAAAAGCCGTTACGCCTATGGAATGTCCTCACTTTGATAGCAAAACAAACCTGTGTGTGTGTGTGTGTGTAAACATTACTGCAAGGAGTCTGTGTTCACACTGAGTTTCTGCAGCAGGTGGGCATGTTAGTCCCTGGAGGAGAGTGATGGGAAAACAAGGTTCCTGAGATGCCTAGGTTCCCCCATGATGCATTGGGACACAGTAGGACTGAGATTATGACATCAGAGAGCAATCCATAGACACATACTATAAGCACACCCACTAACATACACACAAACACAAGCACATACAACAGTTCAAAGATACAAAACATGCACACGCTTCCTGTTTAAGCCTAGTAGGTTCCACCCAATCCAGTTCTCCTCAAGGGAAATCCAAACCACACACAACAACTGCAATGGTGAAAGCACCAAGGTTACATGTCATTTACTCCTTTGTCTTCAAGGAAGCATGTGTTTGTCCTCTGACCCTGCAATCTTATTGTGATTGATTATGCTGTTTTAATGCTTTTTGATCTCTCCAGATTTTTTTGACCAATAAAATGAATAAGTATGATAGAGTCTGGAGAACACCCAGCTCCATAAAGGGCACTATTAAGCCTGTGGGTGTGGGTTTTATCTATGTACAATATGGCTGCCTATCAAACAAAACACTCAGCCCACTGTTTCTCCTCTAAGCACTGGGTAATTAAGACTTTGAGAGGCTCTCAAGCTTCCAACAAAACCCAGCTAGTACCATTAAATACCACAGGACTCCAAACACGGTGCTGTTCAGTGATTTGTTAGCCAGGATAACTGCATTGAAGGACCTTAGTCTTGCAAGCCAGACTAAGAATAGGTGTAAAACGGTCCAATTTATGGCTTATTCTGGACAAGAGCCTACTTAGACAGAAAGAGTATGTCTGACCGACATATACAGCAACAATTTTTTGTTGTTTAGAAGTGGCTAAATCTGAAATGAAAGATACAGCTGTATACAAAACTGATTTATTATGTCACTGCATCATACAATTTAAAAGCTAGTAAACATGGACAAAATAATGATTAATCTTTTTTGAGAAACAAGAATGGCATGGTTAGATAACCTGGATATTTTTCTGTTGCACATCTCTGTGAAACCTGTGTAATTTTTACTGAAAAAATGTTACACTAAGGGTGTGTACACAACAATGATCTACTAAAAACGGAAAGGTTTTTTCCTTTGCGTTTTTCGCGGACAGACGACAAAGTTGTCAAAACGATACCCATTCACATGGTTCTGCGAAACGGTTAAAAACGCTGTATTATGCTGTATTATGTATCACGCACATGAACGTCACCATTTTCATAAATTTGCATTTTTGTAGTTTACACGGAAACAATAACGGTATGGTTTTTAAAAACTTGCACTTTGAAACCCGTTTTGAAAAGTTTGTGTTTTCAGGCCCTCAAAATGCCATTGTCATGTAAATGAAGCCAAGTTTTCCATTTTTTAGTTGAAAACGTCGTATAAACAGCCCCTAAAAACCTGTTAATTGTTTAACTATAAGTTACATTATACAGTGAAAAACTATTAATAGTTTAACATTACATTGTATATACACACCATTTACTGTTCGTAAGCGGTTTTAATGAAAACAGAACTCAAAATATACACTTCTCAAGTACTCAGGAAACTAAAACAGTGAACAGAACAGAGACAAGGTCTTACAAAGAACAACTGAAAATGAAGGCTATATAAACAGAGAAACACTAGGGACTAAACAAGTTAATTAATAACTAGACACAGGTGTAACACATGAGGGCAAATCAAAAACCATGGCAACTAATGAATTAAGACAAAGGAAACTGAACTGGAAACAGTGCCAAACAAGACCTCAACAACTCAAACAAAACTCCAACCCAGAACAGACGTTACAGTAACATACTGTCAGATTTATGAATTTTGGTAGGTCAAGTTGATTGGTATATTAACATTATATCACTTGATGAAATACACCGTTATAAGGCACATATGTCATCCTGTAATTCCTGAAACATTGTCACATTTCTGGTAACCACAGCTGCCATATGTTTTACAGGATATTTTTTACAGTGTAGATTTCTCTCATATCTGAATACTGCACCATGCAGGAAAAATATAGTTTGTTAATCTTCATTTGAGACTCATAAAATTGTAAGGATAAAAAAAAATGATAAAATTATCTTGTCACAATCACCTGGAAACAGGTCAAATTTTAACCCAGACTTTTTCTGTTACTCATACTGGGTCTGTTCTCTCTTTGGCTCCATAAGAGCCCAGTTTAGACTAAAAGAGAACAAATCAATACGTGTGCAAGCTTTTATGTGCATTATGGATTCATCTCCTCCAGTGCTGTATGTATACATAAACTACTGTGGATGCTTTTCTATTGGTAACACAGTTAGGCATGCAGGAACTAAACCACCTGAAGGCCGAATGAGCATCAAGCCACAGGACATTGTTATCTTTTCAAATTCCCATCTATTAACTGGAATACTTCCCAACACTAATTACCAGCAGTACTAAGGCAAAATGATCACGGAGCCACAAGCACATTGGATGCCACTTGGAGGAACTGTGTATAATAAGTGAACTATGACAGCAGTAAACATTTTGTCTTCAAATCTCTGCAATAGAGACATGAAGAAGCTCCCGGCTGCCTCCTGATGAGGGGAAAGTTTAAAGCTAGCAGACAGAAGCCAAAAGACTGACTCATACTTACTGAATAAAAATACCACAGTTCTCTTATCTTTTTCTGCGTTAGATCCCTCTGAAAAAAAAAAAAAACAGGCATAGCTGGTCACCAGCATAAATTCTGCTTGCCAGTCCTTAGCATGGGATGCTAGCATGCTGGTGTTCAATCTGGTTGACTAGCATTAACAGCAAAGATTTGGGGCCCTATTTTAACGATCCAAGCGCATGGTCTAATGCGTATGGCGCAAGTGCGCTTAGGGCGTGTTCGAATCCACTTTTGCTAGTTTAAGGACGGGAAAAATGGTCGGCGCGCCCGGTGCATGGTCTAAAAGGGTTGTCCCTATTCTCTTAACCCTTTGACGCGTACGATCACACCGGTGTGATCAGTCTTGGCTGGTCCCTGGAGCGTACGATCACACCGGTGTGATTAGAACGTTCAGTGCATCACGTGATCAACTGCCAAATTCAAATGTGCGTGCGCGCTTTGGCTGGCGCTAACCACAGACGGGCGTGCGCAGCACTTCTCATATGTCACATTTATGCAATGTTTTCAACCAAATAATGTTTATTTTAGGTTTCAGACATTTAAATACACGAGTACTAACAAAACAATACATTTAGAGTTTGTAAAATACACAATGATGTCTATAGAAGCAGAAATAACAACCCTTTCCATAATAATTAGACGACACGTTTTATTCATATCAGATACACATTGTGAAAGTAACTTTAAAGCTTACTCTATTCTTCCCCAGTTCACTGGCTCACTTACTTTCATGTATTTCGGGAGAAGTGGATGAATTCACGTGTTGTAAATCCAACAGATCCGATTATCTGTGCGGCGCAAACAAACATGGCGGCGCCCATTGCGCATGTAGCTCAACTAACGCGATCGTTATAAAGGTGTTTAAACAGCAAAACACATCCACTTGCACATATTTGACAATCGGAATATCAGATATTTCATGCTATAGTTAACAAATTTGTGAATATTTTGAATAAAAAAGGAAAAATGAAATAAAAGCAGATCATCAGTCATACAGCGCTGTGCTGCGTTACGCGACAAGTAATGACGCGTCACCATGGAAACAATAAAGTGATACGTTCTAAATAACGGTCGCCTTAAAAAACTCACGCTGGGGGTCGGCCAGAATATTTTAAATTTACGTGCGAAAGGGTTATTGAGTAATGGGTGTGTTTTGGGCGTAACGTGCAATAAACCAATCAGAGTCTCATCTCCCATTCTCTTTAAAAGCCAACTGCGCTCACGCCATGGCGGATTTGCTATTTACATGGCGGAATTTGCAAGCAGAAAAACTGAACACTTCTTTAGCGAGGAAACAGATCTGCTTGTGCACGAGGTTAAAGCGCACGAGCAGACCATCTACGGGAAAAGCCGGATTCCACCAAAGCATTTTTATCTTTATGCACACAATAATAATCTTTTACATTGTAATCCTTTTATTTTTAATATTTGGCATGTTTGTGTGCTGCTGCGCGTCCCTGTGTGTGTAATAAGCAGAGTGCATACGCGTTGTGCACCCACATATAGGCATATATTACTAATGCACTCTTTAAATAACAACAAATATTGCGCCATTGACTTTAGACCAGGTTTCAGTTGGTCAATGGCGCAGTCTATTTCAGTTGCCTCAAAATAATAATGTGCCAACAATGCACCTGAACACACCTCGTTTTCAGACCAGCAGGCCCATGGGCACACAAATGGCCGCAAATGCATTTGCTATTTAAACAACATGGAGCAGGATGTGAAAATGATAACTGCGTCGGGCTGAAACTAGCAAAAAACACATTTTGCCTGGTGTATGATAGGGCCCTTGGTGATAAACAACACCGGTTCGACCGGCACCAATCCAGAACTAATCAGCATAAACTAGCATGACATTTTTCAGGGTTGAATAAAAATGGGAGTATTGGTGCAGGCTGGGAACACGTTGGCTGCATCCAAAATCTTAGGCAGCTGACTTGTTGCCTCGCTGCCCTATCAGGCAATGACTTTGTAGGCAGCGTTTGTGCACAAAGGCACCTCACGAAACTGATTTCAGACAGACTTCTGAGGCAGCGTAACGGTTTAATGATCTATAGCAAAATAGTGCGAGCTTTGGTGATAACTAAGCGAATATTTAATTACTATTATAGTAATTTCTCGCTAAAAATGACATCAAAAGTGGAAAACAATGGTCAAAAACGTACATTTTCACACAAACTGACCACCAACTGTAACTTTCAGATACCATCTATATTTTTTTTAGCTCAACTGTCACAGAATAGAAGGCACAGGTTTGTGGGATATCAAAGGCAGCGAAGGATACATCTATGATGCCTTCAAAAATAGATCAGATGAAGGCATCTCACGAGACAGGAAGTGAAGCTAACTTTGGATTCGGACGTGTCTTGATGCCTTGCTACCTTGGAACGCGTCCTCCGAAGACAGCATTTTTCAGTTTTCGGATGCAGCCATTGACACGATGATTTAAGCATTAAGCTGACACAATAAGCTGATGCTCACTGCATAAGGTTAAGTGCACAATAATTTATGATCCTTTACTGAGACCTTTTAATTTTAAGTGCACAGAGTCATGAAATATTCAAAGATGTGTAAATACTAATTAAAGTGTAGTTTGTAAATCCAGGGTAGCGTGCATGGACTACATCTTTTACATTTTCTGAAGAAAAAGTGAATGGAGCTAGCCTGTGCAAAACTCACCACCACAAAAATCACCATGAAATCAAAATGGACAATTCTTGTTTTTAATGCAGTATTGCTGTATTTATTATTTATAAATGATTTATCTGTGCACATCATTACTTTTTTTTAATTCCATGTACCCTTGCAATCTTTAATCAAAATAACTTCTAAATCTCTTCTTTTCTCTGATGACGTGTTCACTGGCACGGCGAAAAACCGTTTCACTCGGACATTACAAAAGGGAAGAAATGAATATATTAAACTTCCATTTCATGCTGACTTTAAGTCTTTTGGGTAATTGCCAGGGCATTGCCGTGAGGTTGTTTAGATGTTTGCAGTAGTACAGCATTTTACAACATGGTTGCTTACTGACCAAAAGAACCCTCATCCTCCTGTACATAGATACAGTTCAGGTTCCTCTTTCAACTTAAGTTCACATCCATAGCACAATTGAGGTGAAAGTTTTAAACTTAGAGCTAATTACCCAGGTGAAAAAAAGTACACTTCCACTTGGATGTGTACTTAAAGTGCTCTATTTTTGCGCACTAATTTTGTACTTAATATACTAAAAATTCTTCTTTACTACTTCTTAAGGTAATCCTAAGAACATCTAAGTGTACTCAACTGTGCTATTTTGAGACACCATGAATATGAACTAAAATGTGCTTTTAACATACTATCTCTGTATTAAAAAATGTTTTAGTTAGCACTTGTCGTACACTTTTCATACTACAAGTGGTAACTAAATACATTTTTTGAATGTGCATTATATCACAATTAAACTGTTTAGTTTGGTTCTTTGCATTTAGTTTCCATTCCTATTGTCATTTGTTGCTATGGTTTCTAATTTGTTCATTGATTACACTCACCTGCTCCTTGTTTTACCCCTTGTTCAGTCTGTGTATTTATTTATAGCCCTTTGTTTCAGTTGTTGGTTGTCTATTCATTTTGTTGTTAAATGGTTTGCTTACATGTATGCCTGTGTATTATTTGATATAGTTTGTTTGGTTTTGTTTTTGTTTTAATAAATGAATAAATATCTTTAATTCTCCTTGCCTTGCTACAACCACACCCTAAATACTAAAACTAAAATGAAAACAATATAAAATGAAACTAGAAAAATCTGGGGGAAAAAACCTTAAAAGTAACAATTATGGAGTAAAACCTAAAAAATAAAAATAAAATAGAAACAGGGTGAAATTAACAATTCTAAAACTATATCAGAAGACATGGGAAATTAAAGTTCAAAGGGGTCAAAAATGAAGCTTTGTATCACCGGACCACAGCCTGAGCTCGGCCTGGAGGACAGACTCCTCTACTGTCATACACAAGGAGACTGTCATCTATGTAGAACTCCCTGGAGAACAGCACTAATCACTGAACTTATTCACAATAGTGAGTGCAAAGAACTGATTGGCATCTCCGGGTTGGCAAGTGAGAGGGCTTATTTAGGGAAAATAAGTAAAGGTAGAAAGATTGTTAATGTGTCTATCAGGGGGGTTTGTGTATGTGTCACTGCTGACAGGTATATATTTACATAACCTATGAGATATACTTCATCTCCAAGTCTCTTTGGGAGACTTGCATAATAATATGCCAGCATTATGCCTCTAGAGATGCCATATGACTGATCTGATTGGGTGTATCCATCCAGCTGTGAATGCACTGCATTTCACTGCACCAGTCACACAGCAAACCTACACAATCTTTTGTGCTGTATAGCATGGAAGCAAGCAGTTTTGAGCCAAGTAGATTTTAAATGTCACTTCCCAACCAATAAATAAATAAATAAATATTTTTTTTTGAACCACTTAATATATATATTTTACAATATATATATATATATATATATATATATTTTTTTTTTTTTACCACTTTTAACAACATGCTGGGGGAAAAAAAATAACAACAAAAAACACTCTTTTACAAATTAAAAATGAAAATTTTTATAAATTTAACAAATTAACCACCACATTGTAACACTTTGCCAACCCCCCACACATCCCTTTTGAAAGTAACACTTCTTCAGAAATGCAAAAATTACTTGGAATTAACATATGAAGAGTTCAGATGCAAACGCCTCTAAGTGCCGTCTGAAATTTTCTTCTAAAATGAACATTTTTATCAAGCTTGTATGTTTAGGTTCAGTAATTTCACTTTAATGGCAATTAATAGGTCCCTTTCATTGCCATTAAAGTTAAATAACTTAACATAAACATACAAGCTTGATAAAAATGTTCATTTTAGAAGAAAATTTCAGATGGCACTTAGAGGCTTTTGCATCTGAACTCTTCATATTTTCTCTTGATACAGAGATTATTATACTATGTAACATATAACCATATAACTACAGTGTGGCAAGCAGGACGAGGCCGAGAGCTGTGGGAACGGGGGAAGGCCGGTGGCGCAAGTGTTAATGAGCGTCACCTGCGTGCCGCACTGGTCTCGAGTTTCTCACGGAGGAGCTTCGTGAATGACAACAATGAAGGAAAGGAGGAGCGACGACAGTGAAGGACGAGAGAGGACCAGGCCTGGACTTTATGTTTTGTTTGTATGTGTCCGGCCGTCATCCGTGAGGGGCTGCCGCTTTTACTTTCATTTTGTTATTGGTTTATTTTGTTTGATTAAAGTGTTTGAAATTTCACTGGTTCCCGCCTCCTTCTTCCCTGAACTACATACCTTGCTACATTGGTGCCGAAACCCGGGAGGAAGGAGGAATGTGCTGTCAAAGAGCCCTCGCCGCTGTGGGGAATCCGCGGTGCCATCGAGCATGGCTGAGCAGAGTCTGCCGCCATGGACGCTCGAGGTGGTGGGCTGGAGTGAGTTGCCGGGGGGACGGACAAACTCGCTGCCGGCCGCCTGGGTTGTGGAGGGGCGGCTGGCATCCGTGAGGGAGAGGAGGAGTCACCACCTTTGCTGAGGCCGGAGCCTGCTCCTGTCCACCATGATGGGGAGGAGCAGGGAACGGGGAACTCCTGCCAGCTGCCCGAACTCGGAGGAGCTGTGGCCGTCCACCAGGTGGTGGAGGAGTGTCAAGCCATCCACCGAGGGACATCCAGCGCCGCTGCCAGGCATCGCGGAGGAGTTCACCCAGCTGGTGGAGGACCGGATGGCAGTGTGTTTTGGGAACCAGACCAAGATTTTTTTTTCTTTTGCTCTCTACCCTCTCTCATCTCTGTCCCTCCTGGTGCTTCCATCTCCTTTTCTCTCACCTCGTCTGTCCTTACCCCCAGGTGCTGCGGCTGCCGTGACGGGTCCCCCCAGAGGGGGGAGGAAGAGCACAGTCTCGTGGGTACCCCCCAGCCTGTGAGGGGGGATGAGGGTATGTGGCAAGCAGGACGAGGTTGAGGGCCGTGAGAATGGCAAGGCCAGTGGCGTGATTGATATTGAGCACCACCTGCGCTCCACACCCATCTTGTATCTCACAGAGGAGCTCAGAAGCATAAAAGCAGAAGCGATGACAGTGAAGGATGAGAGAGGACCAGGCCTGGATTTACTTTGTGTTTTGTTTATGTGTGTGCGGCAGTCGTCCATGAGGGGCTGCCGCTTTTACTTTTGTTTTGTGTTTGTTTATTTTATGATTAAAGTTTTGTGTGAAACTTTTGCTGGTTCCCACCTCCTTCTTCCCTGATCTACTAACCTTGCTACATACAGTCAGCTAACTGAATGCAAGACTAGTTTAAATAGACAAGATCCTGGCAGCCTATTACAAGATTATGATGAAAATGGATTGCCAACTAAGATGAAGCGTTGTCAACTTACATAAGCAATAATCATTTTAATATGCCAAAGCTGCACTGATAACCAATACTTATTGACAGACATGTCACATGGAGGGAATGCAACCCAGAAAGATGGACAGAATCATGGGAGTTGTGTCTGTCTAAAAGTTAAATGTAATCTTTATTTGAAGTCTTATGGAACTCAAACTAAACTTATGGAAGCTCAAACTAAAGGATGCATCTCATGAGACTAGAAATGTATATATGTAAAAGTGCAGTCTGAAGCATATATAATAAACATCAAAGCATTGACAGGCCTGCACATTTCCTCTTCTTCTTCATTCTTCTCTCTGCAGCTTGTGTAAGAGGCTGCAGAGAGACCTGCAGAACTGAATATGTCCATTTTGTTGGTCTTTAACACATATTATGGTTATGAAAAAGAGTGACAAAAACGTTCCAAAACCAATTGTGATTTGGTTGACCAGTACTGTATGCACAGAAACTGCGTTTGTTTGTCAAGTCATTTACATTTGTATAACAGGGTTCCAAAAGTCTTAGACTGCACTGAAAATCTGTGATTAAATCAAGATTTTAAACCTGGAAATAAACAAAGTTTTAAAGTGCCCCTATTATGCTATTTTACAGGTGCTGTATGTAACTGTTTTGACTGCAAGCATAAAAATACCATACTATGTTTGCCGTGATTTAGGAAACATGCTAAGTTCAAACACTTGTTTCTCCGAAAAACAATGCTACAGCCAGTTATTATACTGTGAAATGTATGCTCCATGTTAGAATGTCTGTTTTTGTTTTGGTCTGTGTGATCCCGCCCCCTGCCAATTCATCCAATACTATTCTGACACACCAGGTTGCCAGTTGGCGGAAAACACAGTGTATTGCAGCCATGGAATCCAGCAAATGAACTAGGTCAGAGATCACAGATTCTACCCGACCTAAAAAGCCTCAGCAAGAAAAACATTGCAAACGTATATAGTAGCTGATCAACTTACAGCGTAAGGCTGGTCGCTTTCCATTGTGAATTGCGCTCGTTCCTGTTGCCTGTCCTCATTCTGGTAACCCGTGTGAGCATTGAGTCTGAGGAGGAGGGGGCTGGGGAAACAATATTTTGAATTTGAACTGCAGTACCCACTTCAATCGCTAGCTGTCAATATTACATACTGCTCCTTTAAAGGTTTCTAATTTTGTTTTGAAGGTCTCCTACAATAGGTTTACATGCATCCAAGGTTTAAAAAACACTTTAATTTTCTTATAATGTCCATTGCACATCACCTCTTTTCTCAGAGTCTGAAATGGCTTATTCTAAACCCCTCCTTTCTGAGAGCCTACTCTACTCTGATTGGTCAGATGGCAGTCTGTTGTGATTGGTCTACTGCTTACAGCATGTATTGGAAACTAAACGCCTATTACCTTATCTGAATTTCAGCTCCAGAGGCTTCCTCAGCACTTATACACAGTGATACGAAAAGTAACGATGGCATCGGTTTTTCCTTATCAATTCGAGTGCGAGTCCTCATCCTCATGAAATGCATGCAAAGTGGATTTGCAATGCTGAAAACAGCGTTTTCTCGACATGTCGACAACATGAACCAGACTCTTCTAGGCCTCAGCTTCAACTACAGTGTTTGAGAGCAGGTCAAAGTAGAGCACAGGCTGGCATTATGCAAATTTGTTACATTTTTACATAGGTTTGTAACAGGAAGTGAGACTGGAATTGCTGAAGACTTGTTTCGGCATAATCGATTCTTTACTTTAGGAGACAATAACTTTATTTGTTGTGCACTTTGATCTTTAAAACTTTGCAGACCTTTTACATTCACAAACAGCTATATTAATTATAAGAAATATTTCAGATGCTTCACTACTTCTAGGTCACTAATCAAACGAGCATGTTTAACATTGATTGTGTGAATTGAAGCACAAGATGATCATTCTCAAATCATACTCAATTACATCAAGTTTTATGCAAACTTGCGAAGTTCATGCACCTCGAGTGTGATGTCATTAAAGCAAAAGGGCATACCAAATACTTCTCAAATCAACTTTTCACTCAAATTGTGATGCCAAAAATAAAATTTAGAATTAAAAAATTGATTAAATTAGAAAAATGCAGAAGCATTTTTATTAGTGGTCTTAGACTTTTGAACCCTTAAGAAAAACAAGGAATTATGTTAGGGTCGAAAATGGATAAACCAAGCGGTTGGGTTAAATGTTTGCCCAACCTGCTGGGTAGATTTATTTAACTCAACTATTGTTTGAAAATTATTGTATTTCTTGCTTAAATGAACCCAAAGTATGTTGGAAATTAGCATTTATTAATAAATGTTCACCTTTTGATTATTATTGTTCCCTTTAGTAATTATGTGTCTGATTTTTAATTTCCAACCTATTTTGGGTTCATTTTAAGCCAGCCATATAGTAATTTTTAAACAATAGTTGGGTTAAATAAAACTGCCCAGCATGTTGGGCAAACATTTAACCCAACCGCTGGGTTTGTCCATTTTCAACCCAATTTGGGTTGTTTTTAAACCAGCATTTTTTAATAATGTATATTTCCTTTGGCGTGAAGCCATTTTTAACGTATGTACTTTTAAGATTAGGTTTATAGTGGCACAATGTACGCAGCTTTAACAATTTTGTGCCGTGGTCATCCGTTTTATGACAGCGTGACATCAGATTGACATCAAGAGAGACTCAGAGTCCCTAGATGGGAAAACATGGAGCTTCTGGAGAGAGCAAAGGGCCACTCAAACCCAAAGAGATTTTCATATCAGACCTTTCAGCGTATTTTATTACCAAATTGCAATGCATGTAGATAACGCTATAACATTTCTCAAAATACATTTGCATGGCCATTTTGCAGTTGTTTGCTTTCTTACTGCATATCAGAACCGTGTCATTCTGTAAACAACTTTATTAATTTGTCTCTATAATGTTACGGAAGACGGCAGTCAATGAGTTCTGGATGCGCTCGTAATCCTGTTGGACCAAGGCCAAGACACATATTACACAAATAAAACAGAAGCAGCCAATGGAAACTGGAGCCATTTTATCTGAGTAAGTTCATAACCTGCTGTCCTCCCTCAAGCTGCCTCATATATCACAACAATCATTGGGTCATGCAGTAAACGAAGAGAAAAACCACAGGACAGCCGTGGAACATGACTAATTGAATGACAGGGTTACTGTCACATTTTCAGTATTAAGATGGGAAAAATGTCTGTCTGGTGATGTCTTGCTTTTGCGTGGGCAGCTCTGGTGGTTCACCCTAAAAATTTATGGCACAGTTGACAGCTTCCCAGCCAGAAAGGATTGAGTTTGTGTGTGACAGTTCTAATCTGTCCGAACATCACGACTCAATTTGCAGACCCAGTACTGTGTCACACTGGCAGAGTGAATCCATTCATTATGTGCAACTAACGGCTGTCTGAGCAGTGTCAGTCATAAATTATGAAACCCCCTTCTCTCCTGTTCTCGCTGTATACAGAATAAATGTCCACCAAGTGCTGTAAAAATACAGGTCAGATCTTGCTACATCTAAGGCAGTTGTATAATGCAGTATATAGGACGTTTATTTATGGGATAATGTACAGCCAGTCAGTCATTATCAGGGTTGTTATTATCTAAAACTAAAACTATTAAAAACATTTTTATTAATTAAAATAAAGCTGAAATAAAACAAATATTGGATGAAAAGCTATAAATTAATAAAATATATAAAAAATAATAATTAAATAATAATAATAATAATAACTAAAATAAAATAAATTAAACCTAAATAATAATATTTAAAAATATAATAATAAAAAATGCAAAAGCATTTAAAGGGATAGTTCACCTAAAAATGAAAATTCTGTCATCATTTACTCACCCTCAAGTTGTTCCAAACCTGTATGAATTTCTTTTATTCTTTTATGGAAAAAAAATACTATGGAAGTCAATGGGGCCCATCAACTGTTTGGTTACTGACATTCTTCAAAATATCTTCTTTTGTGTTCAGCAGAAGAAAGAAATTCATACAAGTTTGGAACAACTTGAGGGTGAGTAAATGATGACAGAATTTTCATTTTTGGGTGAACTAACACTTTAATTACTAAAAATTACAAAATAAAATGACAAAAATGTAATGAAACAAAAAAAAAAATGAAAATATAAAAAATATTCATAATATTAATAAAAACTACAGCATAATAGTAAAAATAATACTAAAATAAGCATTTATAAAAATTTACTAAAATTTAGCAAATTATTACAAGGCTCTATGAAATACTTAATTCTGATTGGCCAATTGCAGCATTCAGCTTCTCACTCAGAAAACTGAAACTGGCGCTACTTTCATATCTCTTGTATCACACTGCAGACTCAATCTCTCATTTCATACAAGCACAACTGCCGCCATCTTACATCTCAGTAATCAATTGTAGCAAAAATAATCTCACTTCAGTATTAATATTACTGTAATATTGCTGCAGTGTTCATCTTGTTACTAGGCAGATTGTTTCATACATTGTAATAGACTATTTTTTTCTTAGCAGAGGCTAATAACACACAGGTAAAATTATAAAATAATTTCAGATCAAATCAATGCTTCATGTCCGTGTATTTATTTATGTGATGAACAGCTGTGTAACAAGAGGGATAATGTACAGTCAGCCGGCAATTATCACAACACTGTCAGAAAAAAAAGGTACGGCGCTGTCACTGGGGCTTGGAACAACATTCCAGTCTGAAAATTTAGTCTTAATATAATACCCTAAGGTACAAAAGGGAAAAGGTACTAATATGTACTTTTAAAGTACTAATATATACCTTTAAGGTACTAATATGTACCATTTAGGGGTAAGTAAGGTACAAAGATGTACCTTTTCACTTTTGTACCTTAGGGTACTGCCCCAGTGACAGTGGCGTACCTTTTTTTCTGACAGTGAATATTGACACATTTATGGCTTTGGAATGCAGAAGTAAACTATAGCAGGGTAAACTAGATGTATATGGGAGACCATAGCAAATATTATTTTTTATTTGCTACACCAGTGAAAGAAAAAAAAAATCCACTTTTTCTTAAAGAGACCTTTTATGTTTTTTTGTTTTTTTTACATTTTCAACTTTTTTTAGTGTGTAATGTTGCTGTATGAGCATGAAAAAGGTCTGCAAAGTTACAAAGAACAAAGTCCCTCTAAAGTGAGTTATTCTGTACATCAGTGCGCACTGTTTCTGAACTCCCTGAAACACCTCCATTGTAGTCTTGAGTTTTCTTCTGGGAACAAACACATCACAATATTCCTTTTCAAATAATTCCTGCCCGAGGCATCCGCAAAATAAAGGGAGCGAGGCCTGGTTGAGCTGTGTTAGTGTGTTGAAACTCGCAGACATGGTAAGGGGCTTGACATTTCCCAAACACGCTTGAAACTGTTGACCAAAGACAAAACACTGATCCAGCTGACCAATCAGAGCACATTGTACTTTACGGAAGGTGGGGCTTCCGAATGCTTTAACAGAGTGTTACTGACAGACTAGGAAGAGAGGTGCTGTAAATGTAAAATATTTGAAAAATAATGTGTTTTTTTGTACATTCAAGCATGAAAACCTATTCTAGTAGACCCCAAAAACAAAATGAACACTGGTAGCTACTTTAATTACAAACAAATACATACTTTATCAGACTGATATAGTTTATACCTGGTATTAAGATGCATTTTGGTCAATTGGATCACAAGTGGAGCACGCTAAATACAGGTGTAAACTGGGTCTAAAACATTTTGAGCTTGTCCACTTTCTACAACTTCCAGAGGTAGTCAAAAACACATTCGTAGTGTACTACTTTCGTAGTGTAAACACACTCATGTGGTCAAATGTGTTCGAACAGCCACAAACGACCGCCTACTCTCCACCTATTGATCTAATGTGTAAACATTATGGTACGCGCGCTAGCCACAAGGGATTTAAACTTTGTCGGCCGAAGACCCAAGTTTGGTTTGAAGATGAAAAACATACCAAGCACAATGTTCTCTCACCATTCCTGATTTCTAACATGCACTCACTGTGTTTAGTGTGGTCTTTCAACTAATAGAGCAGAAACTAAAGCTGCTGCTCTCTGTATGTTTTCCATCATCTCCGTGCGCATTCATATGTAAATTGCACAAGCTTATTTTGCCCATTAGATTGAAAGATCTGAAAAAACCCATTTATTTACCCTCAAAGAAATCAAGACAAAAGAGGCGGATTGAAACACCAAGTGAAAACGGTTATATGTCTCCCTCGTCTACTTGTGATCCAATCTAAAAGGCATCTTAAAGGGTTAGGTCACCCTAGTGAACTAGTAGTAGTAGAGTAGTACTCACCCTCATGTTGTTCCAAACCCATTAAGACTTTCGTTCATCTTCGGAATGCAAATGAAGATCATTTTGATGAAATCTGAGAGCTTTCTGTTTTGATAACTATAACATTGATTAGCGAACATAAACAAAAGCTCAACTGAGCGTGATTGATGCGCGAGAACAAACCTCTTCCAGAAGCTCAAACGTGCTGCGTAACACACGAGAATGAACCTCATTGGTTACGCAGCATGTTTGAGCTTCCGGAAGAGGTTTGTCCTCGTGTGTCATTCAAGTTCGTTTGAGCTTCTGTTTATGTTCTCTGATCAATGTTTATGAGTAGAAGCCTAAATCTGTTAAAAGTGATCAAGTCTCTTCAGAAAATTTGGACTAAACCACTAAATTCATGTGGATTAGTTTTTTCGATGTTACATACAGCACTGAGCACAGAGATTGGGGATCCAAACACAGTTTATTGAGAATGCAATCCAAAGTCACAGTCCAAGTAATAGGCAGAAGATCAGAGCACAGGTGATAAGTCCAATAAAACATACAAATCCAGAAGGGAGGGCAAGGCAAGAACGAGAAATCCAAAACACAGGAAACCAAAAGAATGCTCAGAAAAGCTGTGCTAACACACACTTCGTGAGGATACAAACAACTGACCAGGTATAAATAGACAGAAAATAGAGACAATGAGCAATGAGGTGATGAGGCACAGCTGCACATGATTACCCTGATGACAAGCCAAGCACTATGGGAAACTGAGTCCATGATAGTGGTAGAGCCAGAGATTGTATATTATAGGGAGATGAGAGGGTCTGTATCTCTTACCATTGGAAAAAGCGTAACGGCTAACTTAATCACATGCGGCACCTCTCAGCCTATTGTGTAATGGCAGTGACATCAGTGCTCACCATTTAAAACTCCTTCCCTGCGTACCGCCTATGCGTACCGCCAGAGCCGGAGCGTTAGCATTAGCCGTTACGCTTTTTTGGCTAAAGGTTGCAGGCTTGCCTTACAGTGGCTTTGGTAGAGCGGGCAGTAAGAGTGCTCTCTGTTGGCGCACAAGGGCGCTCGCAGCTGGAGGATGTGACATCCGATCTCTTTATGAACTTTTTGAAGTGTCAATGTTGCAATTGCGTAGGCTGTCGGTCACCGTGATTTTGCCAAGTAAGACATGTTCCTGGATCAACATCTTTGTTGATCCTGGAACAACAGTCCAATCAACCAATCGGATTTGAGGGACAAGTTTACCTTTTATGTCAAGTTTAGGCTTGCAACCAGGGTTAGGTGCTTCTACATCAATGTTATTCACCTATCTTTCCCCTCTGATTTTAGGGATAAGTTATGGGTAGGATTAGGTTTAGGGGTAGGAATAGGGTTAAGACAAAATTTTCAGACTGGAATGTTGTTCCAGGATCAACAAAATATGTTGATCCAGGAACATGTCTTACTTGGCAAAAGCACGGTGACCGTAGGCTGTCTATGGAGGGACAGAAAGCTCTCAGATTTCATCAAAACGATCTTCATTTGTGTTCCGAAGATGAATGAAAGTCTTATGACATGAGGGTGAGTAATTAATGACAGAATTTTTGGGTGAACTAACCCTTTAATACCAGGTGTAAACAGGGCCTGAGATTAAATTGCCTGTTACTTGTTTTGCTCACTAAAAAGTACTTAAATACTTAATTGTCACAATAGATGATCATCAAAATGGCAGAAGATTGATTATAAAAAGAAGGGGGCAGGGACTCACTGTCTCCTTTGAGAGGCACCTGGCATCCTCACCTGTCCTCTCTGTACAATAAGCATATCTGTGTCTTTCACTATCTCTCTGTCCGTTCACAGTGCACTTTGGGGACACCACGTGAGAAAAGCTGAATGTATGTGCGTTTGATGCAGCTTCCTGTCCACCTCCATGCATTCTCAGCCAGCAGGATCATGTTACATTTTGCACATCCCCCACAACAACAGCACATGCTGAATACACATCAGAATGGATTTTCTAAAGGAGTTTGGTAGCACTTATACATATATTTAAATCATCTTTTGTGTTTTATAGAAGAAAGACAGACATACAGTTTAAAAATTATAGTTTAGTATGTAATGACAGAATTTCCATTTTTCCCCCCCTACCACTTTAATGAGTATAATCCCTTTAAAGTTACAACGTAACTGAAGTAGCGACGGATTGTTTCTTTCGAATTGTGACGTACATCCAAGTGAAATGGATTATTGGCAAAGAAAAAAAAATGTAAGACATGGGGACTTTCAATCCATCAGTTGTTGATTGGATGGAGGCAGATCTTCAAGCAAGCTTGTCGATTGTAAGGACTGTAAGGAAGGGGCAGAAGACCAGCATACGTCACCAGAGAGAAGTCTGTTGTTTCACTGGAAGTTATGACATTTTATGATTAAAAATTAGAAGCTCAAAAAAATAAAATAATTGCAACATGCATTAATGAATCGTTCACAATAAACTTAAGATGCATTTACAAAAATAGAAAGGTAAATATATTATTTTACGCCGACTTTCAATCATCAGTATCACATAAAAGGCAGAAAATATTGGCCTTGTAGATTTGCTGGTTTTAGGAATCTTAACTAACTCCCTAGTCCACAAAAACCTTAACTGTACTCAAAACATTATCTTAGAATGAAATGTGCATCATAAATTATATCAACACTGCTAAAGGTGATTATTTATGTGTCAAGCTGAATGCCACCATTAGACTTGTATTCAAACCAATACATTTGTATAGTTCAGTTGTTAACTGCTTGAGGAAATAAATGTTCTTGTGACTGATTGTTTTTGCTTTGATTGCTCTGAAACTATTTATTTCCATCTCTTGTCTTATTTATTGTCCTAGCTTGCCCTGATTTGTTGGAATCTTCTTGAAAACAAATCTGCCTCCGGTCAACATCCATGCAACAAGCAATGATGGCCACAGCTAATTTATTAGAGCAAACGTCTCATTTCACCTGCAAGGAAAAATCAGGCACAGCCTACAGCTTAACACAGCTGCTGCAAAACCAGATCACATGGAACAGAAGGGATAGAGGTGGGAGATCAAGGGAAAGAGAGAGATAAAATCAGGAAGTGATGAATGAGGGAAAGGAAATCAGAGGAGATGGATGGCGGTAAGCATAGATGAAAAGAGGAAGCGAGTGAGATAGCCTATATCCTCCAGGCATGTGCCCGAACAGCTGCTGTTCCTGCAGTGTTAGCTTTGTTGGCGGCGTTTCATGCGGTTGTCCTACTCTAAGTACCACCTATCCATTCACATGCTTCAATGGCACATTACAAGAAATACAAAAATATAATTTATTAAAAGAGTTTTAAAGGATTAGTTCACTTCAGAATTAAAATTTGCTGATAATTTACTCACCCCCATGTCATCCAAGATGTTCATGTCTTTCTTTCTTCGGTCGAAAAGAAATTAAGGTTTTTGAGGAAAACATTCCAGGATTCTTCTCCATATAGTGGACTTCAATGGGGTTCACCGGGTTGAAGGTCCAAATTGCACTTTCAGTGCAGCTTCAAAGGGCTCTACATGATCCCAGACGAGGAATAAGGGTCTTATCTAGTGAAACGATTGGTCAATTTCTAAAAAAAAAATTAAAAACTTATATACTTTTTAACCACAAATGCTCGTCTTGCACTGCTCTGCGATCCGCACGCATGACGTAACAAAGTTAGGCGTAAGTACCGATCCAGTGTCTACAAAGCGAACGTGCAAAGATTAAGCTAAAAGCCCTTTCCAAAAAAAAAAAGGTAAAACAATGATATCGGATGATTTTGAAGTTGGAGGAGAAAATTAGATGAAACTGAAACTCTAATTTGGACCTTCAACCTGGTGAAACCCACTGAAGTCCACTATATGGAGAAGAATCCTGGAATGTTTTCCTAAATAACCTTAATTTCTTTTCGACTGAAGAAAGAAAGACATGAACATCTTGGATGACATGGGGGTGAGTAAATTATCAGGAAATTTTAATTCAGAAGTGAACTAATCCTTTAATTCAAAAATAAAATGTTATATAGACAGACACTGAGCATCCTGCATGAATACCCATATGGATTCATGTCATAGTGGGAAGAAGGAATGGGGAGATATGGAGGGAAATAAATAAAGAGAGAAAAACTGAGAGATGGCTGACCCTGGACACTAAAGACAGGCTCTGCCATGCAGCTCAAATATATCACAGTTAGCCATCTGTGCTTCTGTCTCCCTCTTGCTCTTGGCTAATAGGCAGAAAAACTGAACAAAAGTCAGCAGGGACAGGATGTTAGTTCATATCAGCTCTATAGACCGTCATTCACCCTCTGCCCACGTGCGCCTTCATCCTGGGTGAGTTTGTGATCTCCTTCCACTGCGAGGCCAGTATCTACAACGTTGTGTAATCTAAAATTCCACATTAAGCAGGTGACACCTAACAATACCAAAGAATCCTGAAAAGAATCTACCATGGTTTTTACAAAAATATTAAGCATCACAACTGTTCTCAACATTGATAATAATAAGAACTTTTTGAGCACCAAATCTGCATAATGATTTCTGAAGGATCCTGTGACTGAAGACTGGCTGCTGAAAATTCAGCTTTGTCATCACAGGAATAAATTTTCTAAACTTTTTTAAAATTGTAATAATATTTCACAGTATTACTACTTCTACTATCGTATAAATGCAGCCTTGGTGAGCAGAAGAGACTTTTTTAAAAAACGAAAAAAAATTTTTTTACAGATCCTAAACTTTTGAAAAGGAGTGTATATATTTTAATTATATATATATATATATATATATATATATATATACACACACACACACACACACACATATATATTAAAATATTTAAAATATATATTTATATATAAATATAAATATTTTAATTATATAAAATATAAAATTATATAAAATATATAATATAAATAATAATGTTTAAATGTAAAATGTATGCATTTTCTTATATTTTACAGTGAAAATTTATATTACAAATAATCTAGACAACACATACATCACTATGCAAAAACTATCAGTTCATTTGTTTTTTTTATTCAGTCTGCTACAGTTCTTTGCAGCAGGGTTTTTCCCTGTTGCTGATAACTAATTGCTCATTTGGGATTTAGGTTATACCTCCACATTCAATAGTTGACCCTTTAAATCTTCTCTGTGGCCCCTACCACTGTATGCACAGCAAATTCTATATGAAACCAATTATATGCTGCTTTTCTTGATTAAACGTGACCCTATTGGAAAATATTGTGATTCTGTGTCTGGAAAATATGATACCGGCCTGTGACCTTGCATACCTGCCTCTGGCAGTGGCAGTGTTTCCTCCTGCATTGATTTTCATTTCAGTGCCGCGTTATTTGGGCTCTTGCTTATAGTCTGGAGTCGCTGCCAAAATGAGAAGGAGCCAAAACTCCACACCTCTCAGACATCTATCATCCAGTATTTAAAATGCGGATGGAATAGGAAATAAGAGAATTAGAACAATCCAGTAACGCATCAGCTTATCTACTATTTCTTTTTTGTCATTAGAACAAAACCTAAAGGGTTTGAATCACATTTATCTGAACAAGGCCTAAATTACTTGATGTTAACTTTTTTGTCAACATAGAGTCATCGACATGGAAACTAAATGATGGTATATTTCTTTTGCCTCCTCCAAATTCAAACTCATTACTCATTTATTCAAGATGCAAATGCTCATGACAAATGAACCAGAACTGGTTGCAAATGTGAATGGAGATATAAGGCTGGTGTGGTGAGGCAAGTTTGAGCTAAACTCTGCAGGACAGTAGCCCTCCAGGACTGAATTTGGACACCCCTGATCTGTGTTATACATTGCAGTGTGAAACAAGTGACACCACACTTTTTTTACAACTTTGTCCTCTCTTTCCATGGAGTCAGCAACAATGGATGAGTTGTTCCCAGTGTTGTCTGCTCTAATAAGGTTTGTGGTCCATGTGAAATGAATGAAACATTCCTCAGATTTAAAAGACCTTCTGGAATCTCAATGTAATGTTCAAATAGCTGAAATATTAACTTCTGGTTTAGAAATAAAGGTGTACCATTTACCTTTGTTATATGACTGTGTGTTCTGGAATAAATCACATATAGATAGATAAGTATATACTGCCACCTAATGGCCAGCGCCAACAAGTTTGGCTCCCCAGTCTTACCCCTAAAATCAGAAACATTTATCACAAAATATTTTAATTGGTCAAATTGTACAAGGCTGCTTAACCATATAAAACTGGTTGGGTAATTTATTCCTGTGATCAAAGCTGAATTTTCAGCATCATTACTCCAGTCTTTAGTGTCACATGATCCTTCAGAAATCATTAATATGCTGATTTGCTGCTCAAGAAACATTTCTGATTATTATCAATGTTGGAAACAGTTGTGCTGCTTCATATTTTTGTTGAAACCGCAATATATTTGTCTTCCATGATTCTTTGAATAGAAATTTCAATTTTTTTTTAAAGAATGTTAATATAGCTAACAACTGTCACTTATGATCAATTGAATGTATCAAATTTATTTTAATGTGTATAATATAACAAACATTTCACAAGAAATACTATATCTATTGACAGCAATAAAAAGTTAATTTAAGTTAATTATTAAATTACTGGCTGACAATTGCCAAAGACTCATTACTCAAGTTTTAAAGCTGACGTCTCTTCACTGCGCTCAGTTATTTTACTTATATTGCATCTAGGCTTACACATGGATCCTGTTATTTACAGCCAAATAATAGATTACAAGACCCACATGGCTCATACCCTGTTGGTTTATCATGGTTTATCAAGATTTGGTTACAAAAAGCTTTGAAGAGCAAGCTGTGTGGAACTTTATTTATTTATTTATTTATTTTATTCGTCATTTTTTTAATTGAATTTCAAAAATGCAAAACAATTCAGTATGTTCTCAAGACATTTAACAAACAATGGTAAAATATCGCGATCCGGGGGGGTAATATCTGTGTTTTTGGCGGGGTTCCCCAGGTAAAATTCACATTCCAGGGGCTAAATATCATATTATATAAGGTTGCTTCAACCCGCAGACATTGAAAAACAACCCACGGCAACAGTGTTAAAGTGAAAACTGCATTAAAGGGAAAACCACGGACTTGACAACACTGCCATAACCCTACCCTACCCTACCCACAACTCTATCCCTCCACCCCATTAGATGTCCAGAGAGGTAGAGCTGGACTATCCCCAGCCCATTAGACATCCCATTAGACGCCCATTAGGTGGAGCTGGACGTCATTTGAGGAAAATGTGTCCATTTGATCATTTGAGAATCTTCAATGAGTACCACTTGCGAAATCTAGCAGGGAGTTGAAATTCGGCACAGGTACACAGAAAAAAGTGAGGGTACACTACAGCTTATAATATAGAAGTGCTGGTACTGTGTAAAAGTGCGTACCATCCCACTTCGAGCACTGGCAATATGTTACGGAGCCAATAATGGCACATGGTGAAAAATTGTGAGATACTTTCTCTCACAAAAGTATTCCATTCCTCTGAGAAACTTTAAGCATTGAAACAGCCTAGTGTTTCCTCCCACCTCATATTATTTCCAACATATGGCGAATGCAATGCACCATGTCCACCAAACCTTTAAAAAGTAATAAACCCGCAGCAACTGTTTAACCCTTATGTACTGTTGTTGTAACCATTTTGATTTTTGAGTTGTCGGAAATATCAGTTAATGTTTGTTTTTTTCTTTAAATTTTGTGACTTTTTCTCATTTAGGGTCATGAACAATTTCAACACACTGATATGTTTTGACATATACACAAAAATTTCTGTTACGTTTGTGATGTTCGTGGGTCAATTTGACCCGCATATTTTAATTTTCTAAGGCAACTGTACAGACCCAAAATAAGATTTTTTTTTTGGTTAAATGTTGGTTTTTAACTACCCCAGTGAAGGTAAAAATGAGCTTTTTCCCACTTATTTCAATACTGAAAAAAATTTTGTCAGCCACATATAGTAAAAATTAGCTATCATTTCTTTTTTCAGTCTATCTGAATTACTATCTAACCTACATTGTTTTTCTTGAAATTTTGTGACTTTTCTCATTTAGGGTCATGAACATGCATGCAAAGTTTCAACATGATGATGTGTTGTGAAATGTGCATACAGAAATTTTATACGATCTTGCTGTTTGTGGGTCAATTTGACCCATATAGACAGCCATTTAAAAGCAACTGTACAGACCCAAAATACAAAACACTTCTGTGTTGTATGTCACAGCTCTTCAACTCTAGTCCTGACGTGCCAGTGTCTTCCTGAGTTTAACAACTTTTTAAAGTTTGTGAAAATAAAAAGTTAATGTGAAAATTTTACCTGTTAAAGGTGGGGTATGTTTTTTTTCAACAACGCTTTTGGACATTGTTGATATTTGAAATCAACACAAACAAACACACCCCTCTCTTCATTGCTCCGCCTCCAAAACTCACTCTCCAATCCTAACCACCCTGCTCCCAGTCGGTCTCGAACCCCGGCCCCGTTCGCTGCTGGCATGCGAGGCGAATGCACTACCAATGACACTAAACACCGCATTCTCTAGTGGTCGTCAGTGTGCAGTGGTTTACCTGCACAACGCCGCTGTTACACACGCAATGCGAGAGTGGGTGTCTGTGTATCACAACTGATGCGCAACAAAATGCTTCATGAAAAATAAAGCGCAGTTGATGAACAAACGACAAGGAAGCACAAAAAATTAACGTACAGTACACAAGAGTAAATACAAACAAGAGTTTGTTGTTAGTCGCCAACAGCACAGCAGCTCCAGACAATCAATGACACTCAAACCCAGTTTTACTCACATGAAAAGCGGGTTCAAAGTAGCCTCCGCGTCTGCTTTCAGGCCTTCCCGCTTAGCTCTCTCCAGAGCTGGAAAGCTTTTCTAATATTAACGCAGGTCCTAAAGCGCTTGCCCAGTCATAAACCTTCATTCCAGCAATATTCTTTTGAGCTCTTTTGTATTGTGTCTCATCATTTCTCTTTCTGCGTTTTTTTTTTCAAATCTCCCTCTTGCTCGTTCTGTCTCCACGACCGTCATACGCCCCCTAATGCTGATTGGTTAGACATTTGTTGTTGGTATCAGCCCGACTAACTTCCAAACAGTGTAGCTGAAAAAATGGATACCCCACCTTTAACTGTCTGTCCCACTTTTTTGAGCATAGACTTGAAAATGACTTTTCCAACATAAATTGTTAATAAAAATCTTGAATACTTCAGAGCACAGACTTAAGTTTGGTATCTTTTTAAAGGAAACACTTCACAGATTATTGTAGAAGTAAAAAAAAGTTGTAAAAGTAAAGTTTAAAAAAGTTATAGAAGTTTATGAAATTTTAAAATACATAATATATATATTTTTATATAAAATATATTTTACAAAACATGCTCAACTCTAAAACTTCAAGAAAATCAAAACTAAATATCTGAACAAGTTCTGTGCCAAATGTTAGGTTGATATAAAAAAAATAATAACTTTCAGTAAGATTTTTTTTGTGTGCAGTACCAAACTTTTTCACTAGATGACATCCAGACTCCACCGGTGACCATATAAGGACTCTTTGATTTCCATATATAGTTTGAGTGATCTGAACCATATATTTCAATACTTTTAAAAATATTTATTAAGTAGACATCCTATTCAGTTCAGTTTTGGCAGTAATGATAATATTTGATTTGAATTCAATCTCGAATACACATATAACAAACATACGGAAAGAATCAGAGCGTGTGTTATAGTTTGGCACCACATCACAAATGAAGAATATATCGCTATTTATCTATAGCTATCATTTCTTTTGAAAATCAGTCACCAAATATGAAAACTAGAATCTGAAAGCTTTCAAATGCTACATAGTTTGTCAAGATTACTTTAGGTTTAGACCAAGATATTATTGTTATAAATGTATAATGGCAAGTGTCCCACGGGTGTCGGGGAGGGGCAGCCTTAAAAATAGTGGTTAAAAACATTTTTATAAATCATAAATTCCTATATTTATTCTTTGTAATGTCTGAAAACTATTGATATTAAAAGTTAATTATTTGTACTTGATTGTATGTTTTTTTCATAGTGTGATTTTTGGGGATTTGTATTGAATCCAATTAGGGTCAATTTGACCCGGACCATACAGGCTGTAACCAGAAATCGAACAGTGGATGAGGATTAAAGGTAACCCAAACTGGCTACTTTTCTAACTGACTGGACTTATGATTTTTACCTGGCGAACAGAGACTCAGAAACTTGAGGATGGACTCTTTTTACTTGGAGCAGCCAAGCAACACACACAGCACCTTACCTCAGAAACCGCATAGCAACACCCTGGCAACAGTCTAGTATGACACCAAATGATGCACACCACAAACAAACACATTTTCCTCAGAAGATATATTACAGGTGCTGGTCATATAATTAGAATATCATCAAAAAGTTGATTTATTTCACTAATTCCATTCAAAAAGTGAAACTTATATATTATATTCATTCATTACACACAGACTGATATATTTCAAATGTTTATTTCTTTTAATTTTGATGATTATAACTGACAACTAAGGAAAATCCCAAATTCAGTATCTCAGAAAATTAGAATATTACTTAAGACCAATACAAAGAAAGGATTTTTAGAAATCTTGGCCAACTGAAAAGTATGAACATGAAAAGTATGAGCATGTACAGCACTCAATACTTAGTTGGGGCTCCTTTTGCCTGAATTACTGCAGCAATGCGGCGTGGCATGGAGTCGATCAGTCTGTGGCACTGCTCAGGTGTTATAAGAGCCCAGGTTGCTCTGATAGTGGCCTTCAGCTCTTCTGCATTGTTGGGTCTGGCATATCGCATCTTCCTCTTCACAATACCCCATAGATTTTCTATGGGGTTAAGGTCAGGCGAGTTTGCTGGCCAATTAAGAACAGGGATACCATGATCCTTAAACCAGGTACTGGTAGCTTTGGCACTGTGTGCAGGTGCCAAGTCCTGTTGGAAAATGAAATCTGCATCTCCATAAAGTTGGTCAGCAGCAGGAAGCATGAAGTGCTCTAAAACTTCCTGGTATATGGCTGCGTTGACCTTGGACCTCAGAAAACACAGTGGACCAACACCAGCAGATGACATGGCACCCCAAACCATCACTGACTGTGGAAACTTTACACTGGACCTCAAGCAACGTGGATTGTGTGCCTCTCCTCTCTTCCTCCAGACTCTGGGACCCTGATTTCCAAAGGAAATGCAAAATTTACTTTCATCAGAGAAAATAACTTTGGACCACTCAGCAGCAGTCCAGTCCTTTTTGTCTTTAGCCCAGGCGAGACGCTTCTGACGCTGTCTGTTGTTCAAGAGTGGCTTGACACAAGGAATGCGACAGCTGAAACCCATGTCTTGCATACGTCTGTGCGTAGTGGTTCTTGAAGCACTGACTCCAGCTGCAGTCCAGTCTTTGTGAATCTCCCCCACATTTTTGAATGGGTTTTGTTTCACAATCCTCTCCACGGTGCGGTTATCCCTATTGCTTGTACACTTTTTTCTACCACATCTTTTCCTTCCCTTTGCCTCTCTATTAATGTGCTTGGACACAGAGCTCTGTGAACAGCCAGCCTCTTTTTCAATGACCTTTTGTGTCTTGCCCTCCTTGTGCAAGGTGTCAATGGTCGTCTTTTGGACAACTGTCAAGTCAGCAGTCTTCCCCGTGATTGTGTAGCCTACAGAACTAGACTGAGAGACCATTTAAAGGCCTTTGCAGGTGTTTTGAGTTAATTAGCTGATTATAGTGTGGCACCAGGTGTCTTCAATATTGAACCTTTTCACATTATTCTAATTTTCTGAGATACTGAATTTGGGATTTTCCTTAGTTGTCAGTTATAATCATCAAAATTAAAAGAAATAAACATTTGAAATATATCAGTCTGTGTGTAATGAATGAATATAATATACAAGTTTCACTTTTTGAATGGAATTAGTGAAATAAATCAACTTTTTGATGATATTCTAATTATATGACCAGCACCTGTATTTGCATTATATTTCATTTTGCTTTATTCTTTCATTTACTTCCTAGACATAGCCTATACTTAGTGCAAAAGAAGAGGAATGCA
The DNA here is from genome assembly GCA_039654765.1 of Mylopharyngodon piceus. Classification (NCBI taxonomy): domain Eukaryota; kingdom Metazoa; phylum Chordata; class Actinopteri; order Cypriniformes; family Xenocyprididae; genus Mylopharyngodon; species Mylopharyngodon piceus. The sequence goes on along the minus strand of CM077460.1, from coordinate 25,090,424 downwards.
CACGCGGGCCTGATTTTCTCCCCAAACCTGCTCAGTGAGTGTCTCACCCACAGCCAGTCAAACCGGAGAGACAGACATACACTCTCACAGCTGGAACATTCATACTGAATCACAGGTGTGTGTGGAGTAGATTGGAGTAGGTTCAACTTTATTTTATTATTGCATTAAATTTACACCCTCGGAATGAGTGGTCGTCTATGGACAGAGGAGCAGTTTAACTGCCCTGTGTGTCTGGATCTGCCAACTGACCCCGTGACCATCCCGTGTGGTCACAGTTACTGCATGGCCTGTATCGCAGATTACTGGGACAATGAAGGCAGGAAAAGCGGCATCTACAGCTGTCCGGAATGCCGGCAGACCTTCAACCCACGTCCCACTCTCTGCCGCAACACCATGCTGGCCGAAGCCGTGGAGCAGCTCCGCCGCGGCACCCTGAACCCCTCCGGGCGGGAGTCCATCAAGAGCGCCCGGCGCGCGGCAACCTCCGCGTCTGAGCGCGCGCGCACACGGAGCAAAGGGGCTCCGAAACAGCTGCCGGGATCCGTTGTGCCATGTGACCGCTGCCCGGAGCCCAAAGCAGCAGTGAAGACGTGTTTGGTGTGCATGGCATCGTTTTGCGAGACTCACCTGAAACCCCATGACACGCAGGACAAGCTGAAGAGCCACGAGCTTATCGCGCCCACCGGTAACCTGAGTCAGAAGATTTGCCCTGAGCACAAGTACCTGCAGGAGTTCTTCTGCCGCTCGTGTCAGATGTACGTGTGCTGGCTCTGCACCAGTAACCAGCACAAGGGCCACGAGAGCGTGTCCACACAGGCAGAGCGCTCTGAGAAGCAGGTGGGAACCACATTCACATCTAAAATAATAAAATAAAATCAACTTGTAAAAGGTTCATAAATGGGAGTCTAAACATTTTGGTACATTGATAACCTTAACACTGTGTTATCATGTTTTTGGCACCATAATAAATAAAGGGTTCACACAAAAATGAAAATAATGTCATCAATTACTCACCCGCCTCAAACCCTTAAAACTTTCATTCATCTTTGGAACACAAATGAAGATCTTTTTAATAAAATCTGAGCAATTTCTGTCCCTCCATTGACAGCTATACAACTACCACTTTGACGCTTCAAAAAGTTAATGAGAACGTAAAACTAATTCATATGAATTGAGGAGTTAAGTCCAAATTTTCTGAAGAGACATGATCGGTTTTATTCTCTTATAAACATTCATCTCACAGCTCAAGCATGCTTGCTTGACGTGCGAGAACCAATGAGGTTCATTCTCGTGTGTTATGCAGCACGTTTGAGCTTCCAAGAACCAATGAGGTTCATTCTCGCACGTGAGTTCGGTTGAGCTTCTCTTTATGTTCGCTGATCAAAGTTTATATGTGAATAAAAGCCTAAATTAAATCTGTTCATCATATAAAGTGATTGTGTCTCTTCAGAAACTTTGGACTAACCCGCTCACTTCATATGGATTCGTTTTACGATTTCTTTATGAACTTTTTGAAGCCTCAATGTGGCAGTTGTGTAGCTGTGAATGGAGAGAACTGCCTCAGATTTTATTAAAAAATATCTTCCAAAGATGAAAAAAAGTCTTGAGGGCGAGTAATTAATGACAGAATTTTCGGTAACACTTTTCAATAAGGTTTCATTAGTTAATATTAGTTTACTACTTTAGTTAACATGAATCAAGAATGAACAATACTTCTACAGCATTTATTAATCAAAATTAATGTTAATTTCAACATTTACTAATACATTATTAAAATCAAAATTTGTATTTGTTAACATTAATGTACTGTGAACTAACATGAACAATGGACGACTACATTTTTATTAACTAACATTAACAAAGATTAATAAATACTGTAACAATTGTTTTGTTCATTTTTAGTTCCATTACATTAACTAATGTTAACTAATGAAACCTTATTGTAAAGTGTTACCGAATTTTCAGTTTTGGGTGAACTATCCCTTTAATGCACAATACCATATTGGTCATATTGGTTTATAATTTATATTTATAAATCCCCATTATAAAACCACAGTATCTTTGGATGTAAGTATGGTAAATGAATGTGATGATAATTTAGTACCATTGTATATAAAAGTATACAACACAGTGCTTTTATGTAAAAGAAATTTCAGTCCACTTTAGGTGTCAATTGTTTATTGGTCACATTATTGTTTTCAAAAGCTACAATATACAAATATACAGATTACAAGTTGCTTCTCTTATTAAAGCAAATTTCAATTAGATGCACAAATGCCTAGCTTTTTCCATTTTCATGACAACTGCTTTGAGGACATTTTATTTTTGGCATCTGTCATAACGTCAGTGAGCCTGAAAAATGATCATGCATGCAAGGCACTGACATCATTCAGAATAATGCTCTTTCACTGCCACTGTGTGAAAAACATGACTCACCTTTAAGTTTTGCATGACGTGCTGTATTTATGTGCTACTCCATATTCATTCCAGTCCACATTCCAGTCTAATCCTTAACCATTGTTGTTGAATTAGAAAGAGCTGGGCACAGTTCTGTCTGAGAACCATCAGAGACTCCAGGACAGAGAGAGAGAACTGAAAGACATGAAAAAAGTCTTAGACACACTCACGGTAAATATTTATAACACTCCAAAAACAAAACAACATTATATAAGCATATTCTGTTGGTTTTATGAATTTCATCGCACAAGATCACAGTCTTCAAGGTCTCAGGATCCTCACTGTCTGTGTGTGTGTGTGTAAAGCGGTCCTCAGACACGGTGCGGGACGAGGCGGATACGGTCCTGTCTGAGCTCCAGGAGTCAGTGCAGCGGATGCTGGAGTTGCTCCAAGACGTGATGGTCTCCACTGGACAGGAGAAGCTCAACGAGGCCCAGGACGTGGTGACCAAATTGGAGTCCGAAGTCAAACAGCTGAAGAAAAAAGATGTAGAACTTAAAGAGCTCATCAACTGCCAGGACAATATCTACTTCCTGAAGGTCAGATGATGGTTTAATCCAGTGGACCACAACAATATCTGAAGTTTGTTGAAGCCCTTGGTTGAGGACCACTGGTTTAATCTGTTTTGGGGACATGTGGGGTTTAACAAAACCAATGTTTGAGGGCTTCCAAAAATTCAAAAGGCCACAGAACTTGTCAAAGAGACGCACATGAATAATCTCTTCATACTGTCTCTGATCCCATCTTCTTGTTCTCGTCTCCACAGACGTATCAGTCTCTGTGCTTTCCACTGGAGGGGGGAGAGCTGGGAGCTGTGACCGTGAACCCTGAAGCCACGTTTGATACTGTCAGGAGCGGCATTGTCCAGCTCAGGGAGAAAGTGGAGGAGATGTGTGACCAGGAGCTGGACAAGATCAACAAGACAGGTACAAACAAACACTGCACTAATGCTGTCAGATACAGGGTCACTGGAGGGTCATTATCTGCGTTTCTCCTCAGTGTTCAACACAACAGCGTTCACAGTGGCAGACCGCAACGGCCAGAAAACAGGAGGCATAATGAAGCGTAAGTGATTTTTTGAGTACACTGCATTTGGTAGCATGTCAACAAAAAAAATTATTTGGTCATATCTGATCATTTTTTCAATTTCAAAGTGGAATGACATGCCAAAGCAACAATATAAATAACAAAAAATGATGCCAGTCATATGAATAAAAATAATTATAAAAATACAACACAAAATTAATATTCTAAATAAAATGATAAAATAAAATGAAATTCTAAAAACAAGTAAATTATAAAAACTATATATATATATATATATATATATATATACAGTGGTGGTCAGAATTATTGGCACCCTTGGTAAATATGATCAAAGATGACTGTAAAAATAAATCTGCATTGTTTATCCTTTTGATCTTTAATTCATAAAATTAGCAAAAATCTAACCTTTCATTGAAGGAAAAGAATTGAAAGTGGGGGAAAAATTCACATTATGAAATAAATGTTTTTCTCCAAAACACGTTGGCCACAATTATTGGCACCCTTTTATTCAATACTTTTTGCAACCTCCTTTTGCCAAGATAACAGCACAGAGTTTTGTCCTATAATGCCTGATGAGTTTGGAGAACACCTGACAAGAGATCAGAGACTGTTCCTTCATGCAGAATCTCTCCAGATCCTTCAGATTCCCAGCTCCATGTTGGTGCTTCTTCTCTTCAGTTCACTCCACTCATTTTCTTTAGGGTTCAGGTCAGGGGACTGGGATGGCCATGTGCTCATTTTGTGCTCAGTGACACATTTTTGTGTTGGTTTTGATGTTTGTTTTGGATCATTGTCCTAATAGAAGATCCAATCACTGCCCATTATTGGATTTCTAGCAGAAGCAGTCAGGTTTTGATTTTTTATTTGTTGGTATTTGATAGAATCCATGATACCAAGTATCTGAACAAGATGTCCAGGACCTCCAGCAGAAAAATAGGCCCACAACATTAAAGATCCAGCAGTATATTTAACTGTGAGCATGGGGTACTTTTTATCTATGTGTGCACCAAACCCATCTGGTGGGTTTGCTGCCAAAAAGCTCTTTTTTTAGTTTCATCTGACCATAGAAGCCGATCCCGTTTGAAGTTCCAGTCTTGTCTGACAACTGAATATGCTGGAGATTGTTTCTGAATGAGAGCAGAGGATATTTTTCTTGAAACCCTCCTGAACAACTTGTGGGGATGTAGGTGCTGTTTGATAATTTTTTTTTAGGCTTTCTGAGACTCAAGACTCAACTAATCTCTGCAATTCTCCAGCTGTGATCCTTGGAGAGTCTTTTGCCACTCAAACTCTCCTCCTCACCACACATTAGGACGATTTAGACACACGTCCACTTCCAGGCAGATCTGTAACATCTTTTGTTGCTTGGAACTTCTTAATTATTGCCCTGATAGTGGAAATGGGGATTTTCAATGCTTTAGCTATTTTCTTACAGCCACTTTCTATTTTGTGAAGCTCAACAATCTTTTGCTGCACATCAGAACTATATTCTTTGGTTTTTCTCATTGTAATGAATGATTACAGGAATTTGGCCTTTGTGTTTCCTCATGTTTATACTCCTGTGGAACAGGAAGTCATGGCTGGACAATTTCATGTTCATGATCACCCTGGTGTGCCAAAAAAATGTAAATATGAATGGGAATATACTTCAGAGATATTTTACTCATAAGAATTTCTAGGGGTGCCAATAATTGTGGCCAACGTGTTTTGGAGAAAAACGTTTATTTCATAATGTGAATTTTTCCCCCACTTTCAATTCTTTTCCTTCAATGAAAGGTTAGATTTTTGCTAATTTTATGAATTAAAGATCAAAAGGATAAACAATACAGATTTATTTTTACAGTCATCTTTGATCATATTTACCAAGGGTGCCAATAATTCTGACCACCACTGTATATATATAAAAACACAAAATTAATATAAATAATAATAATAATCAAAACAGTGGTTGGTTGAGTCCTAGTTTCTTCTATAGGTTTCATCTGTCATTTGTCTATAAACCTTCTCAGCTCTTTACCCTGTTTTTGCATCATAGTGTTTTCTGGAAAAGGAACCAAAGCTGCTCGTGCGCAAGGTATGAAAACAATGAATAAAACCAGTGCGTTGTTTTTTGTTTTTAGAATTGCTAATGTATGTGGATGTATGTGAATATTTTTTAGGACCCCCACCACTGCCGTCAGTAAGCACACGAGGATCTGGTAAAACTTTTAAGTTCCTAATTTAATTTAATTTAAAATGTTATTTAATTTAATCCAATATCAGGTGTGCTGTGTTTTTTTTTTTTGTTTGTTTGTTTGTTATTCTTTCTTCAGTGAACACGCGTCCACAAGCCGTGAGAAACAGTGAGCCAGGAGGTGAGACTGTTTACCCACAAAGTGATCTGATTTAATTCTTTGACTCTAAAATGAGTTTGTGTGACTGTATGTAGGAAGGATTTTAAATATATCAACATTTGTATAGCAGTTAATAGACGTGTTACAAACTCCCAAAGACCAGCAAGATCACCGAGAGAGGAGAGAGATGACAGTAAGACGCACGTCTCACACACTCGCACTCATGTATGTCTGAAATCTGTAGTTTGTCATTTATAGTTTCTCACTCTGCAGCCGACAGGAGCCGCAGTTCATTGAGACCAAGAGAGACACAAAGAAGAGAGGAAAGAGAAAACACTGAAGGTGAGAAAGAGAAATAATCATACGGATATAAAGACAAACCTCTGTCCAGTGTAGTTTTGATTATTGTGTGTTTGATTCCTCAGCAGACACCTGGAGTTTAAGTTCAGTAAGAGGGAGACAGAGAGGAGAAACCAGAGAGCAGGGTGAGTTTTATTGGGTGAATCTCACAAAGATGTACGTCATATCCTAAAAAAAAATTGTATAGGGTAAATGAAGTCTATTTGTATAATATCAGTGCAATTATTTTACATTACATACTTTTTTTTTTTAATGAAAAACACATTTTCTTCACAGTCTCATTATAATGTGTCCAGATATTTTTTTTTTTACTTTTGAATGATTCAAATATTAGTGTTATTAATTTAATACATTATTTACTTACTTTAATATTAGAGTATGAAAATGACTGTAATACAGTTTTATATCACTTCAACATTGATGCAGGGTTCCTACGCAGTTTGGAAAAGTATGGAATTTGATGTGAGTAATTTCCAGGTCAGGATAAATATGGAAAAAAATAAAACACACAAAGTATGAAAAAATATTTGCATTGCCAGACTATTTCCCCTATTCAGTTTTCTAATCATTTCTAAAAAAAAAAAAAATGTATCATATAAGCAGAGTGATTTCATTGCAAAAGGTTAGTGATCTTTTAGTAATTGTCAAACATGACTGAATGAATTCAAGGCGCACATTTTCATTACGCAAAACTGTTTGTCTTCTTTACCGTAAGTCAGTCTCTTTTGAACTTCATTAAACGAATGTGCATGTGCCAATCAAACCAGCAACAGATAAAGGAGTTAACGATCATTTAATTCAGACTGTACTTTGCTGTTTGGTGATCATGCAACATCAAACCACATTTACAGTATCAAACAGATGTGTCAGAGGTGAATGTATGTAGATTATAAAGCGTTTTAGGTTTCTTCTCATTATGTAAGTGCATATTATCACTTCAAGAAAACCAATGAAAAAAAAAACTGAGAAAATATTTACAGATGATTGTACTATATACCAAATATACTGCTGTATTTGTATTAAATATGGTCTGAAAAATCTACAGAGAGGTTTGTAAATTTGAGTCTGGAAAAGTATGGAATTTAATTTTGAAATGTGAAGGAACCCTGTTTGGAACCATGATCTTCATATGGAAAAAATAATTTAAATACTTTATACATGTAAATACTTTACAGTTTAAATACTTTATAATGTACCATTAAAATACTTATTATAATACTTACTATAAATGTAAACATTATAGATGCAAATAGATGCAATTTAAATACTAATACCAATGAGAAATATAGGAGAACGTCATGAAAATATCACAAAGCAAAATCTCTAAATGGGCTGAGAAATAGGCTACAAATGTAATTTCTTTTTTTTTCATCTGACTCTAGAATAAAAAATGAAATATCCTGCCATTTACCCTAGTGTCAATTCATGTGTTATTGTTCATTTTTGTGTGTTCTATCAATATCATTTTAGTCATGATTCTGTTATCTCTGTGTAGAAAGAGAAAATCAGACCTCTCAAAGACGTCAAAGCACACAGAGCAGAAGCACACGTGATGAAGAACAAGGTGAAATGACACCTATAAACACATTCTAACCAGCACACTGTCATTTAGGTTTAAATGAAAGACTTTCAATGTTGTCTCAGACCTCACTTTATATACACTGCATTTTTGCTAAACTGAGTTTTACTTTTAATTCTCAGCGGATCGCTGGAGCTTGAGTTCAATCAGACCGAGAATGAGGAGAGAGGACAAAGAGCAAGGTGACATTCGATTCATGTCTGATTATTGACATTTAACAGACTACTTTGTGAATAGCATGTTTGTGTCTGTTTTGCTTCTTAACAGTCAATGGAGAAAGTCAGAATCTCTCACAGCAAAGATCAAATGCTGCGGACAGACAGCAGCCAGCCAGACAATGTGAGTAACATCAGTTCAGACCAACACACGCTCTGTCTGGAATAAGATGTTGTGATTTAGATTTTATTCTTAAATTTCCTCATTCTGTTCTTCATCAGCGGACAGATGGAGTCTGAGCTCTCTCTTACCCAGAAACAGGAAGAAGAGACAGGACACAGGTGAGCTCAAGAATACACACGTTTACTTTGCAGTCTGAATGACGACATATGATAGATTTCTATTGCTTTTATATAAAGCTAACTAACTTCTGGGGACAAATGTGTACCCTAAATATACTCACATAAACCCACACACAAAGAAACCAAGCTTGTCAAGAAATTTTTACTGGTCATACTGGTTTGTCTAGCATCCAGGTAAACGCCTGTATTTCCTGCTCATAAAGTCTCATGTGAACTGTGGTCAAAAAATATATGTCAAGTACCTCAAGATGTCCATATCTTTGTCTACTATGGAAAGCAAAACATTGCCACTAAATTTAGATTTCACAAACCTTTTAAATAAAAAAATGCTTCTTGCCATCAGTCATCATTACATCATTAAATTATTTAATGAAACATGATCATATGTCACATTTCTACCACTCACAGTGAAAGAGGCCACACCTACTATACAGAAGGCGGAGTCAGTGAGACCTCGTAGCCCCACCTCTGCCAGTGTCTGTAAGTCAATCAATGTACACGGATGTTTAAAGAATTATTTGAAATTAAACTTTAGTTAAAATTCTTTATAAATGTAAATAATTTACAGTTTAAATACTTTATAAATTTACCATCTACATCATTTATAAATTTATAGATTTAAATACTCTACAATTTAAATAACAGTAAGAGGATGAAAAATGGTCCTGAAAAACTAAATTGTACTGTTTAAATAATAAAACGTTGATAAAATTGATAAACAAATTAATTAAGCATACACAATCATTCAAAAGTTTGGGGTTTGTAAATTTTATTTTCTGAAATAAATTAATACTTTTATTCAGCAAGGACAAATTAAATTGATCAAACATGAAATTTTTGAACATGACAATGCTTTTGAACTTTCTATTTATCAAAGAATCCTGAAAAAAATGTTATCATGGTTACCACAACAGTATTAATGTTTTCAACATTTCTTATTATTATCAATGTTTCCTGAGCATCAAATCAGCATATCTGATTTCTGAAGGATCATATGACTCTGAATACTGGAGTAATGATGCTGAAAATTCAGATTTGATCACAGGAATAAATTACATTTTAAAATTTATTTACATAGAAAACAGTTATTTTAAATTGTAATAACATTTCAGAATTTTACAGTTTTACTGTATTTTTGATCAAATAAATGCTGCCTTGCTGAGCAGAAGAGACTTCTTTCAACAAAATACATTTAAAAAAAATCCTACTGACCCACACATTTGCCTTTGTCAAATTAGCATTAAAAAGAGAAAATTATTGTAATTGTTATATTATCAATTGTATCAATTATTGTTGACTGTATCTCTGTTTTCTCTGTAGGGGGAGAGCCAACAGAAGGTAATGTTTGAAGTTTTTTGGTTGCAGCTTTTCCTATTCCATCATGGTGAGGTTAGTTAAATTAATTACATGAAGGAGAAAAATTCATCACTGTCTCACTTTGTTTCTGTCTTTCTCTCTGTGCAGTGAATCCAGCTCTGTTCCTGGACTCACCTACTGACAATCCCTTCATCAATCCTGCTTTTCCCACATGTCAGCAGTTGCAACATTATCTTTTACACTATAAACATAACATGATGAGACAGACAGACGGACAGATAGATAGTTGAACGACAGACAGACAGACAGATAGATAGTTGAACGACAGACAGACAGAGGGACAGACAGACAGATAGAAAGACAGAGATAGATAGATAGATAGATAGATAGATAGACAGACAGACAGACAGACAGATAGAGATGGACAGATGAACAAAAGACAGATAGAAAGACCCAGACAGACAGATAGACAAATAGATAGATAGATAGATGAAGGACAGACAGAGATAGATGAATGACAGACAGATAGATAGATGAACGATAGATAGATGGATAGATAAACGACAGAGAGACAGATAGATAAATGAACAACAGACAGACAGATTGAATTTCTTTTTAACAAATATTATATATATATATTTTTTTTAAATATTTGAATGATCATATTTTCTTACAGCTTGTTGGTTGTCTCATTCTTTCTTTACAGTGAGAGAAATTAACATTGACAGCATTCAGGCCCCAGAGCCCAGGACCAGAGAAGAGTTCCTGCAATGTGAGTTTATTCCTCATTCACAGATCATGACATCCAACGTCTGATCTTCTATTATTATCATATATTAGCTTCTTTTCATTCTTCTTCGGGCTCACTTTATCATCTGTTTCTCTCTCTGTCTCCATTAGATGCTTGTGATTTGACCCTGGATCCAAACACAGCCCATCGGCGCTTGGTCCTGTCTGATGGAGACACCATAGCCACCCTTCACCAGACGTCTCAGGGGTACCCTGACCTCCCTCAGCGCTTCGACGGCTGGACACAGGTGCTCTGTCTCCAGCCCCTCTCCTCCGACCGCTGCTACTGGGAGGTGGAGTGGAGGGGGCGTGGCTCCTCTCTGGGTGTGGTCAGCGGCTCCATGCCCCGCAAAGGAGCGGATTCAGGGGCGGGGCTTGGGTATAACAGCCAGTCATGGAGCTTGGAGCTGTCAGACATGTGCTGCGCAGCCATGCATGCCAATCAGAAGGTGGAGATCCCTGTGACCTACAGTCCCCGTGTAGGGGTGTTTCTGGACAGGCCCGCAGGGACTCTGACTTTCTATAGCGTGGATGATGGGTTGGTTCCTCTCTACTCCTTTCAAGGGTCGTTCCCACCCCCGCTGTATGCTGCGTTCGGGGTGGGCTGTGGGGTCGGCGTGGGGCTAGATTTTGCTATGGGGCAGTTCAGCTCCACGTCAGACAGCATTAAAATCTGTCCCTTGTGAATGGAGCGAATCTCACAAAAAACATATCCAGGTCATATTTCACCGCAAAATCAAAAGAAAAAAAATAATTTGCATAAAGAAATTTAAAGGGTTAGTTCACTCAAAAATGAAAATTCAGTCATTAATTACTCACCCTCATGTCGTTCCACACCTGTAAGACCTTTGTTCATCTTCGGAACACAAATTAAGATATTTTTGTTGAAATCCGAGAGGTTTTTTTTTATCCACCATAGACAGCAATTTAACCACCACTTTCAAGGTCCAGAAAGATACTCAAGACATTGTTAAAATAGTCCATGTGACTACAGTGGTTCAACCTTAATTGTATAGCGTCGAGAATACTTTTTGTGCGCAAAAACGTGAACAGCATGTGAACAGCATCGACCAATACTGAGTCGGCGTTCTAACATAGAACCTGGAAGCGCTGGACGTAAACAACGTCCCGTCGCTAACAAACAAATTCGTAAACAAATTCCCGTCGCTTCATAAAATTAAGGTTGAACCACTGTAATCACATGAACTATTGTAACAATGTCTTTAGTACCTTTCTGGACCTTGAAAGTGGTGGTTAAATTGCTGTCTGTGGGGGATAAAAAAAACCCCTCTCAGATTCATCAAAAATATCTTAATTTGTGTTCTGAACAACATGAGGGAATTTTCATTTTTGGGTGAACTAACCCTTTAAGTCTTTTTGAAAGACAGTTCTTTTTCATTAAAATTAAGCACATTTCACCTCCAAATTCACATTACCATAATGCTTCTAGTTCAATTTTTGTTTGTAATTCTCATACAATTATGATTTTCATTTCTGCAATACAGCAATGATAATCATACTTTCAATACTATTTTTTTTTTTAAATCTGCAATAATAAAAATCATATTACTTTAATGTGAATATTGTATGAAATTTTTTTTGATGGTAATGAGAATTGGTACATAATTTTGATTGTCATAAAAATAAATGTCACAATGCAAAGATGGTAGAAAAAATGATTAATTTTAAACCTTTTTTTTTGTTGCATTTTTGCCTTTTATTTGATAGGACAGTGTAGATTTTTGACAGGAAGTGAGAGAGAGAGAGAGAGAGAGAGAGAGAGAGAGAGAGAGAGAGAGAGAGAGAGAGAGAGAGAGAGAGAGAGAGAGAGAGAGAGAGAGAGAGAGAGAGAGAGAGAGAGAGAGAGGCGCAATGGGATCAGGAAAGGTCCGCGAGCCGGAACTCGAACTCGGGACGCCCGAAGTGCAATAGCGCCATATGTCGGCACGCTGCCCACGAGGCTATCGGCGCCGACACTTAATTTTAAATCTGCAAAAATAAAAACATTTCATTCACATCACAGTAATATTTTTTTTTTTTTTTTTGCATTATTCAAATTAGAATTGGGCTGTAACTTTGCTTGATTGTCAAAAATGTCCAAATGCAAAAATGGTACAAAACAGATTCTTTTGGATGTGTTTTCCCAGTTTTTTTTTTTTTTTTTTTTTAATCAAGATTGTATGTTTATGGCAAATAATTACTAATAAAAGTTATTAATATAATTATTAAAATACATTAAAACTAATGTAATTTATGCATCATTTAATAAGGGAAATGAATCATACTGTCACTACTATGTACTTAAAATGTTGTAAACATAAAATGAACATTAATAAAAGGCAAATTTTTAGCTTCTGTGTACAGTTATCAAACTCCTTAGGATGAAATGTCAGGGACACCAAAGTTGATTTTGTTTGTTTTATTATAAAAAAACCCAACATAATGATGCTGATACAGGGTTCTGACTGCTAAACACATAGGAAAACACACCAAGGCTGTGGTTACTAGGTCAACAGCACAAAAGAAATCACTTGGTGCTTGATGTCACAACATCTTCAAGCATTAACCTTTGACCTGAATGGCAGCAGAAAGCTTGATGACATCAACAGCAGGATGTAAATAAGGACACTTTTGATACTTAAATCAAATCATGCGTTTAGTACCATACACTTCAGCTCGGATTAGAGATAAAGCTAGTGATGTATTTATGCAGCAAGCATGCTGGTATTAGTCTGAAGAAGTTGTATGATGTGATCCGAAACAAAAGTTTAGTTTGAATCACATTTAGTTTTTGTTCACTGGCATGGCTGAAAAATGTCTCATCTGTAAGAGTTTCTGAAGCAAACTGATGGTTTTCCCTGTGCTGTCATTGTGTTTACTACAAAGCACAAATGGTCAGTTTACCACAAACACAAAAACACAAGTTTTAGCTTATAAAAATGACAATTCAGGCAAAAAAAGACATAATTTTGGTTTAAACCCAAAAAGGCCTTTGAATCTTGAGTCCCTTCTCAAACTCCACCAAAAATACGAAATCTATTAACCTCATTCCTAACTGAATGTTTAGTAAATCATATTAGCCATCTCTCAGGATAAATATACTAACATACTATAGTTTTACCTTATTGTTAGATAACACATGTAATGCCTATTTACTAAAAACACAATTCTAATATGTTAAAATGAAAAGTGCATAATGAGAAAAGAAGTGAGGATGACAAGGAAGCACAATTGGAATTCATTCAGGGGTCAAAGGTCATGGGCAAAGTGTCAAGACCATGTGGTAGACATCTCTAGGGTTACTTTAGAAAGGTTTTTGTATTCGCTAAAAATAAAATTTGCATGTTTTATATTTAAGGGATGTAAATGCAAAACAGAATGACAATAGAATATAACAAAATTTATCCTAGTCCAAGAATAATTCACGTTTCAGTCGCATTTTCATCTTAAGCCAAAATTAACCCACTACAGAGTATAATCTGCAGTGATGCTTTCCAAGTGTACATATGAACAGATAACTCCTTTCCCTTAAATACACAGTCCCTGAATATTATTTTAAATACACCGTTTAGAATAGGGTTACATGTAGCAGAGCAGGGCAGAACAAATGCCTGTACAAAACTCAAATATGTCCTGAGCAATCCAGATGTGCTCTTTTGTGACAAACTTCCCCAATAACCAATTAATTCAGTGCAAAGTAATAAGAGAAGCTTATGTCCATATACACTATAATGCTGAGGGAAGCAAAATCTTGGTTAGACCTTCCACCTACACCTGTAATGATGCAAAAATACAGGCAGGTACATGTTCTACTAAATGTCTAAAAGGCTTCAGCTATCTATAACGCAGGATAGACTGGCCAGAAACTCTCAGGAACTGCTGAATGAATCAAGACAAACTCCTAAAATGAGGCTGTGGAGATGCAACCATTAATTTCACTTCCATATTCCATTCTTGTTTGTGTTCATCACCTCATTCTCTTTTATATGATTCACTAGGATGAATCAAAGTGACAGAAAATTCTAAATAAACCTACAGAAACCTTCATATTCCCAGTACTTTATAGCATTCCTTTAAACTTCCTTCCTTTCATCCAACATTCAACATCCTTCTACACGTACATATTCCTTCCTGCTCTATCCGACACCCCACAACTCCACAGCCTCATGAGTTAACGGACAGAAAATAAGTGCAATGAAATGTTAATGAGAGTAAATAAGGATAAAGGGGCAAAGATGAACAATAAAAGGAAAAAAAGAAATTCAGGGGAAAAATAGTATTAGAAGTCTGTATTTCCTCTTGAGTGCTATAAGGCCTTTAAAATCTTCATTTTAACATAAACATGGCTACAAGACACTTTCCCTTCATTTTTTTTGTGCTTTAAAAACAACCTTAAATGTCTTTCAGCTTCTTTTTGACTGTTTACAGGTGGCAGGAAGGGGAACAGATGGTTTTGATGGCATCAACTCTCCTATTGGTCTGAGACCACACCCACATCCTTATGAATTATGCAGGTGGGGTGGGGCCTGAGAAAGGGAGGCGTGTCTACGTGTGCGGCGCGGTTCGTTTAGGTTCCCCCATGGTGGAGTGGGAAGGGCCAAGGAAGTAGGGTGAGGGGGCGGGACAGGAAAGGACGGACTGGAGACGGATGCGCTACGGCGGCCAACCATAACAGGCAGACTTTGATTTCGCCTGAGCCCGTCCAATAAGCTGCCGCCTCCTGTTGCTAGGAAGGTGGCAGATTCCTGTGGATGGGCACCATCGGCATCCGACCCTTGGAGCACTTTTTTATCCAAGCCTAGCTTGCGAAGATGCTCCACGAGCTTGACGCCGTGGCAGTCTGGTTTGGTTGACTGCCCTTGAGGGGATTGTTCAGGGCTGAGGAGATCGGGTCGGGAGGCACGGCCGAGTTTCAGCCCATAAACATCTTGCAGGAAGAGCTCAGCGGGACGGGATGCCAGGAAGTTGTCCGAAGAGGTGGATCGGGAGTCGAAGGGCACAGGGGAGGGGCACGGGGAATGGGAGGGGGAGTTTGGAGGAGTGCTGGGAAGAAGACGTAGAGAAAGAGGCTTTTTAGGTGCTGCCACAGCAGCAGGACCCTGAGCAGAGATGCCTTTCTCCAGCAGGAGCTTGGCGAGACCACCAGGGGGTGCTGCAGGGCGGCGAACCGGGAAAGAATCACCCAGACTCAACCTGCAGGGTGTGACTGGAGTACTGGGACCGGTCCGGAGAGAACTCGGGGTGTTGACGCTGAAAGAAGGACTACAGGCAGAGCTGATGAACAGAAACAAAACACAGGAAACAAAATCACATTGATAATGATGATAATGTTTCTTGATTAATGTTTCTTGAGCAGCAAATCAGCATATTAGAATGATTTCTGAAGGATCATGTGACACTGAAGACTAGAGTAATGATGCTGAAAATTCAGCTTTGATCACAGGAATAAATTTCTTTTTACTACATTTTTTTAAATAGAAAAAGTTATTTTAAATTGTAAAAATTTCACAATATTACTGTTTTCACTGTATTTTTGATCAAATAAATGGAGCCTTGGTGAGCAGAAGAGACTTCTGATTAAAAAAAAAAAAAAAAGACTTTTGAACAGCAAAAATAATAACAGTTGTTCTTCAACTCTTGAACTACTTTGTTTATTAGGGGTGGTAGAGGTCTTACCTGGGTGTAACCTGTGTGCTGTCACTAGGATGCAGGATCCGGCAAGTAGTGAAGGTGTACGTGGAAAAAGTGGAGCTCTGATATTTCCCAGGATTTACAGCTAAACAAACAAAAATTGATCAAACAACATGCATTATTATTCAGGAACTGAACAAATGGTGGTTGCAGTGACAGCTGTTTACCTGTAGAGGGCGCTTTAGAGCAGACATTCAGGTCAAATTGGGGAACTGCTGATCCTGAGATTCCAGAACTAACTGCAGGAGCAGCTGTCAGGTTAACTGCTGTTGCTAAGGAGACAGCCATTGCTATGGGTACAGGGGAATTCCTGAGGGACGCAGGAAGGGGCGGGACATTAGTTGGGCTTTGGACACGCCTCCTCTCCATCCTCTCTTCCGGAGTGGATGATGACCGCACGTGAAATGTGATTCCGTCCTCCTCCTCCTCATCTTCCTCTTTTGTTTTTCTGGCCAGTGGCTCCTCCTCTTTTCTCTTATGTTCCCATGATAGTTTCTCCTGGTCTTCATCTTCTTCAAGGTCATTCAGGTGATAAACATTGTCCTGAGGGAGAGGGCGGAAGCCTTTGGTAACTACACCTGGATGGGGGTCTAGAATAGTGGCCAGGTGGGGTTTAGCAAGCTGCTGCCAATGATGAAGAGTCAGAGAACCTGTAGATCAAGACCACAGGAACAAACATTCAAAAAAAAAAAGAAAAAAAAAAGATTGCTAATGCTTTACAATAATGTGCGATTTGTTAACAGTAAGCATCATGAACAAACAATGATCAATACTGACAAGGAATTTATTAAACTACATTAAATATTTATTTCTACATATGCACTTCCATTCAAAAGTTTGGGGTCAGTAGGAAATTAAAGGCACACTATGTAGTTTTAGCCTCTAGAGGTCGCTTATTCAAAACAAAGGCGTAGCTTGACACCTTGAACTCGCGGAATCATGGGAGGTATTAGCTGCGTCTGATATCAAGTACCGTTGACTAGGTACTACATTTGAATTTAGATTTACTTCATGACCGTTGAAAAAAGTACGTTCTATATAGTACGAATGCGTGTAGTATGAATGAATTCGGACGTACTACATCCATCATGTTGTTACGGTCTCATGACCTACCAGCGTCAGTTACGTCCTTTCAACTCCATTCACAGATCCTCTCCCGTGGCCTCATGGGATAGTAAAGTGCCCATCGTATGCGCACTTCAGAATCTTGCCGGAAGTAGTAAGTCATCTGGGTACTTTTTGCCTACTGTTTTTCGAATACTATGAATTCGGACATACTAATCTGTTCGCATACTGTTTTTCACGTACTATATAGTAGAGAAGATTTCGGACGCAACATGTGTCTTCACGTACAGCCGGTGGAAAAGAATCCGACGAGACTCTGGCAGAAATTATATTCATGAATGAGCTAATGTATTCAAGATTTATTAACAGTATGTAGTATGAAGCAGGATGTGGCTGAAAATCATTGGAGCGATTGCTAATGAGAGACGAGCGCGACACGGTTTGAGAGCAGTGGAGCTTTTATTAAGTATTCTCGTCGCTTCATAACATTAAGGTTGAACCACTGTAGTCACATGAACTATTTTAACGATGTCTTTACAACCTTTCTGGACCTCAAAAGGTACAATGACGTTGCTGCTTACGTGTGGGTCAGAAACCCTTGGATTTCATCAAAAATATCTTAATTTGTGTTCCGAAGATGAAGACCTTACAGGTTTGGAATGACATGAGGGTGAGTAATTAATGACAGAATTTTCATTTTTGGGTGAACTAACCCTTTAACTGATTGTTTATAAGGGAATAAACAATCAACTAAGTACAACATGCCGAAAGTTACAATTTCAGAAAAACCTGGCTTTTTTTCTGAGACACTATCCTATACTCACCTTCCATTGGTTTAACAATCTGCAGTTTTTCAGGGAGAAATGTCTTGAAACAGCTGGAGGAAATGGAGAATTCTGATAGGTTGGTGAAAGAAGAGACGGTGCTTCCCATTGGTGAACTGCAGCCGCTCCCGCCCCCGTCCGACTCTGCAGCCACCAACTCCTGCAGCTTCCGGTCTCTCTCTGCCTGGAAGAACTGTCGCTCGCACAGGAAATTCTGCCTCCGCAGGGAGAGGCGATTTAGGGCTGATGTAAGGTCATTTCCTCCGGGAGAGCCGGGCTGACCTAGACGGGAGTTCTCTCTACAGCGCACACAGACGTGTGTCAGAAACACACAAAAGCATTGTGGGTATAAATATATTCTCCAGTCACACTCACTTGGTGACATCCACATCTATGGCTCCTTCCTCTGTGTTGGGTGTGTATGATAGATAGGGCACTGGTGTCATGACTACGCCGCTGCGGGCGGAGCCAGGGATTGGAGGCACTGCGGCAGCCGCTCTCATCACGGCCTGATTAACAGACCGTACCGTCTGGAACACACGCTTATGGGTCGACCTTCAAAGACAGACGGGGTCAAAGGTCAGTACTGCTGAAGGACCAAAGGCTATGGAAACGTGACGGTGTGTCTAAGGGAAAATGGCGAGTGTCACCTCTGGTCCTGAAAGGTGATTTCTTCTTCTACACTCAACTCTCTCCTCATAGTACCTTCAATCTCAGCTGCCAATGAATCCTGATGGGAAAAAAGCAAGGATTATATACCTATTGAAGGTATAAATCACTCAAACCTGAAAATTCTGTCATTAATTACTCACCCTCATGTCGTTCCAAACCCGTAAGACTTTCGTTCAACTTCGGAACACAAATGAAGATATTTTTGATGAAATCTGTGAGATTTCTGTCCCTCCAAATGCTCATCTGAACCTGAATAAGCACGAAAACAAACCTCTTGCGGAAGCTCAAATGTGCTGCGTAACATACGAGAATGAACCTCATTAGTTACGCAGCACGTTTGAGCTTCCGCAAGAGGTTTGTTTTCGTGCGTCAATCAGTTTCAGATGAGCTTTTGTTTATGTTCGCTGATCAATGTTTATATGTGAGTAAAAGCCTCAATTAAATCTGTTCATCATATAAAGCAATCGAGTCTCTTCAGAAAATTTGGACTAACCAGCTCAATTCATATGGATTAGTTTTCCGATCTCTTTATGACAGAAAGCTCTCAGATTTCATCAAAAAGATCTTCATTTGTGTTCCGAAGATGAACAAAAGTCTTGCAGGTTTGGAACGACATGAGGGTGAGTAATTGATGACATAATTTTCATTTTTGGGTGAACTATTCCTTTAACCAAAAGCAAAGAGACAGAGTCAATAACAAAAAAAAAATTATAAAAAAATAAAAAAACAAAATGAAATGCAATGAAAAACAAAAACTAAAGGAAATGAAATAAATAAAATAAAAACTAAACAACATAAAACAAAAAAATGAAATGAGAAAATAAAACAAAAACTAAAAAACAAAAACAAAATGAAATGAAAAATAAAATAAAACAAAAACTAAACAAAATAAAACAAAAATGAAATGAGAAAAAATAAAAAACAAAATGAAATGAGAAATAAAACAAAAACTAAAAATAAAACAAAAACAAAAAATTAAATGAGATAAAATAAAACAAAAACTAAACAAAAATAAAATAAAATGAAATACACTGAAAAAGACAAAAAAACTAAATGAAACAAAATAAAAAAAACAAAGCAATCACAAAAACAAAACTAAATAAAAAAAAATAAAACAAAAAAAACAAAATACATAAATAAATAAAATGAAATAATACAACCAAATAAAATATATATATATATATATATATATAACAGATTGCAATGGGTATTATAATGCATAGCATGTGCAGGTTACTGAAAACGTTTCTTTAAAGAGCAGATGTGATTGGAAAAAAATATAATGTAAACGAACAAATGTGTTTGAGAGAGATGGAGGTGTGGAGCAAGAGATCTGTGTTTCTCACCATGGGATAGAGTCCATAAGGCAGGTGTCTGCGCAGGCCTGCAGATGGCGTGTTCTTACTGCGCAGCTCCTTAATCTCCTCCTGAGTCTCATGTAACATTCCCACACACTCTGCATTTCTGTCTGACAGCTCCTTAAGCTAACACACACACATACACAACACAGATGTTTATTTCCCGCAGGCAGCTGGGGTATGCCTCATAATAATACAGCAGAGCAGGCCTGTCATGATAATTACTATATTGTACAATATATGGACATGATGTCGATCATTTTTGAGGACCTCAACATTGCCCATTGTGTTTACGTGTTTGTTTGTTTATTTGCATAAGAATGAATGTCACCAACGTTTTAGCCAGTCTTGACTGCATACTGTCCCAACACTATAACAATCAAAAAAAGAAAAAGAAAAAAAAGAAAAGAAAAATATACATTCTTTTGTTTTAAGTCACAGGATCATCATTTTCATGATCGATCATTGCTGGTACTCACGCGCATTCCTAAATTTATTTATTTATTTAGGATATTTAAATTTTTATTTTTTTTTATTTTTACATTATTTGTCAAAAAAGTATTAAAAATTGCTCTTTGATGTACTTGCATTATTATGCTCTTATACTGTCATTATATCAGTGACATAAAATGGTCTTAAAATGACAGTAATATCGTTGATGGCAATGTCTGGGACAATTTATCACCCCAAAATATGTTATTGTGACAGGCTTACAGCAGAGAGAGTTCGATATGCTGATATACAAAGAGATTAAAAGATGTTATCGCCATAATACTTGTGAAATGATCACAGCATTGTGTATTAACTAACACTGTCCTGTGACGCATTATACCACTCCAGCCTCTACGGTCACATTACATAAGTTCAGCAGAAGTGCAATGATAAGACAGACACACCACATGAATGAGTTTATGGCCTTTTCTAAGTCACAGTGACTAAGCTGCTTTATTGTAAAACTGATATTTAAAATGTTTTAAGCCCTTAAATCAAGCGGATTAATCCAAACAAGGCCCTTAACCTTGTATTTGAGTAAAACAGGGTTTTTTCAAACAGAATGATCAGTCTTAATCCAGATTTGCAGATGCAGAGCCATTTGAGCTTAAGGTTCATTACATCACACATACAGTATGTGTGTGTAGCTTTACCTCAGCTGTGAGTTGCCGTTGTGCTTCCTTTGAGGCTTGAAGGTGAATTCTCAGTTCTTCTTTCTCTAGCGCCAACTGAGAAAACAAAGAATTATACATCAACATACACCATCGTTCAAAGGTGTGGGGTCAGTGAGATTTTTTTGAAAATGTTTTTGAAAGTCTCTTATGCTCACCAAGGCTGCATTTATTTGATCAAAAATACAGTAAAAAACAGTAATATTGTGAAATATTATTACAATTTAAAAGAACTGTTTTCTGTTTGATTATATTGTAAAATGTAATTTATTCCTGTGATGCAAAGCTGAATTTTCAGTGTCACATGATCCTTCAGAAATCATTCTAATATGATGATTTGATGCTTTTATTATTATCAATGTTGAAAACTGTTGTGCTGCTTCATATTTTTGTTTAACCAGTGATACATTTTTTCAGGATTGTTTGATGAATAGAAAGTTCAAATCTTTTTAACATTATAAATGTATTTGTCACGTTTGATCAATTTAAAGCACCTTTGCTGAATAAAAGTATTCCTTAAATAAAATTTTAATGACCCCAAACTTTTGAAAAGTAGTATAAATGCAGCCTATAAGGAAAAAGTAGATGTGGCATGTATCCTTGACCTCTTTGATTCTGTGTTGGAGCTCTACGATCTGCGAGAGGAGTTGAGCGATCTCCTCCTGATGTCTCATTAAATCCTCGTTCTTCTGGGAGAGTTCGTTCGTCAGTGACACCATCTGACTGTTTGACTCACCTGTTAAACAAACACACTTAAAAACTTAGTGTGTTTACATGCACTAATTTTCATCAATTCGTATGAATCCAATCCGATTTCAGATTGCATAATACAGAGTCTCAAAAATGAAGAACGCCACTGCAATAATGTCAGCAGAGCAACAATAAGCATAATTTTCGTTTTTGCCTTAATGACATACAGTATAAATACAGGTATATTATATATATTACAAGGTAATATATAAGGTAAGGTAATTGCGACTTATCTCGCAATTCTGACTTTTTTTCCTCGCAACTGTGAGTTTTTAATCACTCAATTCTGACTTTATAACTCGCAATTCTGATAAACTCACAATTGCGTCTTATAAAGACAGAATTGCGTGATATAAACTCGCAAATGCGTCTGATCAAGTCAGAATTGCGAGATATAAACTTGCAATTCTAGAAAAAAGGTCAGTCTTTTTTTCCCCTCACAATTGGACACAACACGCAATTGTGAGTTTATATCTCACAATTCTGAGAAAAAAAAAGTCAGAATTACGAGATATAAACTCAATTCTGACTTTTTTCCTCACAATTGCAACTTTACATCCCGCAATTTTGACTTTACATCATGCAATTCTGACTTTATATCACGCAATTCTGACTTTATAACTCGCAATTCTGACTTTAGATCAGAATTGTGAGATAAAAAGTTGCAATTACCTTTTTTATTTTTTATTTCATGGTGGAAACAAGCTTCCATAGTTCCAAACCCTAGAGAGCTGTTCGCCTAGACAACCATTTTCAGGCATCATAGGTGTTCTTTGAGTGCAGAGGCCTCAATTTTAAAACACAGGTTGCAAAATTGCACATTGGCCAAAATCAACAGCAGATGCATGAATTTTTCATTGAATTCCAGAATGCATCACAAAAAAAAAAAAAAAAAAAAAAAAAAAAAAAAAAAAATTCATCCAAATTTAGAGTCCATTAATGAGGTTTAATTTGGTTTCTGATGTAGACCATGTACACAGACTGGTTTAACTTGATTTGAGCTTGAAAATACTCACGTAGCTCTTTAACGCAGTCATTAACCAGCTGCTGTTCTTTCTCCTCATAAGTGACGGTCTCTTTCTTCAGGTGACAGGCCTATAAAACATCAAAGGTCACGCTTTTGTAAAACCCTTCTGCTCCTGAAATATCAGGCAGAGCCCATGACACACCTCTGATCTCAGCGAGAGGTTCTCCTCCTCCAGCTCCTGGAGTTTGGATTGTAGCACCTCCAGCTGGCTGAGGGCTAGAGCGGCCCCTGCGGGTGTGGGGTGACGTAGCGGCGTGGAGCAGCTGGAGTCGGTCTCGCTCTCCTCGCTGGCGCTCGCGACCATCCGGAGGAGCTCATCCTTCTTCGCCAACTCATGCTGAAGCTGATGAACCTGATAGAGAGAGTTTATGTGTGTTGCAAAAGCTGCTTTGAAACTGTAGCTTATATAGGGCACTATGAAATCGATTCTATTTTTTCCAAATTCTGTTTTTTCTCCTTTTAATTTTTCTGGGTTCCATTTGAATGATTAAATTAAATTTTAATGATCAATAAGAATGTCAAATCAATACATTAAATTCCATTTTATGACTGGATTCTGTATGAGGACATTCTCAATTTTTTTCATGTCAAAGCGTGTTGTACCTGGTCTACAGCCTGTGCTAGCTGCTCCTCCAGAGATTCGTTTCGCTCCTGAAGCACATGGTTCCTCTGTAGGAGAGACTGACCAATCCGTGCAGCCAATTCCAAGTCACGATCCCTCTGCGAGACGACATCGTAATGCAGACAGACAGCCAATCAAGAGCCATTACGATCAAAAACAAACTTGACAAAGCACTTTATCACAGTTTGCTGATAAAGCAACATCACTCACTTCACCCAGGAGGTGTGTGACCACGTCAATGTCATTGTAGGTCTTGGTCATCTGCTCCACCCGCTCAGCGCTGAGGACTACAGGGAGGCAAAGAGTCAGGGAAAAAAAAAAAAGAATGAATGCATTAAAAATAAATCCTACAAATATTGGCAACTACACTAGCTGTGTACCGGTAAATGTATAGTTTTTTTCTATTTTTGGCAAGACAAAGCAAAATAGGAAGGTGAAAAAACACCCACATGCCATATGGCAAGCTCTACACATGCACAGCACAACACACACACACACACACACACACAAACTTAAAGTGCATTCAAAAACATGTATTTATATTCACTATAAACTTGCACTACACACTTTTTTGAGAGAAAAATTACTATTTTTATTTGGCAAGGATGCATTAAATTGATCAAAAGTGACAGTAAAGACATTTATAATGTTACAAAAGATTTATATTTCAAATAAATGCTGATATTTTGAACTTTTATCCTGAAAAAAAAATGTATCATGGTTTCTACAAAAATATGAAGCAGCACAACTGTTTTCAACATTGATAATAATGAGAAATATTTCTTGATCAGCAAATCAGCATATTAGAATGATTTCTGAAGGATCATGTGACTCTGAAGACTGAAGTAATTATGCTGAAAATTCAGCTTTGAATCACAGGATTAAATTATAGTTTAAAATATGAGTATAAATAACAGTTATTTTAAATTCTAATAATATTTCACAATTTTACTGTTTTTACTGTATTTTAGATCAAATAAATGCAGCCCTAGTGAGCATAAGAGAAAAAAAAAACATCATACCAATCTCAAACTTTTGAACAGTAGTGTACATGGATCTAAATCTAAAGTCAGTTTACTCTACACTACAGATGTACCGGTCTCTAATGCCTATAAACACTATAAACTTTAAAGGGGTCATATTTTCTAGAAGTTTTATTTTTTTCCTCAAGGCCAACTAATAATTCTTGTCAAGGTTGCACAAAAAGTTGTATAACAGGGTTTCATTTTAATTTCCCATTTGTGAGTCCTAATGAGCTGCAAAGGAACAAATTGATAAGCAATGAATCCTGGTTGTCCCAAACAGATGCAATAACAGCAAGACATTTTGTCGACCATCTGGCATCTACAGATGTTTGCTCAAAATTGCTAATTTTTGCTAATTTTCACATTCACCATCGATAGTTAAATTGCTTGCTGCGCCACACCTAGGATGATTTGACTACTGTATCTTTAAGGATTCATGTAAATGAGATCTGTTACAGATCTATGATTGGCAAACCTCTTTGCATATGAAATGAGTAACAATGGCGATTTATGTATACCAAATAGGTGTTCATGTGTTAATGTAGGTGTTCTTACATTAATGTGCTCATAGTTCAGCTTAGTTTCAATAAATGTTCCAGGTGGAATGCAGAGGGAGATTTGAGTTGTGAATTTGAGATGTCTACATATTAAACATGCATAATTTGAGATGTCTACATATTAAATAAGAGTTTGATATACTGTTTTCCATGATATGACCCCTTTAATGCGAGTTTCAGATGGCTCCAGGACACTGCATTACATTTAGCACATTTTACCACACTACACATGCTGGTTGTCCGAGGTCAAACACTAGCTCAAAAATAGAAGCAGAAACTAGGAACGACAGGCATTCTGTTAGAATAGATGACAGATGAGTGGAATATAGACAGATAAAGCATCAGAGACCGTGTGTTACCTTTAGAGAGGCTGTTAGAGCCATTATGGGGATAAGAGGAACCAACAGCTAGATATGCTGCAGAAGGAATGAGAGAAACAGAACGAGAGAGAGGGTAAGGACAGAAGAAGAGAAGGAAGAAAGAGAGAAGTATTATATGCTGAGGAAGTCTGGTAAACATCCACTGAGGGTGAAAATGAGAGACACCATCACCAGCAGAGTGAGAGAGAGAGAGATAAAGGAGGAACAATGAAGCACCTGACAGCAGTCACTGTCCCGTGAGCAATCCTGGATTAAAATAAATGCATTCTCATTAGGTTTAAACACACACACACACACACGTTTGTTTCACTATATTAGTGAGGACATTGCATAGATTTCCATTGATTTTATATGAGGTTGAAAAGTATTTGGCCTAGAGTTCATGTGAACTCCAGTGAATTGCTACTGCCATTGTGTTCTCATGAGCTGTTACAGTAATAAACTGCTGCCGCTAGTACACTTGATGCAAACATTCATGATTCAGACCCAAAAGTAATTTAAATGACCAAATAGATATCTGTTGAGTGATAAGCACTCGTATAACAGTAATAGAAATGAATACTATATTATAGAGAATATTATCCTGTAATCAGAGTCATCATCGGATCATTTAGATTGAGACACAGATTAAAAGATTATCTGGTTTATGGTCTACACTTAAATAGACTTAAAAAATAGAAACACACAGTAGATTTGTCTCCAAACTATAGTTAAGTAAACAAAACTTGGTAAATAATTAACTTCTTGTAAATATCCAAATTCTAACCTAACTCTAAACATCTTAATATCTAACCCGTGTTACATCAACCTAACAAGAATTAGTGTAAATAAAACTATAGTAAATGTACACTACCGTTCAAAAGTTTGGGGTCAGTACGATTTTTTTTTTAAAATGTTTTGAAATAAGTCTCTTCTGCTCACCAAGGATGCATTTATTTGATCAAAAATACAGTAAAAAAAAAATAATAATATTGTGAAATATGATTACAAAATAACTGTTTTCTATTTTAATGCATTTTAAAATGTAATTTATTCCTGTGATCCTGCATCAGGATACTCCAGTCTTCAGTGTCACATGATCCTTCAGAAATCATTCTAATGAGTGGCTGCTCAAGAAACATTTTTAATATTATCATTGTAGAAAACAGTTGTGCCGCTCATTTTTTTTTTTTTTTTTTTTGTAAAAACGTAGATACATTATTTTTCAGGATTCTTATTAGAATAGAACAGCATTTATTTGAAAGAGAAATCTTTTGTAACATTTTACATGTCTTTACTGTCACTTTTGATCAATTTAATGCATCTTTGCTGAAAGTATTAATTTCTTTCCAACAAAAAATGACCATCTCCTCAAACTTTTGAATGGTAGTGTCTATCTTGTCTTTGCATGCCAAATTTCCATACATTCATCCATTTCCATATATTCATTAAAATTCCAAATCACTGGAATAATCAATCTCCATTCTCTAGCTCTCTCTCTAACACACACTGTCCTTACCCGAGGTGAAATGGTGAGCTGGGAGCTCTTCACTCAACTGAAGCATCCTGACAATCACGGCACTATGTCACTGACATCAACACATACCTCTATCCCGACCCAAACACACACACACACCCCAACTGAACCTCCATTACCACAGAAACCACATGAGCTGAACCACAAGCCTGAAAAACACTCATGACTCTGCAGTCCAGCCACAGACGCTCTGATCCGCTCGGTCTAGTTCAGATGTCCATATATATACACACACTAACTGTGTCATGAAGAGACCTCAGCAATAAGTGACACATTAGTAATCACAGACAAGAGGAGACCTTTGATCTCCGGTAAAACATCAGGTGGTGTCAGTCCGGTCATTTCACTTCCACTATCACAGTGGCCCTTGCAAAACAGTTTGCCACAAATTTGAGATAAATTGAGAGATCTGGGATTTCTGCTTAGGTAATCAACAATGACAGAACACAACACAATAACACAGTACAACCACACGGATGTTTGACCTGGAATCTTGAGTGAGCCGTCATTCTTTTACCGGTGTTAATGTTAACTGAAAATAAAATTAAAACTATTAGAAATAATTTTCAGTAACTGAAATAAAGCTGAAATTAAATGAAATAAAATATAAATATTAGATGAAAAAACCCATTTACTGCAGTTAGGCAACATTTCAAATTTTCGTTATTTTAAAGGTGCAATGTGTAAAATTTGGGAGGATCTATTGACAGAAATGCAATATAATATACATAACTATGTTTTCAGTGGTATAAAGACCTTGCATAATGAACCATTATGTTTTTATTACCTTAGAATAAGCCATTTATATCTACATACAGCGCGGGTCCCCTTAAATGCCAAGTCGTCATTTTGCGCCGGCATGTGTCTACAGCAGCCCTAAACGGACAAACACTCTACAAAGCGCGTTTCATTACTATGTTGTTCTTCTTCTAAATCGTAGTAGTAGTAGTAGTAGTAGTAGTAGTTGTCTGGTTTATTAGAAGCAGAGACCGTTCTTTGTTAGAAGTAAGAAGAAACCTAATTGCTTGACTGGCTAACATACTCTCTAATGTCTCAGACGACAACATCTTTGTCTTGTGTCGGCCAGACGGCCACCGTAGCTTCTCTATTTTGCTTCGAAAGGGAGAGCTGCCGTTTGTTGCAGTTCACAACCTCACCTCTAGATGCCGCTAAAATTTACTGCACCTTTAAGTTTAAAGGGATAGTTCACCCAAAAATGAAAATTCTGTCATCATTTACTCACCCTCATGTTGTTCCAAACCTGTATAAATTTCTTTGTTCTGTTGAACACAAAGGAAGATATTTTGAGGAATGTGTTAAACTGAACAGTTTTGGGGCACCATTGAAAAAAACTACTATGGAAGTCAATGGTGCCCCAAAGTGGCCTAGTTACAAACTTTCATCAAAATATCTTCCTTTGTGCTCAACAGAACAAAGAAATTTATACAAGCTTGGAACAACTTGAGGGTGAGTAAATGATGACAGAATTTTCATTTTTGGGTGAACTATCCCTTTAAGCTGAAGTGCTAAAATTATCAAACAATTGAAATAAAAGTAAAACTAAACAAATATTTTAAAACTAATTAAAATGACAAAACCACATAAAATGATTAAAACACTCTAAAATTAAAATTAAAATGAAAATAAATGAAATATAGCCAATTCAAAATTTTAATAAATATTATAGTATATAAATAATACTAAAATAAGAATACCTATTACAGATATAAAAGGAATCTCTTAAATTGATTTAATTAGATAAGCTTTAATTGTATATGCACATACTAAATTAACTGATATCTTATTTATAAAAAAGATGTACTGTAATGGCTATGGTATTTTTGTGAAGACTGCTAGTTGATTTATTCAAAATAGTCTATGAAGCAAGCAAGGAATCAATAGCAGCAATAATGTTTATATAGATTTACATTAATTATACCATGGTAACTATGGAGCTATCCATGGTTTTCATATCATCTTACAAACACTATGTTGTTATGAAATAAATGTTCAATTTTCATCTAGACTCTAGTAAATTGTGTACTGGGATCTTCTATTACATCTCTCTCTCTATAAATATGACATTGTGCTCTTGTTCATGCACTCTCATGTTCAGCCCTGCGTTTATAAACTTGAAATAGCCTCCATCTGCCCTCTCTCTCTCTCTCCTTCTCAGATTATTCTTAGTATCACATCATCATCCAGCTGGGTGAAACTAGGGCAAAAAGTCTCAGCAGGTCTCTGGCTATGTGCCCCTCTTTTCAAAGCTACCCTACATACCCCCATACTCTCGCTCATTAGTGCTCTAGCACGTACATATGAGATTTAATCACTGAACCCACTGACTTGATGTTTTAATAGTATCCAACGGCAGAGCCACAGAGTCATACGTCACGGCTGTTTCAGGACAGGCACACCAGGCCAGCTGTCTTAGACCGGAGGTTAGGGTGGAGATTATAGACTCATTAAGGGTAGGGTTAGTGGTGGGGGTGGGTTAGGCGAACGTCAGCTCTGCCTTAACTTCCGGTCTGAGACAGCTGGCCTGGAGCAGCTGTGACATAATGGAACTGCTGCTCTGCAATTAGACACATCTCTGATGTTTGTGTAGTTAAAGATACAGAGTCACATTAGATATTTAAAAAACATCTGCTCTGTTTAAAAACAAAACAAAACAAAAAAGCTGAATTTTAAGTTGTCACAGGAGTGCTCTAGACATGAAATTTATTTGGTGTCACTCATTCTTGAAAGAGAGGACAAGCACTGCAATAAGGTCTGTGGAAAAAAAAAAAACGAAGTGAGAGAAATGATGAAATATGCACTTAAAAACAAAAAAACAAAAATTAAGTTCAGCTTAAATAAAAATAGACTATTTCAACCATGCATGTAGGGCTGTAACTAAAAAGCGTTTTGATAAATCGATTAATCTGTTGATTAACCTATTATTAAATCAATTTTAAAAAAATATATAATAATAATAATAATAATAATAATAATAATAATAATAATAATAATAATAATAATAAATTTATATATATATATATATATATATATTTCATTTTAACCCATTATTTACAAAATTGTTATTCCACATCCTGCCCAGTGTTGTCAGGGTTGCCAGGTTTTCACAACAAAACCCGCCCAATTGCGGGAATAAAAAAAAAAAAAAAAAAAAAATCGCGTTCAGGGGGGTAAAATCCGCGTTTTTGGTGGGGTTCCCCTGGTAAAATTCGCATTCCAGGGGCTAAATATCATGTTATTTGGTGTCACTTCAACCCGCGGACAACAACCCGTGGAAACTGGAAACAGTGTAAAAGTAGTCCAATTCCGCGGGAAAACCGGAGTGTTGTCCACCAGCAATGTGCAATTTTAAGACAATAAATAGTGCAAAAAGAGTTAAACATAAGGTGTTCCAAACATTAAACTCCATTTAAAATCAACTGTAAGCGGAGACTCCCATGCATTTTCTTTGTTGGCTACTTATGAGGTTCCATAACGACAACTTCCATGACTGTAGGCAGTAGGAGTCTAACTTTGAAACAGAGCTAATTTAGTATGTAGTATGGACCAGTGATAATCCTGCAGGAAACACACCAAGCATGTCACATGATGTCATGTCGGTCAGCTTAAAGATGACATCAGCACAACATGAGCTCTCACAGATGACATCAGCACAAGTATAGCTGATCTTAGAGATGCAGAGATACATGAGCCCTCACTTCCTGTAAACACTGCAAAATCAGTTGATTTTGCAGTGTTTACAGGAAGTGAGGGCTCAACAAAAATGGCACAACAAGTCAAAGGAAATGTTTAACAATGCCTGCAAGCAACTACGCAAACAGATGGACACAACACATACTGCATTCATACGGGTGCAGAAATGCACACGCGCAAGTTCACCCCACATGCCCTGTCCATTATAGATGACCTTCAATTGTCAGAAGTCCTGTAGTGTCTGTAAGTAGCACAAATACTTAAAAATAAAACACACCTCTTTATCATGAGTGCATGTACGAATCTCGATATCGTCTCACCTTCTGCAGCATATTGATCATAGAGCTCCTCATTCTGTATGTTTAGTACCGGCATGTCTGCTCCTTTCTCCTCTCTCTATTCATCCATCCATCTGCCCCTCTCCCTCCTGCCCTGTGACGCCCGGCCGGCTCTGCTGTCAGCTGCACTTAAGAGACCTGACCACTGAATTCCTGTGCCCTTGCCAGTGACGGGCACACATACAAGCGCGCACACACACAAGCACGCACTCCCTCAAGCATATGCGCACCCGTGTAGGGCAGTCATAGCAATGCTACTAACTTAACTACATGTTTCAGTAGCTCAGCTGTTTTCAAAATAATGTAGATTTCCCAGTACCAAACCACTTTTCCCCAATACAAAAAGATAAAATAAATATACTGATACAACATATGTATTGTCTGTGTATATGTATATATGTATGTATGTATGTATGTATGTATATGTATTGTCACACACAGCTCTATAGCACAGCAAACGGAGGTTACAAAACAAACAAGCGGTCTTAAAATTCCCTTTCTCCCATATGTAACATTGGAAAGTTTGATTGATTTTAAGGAATCGGTTTGTTCTGGCAACTCATGTAAACGAACATTTTTAAAAGGTTTAAATGTTATAAGTAGCTATGAATTATTTACTCTTTTTAAATGTGCAATGCATCCTAGGAGACACACACTGTACAATAAAAAAAACAAAAAAAACAAATAAAAAACATGAAAAATAAAAGCATTATTAAAAATTATGAATTATTTGAGTAATAAGAGCAAATATAAATAAATAAAAGTTTGAAGTTCCAGTCGTGTCTGACAACTGAATATGCTGGAGATTGTTTCTGAATGAGTAAGGAGGATTTTTCTTGAAACCCTCCCAGACAACTTGTGGTGATGAAGGTGCTGTTCGATAAATCTTTTTTAGGCTTTCTGACGCCAAGGCTCAACTAATCTCTGCAATTCTCCAGCTGTGATCCTTGGAGAGTCTTTGGCCACTCAAACTATCTGCATTAAGACGATAGACACACATCCTCTTCCAGGCAGATTTGTAACATCTTTAGTTGATCTGAACTTCTTAATTATTGCTCTGATGGTGGAAATGGGGATTTTCAATGCTTTAGCTATTTTCTAACAGCCACTTTCTATATTGTGAAGCTCAACAATCTTTTGCTGCACATCAGAACTATATTCTTTGGTTTTACTCATTGTGATGAATGATTAAAGGAATTTGGCCTTTGTGTGTCCTCATATTTATACTCCTGTGGAACAGGAAGTCATGGTTTTTATAATGTGAGTTTCCCCCCACTTTCAATTGTTTTACTTCAATGATAGGATAGAATTTTGTAAAAATTTTTAATGAAAGATCAAAAAGGATAAACGATGCAGATTTATTTTCACAGCCGCCTTTGCTCATATTTACCAAGGGTGCCAATAATTCTGGAGTTGATTGTATATAAAAACACAATGGCCCCTTAAGTAGCTTCAATGCAATTACCAACTTGTTAGGAGTTTGAAATATAGCTAACTATGTTTCAAAAGTGCAGCCTGATTGTAGTTTGACTCCTTTAAATTTATGAGTAGCTTGTATTTTGGGAATCTATAGTTTCAAAGTAGCTTCCCTAACAATGGCAATTCTGACATAAATAGCAACCAAACAGTCATGCACACGTGTTTGGCTATAAACTCACACTTAGAGTGACTTACTCATGTAGCGGAAAGTTTCCTCGGCCAGCATGGGTGAGATGGTGCTGGGTTCTTCTGGAGAGCAGGAGGGGGAGATGACCCAGTCCTGACCCTCGTAAAGATACAGCGAATCCCCGCTGACACCCCCGTCACAAACCTTACTGCCCTCATCTACAGGACAGACAGAAATAACTGAGCTTCAATGAATTTCACAGGTCAGAAGAGACAAGGTTGCACATTATGAATCCATGTACGCCATCTGCTGTTCATTCAAGTCAAAATACACTTGGTCATATTATGAGGAATCATAATTTCCTTGATCTGTTGAAATAAAAATAAAATAACTTTCAGATCTCGAAAACTCCCTCCACAGATCGTTTGGGACTTTTGCAACTTTGTGACGTAGCGAAGAATGCGTAAAACAACAAATTTTCATAATTAACTATGGCTTATTCAATGGATTTTCTAAACGACTAGTCAATTAGTCTGCGATAAGGAAGCATTGTATAATTAGTCTGCATCATGTTTTACTTAATCATCCTAACCCATCCCTAGATGTCTCAGAGATGACCATCCACGTTTACATGTCAGTCATGCCTATTAGGTGATCAGAAACTTGTTCCGACAAGTATAGGAATGTGTATGTGAAAAAGTTCACCAAACATTGTGTTTTAGCACCTGCCACTCAGCATATCCATCCAAAGAATCTCAATATTAAAAGTTAAGGCTGAAGCCTAAATTTACAATAAAAAGTATGATATGATTTCAGGTCAATTTGTTGAAAATTAATAAAAAGCATATTTACAGCTATGCACAGCCTGCAATCATTCTAGAGAAGGTTCTCAACCAGGGGGGCCACCGCAAACTTTCAAGAGAGCCTCAAAATGGCTTAACATGACTTTAAATTAAACAAAACAACTTTAAAATAAGCTAAAACAGCTATTATATATTATATATAATTATATTAATAATAATAATAATAATAATAATAATAATAATAATAATACTTATTAAGTATGGCATACAATGCTCAAAATGTTTAAAAATGTTGTATGAAGTTTTCAGTTAAAAGCTTGCATTTAAGCTGTAAATTTGTCTAAATCATCCTTTTGAGGTAGAAAAAAAAAAATGACGTCACATCATAATTGTTTTTCACTTACTGTTTCAAACTGATAGACGGGGTGAAAATATGTTCTGTGGTAAAATCAACTGAACAGCCTGAGCTTAAGTTTGCAATTAAAGTGGGCAATCCCTGATGCTAAATTTACCCCGAAATGACACATTAGAGAGCAATTACATGACGCACTTTATACTGAAACAATCAAGTATACACAATCAGTCTGAGCAACACAAGACAGATATACACAATATAACAAGAAAAGTCAACCAGCAGACCACAGTCAATGAAATATTAACACATTTGACAGGCTGGAAATGTTGCATTGATTTTAAAATTAAAGGGGAAATTATATGGATTTTTCATTTTCCGGTTCACATAACGTTAATAAAGTTTTTTGCTCAATATATTTGCAAAAAATTTTAATTGGCTGCTTCATCTTTCAAAAAAATGTTTCTTTGCAAACTCTCCATTACACCGTGCCTTGTTTACAAAACAATCTGCAGTCAAATGCTACGAACAAACATAATCCTCAGACGCAATCTGGGGCGCCATTAAAAATAAACCACTGATGCTGGGGTCCTTCTGAAGTCTGTACAGAGACACAAATGAGCTGTTTGAACCAGATGCGTCAAAGCAAGCATTCTTTACTCTTCTATTTGTCCTGTTGTCAGCGGACTCAAGCGCGTGGAGTACATCAGAAACTGAACGTGCATCTGTATACTTTATCCAGTGTAGAGAGTGTCAGTGATTATAATGGGATCTATTTGCTTTTGACAACGATTTTTAAAAAAATTAATTTGCAGTTAAATTCAGCGACATCTCTTCTCTTATGATGTGTTTACTGGCGTAAGGGCGGGGCGGGGCAACCTGTCACAAACGAGATCCACTAATAGCAAACCACAACCATCCAATCAATTCCCCATGGACAAAATCAAGTCTCGCCCTACATTTGTTCTTGTTCGTGAAGCCGTTTCACTCGGATATTTGTCACAATATGGAAGAAATGACAATTTCTGTTTCATGCCGACAATAATGACTGAACACCAGTAGGCAGGGCCAATGGTGCGATGATGTATAACTATTCTTTGACGTTTTCTTGCTCTAGAGGCAATCATAAGCAATTGTATTTATCCGTGTGATGTCACAAATCCCCACATGTTCAAAGGAACCGTTTTTGAAGCTTGATTAAATAAATGCGCTTTTAATACTACTGAGGATGTTTTAAGCCATGCATTTTTGGAAGTTTTAATGGTATAAAGACCTCTTATATGTAAAAGATCAAGGCAAATTTGATTTTTTTTTTCATGTCATGAGCCCTTTAAGGTTAATTTTCCTATCTTTCTTTCTTTCTTTCTGTTAAAAAGTTATTTAACATTGCAAAGGTCACAATTACGCTGGAGCTGCTACATATTTCCAGTTGGGTGAATATGTAGTTCAGTGGAGCGGTTTACTGTAGTAACAGGAGAAAGCGTCTCACACACACCTGTTCCCACAGCTGTGTCCTTCTTCTCCACGCTCATGGGCTTCACCTCGAACATTCTGATTGATCAGCTGGGCGAATGAGGACGGGGCTCCTCATCCATGCCCAAACCGCACGAGCAGAAGACGTGAAGGCTGCTGATGTCACATCCTGTTTTGCATCAAAACACCATGGATATGCACAGACTCCAGCCTATACCTGAAAGACACAGAAAATACCATGACATTTAATAACCGTATGCACGTGCGTGTTTTCAGAGGCCTGCAGAGAAACATGTATATAATCACTCCCCATTCTCTCTCTGCTGACATTTCAGCTTTGGCTGAGTGTTTCTCCTCCTGCTGTTTGGCAGATTATTTCTCTGCTTCAGCAAGCGTGTATGTGACTGAGCGAGAGACAACGATCTATCATTTTAACCATTATGTAATTTGGAGAGTTATGTGAAAGGCTTCAGCTTGTCACTTACAAAAAAATGTTTAATATATAAATAGTTTTCACCAAAACACCATAGTTACAACTAACGATTAAGCTTGCTGCGATAGTCGGAACACCGGTTATGTCACTTGCCCCCCGCGGCACCACCCCCACCATCGTTTTGATTTTTTTATAGTAATAAAAATAATTTAGTTCAGTTAAAAAACAGACACTACAATTAAAAACTGAATGCATCTGCTCAACGCAGCGTGAGCTGAACGAGAGTCGCAGCACAGATCAGCAGCAGGAGTCAGATTTCATTTATCTCGAAAGTGAGGAGCTGATTGGCGGAAGATTTTTGGATTTTTCTTGTATTTTGGATTTAAACACAGTTCTAATAGGGAACCTGCAAAGGATTAGTTGTTTTTTTTCATTAAAAATAATAATGAACCCAACATTCAAGCAAATGCCGTCCCCGAATTGGCGCCAATTTGAAAGCGAATGTGAAAATGCACACGGCCGCACGGGCATGTGCGTGTCTACTAGCGCGGAGCATTTTCAGTTATTTCCTATGGAGGAATTGAAAACGCTCGCTCTGCACCGTAATGAATGCCTGTGCGGCCTTGCGCATTTTACTTTCGAATAAGAGATTTAAAAGCGAGGTGCAAAAGAGGGAACACTCCCTCCCCCATCCTGGTGATACTGGTATTACCGGTGTTGTCACACGTCGACTAACCGGTGGGAAAATTTCCTCACAGTCACAACCCTACTAACGATTTTTTTTTAAAGATTTATTTTTGAAAGACAGGAAGCAAAGTGAGAGAAGAGAGGGGGATGGGATCAGGAAAGGTTCGCGAGCCAGGACTCGAACTTGGGTCGCCCAAAGCGCAACAGCGCTATATGTCAGTGCGCTGCCCACGAGGCTATCGGTGCTGACAGTTACTACTAATTATTGTACGATGTAGATTTGTTTTTATGACCGATACCTCTTATTTTTTATGTTGAAGCATGATATCCAAAACCAATTTTTAATTAGTTTTATTACAACAAAATTAGCCAATAACCAAATTATCATTACACTAAAATAAGCATAAAATGCTTATGAATAACACCAGCAACAACAATAATACTTTAATTAAACCTGATTATTATTTTTATATTCATAATGTACACTTTGTTTTTAATTATTATTATTCATAAAACAGTGTACATTGTGTTATTATCAATGTATTATTACTACTATTATTGCCATTTATTAATAAAAATGGTATGCATAATTAATACTACTACTACTACTACTACTACAACTAATAATAATAAAATAATAATAATTATTATTATCATCATTATGATAGTGTAACATATACATAGTTATGAGTGCAGATTGGACTTAATTTGTATTTTCTTATCTAATGCAGTGACACTGATACACGTGTGACTTTAGTGTCCAAATACTTTTTGGGGCCTCCGTCTCTAAAGTCTGTTGTCTTCTGGACATGCCACGTAGCAGCTGTCTCAGAGAGGGGAGTGAGGGGCACTTCCTGTTGTTCAGAAAATGAAAGGCTCCAGCATGATTTAAAGGAGCACACATGAACTTCTAGAGGTCTGGAGAGAAGAAAATCCCATATAACTGGCCAGTTGCATAAACTTAGCCACAATGTTAAGAAGACTGTGTCTTAAGAACTAGTTTGACCAACTTGCTGTTAACCGATGACTAATCTGTCTAACTGTTCCAATTCAAATTAGACCGATCTACCATTTTATGTAACTTTATGTATATTTTTTCCAGTCTTGAAGAAAATGACTATGATGACTTACTTTTAAGACTAGTCTAAGCAGTATTTATGCAACTGGCCACAGTGTACATGATGATGTTTATTAGCAGTATTCATTTAGGAAACGGGTTGTTTCTATAATGGATGAAAGATGAGAGCCAAAGCTCTGCTTACAAAAATGTACTATAATAATCACCAGGCAAACAAAAAAATAAAGTCATATAACAGAGAAGGATATTACATTCTCATTTAATCATTTAGCAGACCCTTTTATACAGCACAACTTACAAATTATAGTATTAGCCTACCTCAGTTTGAGGTTTCATTCATGTTTGTAGCAGGGTAAGTTACGTGACTCATCCAAAAGTTTGGATTCAGTAAGATTTTTTCATGTTTTTAAAAGAAGACTCACCAAATAATGATCAAAATAACACAGTATAAATGTGAAATATTATTACAATTTAAAATAACTGTTATAAAACTGTTTTCTATTGTAAAATGCAATTCATTCCTGTGATCCAAAGCTACATTTTCAGCATCATTACTCCAGTCTTCAGTGTCACATGATCCTTCAGAAATCATTCTAATATGCTGATTTGCTGCTCAAGAAACATTTTTCATTATCATCAAATTGCGCTTTTTCGTATTTTTGTGGAAAATTTTGTGGATTTTTTTTTTGCAGGATCCTTCGATGAAGAGAAATTTCAAAATAAAAGCATTTATTTTGAATGTTTTGTAACAATGTGCATATGTTTGTCAAGAGGGAGTGTAATGTGTGTTTTTGTGCATAGAGAGACCAAAAGAGACCTGTCGTATACCGCAAACAAAAGTGAAAGTGAAAATAGAAATATAAATGCATTACGTATAATAATGGGAACAATTTAATATAACATATTCATTGTAATGACAATTACTTGGCTAATAAATTTCAAGTTAAACTCCAGCTTCAGAGTTCAGACATTTTTTTTTACATTTTCAAAATTATACTGCAATTCTGTACCGACAATCTCATCTGCTTTCATTTCCAACTAATCCTCAGAACAAGATCCTAAGCACTTAATCCTCAGTATTGTACTGTCCCTCTCGTTTCCCATAAAACTCCAGAAGCATTTACTGAACCTGAAAAATGTGATTTATTCTCTTGTTATTGTCAGAAGATAAGCATGTCAAAAGATATTCTTTTGATAACAAGCAGGCCTTTCTGTCAAATAATTTCCAACAACGATATTTACGTTCCTTCTCTTTTTGTCTTTCTTCAGGAAGTTATTGTTTTTTTGGGAAGTGCAACGCTTGTGATGACAACTTCTGTTCTTTTAATATCGAGCCTCATGCCCACAATGTCTGACCAGCCCATTACAGGAAACAGATATTCAAAAGCCTCTTTATCAACCAGATGGTTAATAATCTCAACCTAACTCTGCAGCATCACTGGATTAGAAAAACAAAAATATCAAAACATCACACTGTCCTTTTACTGACACATCAAGCACAACTTGCAGACGCATCCCAGAAGTAAATGCATATTTGTAAAGGTGCGGTTCTGTTGTTCAGATGCTCCTCTGCTTCTGCAACGGCAGGAATCCAAATGGTTCCTCGGCATTGTGTCTGATCCAGACGTTAATGCAGAGCTCATGACAGCTGCTGCTGAAATTATACCAGCTTGACTTCCAACAAGCTCCATCTAAATGACACCTGAAATAAGTTACTACACATCGTCCCATATATTCTCAGCCTCTCGGTTTGCTCAAGGGCAAGAGGAACCGCCAATAAACGTCCATTAGCAACATGTCAAGTGATCTATTCCTCAAGCTGTCTGCTGTTACAAACTAAAACAAAACAACAACAAAAAAAACCTTGTGAGGATCTAGAGGCCTTGTGTTTAAGTCTGAAATATGACTGTAAAAAAAGACTATTGAAGTCAAACACATGAGACCTGGTGAAATGTCTGTTACTGCAACTCGGCATGGTTAAAGGCATCAAAATGTTATATAAACAAATGCATTTTTGAGCTTAGACTCTATTCTTTTAATTAAAGAAAGTTGTTAATTCTGTTATCAAACCAAAAACAATCAGATAATTGATTATATATTTATAAATATATATATATATATATATATATATATATATACACACACACACACACACACACACACTACTTATACAAAAAATACTTTTTTATATTCACAACGTTTTAATTTGTTTATATATAAATACGTATTTTTTTTGATAATAAATATATAAATACAATATAATCGTATAATCTGAAGGTTCTGTTGATGTTCTGTCTATTAAAAGTCAACAGGTCGTGTTCATATAACTAAAATTCATAAATCATCAGATGATGACGATGAGTTATTAATTCTGTTTGGATATAATCACAAGCTCTCTGTGTATGATGAATGTAATTAAGATGAACGTGATGAAAATAAAAAAAAATCATCTATAACATCTGAACACAAATACATGAGCAAAAGCAGCACAGAGATGGTGCATTGGTTTGATCTGATGCAACAGATTTCATAATCCCTGCAGATGTCACATTAGATTATCTTTAAAAACGCTCAGAATTATAACAGAAAACACACCTACACATGTATTGAACACTCATTTGAAAACATACACAGATTACATATGCGTTGAACTAGAGGAATTGATCTGCATCCCAATGGCCATATGACCAGACAAACGAGCCTCCCTCAGCACATCCGTGACCAGTCAAACTCATCCACTCATCCCTACATACACCCAAATGTCTGTATATGAGCTGTGAAAGAACGGAAAATCACTCTCTCTTACCTTTAGTTCACTTAAAATCCGTTTATCTGAGCGTTAGTGGAGCATGTGGCTCCTGTCAGTTCGAGCGTTTCACAAACAATAGCGAACAGAGCGAGGAGGGAGGGGTATTTGGGGAAGAGTTTGGGGCAAAAATCTGGCGTCAGTGATCCACAATTACGTCATATTTTCCGCGACATTTATTTTGTGATAAAAGTCCTCAAGAGATTTATTTATTTATTTATTTCATGAGTCACAATTACAATCATTATTTACATATTCAATTTTTCAAAATCAGCTAATTTTAAACCGACACAAATAAAATACTATACAATACTATATACAAGTATATTGTATACTGTATATAATACTATGTATATAATAATAATAATAACAATAACAATAAATACAATAAAATAGAAATAGATAATAGATAATATAGATAATAGATAAAGGTCAAATTATTTCCTATATTTTATCCTATATTTTATATTTTAAAGTAATATTTAATTATGAGCGTTCAAATGAAGAACGTGGAGAGAGGATGAGAACCTTCATTATTTATATATTATAGGCCCCTTATTTGAAAATAAAGCACAATTTGTAACATTATTCATTTGAGATTCTAAACGTGTAATTTAAATAAAGGTTGCTGTTTTTAGATCACTTCCTATCATTTTCAAAAAACGTAAATAATAAATATATTTAAAAGGCAGAGAGGCGAATTTATTGGATAGATTACGTGCTTTTATTTTGCATTGCCTTCTAGTTTAGTGGGAGTCCTCCGGTGCTCATTTACAGCGTGAATGAAAGACTTTTATTATGTAAATACATCCGATACGTCGAGCGTGACGCATGATCAGCTGGGACTGTGAAGAAAAGCTTTGGCAAGTCAACTTACAAATGTTATTAAATATAAGAGGCGCTTCGTGATTTTCCTCGAGAATAAAACTGTGATGTGACCGAAGTGACTGTAACTGCCCAGAACTGACGCTCGCCGTCAAAATCAAGGGTGCAAAATCAATTTATAGATGAGCCTCCATCCACATGCATAACAATGGTGAGTTGTTTTTTTATATATATATGGCTTTGAGCTTCACACAAACTCAGCAAATTATTTCTATGTATAATATTATAAAACAACAGTTATTGTAGCACGTGAAAATAATGTTATTCGTGCATTATTAATGAAAAAAAAAAAAATCTTGTACACTCACCAAATGCACTAATGCAACATTATTTAAATTTATATGAAACAAGGTGGGTTTAATGTTAAAGTCCAGTTTATTTTAGAGCCTTCTAGTGTACCATGGCTCTTTTTTGAAGATAATCTTTTTCTTAACCCTGTTAACCTACACGCAATCACTGTCAAGGACTAGGAAGGGCACCTGCTGTCAGTTGCTCTGATAATTACATAATTAATAATTAAGATTTCATATAATTTGGGCATGCATTATGCATATCTATATGTTTGCTGCATTGTGCGTCAGTATGCATTTATTTTATTTGCAATTGCAATTTTACTAAGAAGCCTCATCTTGAGCTGTAAATATGTAATAATCTTTAATATTTTTCTTATTAAATAAAGTGTAATCTGGCAAGCATGAACTCATTTCAATGCTGGTATAATATTAATTGCATAACGACACAAAATGGACAGTAGTTCCCAATGTCTCTTGCGCTGATATCAGAGCTGATGCGCCTAGACAGATGTGACATCCTCAGCAGAGATAACTGAAGATGATGATGTCTCGAGCAGAGAGGAGATCAGACTCATAGGTTCATTCAAGCGGAGCCAGACACTGAATCCGGCTGCTCTGTTTGTGGACACAGCGCATGGTCCATGCATGGGCTGCAGGACTAGAACATAGATGCTGAGGAATTTCAGACAGGATGCATTTGAAATCAGACTATTGATAAATAATCAGCTCGATAAGCTTTCATCTAGAAAATAGAGAGGTGTGCAATTGAAATGAAAGCTTTGGATTTGGATCATATGCAATGTTATTTAAGCCCTGGAAATCTGATATGTGCTTGAAAGCCTCTCCACTGATGGTTTGGTTCATAGGACTCTAATGGAGCAGCATGAGATGAGATGAAGTCTGTTTCTTTTATGCAGTGAAATCAGAGCAAAGCCAGGTAAGTGAAAAACATTGTGCTTTTCAGGCAATGAAAAATGCAACGTTGCACACTGGAAACTGCCACTGAAGTATTTTTGCAGATGCACTAATTGTTATTCACTGCCTCCAGAATCAGATAAATGAACTCCAGTGAAGCATCAGCTCAGCCAAAAGCACCTCATGTCGTTTCTGGTGAGAGTCAAATCATTTTATAACCAGCTTGTTTGTGCAAAGCTCGGTGCATTCTGGATCTCATGCTTTCTGTGATTATTTTTGCAGGTCTTGTTTTTAGGTATCAGAATCATGTTTGGATTTGATTCTGGAGTGGGTTTAGTAGTCTGTATAGTAGTAGCACTTAAGGGATGTTTTTTTATGGGCTGAAGATGTTCACTGAATAAAATCCATGGCCTGATTCTTCTCTAGTCCCTAGATATCAGCACATTTAATAATAAACGCCCTCATTAATATCCATTAATCCTCCATCTCACCTCTGAATCCAAGAGGATTATGTCAGTGTCTCAATCATGAAGAAATGTTCTGGATTCAATAAAGGTTCTATAGATCTTATTCAGAGCAGCGCCATGACAGGTATGAAAGTGAGGCTGTGAGGGATAGACTTGTTTTTAACTGTTTTCAATAGCATCTGCTGTAAAAAGCTATATAAAGCTATTGGATCACTTTTAATTTTCCACAGTTTATGTCTGGAGATTTTTGTCTACTAGGGGTGTAACGTTACACGTATTCATACCGAACCGTTTCGGTACAGGACTTCCGGTACGGGGCACATGTGTACTGAATGCATTACATTTCAACATTAAGGTCTCCTGTTTGGGAACACTTCGGTTTCCCAGTGAATTATGACAACGGACAAAGACAGGTGGATAAGATGAAAGCAGTACACGACGAATACAGCGTTGTTGCCTAACCACCAATAATCGCAATAAGCTCTGCGTTTTGTTACTTTCGATAAGAAACAAAGTGCCATCTTTCAAATTATTTCCATTTTATCACAAAATTCAAACAATAAATGCCGTTTTGACGCTCTTTGATGTGGCGTGACAGATCACTGTATAGGGGCCTCAGTTCAAGCGGCAGCGCGAAGCGCGAGTGAACGCGATCATCTCTTCCTCTTTAATGCTTACAGAACATGAATGAACATTTGAAGGTATGTTGAAAGATACAGTACAACTTACTGAAATGTATCATGTAATCGCTCAATCAGTGTTTCAACGGTGGAAAGACGTCAATAAAACAGCTTATAAACAATATATTGTCACGAATATCATTACATTTACCTCAGAAAAGTCATTCAGTGTCCACAGCTTGTTAGTTCGCTAGAGAAATTAACTCTTTTGCTAAATATATGCACTATATTAGCCTATATATTCATTATATTTTACTTAACTGTTAGTGATGTCTTGATTATTTAATGTATGTTTGAACAAATCTGTCATGATTTATTTAAACCGAACCCGTACCGAACCGTGACTTCATAACCGAGATATAGTCAGTTTTGTGTACCGTTACATCCCTATTGTCTACTAAAATTTCTTGGAAAGATATTTTTGCAGTGTTTCTTCAGCAGAGCAATCCAAAAACACATTAAATAACAGTACAACCCACTGAAGAGATGTATGTCTATTCCTCACAGCCTCGCTTTCATGTCATAAAAATCAAAGATTGTGCTGCTGTGAATAAGTTCTATAAGCATGGCTTGTTCATTAGTTTGTAAAAACAAACAAAAATCGTGTTTGCAGTAATACACTTACATTGGATCATGTTTCACTTAGTAATACATAAATAAATACTGTCAAAATGATTAATAGCCATAAAAACTGATGTTAATTTTGCAGCAATACAAAATGTCCATTGCATTGTTTTTTATTAATTT
Source organism: Mylopharyngodon piceus (assembly GCA_039654765.1). Taxonomy (NCBI): domain Eukaryota; kingdom Metazoa; phylum Chordata; class Actinopteri; order Cypriniformes; family Xenocyprididae; genus Mylopharyngodon; species Mylopharyngodon piceus. The sequence continues at coordinate 25,046,100 of CM077460.1, read as the reverse complement.
TATAAAAGAACATTTTGACATTAAAGTGATGAAGTGATGAAATGAAAATTCTGTCATCATTTACTCACTCTCAAGTTGTTCCAAACCTGTATGAATTTCATTCTTCTGCTTACCGACATTCTTCAGAACATCATCTTTTTGTGTTCAACAGAAGAAATTCATACAGGTTTGGAACAACTTGAAGGTAAGTAAATAATGACAGAATTTTCATTTTTGGGTCAACTATCCCTTTAAAATCTTGGGTAAATTCTGGGAAATTACAGTACGTGTTCTTCCACCATTATTCATAATAATCAAATGTATTTAAATCAAACACTAATTTATATAAGTGACATTTCAACCATTATTAATATCATCATGTGTCTGCTAATGTCTCACTCATAAAAAACTGTTCCAGATTCAGTAGTTTATAAAAAAAAAAACAAAAAAAAAACGTGTTTGCAGTAATGCACTTAAAATGGATTGTATTTTACTCCGTAATATGTCACATTATGGAGGTAAAATGTTAGTTTCATATTGACTTTTTGCATTGGAACATTCCTGTAACCAAAGCTTAATCAAACATGGCAAGTTTGATTTCCATAATCATCTCTTCCTTTTACCGTGTCTTGCTTTGCCCTTCAGCCCACCCTTCCATGCATATTCATACTTTGGATGTTCATATTCACCTCCATATTCATTTGTGGGGTGGGGGGCGTGTCTCATCTTTCCTCCCCTCTTCCCCTCAGGACTGCACCTGTATCTCCTCCCACTCACAAGTCCAGTCCATCAGCATAGAGGAGCAGTATGAAGACATCAGCCATCAGTGCTCGGTCAGTAGAGTCTAATAATAGATCATGGCTTCAGTGGTGTGTTTGAAGGCATCAGGCATTGACTTTTCCTCTTTCGACAAGCCATTCAAGGGGAATTCACACTGACAGTGATTAAATCACTGCACTGTTGGTCGCTAGCAGGACTGAGTAAAAATTCAGAATTTGGAATTGGCTTAATGTGGTGCGAGTTAGAATTTGAATTGGCCACAAACCACAGGTTTTTAAAATGGAGTGACAGGAAGAGGAATTTACAGAATTTTCAATGTTCAGAAATGTAGTCACACAGAGGTTTTGTGACAAAACATACATTTCTGATAATTTTTTATGAATTCAAACTACAAACAATACTGTCAATATTATACTGTGTTATATTTGTGTGTATGAAAGAATGTGTATCTTATAGTGTTGTCAATCAATTAAAAAAAAGGAATTAATCGCACATTTTTCTGTAATTAATTGAAGTTTTTCATATACTTTTATATTGTAAAAATTTCACATTTAATCTCCAAATTAATGTAGAAACATCAAAAAGACAGTATATTTTAAATATTTGATCTAACAGATAGGAAATATCCAGACATTGAATAAAGTTATGAAACACTTTAGTCTTCACTGCATAATTTAGATTAAAATATCGATACATTTTTTATTAATTTTTATTAAAGCTACAAAAGTTATTCAGTTAAGAGCGATGAGTGATTTTCTTTTGTTCTTTGCGTAACTAATGACAGACTGTAGCAGGTTTATTAGGCTGCTGTCACTTTAAGACCTGCCGCGGATCTGCATCCTATTTTCTTACAACTCTGTTCATTTAAGACTTTATTTAAATCATTTAAGACTGTGCTTATGAAGATACTCGATAAATCAGGTATTTTGACATAATTTTGTGTGTTTTTGTCTGTTCATGCACGAAAGAGAACTCGATGCGCCCCGTGCGCTATTTGAGGCGGCTTTCTGTGTGCATGAGTCATGTGTGTCTGTCACACAGACAGGAGATTTACAGACAGCGCACGCCAGTACAGGTTTAATCAAATTTATCACCCTTGAATGAATGATAGCATGATCATATTTGTAATACAAGCTCAAGGATGACAAAAAATGGATGCTGCGTTTATTGCGTTAAATATTTTAACGTGTTATGGCTGATTTATACTTCTGCGTCCAACCTACGCCGTAGCCAGTGTTGCTAAGTCTGCGGTCCCGCGGAATTGGGCTACTTTAACACTGTTGTTTTTCATGTCCGCGGGTTGAAACAACCCCAAATAACATGGTATTTAGCTCCTGGAATACCAATCTTACCAGGGGGACCCCCCAGAAACGCGATTGGGCTAGTTTTGAGTAGCAATTGGGCGGGTTTTGTTGTGAAAACCTGGCAACCCTGGCCGTAGCTACATCGTGTGTAGGCTGTGAGTAGCACGCGTAGAATACGACGTAGCTTGAAGGCACCTACCCAAAAATGTAACAACGCGGCAATTATACACGGACCACAAGCGCTGTGATTGGTCTGCTTCAGGTAAAAAAAAATCTGCGATAGTGTCACATTTCCTCATACGCATTTCCAATTGCGACATAACTACACTTCGATATTTATCAACAAGCTGCAATAAAAGTCGCTGTCTATTTGCCGCCATCACTGCTGCTTCTTCTTTGGCTTTTGCCTTGATACTGTGGGTTACACCATCAACATGCCCGTGGACACTGCCTACTAGCAGTCTGCATGTGTAATTGCACGTCGACACGGACAACGATGCAGAAGTATAAATGAAAACTGACGCTTAGCCTACGGCAGGGGTTCCCAAACACATTCCTGGAGCCTCCCCAACACTGCACATTTTGCATGTCTCCTTTGTCTGACACACCCATTTCAGGTCTTGAGGTGCATTCACGTCACCTCGTAATTCCTGTAATTATGAGATTCTGGCTTGTAAAAAGTGTTCACCTCCTCGTAGAGCTCATAATTACAACTTGTAGGATGGGAGTTTTCTGAAAGCTCCCATGTGTACCACGTGGCCGCTGTACCACCTGACCGCTGTAGATTCATTTAGACGTTGATAGTGGTGCCATAGAAATGCATAATTCCCAGTCCAAGGATGTGAACAGCTCCGAATATAACGTCACGTTTTGTCATTTTAAGATTCCGGTAAATACGAGGTGGCATGAACGCAGCATTGGAGTCTCAACTAATGAGCTGATGATCTGAATCAGGTGTGTTTGATTAAGGAGACATGGAAAACATGCAGTGTTGGGGGGCCTCCAGGTATAGTTGTAAGCATCTTACAATTATAAGAGATATTTATATAGATAGATAGATAGATAGATAGATAGAACTCAGCTTAACTTTGTTGCATTGCCAACAGCCCCTGTTGCCCACATCACCTTAAATCATCAACTCTGATTTAAAATGAATGACTTCCCGTCACTTTGTCACTGCGAATAGTTGTCAGTGTGAAAGTCACTCTAGGATATGCTATGTCTTGTGATGGACACATCAGCGTAGTCATGCCAATTGAAACGTCATTGCATATTCAGCACAAGCTCCAGTGAGGTTCAGATTGTTGTTGTGTTGAGCTGTTGTGCTCAAGTGTGTTCTGAGACTTTGAGTGAATCCATTGTGTTGGGCGTCACAAAGCAGTTTTTCTGTTCCATCGATCTGGATGAAAGCTCACTTGTGCTATTGTCCATGTCTTTGTCTGAAGGCATCTGTGGGCTGTCTGTAAATATTTCCGTCCTTTGCCAGAAATATTTGGTCTTTTACTGCAGCCTGCATTTCAGAATGTTATTCAATAAAAAAAGTTATGAGCTTATGGAGTTAGCTAAAGTACAAAATATTGACATATTTATAGAAGCTACCTGAGGAATAACAAATCTGACTTAATTGCAAAGAGATTTGAACATAAATCAAATTAAATAAACTCCCATAAAGCATTATGAATTATGTAATTAATCACAGAGTTTAATCTTTTTTTTATTTCTAATTACAAAACACTACTACTGTAGCTCAATGGCACTAGCAACACCAAGGTCATGTTTATTTGATTCCCAGGGAATGATAAATGTATATGACATTTTAAAAATGCTATTTATGTTAGTCTCTTATTTCACTAGTACTTTCAAAGATTCTACATCCCACTAACCTTCATCTAGACTAGAAATTGTCGGATTATAAAGATCAGTGTTTCTCAGTTATTTTGGTTTTATTTATATACTATTATAGTTTTTATTAATATTTTGAATTAGCTTTTATTTATATCTTTTACATTTTGATTTTAATTTTAGATTATTTTTAGTAGTTTTATGTGCTTTTGTAATTTTATTATTAGTTTTTAAAAAATATTACTATTTGGGTTTAACGGGGACCAATAATGCCCCTTTTACAAGATGTAATATAAGTCTCTGGTGTCCCCAGAATGTGTCTGTGAAGTTTCAGCTCAAAATACCCCACAGATCATTTATCATAGCTTGTCAAATTTGCCCCTGGGTGTGAGAAAAAACACACCGTTTTTGTGTGTGTCCCTTAAAATGCAAATGAGCTGCTTCTCCCGGTATGCTTTCCAAAAGGGGGCGGAGCTTTAACAGCTTGCGCTTCAGTTGCTCAACATCAACAAAGCTGGAGAATCTCACGCAGCCAAAATGACGATTGTCAGTAACAGTGTTCAGCCTTACATTGTTTAAACCGGAGTCGGACACTGATGGAGAGACTCAGGAAGAAGTTACAACTTATAGAATGCATCTGGACATTTCTGAATGGTTAGTGGATAAATTTATGTAGTTGCTGTGGAGTTGACTCAACTCATCGACTAGCATGTGCCGTCATGTCAATCTTTTGTGCAAATCCAGCGTTGAATTGACCCTCATTTGTGAAGTAGTCCAGCGTAAAATGACGGCATGGCAGCAACACTCTACTACAACAACTTATCTAAAGCAGCCCAACATGACCTCACCCCCTCTGTTGCGTGTTCCCGGGGGCAGGGTTTATGTAAATGTTAGGGTTAGTGATGTCACTAACCCGGGAAGAAGCTTGTTGTAGTCCCTACCAGCCATTTGTTGTAGTCCTTAAACAGCGAATTCTTTAAAAGAAAATATCTCCCTTTGCATTGAACTTTGAGCGTCGTAACTTTGCAGATGTTGTTTATGCTCTAAAAGCAACATTACACACTAACTAAAGTTAAAAAAGCGAAATCATAATCAACCACCCCTTTCATTTATCTTTATTTCAGTTTTAGTTCATTTTTAGTTTTGGTTAAACTTTATTTTAAGATATCCTTTTTACAGTGTTGTTATACATTTAAGTACTGAGTAATAATAATTAACTTCATGTACTTACTGTAGGGTTTGTTTCATGTAATTATGCATAATGTATAGTTATCACTACAGTATCTACATGTAACGTGTAAAAAGGACATTGTAAAATAAAGTGTTACCTTAGTTCTTATTTATTTCTAGTTATTCATTTTAATGCTTCAACTTTCAAGGCAACGTTTCTAATTTTCGGTTAGTTTAAGTTTTTCATCAAATATTTACATTTTTTTTTAGTAGCTTTAATTAACAATAATTACCCTGTTTCTCAGTCATTATACTATCATGCAGGATAATGATCTGAGACCTGCAAACATTCTTCCATGTCCCAGTCACTGGCCCAGCAGGTCAGTGTGTCATTCACAGGACAGGAAGTGTCTTATTATGTTCTATCAACGTCTTCACCAGAATACCCTAGCGAACATCTAACAACCACGGCCACCACTGTGTGGAGGATTTCGTCAGTTTTACCCATGTTACAGTTGTAGAGTTCTGTGTGTATGTGTGATGTGTTTGTTCATACGTGGACGCGCGTTTGTCTGCTGTGTTTATGTGTGTGACAGAGCAGTGATGTGTCTCCGTGTTCTGTGTTGACGGATGAAGATGACATCACAGATCTTTCCACTGACCCCGCCCACTATCAGCTGCTGTCACAACTGGGTAGGGACCATGTCCTACTTTATAGTATGATACAAGTTAGTTATTCCCTGGAATCTCATGTTTATATCATGTAACTAAGATTGATGAGTATTATCGTATGTCTTACTCTGTTCTTAATGTCTATGTGTGTGGACGTTTTTGTATATATGTGCAGGCCGGGGCTTTAATAACCTCAGTCAGGTGAGCATGGCACGTCACACACCGTCTGGCCGGCTGGTGGCAGTAAAAAACACAAACCTGGACGAGTGTACTGAAGATGAGCTTCTGCAGCTGATGGTGTGTAATACACTTATGAGAGCATCCCATTGATTTCTAATATTTGAAATTGAAGCTTTATTAGATTTAAAGCCTGACATATGAAATAATAGTCAAACATATATATTTTTAAATCAAATTGTCTATTGAAACCTTAGAAAAAATATGGAAAAAATATATATTTCCAGATTTTTATGGTATTGGCAGCATTTCTATTGATTTGATTTATTTTTGTTTATGAAGGGAGCTTTTAATTGCGAAATGTTGTGAAAGCAGACTGCATACAAAAATATATATAGTATCGGTTCACACTCTTAGTAAAATGAGTAAAAAGAAATTTTTATTTCAATTAATGTAATTATTAAATGATTTGATGATCATTTTTGTGACATGAGGTTATTTTCATAGTATGAAATAACTGTTAAGCTCCAAAATTGACAAAAAACATTATAAAAAGTAGCCCATAAGACTTGTGTATTATATTTTAAGGTTTTTGAAGCCATACCATGATTTGTTTGAGAAACAAAGGCTGACGTCATTATTCAGGAAAATAACAGCATTGGTGTTTGCGAAATAAGAGAGATTTTTTGACACTGTTATGATGATTGTCCTCGCATAGGTTGAAGAAGATTGACTGTAATTGTGAGGGCATTTTCAGGTTTTTAGACACTTACACACAAATCTTTCTCAGACAAGCCCATTGTGCTTGTGCATTTATAGTTTGTTCATATTAATTGCAGAATGAGGTTCTGCTGTCCAGACGGTTCCGTCACCCAAACCTGCTCACGTCCAGACTGGTGTTCAGCTCCTGCTGTCAGCTCTGGGTTCTGTCTCCTCTCATGAGTTACGGTAAGAGTCCACAGTCATCTGTCTCTTACCTTCTTTTTCTTTTCCAATCCTTTCCTTATGAAAGCTTCTCTGCACACGCCTCATTCAGGTTCTGCAGACTCTCTGCTCAGGTCGTACTTTCCGGATGGAATGAGCGAGTCTTTGATTGCGTACCTGCTGTACGGAGTGCTTAGAGCGCTCGAGTACCTGCATCACATGGGCTACGTGCACAGGTGAGCACATGATGGCTCGGTTTCACAGAGACTTGAATTAAAGGGTTAGTTCACCCGAAAATGAAAATTCTGTCATCATTTTCTCACCTTCATGTCATGCCAAGCCCATCAGGCTTTCGTTCATCTTTGGAACACAAATGAGAGATTTCTGTCCCTCCATTGAAAGTCTTTTCACCCAAAACTCTGATGCTTCAAAACGTTCATAAAGAGATTGTGAAATGCTGCATCCCAATTCACCTTCTTATACTATGCTGTAAAAGTATGTACGGTTTTTGTGAAGAAAAAGTACATACTTTTGAGTGTGTACCAGAATAGTAGGCAAGCTTTGGGACACACTACTTCATTATAATTGCGTGTTTAACGGACTGCTCTGTTGCTTAGTTATGTGCATCTTGTCACAGTTTAAATAGTCTCAGCCTCAGATGTCACGCCCACGGACTGTTGGCTGAACATCTGATGCATATGTCACACAAAATTGGAAACACTTCAGGAGTTTTGAAGTCATCATCTGACTAGTTGAATTCTACAGGATTTCTGGGAGATGTGTATGTTGCGTTCTTTAACGGTCCTCCTGGAAACAAAGTCGTTGTGACGCTAATCCCCCTCGTGGAATCAGGATCAACTAAATGCTGGATTTTCAAAAACAGTGTTGGGGAAAGTTACCTTTAAAAGTAATGCATTGCAATATTGTGTTGCTCCCTAAAAATGTAACTAACTGTGTTAGTTACTTTTCATGAAAAGTAATGCGTTACATTACTTTTGGGTTACCTTTTCTCACCTGTGCTGGGCTTGCTTGTTTGTTTTTTAATAACAACAACAACAAAAAGTTATATTTTTGGCAAATGTTAAGGCCCTTTCACACCAAAAGTGAAATGAATAAGCCTGTACAGTAGAGGGCGCAGCTCAAACAACCCTTTTAGATGTGCTGCCATTCTGGATTAAAGAAGAATAGAAGAATATTTTGTTGTAAATTGAAAAAGTAATGTGTTACTTGACAAGTTACTTAAAAAAAGCAATCTGATTACATAACTCAAGTTACTTGTAATGCGTTACCCCCAACACTGTTCAAAAGTATGTGAAGTTTGTGGCTCCATTGTAGAAGTAAACTTGGACAACATTCTTGAATAATTGAATGAGTGAATGAACAATTTATTAGATGCACGCCGGTCTGTTATCGTAGGGACATAGACTTTACATTTTCACGCCCCTAAACATGACGTGGAACAAAATGAACTGTGATTGGTTGCTTTACATGTCAGTCAGACAGCCTCTGGGCGGTCCTTGTCCAATGAAAGCTGCAATGGAGCTTCTGCCGTCAGTCTAAAGGTCTGGCTACGCAAGACTATCATTTAAACTGACCTGTCAATCATCTCATCCCAGTTAAAATCCTCCATATTCAATTTAATTTAATTTCCTATTGTATTGAGGAGAAATGCAGTAGCACATTGATCTGCCAGTCGTGTGTCTTTCCTGCGGAGACTCTCCTCATGTGTTTGAATAATGATGCATTTAAAAGTTAATGACCAAACGTATATATATAAAAGTTCACAATGCTGTTGCAGATAAAATATGTGGATAACATTGAATAAATATCTTTTCGTCAGATTAGATGCTGATAATTAATCACTCAAACCTTTATCTAAACCTCTCTACTTAACTATCGGTCTCGCACATCCACCATGTTTGTAGTTTTTTTTTTTTTTTTTTTTGTAGTTTGTAATTCTAATCAAATCCTTGTCCAACGCGCAATGAGTTGTGGGCAATATTAGCCATTAGAGTGTGCACGGATCTGCACTTCAGATTTAACCGGAAATAGTAGAATATTCGGGTATCTTTTGAATAATCATACTCATACTACTACAACATACTACAATTTAGACACACTAATTCTAATTTTAAATACTATTTAGGATGGATAGTATGTGAATTGGGACTCAGCACAGGTCTTCTGAAGAGATACAGTCGCTTTATATGATTCATTTAGGCTTTTATTCACATATAAACATTGTTCATTGATTAATGTTTACAGCATTCAAATATGGTAAACGTATGCTAAAGCATGCTTGCTTGATGCGCAAGAACCAATGAGGTTTATTCTAGTGTGTCATGCAGCACGTTTGAGCTTCTGTTTATGTTCGCTGATCAATGTTTATATGTAAATAAAAGCATAAATACAATCTGTTCGTCATATAAAGCGATCATATCTCTTCTGAAGATTTGGATTAAACCACTCAATACAATGGATGTATTTTACAATCTCTTTAATTTGAACCCTCAGTTTTGGGTGAGTAGACTTTCACTGAAGGGACAGAAATCTCTCAGAAATCTTTGAGTTCCCAAGATGAACGAAAATCTTATGGGTTTGGAACAACCCATAATGGGTTTGGTGAGTAAATGATGACAGAATTTTCATTTTTGAGAGAGCTATCCCTTTAATCTCGCCTCGTCTCATGTCTTCTCATCTCATCTCTCCTGCAGAGGTGTGAAGGCTAGTCATGTGCTGCTGTCAGCTGAAGGCCGTGTGTGTTTGTCAGGGCTTCAGAGTGTGTACAGTCTGATGAAGGATGGTAAGAGGATGAGAGCTGTGTTTGACATGCCTCAGCACAGTCCGTCTCTCCTGCCGTGGCTGAGCCCAGAGCTTCTGCGACAGGTGACATTTTAGATGCAATCCAGACGTAAAGCTGTTCCAAACCGTAGCATTATAGACAGCATAAAACAATAAATGAAAAAAATGAAGTGAGCATTAGATTATGCAATCAAAATGTAAAATATCCAAAACTGTCTGATATACATGCTACCTTTTAAAAGTTTGGTGTCAGTAAGATTTTTTTTTTTAAAGAAATTAATATAATAATACTTAATGTCCTCTGCAAGGATGCATTAAATTGATCAAAAGTGACAGTAAAGATATTTATATTGTTACAAAAGATTTCAAACAAATGCTGTTTTTTTTTTTTTTAACTTTCTATTCATCAAAGAATCCTGAAAAATATATATTACAGTTTCCAAAAAATATTAAATGGCAAAACTATTTCCATTGATAATAATAAGAAATGTGTTTTGAGCAGCAAATCAGCATATTAGAATGATTTCTGAAGTATCATGTGACACTGAAGACTGGAATAATGATGCTGAAACAAAAAAATTAAAATAAAAACAGTTATTTTAAATTGTAAAAACATGTCACAGTATTACTGTTTTTACTGTATTTTTGATCAAATAAAGAGACTTCTTTCAAAAACATTAAAAAAAAATCTTATTGGCCCAAACTTTTGAACAGTAATGTGTATATGTATATAGATGATGGATTTTTGTGTCTCTCTTTCTGTGATGAAGGATCTTCATGGCTATGGAGTGAAATCAGACATCTACAGTCTGGGAATCGTGGCATGTGAGCTGGTCAGTGGCAGAGTGCCATTCCAGGACATGCCGCCCACTCTGGTACTGCCGTTCTTCATGTGTGTCATCTACTGCCATCTACTGAGAATGTAACTATGATTACTGAACATTCACTTCCTGTTTCTTCTTCTTCAGATGCTGCTTCAGAAGTTGCGGGGTTCTCACTGTTGTCTCCTCGACGTCCCCCCTTACCCGCTCGGAGACATGGGGGCGCTCAAGGTGTCTCGCTCTGGTGTTGATTCAGGGATCGGAGAGAGTGTTGCAACTGGAAGTCTGACTCGTACTGCCACTGCGGAGAGACCTCAAAGCCCTGCCCCCAAAAACCACTCGGCTACACTGCACAACCTGGTCCAACTGTGCCTGCAGCAGCAGCCTGAACGCAGGTAGAGACAGAGAGACAAATTAAGCTTTTATAAGAATTTCAACATGCACACTAGAAGTTTGGGTTCTGTATGATTTTTGTAATGTTTTTGAAAGCCTCTTATGCTTACCCAGGCTGCATTTATTTGATCAAAAATACAGTAAAAACAGTAATATTGTGAAATATTATTACAATTTAAAAGAACTGTTTTCTATTGTAATATATTTTAAAATATAATTTATTCCTATGATGGTAAAGCTGAATTTTCAGTATAATTACTCCAGTCTTCAGTGTCACATGATCCTTCAGAAATCATTCTAAACAGGCTGATTTCTTATTATTATCAATGTTCAATTATCAAAACTTTACTAATGTTATAAGTGGAATTCAGGGGAAAATTTAAATAATACAAAAACCTAACCTTTAAGGGTTAGATTTAATTAGGATTGTAGAGATTATTTTTTCTTTTTTTATTATTCCATGCTGTGCGCTCATCTGCATAATTGTTTATATTTAATACACCAGGTTTTATGGTAATTTATTGATTGTAACATGCTGATACTATTCTATTCTAAATCTTTATTAACATTAGAAGTTGACTTAAGGGGAAAAAATTCAATAAAGTTTGATATGGCCCCTTTATCAACAACAATTTACTCTCAGAAGTTCAGTTTATACAGTGTGACACATTTATCTGCTGGGGTTTGCTGCAAATATACAAGGTGGAAAACAGCAAAATAATTCCATAGTCATCGCACAAAAAATATATTTTTAATGAAATAATGCGAAAAATTTTTATTTTATTTTTAAAGTGTTTTCTCTATTCATCTGGTATTGGTAGGGCGATTTAAAAAAAAATCACCCTGTCTAGAGCATAAAAAAGTTTTATATCTCTTTTACCTTTTTATCTTTTCTGAATCCCATGCAATATGTGTGTGTGTTGTATAGGCCATCTGCGACTGCTCTCCTCACCCACCCCTTCTTCAGACAGGTAGATTCACCCTTTCATCAAGCTTTCACTAAATTTACCCTCTCTTCAGTCTTAGAGTGTAACCTAAGTAAATCATGCACTGATCTGTGTGTCTTCCAGGTGAAGAAACACACGAGGGACTCTTTCCTTAGTTTGATGTATCCGGCCGTGCCAGTGTCCTGTCCTCCAGACACACCTCCATCGGGAACACCGACCCAGACCTGCAACACCCCGTCTCCCACCGATACTGAGCCAGAGGACTGCATGTGGGACTTCTCCTAAACCTCGCTATCCCTCTCTTATCCACTTCCTTTCTCACACAAACCTTGACCCAAGCAACTAGCGATAAATATATTCCATGTTAATCCATCCTAACCAGCTGCTACATTTTGTCATTCACTTGGTTTGTACTTATGTCATATCAAACTACGGTAGCCCATCCACAGTGAAATCTCATTGGTCTAAATCCCCTCTCTTTATGGACCAAAATATTGATGACATCATCTTGCACTTATGGGTGTATCTACATTTTTAGCCAATCAAATACTCTCTAGAATGAATACATACCAGCTGCCTAGACATTTCCTGACTAGCAATAGCAAGTATAAAATCATTGTTAATGGCTACGACCTAAACTAAAAGCCTATTAATACATTTTTAAAAATTATTAATTAATTGATAAAATAAAAGTGAAATTGTGATATAGTGCAGTTATTAAATCACAAAGGCTGCTATTTAATTAAATATATGCACTGCATATTTCACAGTGAAGCACAGCAGTGTTTTCAGTGTCTCTGAGTGATTCGGTTCGCAGTAAATGCTGATCCACATGACCTCAGTCCATGCACAAAGTATTATTATTATTATTATTATTATATATTTTTAAATACTTGATTTTAAATTTTACAGTGACATTACAATAGTAATATTTATTATTTTTTATTTAGTAATAATATTAATATGATTATTATGATTATTATTATTATACTCATATTTATGGAAGCTTGTTTCCGGCACTAAATAAAAAAATTAAAAAAGTAATTGTGACTTTTTATCTCATAATTCTGACTTTTTTTTCCTCAGAATTGTGAGATTTAAACTCGCAAATGCGAGTTATAAAGTCAGAATTGCGAGTTATGAGGTCAGAATTGCATGTTATAAAGTCAGAATTCTGACTTTTTTTCTCAGAATTACAAGATATAAACTCGCAATTCTGACACTTTTTCTCAGAATTGCGAGTTTATATCTCACAATTCTGAGAAAAAAAGTCAGAATTGTCAGATAAAAAGTCGCAATTACCTTTTTAAAATTGTTATTTCATGGCGGAAACAAGCTATCATACATATTGATATATAATCACTAAGTTTTGGCAAAATTGTGCAGCCCATACAAACAAGCACAGCAAACCTAGATCATTTTTTTTTAATCGCAGTTTTTATTAGAAAAATCTCAATCCGATTTTATTCCCCTAAATAGTGCAGCCCTACTATTAGCTATTTTTAAACAAGGGTCAAGTCCTTTTTGATATATCCCGCCGAACTTCCTGTAAAATACAGGAAGTTAAACTGCACTCGTCAAGCCATTTGATAGGTCTTTAAATGTCAAATACTGTATTCTCTGATTGACTGTGAATTTTTTCACTTCATGCAACATTTTCACATTCATGCAACATTTTTACATTCATTATGGACAGAAAAATGAAAGAAAGACATGCCGTGACTTGTGTTTTATTCCATGCTGTGCGCTCATCTGTATGCTGCACATTTTGACTAATGTAGTAAGTCACCCAAGTATTCCATGCACACTGTGCACATACAACAGTATATACTGTTAGTATGCTTTTCCCATTAGACCATGTCAGTGTGTGATCAGAGCTTCCTGTTTGATGTTCACAGCAGCCAATCACATCATGAACTAACTGCAGATCACTGGATTTGATCCAGCTCCTATGAGTGAGGTCATCAAACTGAGCCATGAATGCCAGGAGCCAGATGTCACGTATGAATGTGTGTGTGTGTGTGTGTGTGTGAAGGTTATTAGTACATCACCCACTCAACCTGTGACCGTGAACGTGTGGGTGTGTGTACAGTATGTGTGTTTGTGTGTATCTCTGTGTTCAGATTTCCAAAACCCTCCTCTTGCTCTTTAAGAAGAAACTGCACATGTTTTTATCCTGTGAAGATATAAACCAAACCATCAATGCTGTGCTGTTCAAACGGCCGTCAACACTGCCTCAACATGTGCTCTGGAATGAATCAAGGTCAAACTGAAGGACTGAGCAGTTTTAACTGTGACTGATATTGTATTCACTGATTTTTTTTTCTTTTTTCTTTTTTTTCTATGTTAACTGTATTTAGACATATGATAAATATATTCTTACTCTGTTTCTTAACTCATTGGTGTCCAGTCATTTTTTTCTTTTCTTTTTGCCTTTTCTTATTGCAGTAGATTCAAATGTGAAATTCTTAACTTAAAGTTCCTGCCAATTAAAATGTCAGATAAATAATTATCGGTAACACTTTACAATAAGGTCTCATTTGTTAACAATGATTAACTAACGTGAACTAACAGTGAGCAATGTATTTTTAAAGCATTTTTTAAACCATTGTTACTGTTAGTGAATAAAAATGTTCATGTTCACAGTGCTTTAATGTTAACAGATACAACTTTTAATCTTAAAATTGTATTAGTAAATGCTGGGATTATCATTAACTAAGGTTAATAAGTGCTGTAGAAGTATTCATTGTTAAGTAATGCAGTTAACTTATCTTAAATGAAACCTTATTGTAAAGTGTTACCTAATTATATTTTTTTTTTCTTTAATTGTTTTTGCTCACTTACTGACCTTATTTACTTGTAACTATACTAGTTTATCTAATTTTTGTGATTGTTATTTTTGAGCTCACAAAAGTAATATTTCATTTCCAGCAATTTGTGTTGCTTTTGATGAACGTTGATTTGAACTGTACTAAAGTATTTCTGTATTTGCGCTCTTGGGCCAGCAGAGAGCGGTCATAGGTCATAAATAGATCCTTCACTTTCTTAAAAAACATATTAATCTTGTAAAATGAATGTGTTCATGTCAAAATAACTTAAACGTTACAAAGGAATTATAGATTTAATTACATTAATTTTTAGATTTAAAAACTGCAAGGACCGTTTTTTAACAATGATTAATTGTGATACATCTATCACAAAACATTTAAAAAAATAGGACAAGAAACTCGAGGTAGAGCAAGGCAATAAATTACATTTTCAGACAAGATACAGTAACCAGAGATAGTCTACTAAGAAGAGTAATTCACAAAACATGTAAAACAATACAAATTAAACACAATAAATGAGTAAAGATAAATAAAAATAAATAACATGAAACTTAAAAAAAAAAATTAATCTTCAGGAAATCAGGAGGTAATAATGAACGACGACCGAATTATTGAGGTTGAATCTACCTGTGCTTCTAAGTTGAAGGCATGTCATTAATATTAATTACGCACGGTCATGTTTATGCAGTGAGCCTACTTGGTTGGCTGACGGGCATACATTGGCATGTGATCGCTATGCAGTTGGCGAATGATAAAAGCGTGGTCATTAATATTAATTAGATTACGTAACCGAACGCCAGTTTCAGCCACGCCTTTGCGACTCACATGAGCTCCACATAGGCAACGTAAAGGAGTGCGGCCTGTCGTAAAACATCTACGAAGAAAACACACACAGGCGCGCGCACGCACACACACATACACACAGCTTCAAGCCGCCCGATCCTGTGCTGTGGCTTTGTAACGAGCCGTCGCAGTCCAATGTGATGATATTCGTCATATGCATCCGGACTGTCAGGCTGATCTGGTTAAAAAATGAGTCAAAAGCCAGTTTGGGTTGTTGAAACTGACCTGGTTTAAATGTCAGTGGCGCTTTCAGTTCATGCAACATTCCTGGATTCGTAACCAGAACACAAGCTTCGGGTCAGGAGTTTCGACAGGCTGCTTTTGTTGAGGCAGGTGAGTTTCCGACTAATAGTAAACTGATTTATTAATGCAGAGATCTTATAAGTCTTGTATATGCCGTTGCCATTTGTTATTATGATCTGATCTTTATAAAATAACAAGTCTTGACATTACTGGGGGTTTCAAAAGTGTTAAATCTTAATCTAAAATAAATATTTTATTCAAGAATATGTTGTTGGACATATCTTTACAGAACTGCACAAGTGTTGAATGTTTTGACATCCTCTAGTAGTGTCTATCTAAATGTAGAGTCAGTATTTTTGTCTAGTTTCTATAGCATACAATAACAAAACCTAGAGTTCTAGATCAACTCTTTTACTATGTGCGTATTTTTGGGCATATATTAATAAAAAGTGCACAAATATAATATGATGTGATATGGTCAATGCTGGTAAATGGTAAATGTAGTTTACATGACTTGCAATTTCAAAGTCAGTAATATAATGTTGGCTCTGTGAACATGTTGAGTTGGCTTGAGATGATGTCATGGATCTCTGTTTATTTTGGGATGCTTTTTCCTTCTCTGAGAGTCATATATTGCACATTTACTGTTATCTGTGGCATGCAAATATGCTTTTGAGAATTGCATCTAAGCACAGGGCTGTTTTTAATATGTGCTCTATTTGTCGACAGGGCTTGGAAGAACAGAGGGATTTTTGGAATATCAAAAAGCTGCTGGTGGAAAGTGCCGGAAACGCACAAGTCCAAGTCATCTGGGATTCGTACCGTTCACATGATGGATGTGATTTCACCGTGCACAGAGGAAATGACACGATCTGTCACCCTGGATTAACACAGACTCCTATTCACCCATTGGTGGGATTTGTGATCCACGAGCAAATGTGGCATTTGGGCAAACTCCTTTTGGCAGGATGTTAACGCCATGAGGGCTCGGGAATATTGATCACATTATTATTATTGGGAAGATTTCTGCCTACATGCTCAAAGCTTGCAGTGCAGAATGGCATCGACCGAGAGACTGTATGAGGTTTGGATGCTGTACTGCAATAAGGTAAACAGCTTGCAGTAGATGCACTTTCATAGAGTTAATGCATTTAATTTCTCATGCACATTGCATCACTAAGCATGACCAAATAATCTCTTTGCACATAAGAAGGAGCGCTGTTTTATTTATTTATTTCTTGTGCAGTGCATGTGGCTGGTACACTGTGTCCTATACAGAATGTGAACGCTTGTCATGACATCAGAATGCCCTCTGGAGAGATCCATTGATCTCAGGTGGTTGTGAATGTTAATTTTTCTGTTCATTGATGGAGATTCTACCAACTCCCTCCGTGACGTCATGTAATCAAACTTAACTCGAGATAATTCAGTGCATAGTGATGGATTGTGTTCTGGATATTCTTCCTCATTGACCCCAGATGCATTTGGGTTGAAGAGAAAATAATGTTGCTTTACATTACAATATTTAAAGGGGACCTATAATGCCCCTTTTACAATATGTAATATAAGTCTCTGGTGTCCCACATGTGTCTGTGAAGTTTCTGCTCAAAATACCCCACAGATCATTTATTATAGCTTACTATTATTATTATTATTATAGCAAATTTGCCCCTATTTGGGTGATAGCAAAAACACACTGTTTTTGTGTATGTCCCTTTAAATGCAAATGAGCTGCTGCTCCCTGTCCGCTTTCCAGAAGAGGGCGGAGCTTTAACAGCTTGCGCTTCAGTTGCTCGACAACAACAAAGCTGTAGAATCTCACGCAGTGAAAAATGAGGATTGTCAGTAACAGTGTTCAGCCTTACATTGTTCAAACTGGAGTCAGACACTGATGGAGAGACTCAGGAAAAAGTTACAACTTTTAGAATGCATCTGGATGTTTCTGAATAGTTAGTGGATAAATTTATGTAGTTGCTGTGGAGTTGTTTTAACTCATCGACTAGCATGTGCCGTCATGTTAATCTTTTGTGCAAATCCAGCGTTGAATTGACCCTCATTTGTGAAGTAGTCCGGCGTAAAATGACGGCATGATAACAACACTCTACTACAACAACTCTTCCTCTTCTCTAAAGCAGCCCAACATGGCCTCACCCCCTTTGTTGTGTGTTCCTGGGGGCAGGGTTTATGTAAATTTTAGGGTTAGTGATGTCACTAACCTGGGAAGAAGCTCGTTGTAGTCCCTACCAGCCGTTTGTTGTAGTCCTTAAACAGCGATTTCTGTAAAAGAAAATATTTGCATAGAACTTTGAGCGTTTTAAAAAGTGAAATCATAATCAACCTCCCTTTAAAATACTTTCTCTGATCCCAGTTTAATATGTAGAAACAACTATAAGTAAACCTTTTATATGTCAATTTCCCCCCAAAAGTGACTGTTTGTGCAACATTGGCTCAACCAATGCTGTGAGTTTGGGGGCGGGGCTAACTGTTTAACTAGCCAATGGCAGATAGGGGGAGTGTTCAGGCAATCTGTTTCAAAACATTATTTTTGCAATTCCATTTTTGTTAGTGGTTCAGAAACTACACATTTTCGCTTTAAAGAGCCTTACATCTCTTGAGATAATCACTAGACTAGATAATTTGGACTACCTCTGAAATTGCGATACCAAGACCTCTTAGGGTATGTTTACACGGCAATGATGTACTAAAAACGGAAAAAAAAATGTCCCTTTGCATTTTTCACGTAAAGACGACAACGTTGTCAAAATGATGCCCATTCACACAGATCCGCAAAACACTGTATTATGAAAATGCTGAAAATGCTGTATTATGCTGCCAGGCCTGTAGTTGGCGATGTCACTTTGTAAAGAAACACTACGCGCGTATACGCATGCGCATGACATCACCATTTTCACAAATTTGTTTTTTTTTGTAGTTTACACAGAGACGATAACGGTATCGTTTTCAAAAACTTGTATTTTTTAAACCCATTTTCAAAAGTTTGCCTTTTCAGGCCCCCAAAACGCCAATGCAAACTGGCATTCAGATCCGCCTCCATTTAGTTAGCAACGCCCAACTTCCTACAATCCAATCAATTCCCGAGGACAAAATCAAGTCTCGTCCTACATTTTTTTTTTTTTTTTTTTTTTTTCTCATTCCAAAAGCCTCTTTACTCGGATATACGTCACAATACGGAAGAAAAGTATAACTCAACTTCCGTTTCATGTAGACTTCAAAGAAATCTCAACTTTGTTGCATCATTGGACACGCCTACATCCTGTCGCCAACAGTCAGTGTTGCTCCTGTGGCCGCAAATCGCCAGCTCTCCATTGAAATGAGTGGGATCATGTAGTAGTGTGTCGGTGGTAGTGTGAACAAGGCTTTAGTTTTCACCCCAATAAGCTGTCATGTAGAAACACTTTTCACCATCTAATCAATTCCTTTTAATATGCTGTTTTGCATGGAAATGCATCACATTATTGAAGTAAAATGTGTGGTTTTTTTTATTTATGTCCCCTCTAAAATGTTAAATTTATGTCCCATCTACTTTTTCACCCTTGAGATTGTTTGTAATATAACTTCAGTGTTATTTTACTATTATTTATATACTATTATATAATTTTTATTTTCAGTTTTCATGTTGTTGTATTAGTTTTTTTTTTTTTTTTTTTTTTTTTAAATATTTCTAGCTTTAATTTATTTTATTTTATTTTATTTTATTTCAGTTTTAGTAATTTTTGTACTCCAACTCAAACTTAATTAATTCAGTTATTTACTAAGGCAAGGCGACATTTCTATTTTTCTATTTTAAAGTTTGTTTGTTTTTGTTTTTTTAGTTGAAGTCTTTCATCTAATATTTATATTTTACTTTATTTCATCTTTATTTTAATTGCAGATTTTTAATAATTTTAGTTTTTAACAGCACTGTATAGCTGCAGACTGATCTTGGCGAGTAGCTAAACACAATAGCATACTTCCTTGTCTTTGTGTTTTGTGTTACCAGTACAGATCTTTAACTACTAGGTTACCACCACGCTCGTATTGTCAGATCCTTGTTGTTATTGAGACTGTTGTGATTATCAGACTGCGGTGAGGTTAGGTTGCTGTACAGGACATTAAACACTGTAATAATAATCCAGAACAAATATAATAACACATTTTTCAGACCGTTATCGTTTCTACAAGAGAGAATATTTTGCTTCCTCAAGAGCCCAAGTGTCTGCAGTTGTCAGCAGTGTCTTGTGGGTCTGTCATGTCAGCATAATACAGCGATTAGACCATGAGCCCCTCAGAGCCGCGGCTGTCCACAGGGACTCAGGACTTATCCAGATGACCCATCACATAAAATAAGATTTTCCTGAACATTAGCCTTCGGTTGTGACAGCGGGCATGTGATTTAGGTCTAGAAGGGATAAAAAAAGTTGGAAATGGGATAAAAAAATAAAACGTGTGCACGTTTCACTGATCAGGTTTTAAATGATTTATCTATGGTTTATTTGAATAGGAACAGATACAATATACAGTTGCAAGAAAAAGTATGTGAACCACTTGCAGAATCTGTGAAAATGTTAATAATTTTAACAAAATAAGGGAGATAATACAAAATGCATGTTATTTTTTATTTAGTACTGTCCTGAGTAAGATATTTTACATAAAAGATGTTTACATATAATCCACAAGACAAAAAATACTGTGTGCGGTTACCTGGATGATCTACGACTGTTTTTTTGTTTTGTGATGGTTGTTCATGAGTCCCTTGTTTGTTCTGAGCAGTTAAACTGAGCTCTGTTCTTCAGAAAAATCCTCCAGGTCCTGCAGATTCTTCAATTTTCCAGCATTTTGTGCATATTTGAACCCTTTCCAGCAGTGACTGAATGATTTTGAGATCCGTCTTTTCACACTGAGGACAACTGAGGGACTCAAACACAACTTTTAAAAAAGGTTCAAACATTCACTGATGCTCCAGAAAAAAACATGATGCGTTAATAGATTGGGGGTGAAAACATTTGGAATTTGAAGATCAAGGTAAATTGTATTTAATTTGTCTTCTGGGAAACATGCAAGTGTTTTCTGTTGCTTCCGAAGGGCAGTACTAAATGAAAAAAAATGATATTCAAGCGAAATAAGAAAAATTTGGACCTCTTCGTCCTGTTCAAAAGTTTTCACCCCCCGACTCTTAATGCATCTTGTTTCCTTCTGAAGCATCAGTGAATGTTTGAACCTTTTTTAATAGTTGTGTTTGAGTCCCTCAGTTGTCCTCGATGTGAAAAGACGGATCTC
The DNA here is from genome assembly GCA_039654765.1 of Mylopharyngodon piceus. NCBI lineage: Eukaryota > Metazoa > Chordata > Actinopteri > Cypriniformes > Xenocyprididae > Mylopharyngodon > Mylopharyngodon piceus. The sequence continues at coordinate 25,025,098 of CM077460.1, read as the reverse complement.
AAAATCATTCAGTCACTGTTGTAAAGGGTTCAAATATGCAAAAGATGGTGGAAAACTGAAGAATTTTTGGGACCTGGAGATTTTTTCTGAAGAACAGAGCTCAGTTTAACTGCTCAGAATAAACAAGGGACTCATGAACAACCATCACACAACAAAAAAAGTAGATCATCCAGGTAATGACACACAGTATTAAGAATCAATGGTTCACAAACTTTTGAACTGGGTCATTTTAATAAACTCAGCTATTTTTTTGTCTTATGGATTATATGTAAACATCTTTTATGTAAAATATCTTACTCAGGACAGTACTAAATAAAAAATAACATGCATTTTGTATGATCTCTCTTATTTTGTTAACATTTTGCACATTTTCACAGATTCTGCAAGTGGTTCACATACTTTTTCTTGCAACTGTACATAGATAAAACTGAAACAACAGCCGTCCAATGCAAGTATTGTAGTGCTTGTAGCGAAGACTAATTTGCAACACTCATCCCTAAAGCTTAAATCATGAGATATGATGATAAAAGAGCATCATGAAATATGATCTGTGATATATACTATGGAAGCTTGTTTCTGCCACGGAGTAAAAAATATTAAAAAGGTAATTGCGACTTTTTATCTCACAATTCTGACTTTTTTTCTCGCAGTTGTAAGTTAACATCTCACAATTCTGAATTTTTTTGTTGCGATTGCGAGTTTATATCTCACGATTTTGACTTTTTTGTTGCAATTGCAAGTTTATCTCACAAATCTTAAGAAAAGAATCTCACAATTCTTAGAAAAAAAAGTTATATAAACTCACAATTCTTCTGACTTTTTCGTGCATTTGCGGGTTTATATATCGCAATTTTGACTTTATTTCTCGTAATTCTGAAAAAAAAATCAGAATTATGCGATATAAACTCGGAATTGTGAGGAAAAAAAGTCAGAATTGCAGTTACCTTTTTAACTTTTTTTTTTTTTTATTCCGTGGCAGAAACGAGCTGCCATAATATTCTGTGAACAACACTTTTGTTTCAGTTTTTAATCAAATAGTTGTGGAGTCTTGACACTCTCACGGTGAGATGTTCAACCTGCCATCTCTTCCTTAACATGATTTCCGTCATGAGCTGATAGTCAGAAGTCCAGTGTGGTTTTGTTTGCTGCAAAAATGACCTTTGCTTTTGTTTATGGTTCCTGCTCTCATACATTAACCAGCCTGTGATCTTCAGAACGCAGCGTGAAGTGACATTTCCTCTTAAGCACGCTAATGCAGCCTAATGATAACTGTTATGTCTGTCAGATTTACATTTATGTCTGTCAGATTTACATTTATGTCTGTTAGATTAACATTTATGCATGTTGGCAGACATTACAACGGCTTTTGCGGTGCATTCTGGGACATGAGTTTGTGTGTTTCTTAGGACAAAATGATATGGAGCCCAACCTGCTCAGCCTTTATATTTTCTGTTTTATTTGTTCACAAATAAACATAGGCACAGACAAAAATCAATCATCTAACCCAGTGCTGAAGAAAACAAACAAATACTAGAGAAATGTTTTTTTCTGGCAACCTTTTGGTCTCGTACCGAGAGCCCATATTTGATTCTGAATGGTGTTTTCCTGTTTAAACACCTGTATAAAGGTATGACAGCAAACCCTTGCCCTCTGTATACCTCTGTTTCCTGCTCAGCAGTATCTGAAGTATGGTTTTGTCTATTTTCAGTGATAACGTATGCCGTTTGCTTCCATCAGATGAAGAATAAGACAAGCCCTATTTCTTAAAAACAATTTTAGGAAAACATGTTTGGCTGGAGAAAAAGTTGTGGTTGCTAGGGTGTTGCTAAGGTGAAGCAGTTGCTCAGGCGTTGCTAGTTTGCTCTAATTGTTTACTGGTTTCTATTTATGACTCGAGTCCCTCCTTCAATGTAATGTTGCTTTTCATCTCATGGCAAAATTACTTTAATTACATTTCTGATTACCGTTCTCATCTTTCTTGAAGTCTACATTTAAGACAGGTCCAACTTCTACTTGAATGTTGTGACTATATACAGTACCATTCAAAATTTTTTGGTCGTTAAGATTAGCCTCTTATACTCACTGAGGCTGCATTTATTTGATCACAAACGGTGTTGAATATGTTTATTAGCTATTCAAAGATTTGTTTAAAAGATATAAATGCATAGCTATCTGCTGAATGCTGGTGGTAAATGAGAAAGTATCATAGTGTTGGCCTTTCTGTTACTAATAATATAAAAGTAAACACTGCAATATTTTTTTTCATATACCGTTTACTTTGTTTCTTTGTAAAAACAAAAAAATGAAAGACAAATGTAAGTTTAAGTAAAGATATTTTTGCTTATTAGTATGGTTGCAATTGGATCATTTAAAGGTCAGCAACAAAGACATTGGTTAATAAAGTGAAATTAAATACATAAAGTATATTTGTGTAATTTTAACATTTAATTATTGCAGGTTTGAGTAGGGTTGTCAAAAGGACCGACTTCAGTATCAAGTCGGTACTGAAAATTTTAAAAATTTGACAATACCAGCATTTCCCCCTATAGCATTTTGAGCGCTGTTGAGCAGATTCTTAAACACCTCTGATTGGCCATTGTGTTCACGTGCTCAACAGATATGTCTGTGATTGGCTACAATGGTCAACACTTCAAAAACATGTTGTAAATAGACATCTTTGACGCTCTTCACTGAGCACTTACACAGATACACACGGGAGCGTTTGAAAGCAGGCTAAAATATCCGCTGATGGACGGATCCGCTGATAGACCCCTGCTGTGTCCCCAAAAGCACCCCAAAAAGTGCTGTTTTGGGGTCTATCTCTTTACATGAAACTGAGCTGCTGCTTCCTGCCCCGTTTCCAGAAGAGGGTGGAGCCTTTACATCTCTGCTTTGCATACGGCAACAAGAAATCAGAAGAATGACTGACTATAGCCCTATTTGGACGGGACTAGTTTTACATGGGGAGGTGGGGTAAAGTAATTATTACCAAAGCTTCTCAGTGATTTTAGTCCCGTCCGAATGTGCCATCTCAGTAATAATTACGGACAATGTCAGTAAAGATTACGGCGACTTTTACCTTCTGTAAAAAGGTCCGGAAAAATTACCTCAGGTAATACTAATCCCGTTTGAATAGACCTGCTGTAAATATGTACAGTAAAATTCTGTCATTTCCTGTTTAAAAGTTTGAAAGCATGGAGGCGCTTGAAGAAACGTTCAGTTGTGTTGTAGGTGGTGGAACAACTCTGTGGCAAACCTCAAGTATTTTCCACATACCATTCAGATCAAAAAGAAGGTCGAAAGCACTTGTCAGAGGCACATAACTAATTTTAGCTTTAGCTAAGTGCCTATTACCAACTGAATCCAATCAGAATTTAATTAATAAATCGTTTGACAGAACCTAACTGTTATATATAATTTATATATTTAGATTATATGTGTTTGCGCACATGGTATCAGGAAGCAATGTATACCCACATGACGACAGGGAGGTGACGGCGGCGCGTAAATCGAGTTACCCCTCCCACTTCTGCTAGTTTTACTCATAGACTGTAAAAAAGGTTTTACTGAGATTTCTCATCCCGTGCGAATTGGCCATTAATATTACAGACATCCTGTGGTAAAATTACATTACTCCACCTCCCCATGTAAAACTAATCCCGTCTGAATAGGGCTTATGACTGACAACGGAAGTACCGGTGTACCAGCAAAACCTGCCTGGAATTGTCCCTCGCTCAGAAAGCAATCTGGAGTAAAATGATTCGTGCAGACATAAACAAATTCAGGTAAATTCGGTGGCACATTACCAGTGACGCGTCCTCAGTGGCTCCGATGTCGGGAGAAAATGAAGATTCTAATGTTCACTTTTACATTCAACAACAAAACACCTGCATTGCTTACGAGACATTGTTGCTACAGCTGCTCGAGCACGGAGAAAATGGAGGACAGTGTACAACTGGTTGAGGGTGGAAACTATGCTAATACGGGACAGTCCATCAGCGGTCGTGGGTGGGGCCTGAGCAGTATAACATAATCAAAACGGCCTAATTGAGACTGTTTAGGTTTTTTGTGGATTAAAAAAAAAGGGGTGGGTGGATTTTTATTGTAGGGTGGTTGTGTACACACACTGATAAGACACAGTTATATGCAAACATCATGTAAAAGTGAATTTTGCATAATAGGTCCCCTTTAAGAATCCGCTCAAAAGTGCCCAAAATGCTAGAGGGATTTCCTGGTATCGTCACATTTTTAAAATTTCAGTACCGACTTGGTACCGAATACTTTTGACAACCCTAGGTTTGAGTAATATTCTGAGTTTGCATTTCACTGTTTTTATTCAAATTGAGGAATACTGAATCTGTTTTGTCCAAGTGAGATGAGTAAATGTTCACATTTAGTCCAGAGCTACAATAACTATCATGTTTACACAGCACATAGAACGCCATTTATCCACAATTTCTCTCAACATGTGTACAGGAGAGCTGTCAGTCATTAAATGGTAAAACTAAGTAACTTGCTTTATTTATTTAAAAAAGTAATCTGATTACGTAACTTGCATTGCTTGTAATGTGTTACCCCCAACACTGATCTAAAGTACATAAAAACTGTGATATTATGAAATATTATCACAAAATTTAAAAATAACTGTTTTCTATTGTAATATATTTTAAAATGTAACTTATTCCTGTGTAGACATGTGCCGATATTCGGTAATGCAATATATCACGATAATGAATATGCACAATATTGTTATCGTGGGCACTTCAAAATACCGTAAATAATAATTTATTACCAATTATTAAAAATTTTATAATACATTTAAGAATACTTTCCCCATCAGCCGTATAAAATGCACAGCACCGCTGTTTTCTGCGTCAAAGGGACACGCGCTCAGATGTAAACAAGCCCAACCTGCATGAGAAGCACATGGCGGAACGAGTGTAACAGCAGAATGCAGCGGTTACCCCGGAAACCCCCGCAAACAAAGCAACTGCGCTAGTGAAGTTTTTAAAAATGCTTCAAACAGCCATTCATTTTTTTGTAATCTCAATGTTGTTCATCACAGCACCAAATACTTAATACTTAAAGACTTAATAGGCTATTTATTTTCAAACTTAAACATTTTTATATTTTAATCTGGACTACAACATGCCCTAATGATTAGAAATGTTCTGATTATTTGTTATTGTTCAGTAAAACTTTGAGACATACGGCTTCATTAGTTAACATGTTAATTCATTATTACCAAACTGACAATGAAAAATACTTATAAAGCATTAATTATTCTTAGTTAATGTTAATTTCTTAGTTACTGTTTAATAACATTACTAAAATCAAAAGAACTTATTTAATGGACCTGAGATAAAACTAACAATGATCAGTTGTATTTCTTAACTAACATTAACAAAAAATAATACTTTCTGTAACAAATGTAGCTATTGCTCAATCTTAGTTAATGCATTAAATAATGAGACCTTATTGTAAAGTGTTACCTGTTGTTTTTTATAGCCTAATTCTTTTGCACTTTAATCTGTTTGAAAATTTTACTTTATATATTTTTTGTGTATTGTATTATTGTATTTAAACATTCAGAGTTCTTTTTGTTATTACAAAAAGAGTTCTTAAACCTGTTATACTATGACAACACTTTTTTTTTTTTGCATCTTATTTCAATATCATGATAATACCATATACCATGATAAAAGCTTCAGCAATTAATCGCAACATGAAAATTTGATACCGTCACATTCCTATTCCTGTGATGGAAAAGCTGAATTTTCAGCATCATTACTCCGGTCTTCAGTGTCACATGATCCTTCAGAAATCATTCTAATTTGCTGATTTGCTCCTCAAGAAACATTTCTTATTATTATCATCTTATTTTTGCGGAAACCATGATTACATTATTTCAGGATTCTTTTATGGATTGAAAGTTCAATAGAACAGCGTTTATTTAAAATACAAATCTTTTGTAACATTATAAATATCTTTACTATAACTTTTGATCAATTTAATGCATCATTGTAAATGTATTCATTTCTTTCTTTCTTTTCTTTTTTTTTCTTTTTTTAAACATACTGACTTAAAACTTTTAAGCGCTATTGTAAGAACCAAAATGGCAGGAATGCCAGGAGTTAAAGGGTAGTTAGGTTGATTATACATCAATGTTTAATTTTTATTGATTTGAACAGACCTGTAACCCTAACCCCAAGTATGAGCAATAGTAATAGTAGGCTAATATTATTAAACTTAGCAAACACTACTAACAAGTACCCTTTATTTGAAAGTGTCAAAGTCCTGCATTTTGCAGTGGTTACTTTTTGCATTGAATTAAATCCAGTTTGTCAGAAACTAGCAGGTCATTGGATCAGGTAATTTTCTCTTGGGTTGTGAGAGAAAAACACTGATGTTTCCAATTCAGACAGTAATAAAATAGGCAGCTAGCACCTCCTAAAAAACAAAATGACATTACAACCTCATAAAAACAATTATTATCCAAACTGGGTTAGAGTCTCCATGATCAGTGTTAGTGATTTTAAGATGGAAACATCCACCAAGTGTTGCAACTTTGCTGTCTGCCTGAATGACAAAAATGCCAGATGGACAAATGTCTACATGGCAGATGAGTGAATGAAACAGAGTTGAAAACAACTGAAGGAAGAACCGGACAGACTGAATGAAGCTTGCATGTGAAAAGTGCTCTCTTTTCATATGGTCTGTTTACTCAAGCAGTTTAATAGAAGCTGGTCTTTGTGTTTCCTGGTTACAGTCATGATCCCATAAACACACACACACGCCCCCTCTGAGATAATGATAGACTGCACAGAGTCAGTGAACACACACACACATGCTGGAGTGTGACAGCAGCAGTTGTCTTGTGAATGGGATGGAGCTACTTGTGTGCTGACCTTTGACCCAGTTAAGACCAGTGATTATCAGGGCTTGTCCTTCAATGATGCTATAAACGGCTCTTACAGGGCTGTGCTCTATTTATATACGTACACACACGTACAGTACTTATCCATTAGTCCTATTTAAAGAAGCACAATTATGATTCTTAATGATGCTTAGTATTATAAAGCTCTCTGAGATCAGGTCAGAACTTCTACACACTTGTGCTGTTGCGCATAAAGCAGATGTTAATGAATTGAATTTGCCTGCACATCTGTAGGTTCTGAGCTCCGTAAATCATCTTGGCTGCTTTCTTTTGCCTTGTTATCCTTTTGCCGTCTCGTCTGGTTTGCAGGATCGGAGGGCACTGCAGGATGTATACACACACACATTGCAAGTGTGAGGGAGAGGAGATAAGGACAGCGGGATACAAAATTAAGTGTGAGAGAAAAGTAAGAAAATTGAGATAGTGGGGTGTGAAAGAGAAAAATGTGTTAAAGAGAGAGAGAGAGAGAGAGGGAGATTGGAAAGCGCAGTGCTGTCTCACTCACAAATACCCTCTTTCCTCACCATGGTAACAGTCCCTATCCGATCCTTGCAGGAACTCGAGTTCCTGTTGTGAAGGATTATTTGACTACTGAAATGCACAAGATATTAGACGAGTAAGAAGAAATGCAGAGACATCTGTTCAAATGATCAAGTCAGATCATCTTTCAGGGTTTAAAAACACATTTTTAAGCATTATGCAATTTATGCAAGTTATGCATTAATATCAATGTAATTCCTGTGAAGCTTTAGCTGGTGGTGGCCTGAGTTGAAGGATATAACTTTGCATAGGCAGAGATGGTTATCGCTCAAGTCTTGTGCTAACGCATGGAGGTTGATGTGTAGGTGTTATCTGAAGTAGTAGCTTTGTTCCAAAACCTAGATTGAGTTGCCCACCTAGACAGCATTTTCTTTCAGAGTTTTTTTTTTTTTTTTTTTTTTTTTTGATATTTATAAATCACATATAACAATCCCCCAACCCTCACCATCAAATATCTAGAGTAGCGTCCATACTGTCCATTAATTCAGATAGGAATTGTAAGAGAAGAACCGAGCATACATATATACGTCAACATACATCAACCTCCAGCCATATATAAAAAGAGTCACATGCACATACACTTGGGGAAAAAAAAAAGAAGAAGCCAATAACAGGGCATTATTTAAACAGACTTATCAACATAGTCAATAAAAGGGTGCCACAGCTTAAAAAAATGTTAATGAATACCTAATTTTTTCAAGGCAGAGAGAAGACATCATATCTCTAATCCATTGAATATGGGTGGGTGGGAAGGGATCTTTCCATTTTAATAGTATCGCTCTACGTGCTAACAAGGAAGAGAAAGCAAGGACTTTACACATAGATGCTGACAGCCACGACTCATCTGGAGCTACTACAAATAATGCCACCAGAGGTATATATGCCACCTAAGGCAATATGTATCCTTCATGGAGAAACTGACTCCAGAATGCAAGGCAACAAGATCAGTAAAAAGATAAGATTTTATATTATAATAAAAAGAATTGATATATATATATTTTTTTTTTTGTCATTAAGTTGAAGCAAACTGTTTTACCCAGTATTTGTGTTAAAAATGTATTTTTTGTGTACGTTAAAGTTTGGCAGGGATGACGTCATTTTGTAGGCCAGCCCATAATTTGAAGAGCATCATCCTGGTTCCCTCCACAAAAACAAACTAAATTTTTCTATCAGCTTTGTAAACAACAAAATTCTTACATGTTTTCTTCATCAAGATAAAATTCACATATGAACACAACTTGAAGCCTAAATGCAATCGGCAGAAGTATAAAGCTAAATGTAGACTATAAACAAACTACACCATGGTTGCACTGTCAGTGTCACCATTAGCTTCCGACAACTCAGTTTTTATTTAAAATCTACATGTTGGAAAGTTTGAGTGAAAATAATTTGCAAGAGCATGATTATAAACAAAACGAGGCTGTAAAAGTGGACTGGTAAGTAGATGAGTTTACCTGTTCGGTGGGATGTTTAATTTTCCAGAAAACCTCTGTAGTTCCATTTAGCTACTTGGTGGCAACTGCTTTTTAAGACAAGGGGTATTACTAGATGTATTTTATGTTCTAGAATAAAATATGAAAAAACCTTGAGCTTGTGTTGACCACAAACCATATTTCAGACATCTACCAGAAAACCTGTTCAAAAAAACTAACTTCTAGGTTTTTGGACTCATTCCTGCTGCACTCTATTAGATTATCTTCTTGTTAGCTTAGCAACCATGCTAACACAACAATGCCTTAGAAGGCTGCTGCCTATGTAGACAGCAATACAGGTTTGAAAGGTTTAAAAATTTGCTTCTTTGCTAGGCTTGTAAATGCATGTTTTGTTTTGTTTTGTTTTTACAAATTGAGGGGTTAGGCAGCATTATTTTCAGTGGAAATTGACAACATCTCAAGCTTGAGCATGTTATTTCTTGAAATAGACAATAACAGATATATAAATGTTTACAGGAGAGAGAGAATATCCTGCATACTAGAAGTCGATTATTATGGCAAGTCAAATGGACAGGATGTCTAGCCCATGTGATTAGAGTGAGCTCAGTGTTGTGGCTGTAGGTCATATGCCTGGCATTAGTGAGGGTTTGGTTTGCCCAGTCTCTTTGCCAGAGTCTATGAATTCATAACCATTTCTGAAAGAAGCCTTAGGGATAAGACTGTTAGTACTAAGTAGTCATTTATCAGATGCTGAAGTTATTAAAGTCACAATGAAATCAAAATTGACAATTCTTATTGGAATATTGCAGTGTTTATTATAAATTAATTATCCGTGCACATAATTTTTTTTTAATTCATGTGCCTTGTAATCTATCAAAATAACTTCCCCTCCCTTTTGCAGCAACATCTCTTATCAGATATTTTGTACTGGCGTGAGTGCGGGGCAACCTGCAAACCACAACCATCCAATCAATTTCCAATGCGCAAAGTCAAGTCCCGCCCTACATTTATTCTTGTTCGAGAGGCTGTTTCACTCTGATACTCATCAATAGGGAAGAAAAGATTATCGCAACTTCTGTTTCATGTTGACTTTAAACTGTAATCGCACTGATTTTACAAGAACAAACAAATCAAGTAACTATATTATCATGCAGGACTCATTCAGGTGTGCAGGTTACAACAAAATAGTTTCCCCCAGGGCATGCAATACAGCATGCACAGCATAAAAGACTACTTAGAGTTAATGTTTAATGCTTTAGAAAGAAAAAACACTTTAAATGGCATCTTGACATGCATGAGTAGGAGAATGTGACTGAATCGCCCCACACCCTTCCAGCCGAAGAGGGCATCAGGAGCGAGGCAGTGTCTGTTCTGTGGCGTGATCTCTAAATAAACAGGGTGTGCCACCTTTGGCCAGATCCAGACATCTGTGTCTTGCCTCTGGATCCCAAATGAATGGGGCTTTTCTTTTGCACACACACATAAATACATTCTACTTTTCTCTTCTTATATTCTCACTTTTTTGAGTTTGGAAAAGTCAAAAACAGACTCTTTTTATGTTGTCCATGTTTCTTAGTGGTCAGCTGTTGAGAGTTGTTTTTTGGCATGGATGTGCATAGCTGTGTTCTGATGATCTCACCGAGAGGAATTTTTGAGCATGATTTCCTGTTCTGGATTTCTGAGTGTAACAGCTTAAGCATTGAACACACAAATGGCCACATTGAGTCGTGACACAGTCCAGTCACGTCAATTAAAGCATCACGTGTTTCATAAACTCATTAGATTGCCGCCGGCTGTTGATCGAGATTTCATTCTGACCGTAATAATTGGGGTGAAAGGGTTTGTTTGTGGACGTTCCTAAGGAGCATTGTTCTAGGTCAAGCTACTCTGTTTTCAGGAATGTTGGAATGTGTACCAGGTTGGCGATTCCTGTTTGAATGTGGACAGGCCAGTTTGTTAGTCGTCAGGTGTCTCGTGTTGCACCTGATATAATCCACCCACTAACCTGAAACGTTTGGACACACCTTAGATAACTGTTGATAGCTAAATGCATTCCTTTAACTCAAGGTCATGGGTTTGATTCACAGGGAATGCATGAACTGATAAAATGTACACATGAATACAATGCAAGTCACTATAGACAAAAGCATCTGCTAAATGCAGAAATGTAAATGCTAAGGTACATTGAGCAGAAGATTGTATCTCCATGAATAATTTTTTCCCATTATTAACACCTTCCATTTTCTTTCTTTGTTGTTTTCTGAAACCTGTAGAAGGACCCGGACTATCTGAAACTCTGGTTGGAGATCTTCATCGGCTCCTATGAGAGATGCCTGGATGTGGATTTCGAGAAACCGCCAACCAGGTAGACTTTACTGCAGTCTAGCTACGTTCATCAATCAGTCTGACCCTCTCACAGATGCAGCTCATGAAGACAGATCAGGAATGGGGTTATTAGTTCTGGGGTTATTATATGGGGTTATTAGGTCCTTGTGACAACTCTTCAAGGGTTAGTTCACCCAAAAATGAAAATTCTGTCATTAATTGCTCACCCTCATATCGTAAGACTTTCGTTCATCTTCGGAACACAAATAAAGTTCTTTTTGATGAAATCTGAGAGCTTTCTGTCCCTCCATTGACAGCCTATGCAACCACCACTTTTAAGGCCCAGAAAGGTTGTAAAGACATCATTAAAGTAATTAATGTGACTCCGGTGGTTTAACCTCAATTTAGTAAAGTGACGCAAGTGCTTTGTTTGCACAAAAATAAAACATAATTTCCCACTTTATTTACAAAATATTAATCTCCAACGCACGTTCATGCAACGTCTGCTCTCGTGTCAACACAACACGCATGCGTCGTGGTGCTCTCATGAACACGTGTTGGAGATTAAAGGGTTAATTCACCCAAAAATGAAAATTCTGTCATTAATTACTCACCCTCATGTTGTTCCACACCCATAAAACCTTTGTTCATCTTCAGAACACAAATTAAGATATTTTTGATAAAATCCGATGGCTCAGTGAGGCCTGCATTGACAGCATGTTAATTTACACTTTCAAATGCCCAGAAAGGTACTAAAAATATATTTAAAACAGTTCATGTGACTACAGTGGTTCAACCTTAATGTTGTGAAGTGACGAGAATTCTTTTTGTGCACTAAAAAAACAAAATAATGACTTTATTCAACAATATCTAGTGATGGGCGATTTCAAAACACTGCTTCATGAAGCTTCGAAGCTTTACAAATCTTTTGTTTCAAGTCAGTGGTTCGGAGCGCCAAAGTTACGTGACTTCAGTAAACAAGGCTTCGTTGCATCATAAATGTTTCGAAATTTCAATGGTTCACATGACTTTGGCCGTTTGATACACGCTCTGAACCACTGATTCGATTTGTAAAGCTTCGAAGCTTCATGAAGCAGTGTTTTGAAATCGCTCATGTTGAATAAAGTCGTTATTTTGTTTTTTTTTGTTTTTAATTTTTCATTAAATTAAAGTTAAACCACTGGAGTCACATGGACTACTTTAATGATGTCTTTACTACCTTTCTTGGGCTTGAAAGTGGTAGTGGCGTAGCTGTCAATGGAGAAACAGAAAGCTCTCAGCTATCTTCATTTGTGTTCCGAAGATGAATGAAAGTCTTATGGATTTGGAACGACATGAGGGTGAGTAATTAATGACAGAATTTTCATTTTTGGGTGAACTAACCCTTTCAGCTTTTTCTTGATTAAGGTCTTGCATATCCAGACTTTTGACTGTTAGCATCAAGTCTGGTCCACTGACTAGTCAGTTTTGAAAATGTGTAGTTTCGCATCCTGAATCACTTGGCCTCCCTGAAACTGTGTAGAAGCAGAGATGGTCATCTGGTACACATACGAATGGGAGAAATCATAATGCTTAATATGGCGGCTGTAGCCATGTGTGTCTGTGTACATGTGCATATATGTGTCTGTGGATAATGAGCCATAGTTAACGGACGCCCTGCCATCAACGTCATGTTATGATGCAAGTGAGTGGTAATACAGAGAATTCAGTCAGCCCAGTCTCTGTGTGTGTGTGCATGAATTCATGGAAAAAATAAGAGAAGGGAACTAGATAAAAGGGGGAGGGGGAAGAGATTTACAGAAGGACAGAAGGAGAGAGCGAAAGAGGGTAAGTGTTGAAGGATTTATGTGGCAGCAGTGCAGAGTGTGTGGCATGAGAAAATCACTCTGGCTTTCCCAGCTGTGGTCATGTGATCACGAAGTGCTTAGACTGTCAGATGACATTACGTAATGCAGAGCGAGAGGAGAGCCAGGAACCGACAGACAGAGAGAGAGAGAGGAGAGAGAGAGAGATTGGATTGTAATGGGTTTATTTGCCTCAGTGCTCTCTCTGCTTCACAGCTGTGTTGCTCTTGCACAGATCTGCTTCATTACAGTAGAGTTCTCTCAGTCTTTCTGGTGATGGAAGAACACACTCTTGTAATGCAGTGCTTGCCTTCACATTCATGATTGCAGAATTACAAATGCCAGAGTTGCTATAAAGTAGTCAGTTAAAAAATGACAGTTATGTCATCAGTTGCTCATTCAAAACCAATATGCTGGTCTTCATTTTCCAAGCAATTGACCCTTCGCAAAGACCCGCCCCTCTTAGTTACTGTTGCTTTGTCCAACAAGCCATGGCGCTGTCACGCCACACAGAGTGAAAAATACATCGCGGAGCAAAGAGGACACTGACAACATGTCGACAGACAAGACAGAGCAGGTTACTTATGATATTAAACAAAGTCCCAGCTTTCAAATTGTGTAATTTGTTAAGAAATTCGACAATAAAAACCGTTTTGTGGCTCTTTAATGTGTCGTGACAGATTGCTGTAGCGCCTCAGTTCAAGCGGCTCGTGAACCGATCATCTCTTCCTACTAGTTAATTTATAGCATCAAATAAACATGAATGAACATGAGAAGGAATGTTGTTTCAAATGCGGAAAGACCATTTTTCAAGTTCAAGTCCACCGAGGTTAATCTTCTAACTCCTGACTGTTTTGTCGGACAAAATGGCGGATTCGGCGTTATGATTGGTTAGATCGCTTGTCAATCAAACTCCCAGCGAAGGGTCAATTACACTGTAATTTTTTTTTTTCAAAAATTGTAAATAAAACTTTTAAGATTAGTGGATTACTGGAATTGTTCTGTTTATTTTTATTTGGTAAGACTTTACAATAAGATTCCATTTGTTAACATAAGTTAAAGGGTTAGTTCACCCAAAAATGAAATTTCCGTCATTAATTACTCACCCTCATGTCGTTCCACACCCGTAAGACCTTCGCTCATCTTCGGAACACAAAGTAAGATATTTTTGATGAAATCCAAGGTTTTTTTTTTTTTTTTTTTTTTTTATCCCCCATAGAAAGCAACGTAATTACCATCATTCAAGGTCCAGAAAAGCATTAAAGACATGTTAAAATAGTCCATGTGACTGCAGTGGTTCAACCTGTTATAAAGCGATGAGAATACTTTTTGTGCTCAAAAACAAAACAAAAATAATGACTTTATTCAACAATTTCTTCTGTACCCTGTCAGACTCATACGCAGTTGACGCAGTGAACGCAGTGCAGAGCTTCCGTGTTTACGTCCAAACGCCAGTTCAGTATTGGCCAGCTCCTGCGTCAGCATCACACGCATGCGTTGTGCTGATCACGTGAACAGCGTCGGGCAATAATGAGTCGGTGTTCTGACGTAGAACCTGGAAGCACTGAACGTAAACATTGTAGGAGAATTACACAGAAGAGAAGATATTGTTGAATAAAGTTGTTATTTTTGTTTTGTTTTTTTGCACAAAAAGTATTCTCGTCGCTTCATAAAATTAAGGTTGAACCACTGCAGTCACATGAACTATTTTAACCATGTCTTTAGTACCTTTCTGGGCCTTGAAATTGGTTATGATGTTGCTGTTTCTAGGGAGGTCAGAAAGCTCTGACTTCATCAAAAATATCTTAATTTGTTTTCCGAAGATGAGTGAAGGTTTTATGAGTGTGGAACGACATGAGGGTGACAGAATTTTCATTTTTGGTTGAACTAACCCTTTAATCTTAGTTGGTGTTAATTTTAACATTTACCAATACATTATTCAACTTAAATTAATATTATTTAATGGACTTGAGCTAACATGAACTAACAATGAGTTGAATTTTTATTGACTAACATGCTTTAATACATGCTGTAACATATATTGCTCATTGTTCGTTAATATTAGTAACTGCATTAATTAATATTAATGAATAGATCATTTTTTTCAGCGTAGTTTAACATCACAAAATGACACCATATAAGTTTCATACTCAAAACATATGGACCATTGAAAAATGTTTTTGCATTTATAATGGTTTTGCAGGTTGGAGGAGACGCCCCCCGTCATGACGCTGCTCCCTGATAACATCCTGCAGGTGTTGCGTCTGCAGCTGCTGCAGTGTGTGCAGAAAGCGTCTGAGGGGCTGGAGCCCGAGCAGCAGACGTTAGCCCTCCTGCTCCTCAAGTTCCTCATCGTCATCTGCAGGTCAGACTCTGAGACGTCACACCAGTGTCCTGATGGGAGAAAACTTTATGACTAAGAAAAACACATTACAGAAACCGATCGGTATTATGGTTAGAAAGGCTAACTAACTAAAGAAAAAATCATTTTAACAGTCTCTTATGAAAATATTAAGTGTATCGAAATTCAGTGAAAACAGAAACTGGACACCCGTGGTCCTGCTGAATGTTTCATGAGTTCTCCGATCACCTGCTGCTGAAGGTTCATGTGTGGTTTCCACTTTCAGCGACACCTTGAGACTTTTCATGGTCTGACAGTGCGATTGCTCGAATGGCAGCTGCTGCTCATTTGTACACACACTCTTAAATAAATGCTGTTCTTTTGAACTTTCTCTTCATCAAAGAATCCTGTATCATGGTTTCTACAAAAATTTGAAGCAGCGTAACTGTTTTCAACATTGATAATAATAAGAAATGTTTCTTGAGCAGCAAATCAACATATTAGAATGATTTCTGAAGGATCATGTGACACTGAAGTCTGGAGTAATGATGCTGAAAATTCAGCTTTGCATCACAGAAATAAATTATATTTAAAAATATATTCAACTAGAAGACAGGTATTTAAAATTGCAATAATATTTCATAATTTTACTGTTTTTATTGTATTTTTGATCCAATAAACTCAGCCTTGATGAGCAGAAGAGACTTCTTTCAAAAACATTTAGCAATCTTAGGGACCCCAAACGTATGAATGATAGTGTAGCTCCTGGGGCAAATTTGTCTTCTTCAGCAAACATTTCACATGCACGTCCACTCAGAAAAATGTTGTTGTAATTTGTCCACACACACACACACACACACACACTGTAGCGTCAGCTCTATGTCCAGCTTCAGCAGCAGTCAGTGTGTGATGTATGATCATAGGGGTGGCAGGGGAATCTCTCTGACAGCTAGAACTAATGGTCCTGTCATACGGCGGTCTATCCAATACAGTTTCAAACATGCACACACAGTTTCTCCACACTGACAGCTGTGTGATCTGTTTGACAGGAACCTGTCAAATGTGGAGGAGGTCGGCGCCTGTTCCTACATAAACCACATCATCACCATGACGACGCTTTATATCCAACAGGTCTGTAACTCCCTCTAAAACCAAACTTTCTGTTTATCCATTCTTCCATTTCTTTTTTTCTTACTGTCAAAAACTGTCCTATGTTTTTACCTTTTCATCTCCTCTTTCCTCTTTCCTTTGCTTTTCCTCTTCCCTTTCCTGTCATTTCCTCTCCTTTTCCTTTCTGTTTCCTCTTCCCTTACCTTTCCTCTTTTTTTCATCTTTTTCCTGTTCTTTCCTCTTCTTTTTGTTTCATTATTCTTATTCCCTTTGTTCTACTCTTCCATTCTCCTGTCATTTCCACTTCCTTTCCTTTTCGTTTCCCTCTCCCCTTTCCTCTTTTCTTTCCTTGTTTCTTTTTTGTCCTTTCTGTTTCCTCTTTTCTCTACTTTTTTTTTTGCCCTTTTCCTGTCCTCTTCTTTTCCTTTTCTCTTACTTTTCTCTCATCTTCCATTTCCTGTTTTCAGCTATCTATTCCTTTCATTTTCATTTTATCTGTATTCCTGTACTATTTCCTGTACCACTTTTGTCTTTCGTTTCCTCTCTATTTCCTCTTCCCTTTCCTTTTCTTCATTTCTTTCCTCATTTCTTCTTTTTTGTTATTTCCGTTTCCTCTTCCATTTCCTCTACTCTTTTTTGTCCTCTTCATTTTCCCATTCCTTTTCCTTTCCTCTTCCTTTCCTTTTTCTCTCATTTTCTCTTCCTTTCCATCTTCCTGATTCTTTCTCTGTATTCCTCTACCATTTTTGTCTTTCTTTTCCTCTTTTTCTTCTTCTCTTTCCTATTCTTCATTTTTTCTTTGTTGTCCTTTCTGTTTCCTCTTCCGTTTTCCTGTCCTCTTCTTTCCTTTCCCCTTACTTTACTCTCCTCTTCCTCTTCCCCTTTTCCTGATTTCATCTTTCTCTTCCTTTCCTTTTCATTTTTTTCTCTCATTTCCTCTTCCTCTTCATCTTCCTTATCTTCTTCTGTATTCTTTCTCTGTATTCCTCTACTATTTTCTTTCATATTTCTTTTCCTCTCTTCTTCCTCATCTTCTTCCTTTTCCTCTTCCTCAGTAATAAAGTAAATCAACAATTCTGTCTCTCTATTTAGCTGAAGAGTAAGACGAAAGAGAAGGAGCTGGCTGATCAGACACAAGCTGAGGAGTTTGTCCGTCATGCTTTGGCCTTCTGTGAGAGTCTGTATGATCCCTATCACAACTGGAGGCATCGCATTCACGGGTGAGATATGCAACCAACGCCTCAATTGTTAATCTCTTTGTACAGGCACGCACTAATCCAGAAGTTTCCTCATACACACTGAATAGGGCATTATTAGGCTGCTAATCTGTAGAATAAACCAGTGTTGTTTGGAGAGCTGGAATGTTTAAAATAGCTTTGTAGAGTCAATGTTAAATGAAAATCATTTACTGAAAAAGTAAATCATTGACTTTCTTAATATATATTCCTGGTCCTCTTGTGAATGTTTTGTCAGTGCATGTTATTTTAAAGAACAAAAAGTTTATATTTCTAATCTTTCATCAAAATGTTTGAACTTTTCACCTCTGAAAATACTTCACTTAGAAAAACATTGCATTGTCTGCAGTTAAATGCTTTGTAAATGACAGGCCAGTGAAGAATCTGTATTGTGAGGGTTTATGTTACAAGTCAGGGTGTATGTGTTGCTATATGTGCTATGTGCTAACCCAAAACACTCAATCCAGTGCAGTTCCCTGTTATTCAGTAACATGAGATACACACCGTCAAATGAGGTGAATGCATATACAGTGAAAAACACAGCTGTGTTTGACCAATAAACACATGTAGTCTGGTTCTACAAGTTTTGTGAAGGGCTTTTCTCCTTCCACTCTGTGTGTATGTGTGTGTGTGTGTGTGTGTTTCAAGGGTTATTTAAGGGCAGGTAACATGGCTAGAGAAATTAACCTGGGTTCCTGGCACACGTCACTGAAAGTAACAAAATACTGGGGACAAAATGAACCTGTATTGAATTAATTTATGTTATTTAACATTTTATATCTGTCATAATGTTTCATTATTTATTGTTTATTATTATTAATTATTTAAAGTAGTATATTATGATTAAAACAATCAATATTTATATTATTAAAATATTAAAATAGGCCAACTTAATATATGGCAGGGTTTCCCAAATTGGGGTTTGCAAACCCAATGAGGTTTTAATTTTAAAATAAAAGCAAAATAAAAAGCTTACTAAAAAATATGCAATATTTTATTTGTTGACTCACATGTCATGTGACCATTATCCGATTTCAGAGAACTGTGAGCATTAAAATGTGATGTTAAATTATTTAAAAAAATACCTTCACCAATCTTTGCTCTATGGCATGATTCATGTGTGTGATATTATATTGACACTAACTGAAGTGTGAGTAATGGGTCTGTTTATCTGGTTTGTGTTTGTTTGCTCTTGCAGACAGCAGCTCAGTACTGTGGAAAGAAGCAGACAGAAATTTAAAGCTGCACCGCTTACTGTAGAGTTTGTGCCCTTCTTCTACCGTAAGTCTATCTCTTTGGATGAACCCTGTGGGACGTGTGGTTTGTTTATTTACTGATCAAATCTGCTGTTTTATCATTTAGCCTTCAGCGATGGCACATAACCAGCACTCTCTAAACAAAGCAGTCTCAGTGTTCCTGTGCTTATAACCTCACACTGCTTATCCGTATGTTAATGGCCGAAGCCAGAGACATTAAGTGTCACTCTGTTGCTGACTGTACCTGTGCGTTAATGCAGTCAATACTTCCCTTTCATTCTGTAGAACTGAGGAACGTATGAAAAATATTCTGTACTGAAGAGACAGAGGATAGAAAAGTCTAAGAGGATGCATGCAAGAAAATAATAGAGCAAGTTGTTGCCATTTGTCATTTGCATAAAAAGCTGACACCTCTTCATTTGTGTGTGTGTGTGTGTGTATGTGTTTCAGAATGTTTTCAGGAGAGTGAGCACCTGAAGGACAGTCTTAAATGTTGCCTTTTGCACCTGTTTGGAGCCATCGTCGCGGGTGGACAGGTGAGCTCATATCCACAGGTGTGCACCACTGCAGCAAAAGAGTAGTGTTGAAGTTTTAGATAAAATGATAAAGTGACTTCTCAGTGGTGGTAAAATGAAATTTCCACCAGTCACAATTTGGGATGCAAATAAACATATAAAAGTCATACTTCCTAATTCTGTTTTCTGTGTTTCTTTTAAAGGGTTAGTTCACCAAAAAATGAAATTTCTGGCATTAGGTACTCACCCTCGTGTCCAAACCCGCAAGACCTTCGTTCATCTTCGTAACACAAATTAAGATATTTTTGATGAAATCCGAGAGTTTTTTTTTTTTTAATTCCCCATAGGTAGCAACGTAATTACCGTCATTCAAGGTCCAGAAAGGTATTAAAGACATTGTTAAAATAGTCAATGTGACTACAGTGATTCAACCTTAATGTTGTGAAGCGACGAGAATACTTTTTGCGCGCAAAAACAAAACAAAACATGTTTGCGTCTGAACGCCGGCTCAGTATTGGCCGTTCAGATGTAAACACTGAAGCGCTGCACTGCACTCGCTTCATAACATTAAAGGAATAGTTCACCCAAAAATGAAAGTTCTGTCATCATTTACTCACCCTCATGTTGTTCCAAACCTGTATAAATTTGTTCTTCTTTGTTCTGCTGTACACAAAGGAAGATATAAGGAAGAAATAATTTTTTTTCCTACTATGGTAGTCAATGGGGTGCGAGATCTGCTTGGTTACAAACATTCTTCCAAATATCTTCCTTTGTGCACAGCAGAACAAAGAAATTTATACAGGTTTGGAACAACTTGAGGGGGAGTAAATGATGACAGAATTTTCATTTTTGGGTGAACTATCCCTTTAAGGCTGAACCACTGTAGTCATGTTGACTATTTTAACAATGTCTTTACTACTTTTCTGGACCTTGAATGACAGTAATTACGTTGCTTTCTATGGGGGATAAAAAAAAAACCTCTTGGATTTAATCAAAAATATCTTAATTTGTGTCCCGAAGATGAACGAAGGTCTTATGGGTTTGGAACGACATGAGGGTGAGTAATTAATGACAGAAATTTCATTTTTGGGTGAACTAACTCTTTAATGTCTATTTTTTTCTGAACAGCGTAACGCTCTACTGGCCATCTCGCCGGCCACAATGGAGGTGCTGCTGGGAGTGTTGGGTACAGGCGAGTGTCCGAGCGGAGGTGGAGATGGGGAGGATTGGGACAGCGAGGCTCCAGACAGGAAGGCCCTGTTGACGTTGGGCTGTTTAAGGGAGGTGGTGCACCGGCTCCTGGCCAGCAGCTCCGATCAGAGACAGGTGGAGATCAGCTCCGTGCTGGAGAGCTACTTCAAACTACTCAACTCGGACCCCGCCGCCACAGCGCAGGTCAAAGGTCGTCCGACACCACCCCACTCTCGGCACTGGGAGAGCCGCTTTGTGGCGTTACAGGTGAACATGCTCGGTGAGTAGATCTTCTTTAAAGAGCACCTGTTATGCTTTTTACATTTCCATCTTTCTTTAGTGTGTAATGTTGCTGTTTGAGCATGAAAAAGGTCTGCAAAGTTACAAAGTCACTCCAAAGGGAGTTATTCTCTATATCAGTGCGCACTGTTTCTGAACTCCCTGAAACACCTCCATTGTAGTCTTGAGTTTTCTTCGGGGAACAAACACATCACAATATTCTTCATTTAAATAATTCCTGCCCAAGTCATAAAGGCATATGTAAAAAAGAGGGGCGAGGCCTGGTTGAGTTAGTACTAGTGTGTTGAAACTCGCCGTTATGGTAAGGGCCGTGACATTTCCGAAACACACTTGAAGCGGTTGACCAATCACAAAACACTGCTCCAGCCAACCAATCAGAGCACATTGCGCTTTTCGTCATAGAGACAGGAACTAAACAGAGCATTACTGACAGACTGGGAGGAGAGGTGCTGCAGCAATGTCAATTATGTGAAAAATAATGTGTTTTTTGAACATTCAAGCATGAAAACCTGTTCTAGTAGACCCCAAACACAAAATCAAGACTTTGTAAAAGGGCATAATAGGTCCTTTTTAATCATCTGCTCTTGACTACAGCGCTGTTCTGAATTCTGTTCTCCATTTCGCTCAGAAACCATTCAGGATATGTTTGAATGCACCGACCGGCCAGTTCTGCAGGCCATCTTTCTCAACAGTAACTGCTTTGAGCATCTGACCCGACTCTTGCAGAACAGTAAGGTGAGCTTCCCTTATAACACTACACTACATTACACTGCATTGCATTTGGGTTTACTCAGTTTTGAGTCAACTTAGAGCTCAACAATGACTTTGTCAGGTCCCTTTGTTTTGGAAGCATTCATTTCAGAAAAATCTTCAGTAAAGAGTTCTGAGTCTTGAAACCTTCTAAACCACTCAGAGATGAATCAATATTGATTCAAAGCAACAAAAAAAAGTATTTGAAAATCAGAAAAAAAAGGCCTGTGGGGAAAACAATTTATACTTGGTGTCTTTTATGAGGGAATGAATGAACTACTATTCCCATGAAAAAACCATTGTGAATACTTTATTATCTGGGTTTTTGTGTCTTCTTAAAGGGATAGTTCACCCAAAAATGAAAATTTGATGTTTATCTGCTTACCCCAGGGCATCCAAGATGTAGGTGACTTTGTTTCTTCAGTAGAACACAAATGATGATTTTTAACTCCAACCGTTGCGGTCTGTCAGTCGTATAATGTCAATGGGATGTCATGTCATGTAATGCATGTCAATGGGAACTCCATCTATAAGAGTCAAAAAAATGCACAGACAAATCCAAATTAAACCCTGCGGCTCGTGACGACACATTGATGTCCTAAGACACGAAACGATCGGTTTGTGCGAGAAACTGAACAGTATTTATATCATTTTTTACCTCTAATACACCACTATGTCCAACTGCCTTGAGCGCACGCACGACATCCGGTGTGTGAGGTCTGAATGCACTCTGATGCCGGAAGTGATCGCTCGCACTCATTGACACATACACGCAAGAGATCACTTCCGTCATCAGAGCGCGTTTTTAGACCTCACCAACCAAATGCTCAAGGCAGTTGGACATAGTGGTGTATTAGAGGTAAAAAAAATGATATAAATACTGTTCGATTTCTCACACAAACCAATCGTTTCGTGTCTTAGGACATCAATGTGTTGTCACGAGCCGCAGGGTTTAATTTGGATTTGTCTGTGCATTTTTTTTTTTGACTCTTATAGATGGAGTTCCCATTGACAAGCATTATACGACTGACAGACCGCAACGGTTGGAGTTAAAAATCATCATTTGTGTTCTACTGAAGAAACAAAGTCACCTACATCTTGGATGCCCTGGGGGTAAGCAGATAAACATCAAATTTTCATTTTTGGGTGAACTATCCCTTTAATGTATTTTCTTATCAGAAAACACCACTGCTGTCTTTTATGCTCTAATGCTACAACTAGCATCTCATGTTAACTAACATTGTTCAGGTAGCTGCTAGCTAACATTATCTATACCGTTCAAAAGTTTGAGCAAAGAAATTAATACTTTTATTTAGCAAGGATGCATTAACTTGATCAAAATGACAGTAAAGACTTTTACAATAATAAGATTTCAAGTAAATGCTGTTCTTTTGAACTTTATCATCAAAGAATCTTGAAAAAATAAATGTATTGCAGTTTCCACAAAAGTATTAAGCAGCTCACCAATGTTTTCAACGTTGTTATTGATAATAATAAGAACTGTTTCTTGAGCAGCAAATCAGCATATTAGAATGATTTCTGAAGGATCATGTGACTGAAGACTGGCGTAATGATGCTGAAAATTCAACTTTGCATCACACAAATAAATTATATTTTAAAGTATATTCAATTAGAAAACAGGTATTTGAAATTGTAATAATATTTCACAATATTTCTGTTTTTACTGTATTTTTGATCAAATAAATGCAGCCTTGGTGAGCATAAGAGACTTCTTTCAAAAACATTAAAAAATGTGACACCAAACTTTTGAACAGCCTCAATTAGCCTATAAAACAAGATATTATAAACTTATAATAATTTATTACCCTTATAAAAATATAATTATCTAACCCTAGAGTGAAAGTACCTTAAGGGTGCAAATTAATTCCCTAAGATTACATATTATTATCTTAACATACTAATATAATATGCATCCTTTAGGGTTACAGTAAACATGGCACTAAGGTGTACCTTTACAGACAAGCTGAAAGATACAATTTTTTTTTTTTTTTTCAACAGTGTAGGAATTCAGCAATTAAATGTGATTCTTTAAACATGAAGTTAACAACCTTAAAGATCATAGTAGGTCTGATATGAAAGACTGATATATTATCTCTGAAAGAAGTTGTGGTGATTTTGAAGTGGATTCTTGAGCTCTATTGACACTAAAGGACTTTTACAGGATGTTAATGACCATCTGCCTTATACCTTACAGTGTTTGACTGGAACATCCGTGTGTTCGAGTGTGTTTTAGATCCTGTCAGAATCTAAAGATAAATGTGTTCATTGTCATTTAACTCACTGTGTTCAGTTGCAGGATTTTCTTTGTGTGTTTATGCATATGAGAGAATTTGTCTCGCCAATCATTTTCTTGTGTAAATGTTTACAATCCTGTGTTTGTTTTTCTTTGCCTTAAAGAACAGTATGCTGTGTGCTAAATTATGTTCCAACTGTCTCTTTAGTATGTTGTATGTTGCTATTAAAACTGTCTTACTGTGCTTATATAGTTACCACTTTACAGCATGTACACGTATCTAAACTGCAGCACTGCCTTCTATCCATGCATGTTTCTGTCCTTTAGCGACGGAACACTTAGGCACTTAGGGTCATGACCTTTGACCTCCTACCTTTTAACCTTAACCCTTTGCCCTTTCCTCTCATCTGACCGTCTGTGCTTGCTGCGGTCGGCTTCGCCCGGCAGCTGGTTAACGCTAGGTGCACAGCTGCAGACAAGGACCAGAAAGATTTAACCAACAGGTTACTGACAGGAGAGAGTGAGATTCAGGTACCGCCCACCTGCTTCCTGTCACCCCCGCTCACCACGCCCCCCACCCCCGCCGCCCGCACAACCACTCCAGGACAAGACCACATCCCCTCTCTCGCTCACCTGAACAGGGTTACTATGAGTCAAAAAAGTCACATATAAACTTGCAAGGGTGGGTGATATGCTGGTTCAAACAAGCAGATTATTATTATTAATATGCTGGTTCAAACAAGCAGATTATTATTATTATTTAAAAAAAAAATTCTTGGAACTTACATGACAAGTAGTGGTTAATTGCGTTTTTAAATATACAATATATATTTACACAGTTATAATATATAATATAGACAGTTGACTGTGGCTGATATAATGCAAATAATATACATTAGTATAATAGAAATAATATAGATATATGGTCATTTGAAATTATTTTTATTATACAATATAAATACTGATAAATATATAAAAAATTGTGTAATATGAAAACTATATATACAGTGTGTGTGTGTGTGTATATATATATATATATATATATATATATATATATAATACACAGTGCTCAGTGTAAATGAGTATACCCCCTTTGAAAAGTAACATTTTAAACAATATCTCAATGAACACAAAAACAATTTCCAAAATGTTGACAAGACTAAGTTTAATATAACATCTGTTTAACTTATAACATGAAAGTAAGGTTAATAATATAACTTAGATTACACATTTTTCAGTTTTACTCAAATTAGGGTGATGCAAAAATGAGTACACCCCACAACAAAAAACTACTACATCTAGTACTTTGTATGGCCTCCATGATTTTTAATGACAGCACCAAGTCTTGTAGGCATGGAATGAACAAGTTGGCGACATTTTGCAACATCTATCTTTTTCCATTCTTCAAGAATGACCTCTTTTAGAGACTGGATGCTGGATGGAGAGTGATGCTCAACTTATCTCTTCATAATTCCCCAGTTCGTTACTTGGCCAATGAATCACTTTCACCCTGTTCTTCTTCAGAAATCCAACAGTGGCCTTAGATGTGTGTTTAGGATCATTGTCATGTTGGAAAAGTGCACGACGACCAAGGGCACGGAGTGATGGTAGCATCTTCTCTTTCAGTATAGAGCAGTACATCTGTGAATTCATGATGCCATCAATGAAATGCAGCACTCATGCAGCCCCACATAAGGACACTGCCACCACCATGTTTCACTGTAGGCACCATGCATTTTTCTTTGTATTCTTCACCTTTGCGACACCATACAGTTTTGAAGCCATCAGTTCCAAAAACATTTATCTTGGTCTCATCACTCCAGAGTATAGAGTCCCAGGAGTCTTCATCTTTGTCAGCATGGGCCCTGGCAAACTCTAGGCGGTCTTTTTTGTTCCTGGGCTTTAGGAAAGGCTTCTTTTGTGGACGGCACCCATGCATGCCATTCCTCTGCAGTGTACGCCGTATTGTGTCACGGGAAATAGTCACCCCAGTTTGGCTAGCTACTTGTTTAGATAACTGCAGTGAAATTGCATGCCGATTTTCTTCAACCCTTCTCATCAGAAGACGCTCCTGTCGAGGTGTTAACTTCCGTGGACGACCTGGACGTCTCTGTGAGATGGTTGCAGTTCCATCCTTTTTACATTTTTGTACCACTTTTGCTACAGTATTCTGACTGATAAGTAAAGCTTTGCTGATCTTCTTGTAGCCTTCACCTT
The DNA here is from genome assembly GCA_039654765.1 of Mylopharyngodon piceus. Classification (NCBI taxonomy): domain Eukaryota; kingdom Metazoa; phylum Chordata; class Actinopteri; order Cypriniformes; family Xenocyprididae; genus Mylopharyngodon; species Mylopharyngodon piceus. The sequence continues at coordinate 24,998,850 of CM077460.1, read as the reverse complement.
TCTGGTGTAAAGAAATTATTTTCTTTCTCAGGTTTTGTGACATTTCTCTTCCATGTGGTGCCATTGCTGACAGCATGAAATGGGAATGGGTTTTAACACCCTTTTATAGTAAACTGTCTGCTGGACACCTCTGTAATGAATAATTAGACTCAGCTGTGGTTGAATTCTTGTTAAATTAGACATTTGTAGTCTAAAATTTAGCTTTGCTCCAGAGACTTTCAGTGGGGTGTACTCATTTTTGCATCAACCTAATTTTAGTAAAACTGAAAATTATGTTCTCTAAGTTATATTATTAACCTTACTTTCATGTTATAAGTTAAACAGATGTTATATAAAACTTAGTCTTGTCAGCATTTTGGAAATTGTTTTTGTGTTCATTAAGATATTGTTTAAAATGTTACTTTTCAAAGGGGGTGTACTCATTTACGCTGAGCACTGTGTTTTTTATATATATATATATATATAATATATATATATTTTTTAATAATTTAAATATAAAATCATTTAAATACTATGTAGAATATAAATATAAATAATGAAAATATATATTATAAAATGTATAATATCTTATGAATAATCCAATTTAATAATGGGAAATAACATTTTTAATTAATCATATTTCTAATGTAGATTTAAATAATGATGAATATATTATAAAGCATATAATATAATTATATACATTGCTGAAATTAAAACTTACTTTTAGAAGTTGTACTTAAAATTCCCTCTCTCTCTCTCTCTCTCTCTATATATATATATAATCAAAAATGTTTCTTGAGTATCAAATCAGCACATTAGAATGATTTCTGAAGGATCATGTGACACTGAAGACTGGAGTAATGATGCTGAAAATTCAGCTTTGATCACAGGAATAAATTACATTTTAAAATATATTCCAACAGAAAACAATGATCTTAAATTGGAATAATATTTCACAATATTACTGTTTTCACTGTATTTTTGATTACATAAATGCAGCCTGGGTGAGCAGAAGAGACTTCTTATAAAAACATTAAAAAATCTTGCCGATCCCAAACTTTTGAGCTATATATATATATATATACACAGGAACATTTTTGCTTATATTACCCACCCATACTTGCATGCATTTTTCACACCATGACAACACAGAGTTTCACATCCAAATCTATTAATCTATTGTCACCATACAGTAAGTGGTCAGCCCTGTTTCATTTAGTACTTCCTTGTTTCGGCATCAAAACATTCCTGCATTTAAAGTGCTGTGAATGTGGAAGCTTGTAATGGAGTGGTCCTTAGTTTATTTACTCAGTCATGCTTTCAATAATCATCTCATTATATTTATTTTGCTTTGCTTGTTTCCCTCCCGTTCATCCTTCGTCTTTCCTCTGGTGGTATGGTAACAGGGTTGGAATGCTGTGACCTCAGCAGCCTTGTGTTGCCCGTGGAGATTATCGGCCTATAGCTGTGTGTGCTTATCGCTGTATAGAAGGACCTCCTTGATTTCATGTCTTATTCTATTTATTGCTGCTCAGTGCTTGTCACTCTCCAGCCGGTCTTTGTCATATTCCTAGCTAATTGCAACGACAGATAGAACATCACGTGATTTTTGCAATCAGCCAATCAGTAGTCTCATGACAAGGCGTGGCTGGACAGAGTTTTTGGGGTTATGGAGGGCATAAGATGTCTGTGTATGTATATAAAGTGTGTGTTTGTATTTGTTGTCTTGGTTGGTGATGGGGAGAGTTTTTAGTTTCAGATCTGAGCACTGATGATCTGATGTCATCTTTATCAGAGGCTCAGAACTCAAACAATTTTACTCTGATAATCAACATAAATTTAAAATTTCAGCCACAATGCCTGATTCTATTCCTGCCTATTCATGCTAGCATGGTTCTTATGTAGCATTCTGGTGATTAACAAAGCTCCTCATCATGGCTTTTCATTCATTATTTGCATGGCAAAGTGAACAGACAGGGCAGGAATAGAACAGGCCACAAGGCACACTGTACTAAGTCTTTAGCCATTGGCTGTATCTCTTGATTGACTGTGTTTTCCTCCAATCAGGTGTTCCAAGGGAGGCTTGACTCTCTTGCCGTGGCAACAATCAAAACTCTTTCGACAGTGATGCACAAGTCACCTGCTGCAAAGGTTTGTTATAATAGAATTCCAACGCATAAAAAGTTGCATATTTCTATATACACTACCATTCAAAAGTTGAGTCTGTACATGTTTTTATGTTTTATATCACAAGTTTCTTGTGAGACTTCTTTCATAAACAAAAGTCTCACCAAGGCTGCATTTATTTGAGCAAAAATGGAGTAAAACAGTAATATTGTAAAATAATATTACAATTTAAAATAAGTGTTTTCTATTGTAATATATTTTAAAATGTAATTTATTTCTGTGATGCAAAGCTGAATTTTCAGCATCATTACTCCAGTCTTCAGTGTCACATGATCCTGCAGAAATCCTTATAATATGCTGATTTGCTGCTCAAAAAACATTTCTGATTATTATTATTATTATTATTATTATTATTATTATCAGTGTTGAAAACTATTGTGCTGCTTAATTTTTGTTCAAACCATGATACATATTTTATTAGGATTTTTTGATGAATAGAAAGTTCAAAAGAACAGCATTTATTTGATCTTTTGTAACATTACAAATCTTTTGTAAGCACTATATCTTTTCTGTCACTTTTGATCAATTTATGCATCATTGCTGAATAAAAGTATTAACTTCTTTCAAAAAAAAAAAAAAAATCTTACTGACCCCATCCTTTTTTAGTTATGTGTAGTTATGCATATAATTTGCAGTAGAATAAATTTGACCTTTAGGACAGGATTTCCATGATCATGGAACACTTGGAAAATATGTGGGACTTTAAAAATTATTTCTAGACCTGGAAAAATCATTAATATATATTTTTTTTCTGTTATAGATCAAAAATTAGTAACCAGCAGGAGTCTTTATTTGATTCTTATTTGATCCCATTAGGATTCTTTTGGATTGGTTCCAAATTATGACAGAAATTCCAATGAATTTGAACTATTCAGCAACTAATTTAAACTTATAAAATAATAAATAAAACAACATTGTTTGCTTGTAGGAAGTGTTTAAGGAGCGGATTGGCTACACTCACCTGTATGAAGTGTTGGTGTCACTGGGTCAGCCATCCAGACACCTGCTGAAGGAACTCATGAATATGGTGAGATGAACACTTCCTGTTTCCTGTGAGTCAGTCACATGATGTAATTGCCCTTTTCTTTCTCATTGTCAAGTCACCTTTATTTATATACCGCTTATACAATATGAATTGTTTCAAAACACTTTCACAGTAATAAACAGGAAAATAACACATGATGCAAACTTCATCAAATATGAGACAAATTCTAATTCTGCTGTAAAGCAGCTCTACAGAAGGAGTTGTTATTCAGCTCGAGTCAGTTCAGTGTTGATTCAGTTCAGTAACTGTGTAAAATTCATCAGTTATTAAACAAGTTCAATTCTGCTGTAAAGCAGCTCTACAGAAGAAGTTGTTATTCAGCTTGAGTCGGTTCAATGTTGGTTCAGTTCAGTTCAATAACAGTGTTGATGTTGGAAAATTCATCAGTTATCAAACAAATTCGATTCAGCTATAAAGCAGGTCTACAGTAGACAATAGTATCATCAGATTGTTTACATTCGGTTTTAACATCTGTCTTGAGTGATCCGACTGTTTACACCTTTGTTGCCTTTAAATTCACCTTAAAGGGTTAGTTCACCCAAAAATAAAAATTCTGTCATTAAATACTCACCCTCATGTCGTTCCAAACTCGCAAGACCTTCGTTCATCTTCGGAACACAAATTAAGATATTTTTGATGAAATCCAAAAGCTTTCTGACCTCCGATAGACTGCAACATTATTACCACTTTCAAGACCCAGAAAGACATCATTAAAATAGTGACTGCAGTGGTTCAACCTTAATTTTATGAAGTGATGAGAATATATTTTGTGTGCAAAAAACAAACAAAATAATTGGCCAGCTCCTGCATCACACACACGTGAACAGCGCCGGCCAATAATGAGCCGCTGTTCTGACATAGAACCCGGAAGCTCTGCACTGTGTTTACTACGTCAACAATGTAGGAGACTGACAGGGAAGAGAAAAAAATGTTGAATAAAGTCGTTTTGTTTCTTTTTTGCGCATAAAAAGTATTCTCATCGCTTCATAACATTAAGGTTGAACCACTGTAGTCACATGGACTATTTTAATACAGCTCACTACATTTGGAGCATAGTCATCTCATGTCCTTTCTTTTCATCCTTGTATTCCTGCAGGCTGTTGAAGGTGAACATTCCTCCGTAGGCCTCCTGGGCATCAGTAACGTGGACCCTCTCCTGCTCCTGATCCAGTGGCTTCCAGAGCTGGACTCTGCCGAGCTGCAGATCTTCACTGCTGACTGGCTCCGCCGGATCTGCAGTCTGAACCGGCGGACGCGAGCCACCTGTGTCAACTCCTCGATGACTGTCAGATTGCTGTCGACTCTGGAGAGGCATGAGCGGCTACACCGGGCCTGTGCCGAGAGTCTGGTGGGGCTGTTGGGTTCTTTAGGCAGTCAGTCGCTGAGTTCCTCTGAGCTCCAGCATCTACTGAGACTCCTGCGGCAGGACGAACCGGGCTGTGCTCACCCGTATGTGGGTCCGGTATTGCGTTCTCTCCTGGGGATGGTGCGCAAACAGGGCCTGGAGAGCGCAATGCAGTACTTTGATCTGTCACCGCCCATGGCTGGCATTTCCGTGCCAACCATCCTCCGGTGGCCAGGCTATGCCTTCAGCTTCTTTGCTTGGCTGTCATTGGACCAAGATCAACTGGGCCTGCCTAGTAAAGGAGAGAAGAGGAAACAGTTGTATAGGTGAGAATGGAGATAAAAGAGATTAGTGGTGTGATAATGATTTTGGTGGGAAAGGAAACAAGATAAAGTAAGAAATTTGGACTGGACAAAATAAAAATTCTGTTTTCAGCCTTGTTTTCGATATTGTGAAATATTATTACACTTTAAAATAAATGTTTTCTATTTAAATATATATTTAAAAATGTAGTTTATTCCTGTGATCAAAGCTGAATTTTCAGCATCATTACTTCAGTCTTCAGGATCACATGATCCTTCAGAAATCATTCTAATATGCGGATTTCAAGAAACATTTATTATTATTATCAATGTTGAAAACAGTTGAGCTGCTTCATATTTTTTTCAAGATTCTTTGATGAATAGAAAGTTCAAAAGAACAGCATATATTTGAAATAGAAATCTTTTGTAAGAATATAAATAGCTTTACTGTCACTTTTGATCAATTTAATGTTTTCTTGCTGAAAAAAAAAAAGTATTAATTTTTACTGACCCTAAACTTTTGAATAGTAGTGTATTTGCACCAAGGGACAGTATATTTTATTTTAAAAAATATTTTTTAATATAAACTTATTAAAAAGTATATATAATCATTGCAAATATTTTGTGAATTTTTGATATACTGTATTTCCCACTGTACACAGAATGGTGAACATGTTCCTGCGTTTTTTATGTAATTGCTCGTCTGTTTCAGTATTCGTCACATTATGTCTCATTTCAGAAAGCGTCTTGATCATTTACGTTTCTAGTTATTATTTTGTAGTAAAAATAACAAAATGTTTGTTGCATAGCAAATCATTTTCAATTTCAAATTTTGAGACTCCAGTGTGTACACGTTCTGTGTTTATGCCTCCTAATTGTAATATTTAATTCATTTTCTCTATGTGGGCTGATTTAAAAAAAATAATAATTGTTCTTATGTTTTTGTATGTGCATAGTTTTTTCACCCCTGGCGGCACTGGGTTCGAGGCCTTTATCAGTTCAGCTGGAGTGCTTGTGGTTGCGGTGTGCACTAAGAAAGAATACGTCACCGTCATGCTGCCTGACTACTGCTTCTGTGATTCGCTCTGGGTGAGTCAAATGACAACAGTAATGAAAGTGAAAAAAGTGATTTGATGTGTAGCCAAATATGGTGTCCCATACTCGGAATTTGTGCTATTCATTTCACCCATCCAAGTGCAGTGAGTATTGAACACACACACACACCCAGAGCAGCGGGCAGCCATTTTTTTGCTGCGCTGCCTGGGGAGTGATTGGGGGTTAGGTGCCTTGCTCAAGGGCACCTCAGTTGTGGGTAATGAAGGTGGAAGTGAGCGCTGTTCATTTACTCCCTCCACCTACATTTCCTGCCGGTACTGAGACTCGGACCCGCAATCTTTGGGTTACAAGTCCGACTGTAGTGAAATTGACTTGTAATAAGATGTTTGTATTTGACTTGCAGCACAGCATTGGTGTAATTCATGTGCCGGGGAAGAGGCCTTTTGGCCAGAGTCTGGTTTACATCTTTGTTGATGGACAGCAGAAACTATCAGCACCTTTAAAATACCCAACCATGACTGAGGTGAGAGAAACAACCATTTCTGTACTGTTTCTTTTCGAAAACCCCCCTAAAAAACCACCCTAGCAGCATTTCTGAAAGTGTGAAATGTTAAAGAGGACCTATTATGCCCTCCCTTTGAGTGACTTTGAGTGTGCTTTGTAACTTTGCAGACCTTTTCATGCTCAAACAGTAACATTACACACTAAAGAAAGATGAAAATGTAAAAAAGCATAATAGGACCCCTTTAAACTCTGTGTTTGTTCAGTCTTTTATCTTTGCATCTCCCTCTCTCTCAGGCCTTCACGTCATGCTGTATCGGTTCAGCGGGTCACCGCACCACGACCCCACCTCCCTCTCAAATCCCAGATCCTCCTTTTTCTGGAGGTAATTCCTCTGGACGCACATCTTTCGGCGCTATCCTCCCGGGCTGGGGTGGGCTGCTAGGGACCAAACCTGAGTCTGTCACTAAACTGATTTCCGCTGGGACTCAGGACAGCGAGTGGGGGAGTCCCACCTCACTGCAAGGGCAGCTGGGAAGTGTCATGGTCTTCCACGAGCCCCTCCAAGCCAGTCATGTCAAAGCCCTCTGTAGCGCAGGACCAAACTGTATTTCTCCCTTTAAAAGCCAAGAAGCTGAACTCGGAGACTTGGCACCTAAACTTCTGCTACACTATTCTCCAAAGGTGAGGTGTGCATGTAGGTCAATGTCACCTAGGACGGAGCTGTATAGAAATTATGAAAGTCTGGGCCTGGGACAAAATCTACACAAAAAGTAGTGTACTACCATTCAAAAGTTTGGGGTCAGTATTTGGAAAGGATGCATTAAATTGATCAAAAATGACAGTAAAGATATTTATAATGTTACAAAAGTTTGAAAAAATGCTGTTCTTTTGAACTTTCTGTTCATCAAAGAATTCTGAATGAAAAAATGTATAACATTTTCCACAAAAATATGAAGTAGCACAACTGTTTTCAACATTGATAATAATAAGAAATGTTTCTTGAGCAGCAAATCAGCATATTAGAATGATTTCTGAAGGATCATGTGACACTGAAGACTGAAGTAATGATGCTGAAAATTCAGCTTTGATCACAGGAATAAATTACACTTTACAATATATTCAAATACAAAACAGTTGTTTTAAATTGTAATTATTTTTTGCAATATTAACACTTTTACTGTGTTTTTGATCAAATGCAGCCTTGGTAAGCAGAAGAGACTTTTCTTTCAAAAATATTTTCAAACTCCAAACTTTTGAATAGTAGTGAATGTAAATGATGAAGGCATGCTAAAAAGTTCATAAAAAAAAAAAAAAAAAAAATCAAAAATTACCTGCTGAGACATGCCCGAAGTTAAAGAATCACTCATTTATGTGTGTGCTCTGAAACATCATAAATGTAAATTATTCATGTTTGCGACAGCCTCTTTAGCATGTAAAGGACTAATCGTTGTTCCCTTGCATATACAGGCATGTAGGAACCCAATTTGTCTGGATTTGTCCCCTAATATGCTGCATGGTCGCCTGACAGGAAATAAAGTGGTCAACTGGGATATCAAAGTATGTATGCTGGTCCCTTTCTTCTTTCATTTTTTTTTTTTTTTTTGTCAGAGAGTGTTCTCCGTAACTTTCCTTCTCCTTAAACACCTGCTCCCTGCTCACACTCTCTCGTCTTTTTAGGACATGATCAACTGTGTTGGAGGGCTTCCTGTGTTACTTCCAGTCTTGGAACAGTTGACTTTGTTAACCCCTGATTTACATCACGTTGACCGCTCGGGGTCAGAGTTCATCAGCCCTGACTCAGCCACACCCGCTGAAGGAGACTGGGTCATACTGCCTTCAAACAGGGCGTCAGGTGAGCACATTCATTTTTATGTTTGATTTATTGCATTGATAACCGATTCCTTAATTTTATTTTTAAGTGTCACTCCTAGTCCTAAATAACCATTAGCTGTCTGGTTATTTTATTTTATTTTATTTTATTTTATTTTATTAGTGCTGTAATTAAAACTATTAAAAAATATTAATAGAAAGAAAACTGAAAATAAATATAAATTAAAGTGAAATAGAAATATAAAAAACTAGTAAAATGACAAAAGCACATAACAAAATTACTAAAACTGAAAAGTGAAAAATAAAAGCTAATTTGACCTGTTAACCATCATTTTTTATTTTTTATTTTATACAAAATATATATTTTACAAAATAATTTGGACTCTAAAGTTGCTAGGAAATCAAAGCCATTTGTCTAACAAAGTTGTGTTCCAAATTCCAAAGTTAATATCATAAAAATTGTGATAAAAGGTTTTAAAGCATGGTAAAGCAATGTCCAAATTCAAAATGTTTTTCACACATAGACTTTTGAGCTTTTTAAGTTTTAAGAATGATAAATAATTTCAAGAATGATACCTAATTTATGCTGATTACTAAAATATGTGATAGGGAAAAAAAATCATACTTTAATATTATATAAAGAATACTTAAATAACTGTTACTAGCTGTTGGTGGACATAATGAATGTGTGACTGATCTTAAAGAATCTTACCTCTTGCCCCTTTTCTGTATTTCTGATTATTATTTCTTGACAATGTTGTGATATGATGTTTTATTTTCCAGAGGCCAGACTGGAGAAGAATCTCGTGGCGACGTTCTTGCTGGTGATCAAGCATTTCCTGCAGCGGCATCCCATAAACCAGGAAACACTTCTGCACTCACATGGTGTGGCCACATTAGGAGCTCTGCTTCAGAAGGTACCCATGATTCTCTTTCTCTTGATTTCTCAGTCTTTCACTCTGCATGTCATCATTTACCCGTCTCGTTCTGTGTCTGTGTGCAGTTGCCAGCGTTCCTGGTGGACGTGAGCGTGTTGGTGGCGGTTCAGCTGTTGATTGAGCAGATGACGTATGAGAAGAACTCGCAGCTCCTGCAGCAGCTCCACACACACCTGCTGTTCAACTTCAGCATCTGGAACCAAGGAGATTTCCCTCTGCGCATCGGTCAGTCTCTAGTCGTGTCCCAAATGATGCACTATACACTTTGCACTTATGCACTATGTACTCAACAGTGTAGTGTATGCATTTTATAAGGTTATTTTGTCATTCAAGATCAGAGTCTGATAGCCCCTCCCCCTCCACAACGTCATTAAAGCTGCGACAGTTGAGTGCATGAAATGTCCAACATTCCACACTTCATATTTTCGGTTAATTAAGTGCATCATCCGGGTATTTAAAGTGTACTTTTTCTATTTGGAATTTTCAGTGTGAACACACTACTCGCGTTTATGCTACAAAACGTGATGGAATAGTGCATAAGTATGTGAATTGGGATGCACCTTCTGTGTATATGTGTGTGCTTTGTTCATGGTGTAATTGTTTAACCAGCAAACTCTTTTGTTCATGCATGCTTTTTTTGTTACACAAACTGATTTTCATTATTTTTTTTTAGGATTGTTTTGGTGGTTTCTCATTATAGAGTGCAACAGTCAGGTTCTACAAGTAAAAATCCCATTCCTTCTCTCCATAGCAAAATTGATAATTAACTTGTTTGACAAATGCATAAAAAAAGCATTTGGCAAATGTTTTGAATGTAACATAAAATGTAAAAATTATTTATTAATTTACTTAAATTTTTATTAACCTACATTTTAAAACATATAAACAGTTTCATACAGTATGTCTATGTATGTTTCAATTGAAAAATGATTTATTAATTTATAGTTTAATTATTTTAACTACTTTTTAAAACTGAGTTAAGTATAAGTTTAATTTGTTAAAAGCATACAAGTCTATAAATTTGTCAATTTAAATAGCGATTTATCTATATTCATTTTTTATGTTTGATTTATTACATTGATAACTGATTCATTTATTTTATTTTTAAGTGTCTAGTCCTCCATAACCATTAGCTCTCTGGTTATTTTATTTTATTTTATTTTTTTATTTTATTCAAGATATTATAAATATTCAAGTCAGTGCAATATCAAATTCATTTTTAAAAATCATATTTAATTCCCATTGAAGATCTAAACTACCCATAATCTGGAAGAGAGATTTGAAAACTCCGAAATCCCTATGAAGAAAATGAATGTGAAAAATACTTGCGAAGGGAGCCAAGGCTCTTGAAAAAGTTGGTGGACACTGTTGCACTCTATTGTGGAGTTATGATGTGTGCATTTCATGAGGCTCTTGTGAGTACTTTTGTGATGAGCATGATGTGTTTGTCGTGGTGAAGGTCACATCCAGTACATGTCCACCGTCATCAAAGACAGCAGGAAGCAGTTCAGGAAGAAATATGGAGTGCAGTTCCTGCTGGATACAGTTCGCCTTTACTATGGGTAAGATTGCATCTCCCACAATCCCTCAGTCCTCTGCTGTGTCACTTTCTGTGACGTTATCACCTCATGACTGTTCTGCCTCTTTCTTCTTCCATCACTTCATCCATTCTTTCTTTCCCTCTCCTTTCTAGTTCTGGAAGTAAAGATGCAGATCTGAGTGAGGATGACATTAAGACAATCAGAGCATCTCTCTGTGGCCTTCTGAAGTATTACATCAGCAAGGGTACCACCCAAGATGAGATCCAGAGCATTCTGGGATACATCGCTGCCATTGGAGATGAGGAACAGGTGAGAAGAGGAAGATATTGGTGGAATTTGGATTAGTGTGTCCCAAATCATAGTATGCTGAAAATAGTACACTACTGTTCAAAAGTTTGGGGTCGGTAAGATTTTTTAAATGTTTTGAAAGAAGTCTCTTATTGCTTACCAAGGCAATCAAAAATACAGTAAAAACAGTAATATTGTGAAATATTATTCCAATTTAAAGTAGCTGTTTTGTATTTGAATACTGTATATTTTTACTACTAAAGTCAGCATTTGGATTAAAGGCACAATATGTAAGATTTTTAGATTAAAATATCCAAAAACCACTAGAATAGTGTTATATATTTTGTTGACTTGTGTACTTACATTATCCCAAACGATTCCAACAATGTTTAAATCCAGAGAAATCAGCAATTTTAACCAGGACACGGACCGTGTCATTTCGTCACCTGTCAATGATGTCATATCTGCGTTACCTTCGATTTCCAGATTTACTTTCATAGAAACAATGGAAACACCAAAGACGCTTTTAATATATTATGTTTTATTAGTCAGGTGAGCAACTGTTTGGTTACATTTATCGACAGAAAACTTTCATAATCAATGTTATAAAGCTCAACATGGTTAATCTTATTGTTTGAATTTCTTGTTTTCTTGATTTACCACGAGTACCGTGTTTTTACCATGCCTCAGAGACAACACTATTTTGTCAAGTGGCTAACATAGCATAATCAGAGAGAGGTTTTCCATCATACAATATATTTATAAATTAATTACATGTCATTTAGCAACACAAGTCATCCAGTTTTTATTAATGACATTGTAATATCGATCCAGATTACTGCAAAGTGCAACAAGTCTCATACCAGCCACCAAGCGAACGCACAGAGTAACATTATAACAACTTTCAACACACTCAAACACATTTAATATGATTGTTTAACCATGTAAAACAGCGCTGTGTTACCCCACATATGCAACGAATAGAGCGGAAGCGGCAGACTGCAGCATAAGCATAATAAAAGCTCTGCTGGACTCCCGCGGCTCTCGGCCCGCCCTGCTTCATACCACAGTAAAGTTGATAAAACTTTAATACATTAGCTTATCCGTGAACATGTTATTCGCCCGAGTCCGTCGGATTGCTTTCCATCAGCTGTGGAGGTGAAGACAACAACTGATTCCACGCTCATTCACGGCATCATCAAGTTACTCCTTTGTTTTGAATAAGCGACCTCTAGTGGTTAAAATTACATATTGTGCCTTTAAGATAGAATTTAGTTATATGTAATGTTTGACTGTTTGCCTGAGTGTTTGTGTGCAGGAAAGAAGCACTCTCCTTTATTGTTATTGATTTGCCCTTTCTAATCAGTAAAGCAAATGTCCTCTTGTCTTTCTCTATTTTAATTATTTCTAAACCTTAATGTACTTAACCACAAACTGGATTTACTGCCCCGCCAATTCATTTAATCGCTGTCTCTTCCGGTTTCTCCTGCTCTTATCACTAATTAGCAATAAACTTTAACTAAACATGAAAATGAAATCAATGCAATGCAGAATGTTGTGTCTCAGCGACTGTGCTGTGTTGTAGCTGTGTGGGATCTTGGAGCTGCTGTTGACTCTGCTGCAGACCAGCGCGGCGCGGGACCAGCTCTTCTTGCTGCTGTTCGAACCGGGAGCAGCCGACTCCTGCTACGCCCTGCTGCTCAACAACAAACACTCTGACCGTCTCCGAGAGCTCGTTTTCAAGGTGCACTTAATACACTGAGCATTGCAGATGCAGCTTTTTTAAAGCAACTTTCATCTGGTCATCAGAGACCATTATTATCAGAGGTGTTTGATTCTCATGCTTGGGGTTGGAGATCTTAAAAAAAACACTAACTTATTTGCATCACTTTTTCTACAAATGAAACCTAAAGTCATGCTGTTACATTTCAAGCATTCAGACTTATAATATTAGCCTTGCGGACAATAAAACAGGAATACAAATCCCATAGACTTACCCTGAAGAAGAGAGCTGAGCATATCTAGAGACCAGAATATCAGAACAGAGGTTGGTTCTTTTGAATTAGTCTGGTAACCAACCACCTAGTAACCACCCAGAGCACCCTAAAAACACAGAGTACCTTAGCAACTGCATTGCAGTAGAATGTACATTTTTTTAAATTGTTGCATAATGATATTTTCCCTATTGTGATATATATCTGAGTGAAGCGGCTTCTTCAACAAGAAAATATGTAGGGCAGGACTTGATTTTGTCTATTGTTTGGGTGGTTGTTTGCCATTGGTGGATCTCATGTGAGTGACAGGTTGCCCCACCCTCGCGCCAGTAAACACAGCATCAGAGAAGAGAAGAGATTTCACTGCAAGAGGGAGGGAAAGTTATTTTGATTAAAGATTATGAGGGCACATGAATTAAAAAAATGTAATCAATTTTGATTTCACGGTGACTTTAATGTTCATTCTAATAGTTTGAAAAGTCAGAACTCGGATTCAAATATATATTGATTGATATATATTCATATTTGAATGCTCAGCAACTATAAATATGGTTTATGTAATGCATAATGCATTATATAATATTTGAGAATCAAGTCAATTAGTGTTAAATTAAAATTAAAGTTATCGTCTTTGTCAGATTGAGGTATTATTAGTATGTACATGGCTAATTTTAAACGGCTACTTTAGTCCAAACTCTGTGTGTGTTTCTGCAGGTTTTTGAGCGGATGCTGAAGTGTGACCGCGTGTATGAGAAGAGCAAACAGAGGTTGCGCTTGAGGGATGTGGGATACTCCGGCCTCAGCCTGCTGTTCTCTGACCTGCACCTCACTTCCACCCTCATCAAGTGCCTCCTTCACCAAGTGCTGTCTACTGGTCAGTCTGCTTAACACTCTAATCCACCCACCACCTGACTCAGCACATACTCTGATAAGAGCTCAAGTCCTTGCTAGGCCTGGGAGATTCAAATATGAATGAATTAATATTAATATTAATGAAGTGTTTTGGTGGCAAAATAAAAATAGGAAAATAATTTAGGTTACACTATTTCGATAGTCTTATTAGATAGTCACTTCAGACATTCTACTAACTATAAAGAACTTTGCATCTACATGTCAACTAACTATCTTTTTTTTTTTTTTTTGTAACTACATGTCAACTAACTCTCATTAGAGTATTAGTAGACTTATGTTAAGGTTCGGGTTAGCAGAATAAGTTGACGTAGTAATCAAATTATCTATCAATTACCATAATTTACATATTTTCAAAGCAAATGCATAATGTGTGTTGAATATAAAATATTTAAAATAATAAAAATAGTAATCATTTTATATATATATATATATATAAACTTCAAAATTATTTTTAAGGCCACACTTAATTTATGTGAAATGTTGTTGTTCCTTATGCCCTCCTTTTTTTTCCTTTTTGTCTTTGTCCTCTAGATACTGTGGTGAACTATAAAGATCTGATGGCTGTGGTCCAGCTGACCCATAAAGCTGGGCCCAGTGTTCGCCTGACCGCATGCAAGAGGGTTAGTGCACTTTCTTCATTTCTCACATGTAGATATCACAGTTATTAGTGTTACTGAAAACAAAACAAAAAAATACAAAAAAAAAAGAAAAGTGTTATTTTTTTTCGATAGAGCACAAACTTTCTTTTTTCAAAATTGTTGCTTGTCCATACAAGTACAAAATACACCACAAAATAATCCATATGATTTATGAGCTATGTATTAAAGGGTTAGTTCACCCAAAAATTAAAATTCTATCATTAATTACCTTGTCAGTCTCCTACGCAGTTGACGCGGTGTGGCGTTTCCGTGTTTACATCCGAACGCCGGCTCAGTATTGGCTGACGCTATTCACGTGAGAAACACGACGCATGTGTGTGATGCTGACGTAGGAGCTGGCCAATAATGAGGCGTTCTGACGTAGAACAATGAAGCACTGCAATGTGTCTTCAGCGTAAACTGCATAGGAGAATGACAGAGTAGAGAAGAAATTGTTGAATAAAGTCATTATTTTTGTTTTGTTTTTGCGTACAAAAAGTATTCTCGTCGGTTCATAACATTAAGATTGAACCACTGTAGTCACGTTGACTATTTAACGATGTCTTTACTGCCTTTCTGGACCTTGAATGTGGTAATTTCGTTGTTTCTATGGGAGATAAAAAAAAACATAATTTTCATTTTTGGGTGAACTAACCCTTTAAGGTTTTTAAACCCAAGTGATTGATTTATGTGAAGAAACAAAATTTAACTAAAATAAAAACATGAATTTGCAAAAGAACAAGAACTAAACTGCAACTAAAAACTGGAATAAAATAAAAGTGGAAAAGTGTATATCAACTTATATACAATTTTTTTTTTTTTTTCTTTTCCCCACAGCTGTATGCACTGTTGCAGTCTCAGCAGGATGCAGCTCTGCAGATCTCCAAGCAGATGTGTTGGCAGGGCACTCTAATGCGCTTGCTCGTCCGGAGCCCCGGGAGCGATGGAGGTTCCAGTTCGGGCCGTGGTGACGCGGCCAGCCTGGGGAGTTTTGAGCTGAATCGCAGCACCGGAGCAAACCGCCTGGAGCCTCCTCTGGAACGCAGAACTCTCGGAGACAGCGTGGGGAGGCTGAACGAAGAGCGAGACAGCGTCTCAGACAGCAGGTCAATAGACAGCCTGGACAACGGAGACCTGATGTCTCTCTCCGAGACACCAGGGGACGCACCGACACCCAAAGCCTGGGGTGGGAAAGTTTTGAGTTTGGACCTTTCCCATGTGCATCTGTTCGATCACGGGGACAGCGGCAGTCAGACTCCTGGTAGCATGCCTAGCACGCCTTCTCCTCTAGAGAATGCTAAGCCTTTCCCCGGAGCTTCCTCTCTGAATGATGACAACTTCCTGTTCAGTGACAATGTGTCCCTGGGAGAGTCTTTTAACAGCGAGGTGAGTCTAGAGATCTGATCTGTGTTTCTGAGTGGAGAATTTATCACTTCCTCATACAAATACTGTTGTCATTTTTCATCCTCTTTATGTTCTCAACAAGAAGTACCTAATAATAAGTATTATAATGAAGGTGTCACGTGATTCTAAAACAGAATTTATAGACGAGTCACAATGAAAGCCATTGTAAAGTCTGTACACCCGTGACTGCACATTCTGTATTAATGTACCAAGTTGTTACAGGGTAATTAACTAATTTACTTGGCAGAATGGTTGTGTATTCCAGTAATTAATATTAATACATTTAAATTTTTATTAAACATTGTTGTTTTTTATCATATTGCTGTTTTCGCCATTTTATACAATATTTTTCTTACCTGTGGTAAAATCACTATAACACATTACATTTACACTAGCATTATAATTTACACTACTGTTCATAATTAATATTTTTATTGAGCAAGGACTCATTAAGTTGATCAAAAGTGACAGTAAAGCCATTTATAATGTTACAAAAGATTATTAAATAAATGCATTTTTTAAGTTTCCACAAAAGTATTAAGCAGCACAACTGTTTTCAACATTGATAATTATTTTACAATATTACTGTTTTACTGTATTTTTGATCAAATAAATGTAGCTTTGTTGGGCATAAGAGACTTTATATTTAAATATAATTGAAATATATAAAGTGAAGGACTTAGTAGGTTAACACTTTATGAACTTTTATGTCAATAAAAAATTTCAGTCACTTTAGATTAGGGTCCAATTCTCACAAAAACAATTAACTACGACTTTTGCCTCAATAAACTCCTAATTACTGCTTATTAATACTTTGTAAGGAAGTTTTTAAGTTTAGGTATTGGGTAGGATTAAGGGATGTAGAATAAGGTCATGCAGAATAAGGCATTAATATGTGCTTTATAAGTACTAATAAACAGCCAATATATTAGTAATATGCATGTTAATAAGCAACTAGTTAATAGTGAGAATTGGACCCTAAACTAAAGTGTTACCAAAATGTTTAATTAAATTAAATGAAAAATTACCTTTTTCTTTTAGCCAGAGCCAATGTCTTTTCATTTCAAATAAGACTGATTGATTGATTTAAGACTCTCTCTTGCCACCCAGCGTACAGAGGAGGAGTTGGCTCGTCTGGTGTTAGAGATTGTGTTGTGTGTCATGTGGAGAGGCGTGGAGGGGTCAGATGACGCTGCCTGGCTGGAAAGGGGTCAGGTGTTCTCTGCCCTCACCAAACTGGGCACTGCCAATGAGCTGTTGCTGCCCGTCGACCACATTAAGCTCAGGTGAGACTACAGCTCAAGTTCGTTTCCTTGGAACTGCAGCCAAAACCAAACCAAAATGAAAGTTTTTATTATTATTAAAAAAAAAAAAAAAAAAAAAAAACTTTATTTAATAATCAATTAATTAATTTAATTTATTTAATAATCAACACTCACATAAAAAGTTGTATATAAACATTTAAAGTGCACAGTTTTTGTATCAACTATTTATTGAAAATAATAAATATAATTATGTAAACTCCCCAATTTGTTAAATGGTGGCTGTAATAAAA
Source organism: Mylopharyngodon piceus (assembly GCA_039654765.1). Lineage (NCBI taxonomy): Eukaryota > Metazoa > Chordata > Actinopteri > Cypriniformes > Xenocyprididae > Mylopharyngodon > Mylopharyngodon piceus. Next base: position 24,981,332 of record CM077460.1, on the reverse strand, counting down.
ACTTGTTTTTCATGACAGAAGTAAAAATATAATTATGTAGTATTGTGCATATACAGTAGTCACCATTTGAAGTGGATCAAAAAAATTCATCAAAGTTGTCCTAAGAACTAAGTTGTCCTAAGAAGAAGGTTTTAGGACAACTTTGATGAAAGGTTTTGATCCACTTCAAATGTTGACTACTATATTTCGCAAAATGCTCTTCTCTAGATTTTTTTTTTCTGACTAACAACTTTATGGACATTGAATGGCTTTCCTGAGGTACATGTAACGTTACATAACATTGTTTACAAGCTGTTTTATTCCAGTTATATAATTTCTCTGTGCTGTTATCACTATAGTTCTGATGTGGACTCTGCTATTCTTTTGTATTTAGAATTTAGAACTATATCTTTATTGTTATAGTTATCATCCTTGGTGTGAGCGGACCTTTATTACATTTGCTAACCTCTTTCTCTCCAGTCTGATGGAGAGGATGTTGGAATGGGCCGTAACGGACAACCGAGAGGCGACGACGGCCACACTGCCACAGCACACGGAAAATGCGGTGCGTCTGCTGCACGTGGTGCAGGACTTCCTGCAGGCTGAGGGTCTGGTGAATCCTGCCTTATGGACTGAGAAGGTTCTGGAGGAGACAGTGACTCTGATGGACGGGCTGATGGTGTGGTATGCCTCAGGGACGCAGTGGCTCCAGCTGTCTCAGGTGGGGCTACGGCTGCTGCTCGGGTTCATGGCTCAGGAAGATCCGCAGGTGAGAGCTCATAAGCCTATTGCCTCTGGTCAAAGCTTTGCTGAAAAAAAAACCTGTTGTATACAATCTTCAGTTACACTTTATTTTGATAGTCCACTTCTAGAACATTCTACTAACTATAAGTAACTTTGCAACTTCATGTCAACTAACTCTTATTAGAGTATTAGTAGACTTAGGTTAAGGTTAGGGTTTGGGTTTGTAGAATAAGTTGACATGTAGTTGCAAAGTTACTTAGAGTCAGTAGAATGTCTGTTGGAGGAGCATCAAAATAAAGGGTTAGTCAGTCTACTAATACTTTAATGAGAGTTAGTTAACATGTAGTTGCAAAGGTACTTATAGTTAGTAGAATGTCTAAAGTGGACTATCGAAATAAAGTGTTATTCAATCTTCGACATGCCTTCTGCCCTCTGATTGATAGTTCATAGTTTTTTTAGCAAGTAAAAGGACTTCTAGATTAATTTTTCAAACTTTCATACTCCAATACCAATATCTGATACTAAAAATGTTTAATTTATTCACTCTATTTGTTCTTCATTTCCGGCAGGTGTGTGCCATGGCTACGGCCAAACTGAATGGCATCTTACAAACGAAGACGGTGGACTCTCAGGACGAGGCCTGTTACCTTCTGGGCCGCGTGGAGGGAATCCTCAGGCGCTCCGTGGGCGAGGAACGGACAGAGGAGACCTACTCGTTTTTAGTGCCTCTTCTCCGTACCCTCCTGTCTAAAGTCCACAAACTCCTGTACATGGAGCTGCACCTCCCTTCCCTCCCCGACACCAATGGAAGTCCGTCATTCTTTGAGGATTTCCAGCTGTACTGCAGCTCCCCAGAGTGGAGGGTCTATTTGGATAAATATGTGAGAGGATATATATTTGGATAAATATATTACTACAGTATATGCGGTTAATTGTAATTTCATGCTGGTTGATCATTATTTTCTATTTCAAGTAGTATGCGCTTCATTGCCCCCTGTAGTTTGTAAATTTAAATTTTGTTTGTGTTTCATCAGATTATACCCTACATGAAGCAGTATGAGATCGAGACGTTCAGTCAGGGTCATGAGAACATGGCCCTTTTTTGGAAGGACTGTTATGAGGCGTTCATGCTCAATCTGCACCGCAGGGACAGAGAGAGAGGAGAGAGCAAGATACGCTTTCAGGTACCAAAACATTGACACACATACAAAAGTTTTTTCATACATTTCTATTTCAAAGAAATGCTGTTCTTTTGAACTTCCTAGCTAGCAAAGAAATCCTAAAAAAATGTATATCAGTTTCCACAAAAATATTAAGCAGCACAACTGTTTTCAACATTGATAGTAATAAGAAATGTTTCTTGAGCAGCAAATCAGCATATTAGAAAGATATCTGAAGGATCATGTGACACAAAATATATCACAATAGAAAACAGTTATTTTAAATTGTAAGAATATTTCCAACTATTACTGTTTTTACTGTATTTTTGATCAAATAAATGCAGCCTTGGTGAGCATAAGATACTTCTTTTAAAAACATTTTAAAGAAATCTCACCAACCCCAAATGTTTGAAAGGCAGCGAATAGAATTTCACTTCAAATTTAATGCAGAATTTAATGGCTATCAGACATTCGCAAACATTTTAATTATTCTCAAAAATCTTCAGGAGCAATTTGTGGAACCATTCAGTCGTCGAGGGCGTCAGGAGAACCTGAGGTACAACAGCATGCTGAAACAAATCCACACGCAAAACAGCGCCATCCTCAGGCAGTGGAGGGCAGCGCGCAGAGGACTCTTCTGTGAAAGAGGACCCTGGGTGGACAAGTGAGTGTTATTTCTGTGTGTAGATGTTGCTGAAATCAGGAGTGTATTCTGTTTGTTCAGGTTGATGTGTATAAATTTAAAGACTAATCAAATGTGGTCTTTCTAGGGTGTAACAAACTAAAAGCTATTGGCTATTTAAAAAAAAAAGTGGTCTGTAAGGCAGCTGTTTGTGTTTGGCAGGCAGCAGAAGGACATACACTGGAAGCTCTCTAGCGCTGAGAACTACTCCCGTATGCGACTCAAACTGGTGCGGAATTACAACTTTGACCCCCACAGGGAAGCCAGTGCCTTGAGAGACAACTTGGGTAAGACATACACACATATAAAGATGGTCACCTGGAACTTTTTATGAATCTTGTGACTGGCATTTGGAGAAATAACTGGTTTTGTGTATGTGTGTGTGTGTGTGTGTGTGTGTGTGTGTGTTACCTCAGGTGTGCAGCACCAGCAGGTAAATGCTGAGTCACTGTTGTTAGAGGCGGTGAAGCAGGTGAAGGTCAGTGATCTGGAGGATGACATTCTGGAACTCCTGGAGGAGGATCCTGCATCGGCCAATCAGTGAGTCTGAGTTTAGATGGACACAAACAAAAGCCAATTACTGGAGCTCAGTACAGAAACACACTTTTACTCAGTAATTAGAGATGGACAGAGAAAAAGAAATGTGCAGTCTCATGGAAATACTGTACATTAATCCGCAAATGAGTTGATTTTTGCTAAAAAATATTTGATACAGTTATTTTAATTTTGACATTAACATGTCAAGGTGGTTTTCTTGAATCAATCAGTTTACAGATTTGTATGTACTCTACTTATAAATGTCTTTACTGTCACTTTTGATCAATTTATTGTGTCTTTGATGTATAAAACTGTTCATTTGTAAACATTCTGTCATTCTCTAAGGGCTGATTCAGAAGAGGCGGGTCAAAAGGAGAAGTTGGTGATCTCAGAGGACTGTGAGCTGGTCACAGTGGTTGACGTCTATCCGGGTCGTCTTGAGCTCACCACACAACACATCTACTTTTATGATAGCAGCGCAGAGAAAGAGGAAGGTGAGGAAAATGCAGTGTGAAGGTCAAAGGTCATGTATGTGAGGAAACAGATGATATTGATGTTCTCCATTTTCAGGTGTAGGTCAAGACTTTAAATGGCCTCTGTCTCAGATCAGAGAGATCCATCTGCGCAGATACAACCTCCGACGCTCGGCGTTAGAGATCTTTCTCATCGACCAGACCAACTACTTCCTGAACTTCAAGAAGGAGGTCAGAAATCTTTCAAGTCATCATGAAACGGAAGTTGCGATAATCTTTTCTTCCCTATTGGGATTTGTATCCAGGTGAAAAAATGTTGGGTGGGACTTGATTTTGTCCATGGGGAATTGATTGGATGGTTGTGGTTTGCTGTTGGTCGATCTCATGTCATGTGACTGACAGGTTGCCCCACCCTCGTGCCAGTAAACGTCAGAGAAGAGATGTCGCTGCAAGAGGGAGGGGAAGCTATTTTGAATTTTAAAAAATTGCACATGAATTTAAAAAAAATATATAATGATGTGCATGGATAAATCATTTATAATTAACACTGCAATATTCCATAAAAAATGTCAATTTTGATTTCATGGTGACTTTAAACATGTGTCTCATCATATTTCTCTCTTTCCTATGTAATGAATGAATGTAATGTTGCATGAAAATGTTTAAAACTGTTTTATAATGAACTGTTTTATAATTGTTTTATGTGTAAACACTCATTGGGTCTCATTCACTAATAATTGTGTGAATTATTTCTACTTTTGCACACAGGAGAACTTCTATTTTTCACCTAATTCACAACATGTGCACATGAATTTGTTCTTAACCTCATTGTGATACAGTATTAATGAATTTGTAGTATTCTAAATGAGCGGCCGCTTGCCCAAGGTTAGTAATTTGCATAAAATATGCCCAAACCTTCTCTATGTAATGGCTGTCCTCACAATCTTGCCTTTCGTCGCTCTCAGCAAACATGACAATCTCTAAAAATTAAATGCCATCCTCAAAACCAGTTCAAACACACAAAAAAAAACACCTTTGTACAGAACCAGATTACAGATTACATATCCACGTTTTGTGCAGAGAAACCTAACCTCCAGCTATGTCGAGCTATAACAAAAATCTCTACGTATAAAAGTATGCGAGTATGTGATTTTTGCATACATGTTCCTACATTTTTTTCATAAAATTTAAATACATTTTTGTACGAAAGAATCACGATTTGTTCGTGAAAATGTTCATATGCAGATTTCATGCACAAAGTGAATGAGACCCATTGTTTTGTCAACTTTCCGACCTTCTTTTATTCAGTCTCTCGTAATTGGTTGTTTCTGGGTTTGATTGACAGGTGCGTAATAAAGTGTACAGTCGGATGCTGCTGCTGCGTTCTCTCTCTCTTCATGCCACTCACTCACCGCAGGAGCTGCTGAAAGCTTCTGGACTCACACAGGTCACTGCAGACGTATGAAGCACACTCAGTTTAGGGATTTAATGTAGTATACTGTATGGTACTTTCACTGAAATACAACACTGAAGGTTTAGAGCTGATAAAGGACTGACTTTTACTTCTCTCTGTCATCAGAAATGGGTGAACAGGGAGATCTCAAACTTTGACTACCTGATGCAGTTGAACACCATAGCAGGAAGGACGTATAATGATCTGGCTCAGTATCCTGTGGTGAGTGACATTTACACACCCACTCTGGATTCTGTTTGAACTGCAGTATGGTCACACATCAGTGTTTTTTCATTACCTAAATGATCTTACATGGTGTTTTAGTTCCCCTGGATCCTGTCGGATTATACGTCAGAGGAGCTGGATCTGTCCGATCCCCGGGTGTTCAGAGATCTCTCCAAACCTGTGGCCGTGCTGAACGAGAGGAATGCCAAAGCTGTCAGAGAGAAGTGTGTTTCTGTCTTACGTTACTGTCTTACGTCTCTGTCTTGTTCTCTCAGTCTTAACAGATCATATTTACTAAGATAGAAGTCTCAGTGTTCACTGCAGTTTGCCCTGTTTAATCTATAATGCTGTTACAAACCAGTGTTATGTATATACTATTATAGTAATATACTGTTAGTACTTATTAATATTTTTTATTTTATATATATTTTAAGTTTACATTTTCATCTAATATTTATATTTTATTTCAGCTTTATTTCAATTAACGAAAATTATTTGTAATAGTTAGTACAGTTAGTTTTGGTTAACAATAACAACACTGTTCCAAACCCTAGTAAGATGCCTACCTAGGCAACATTTTTAGTTATCGATTGTATGGTCCTGCTCTGAATGCTTTACCAAATAGTAGGCTGCAAAATTTTAGTTTTAATAAATATCTTCTTTTGGTCAAATTTAGCAGCATGCATCCTTCACAGATAATGCAATCCCAGAATGCATTGTGAGGAATATGAAACATTTTATTTCAGATAAAGGTTGAATCTTGATTATAAGCTAACATGGTTTTTGTTTCAATAAAAGTTTCAATAACTTCTAATTGAAAATACATTATTTCATCCAATATTTGTTCAATGTATTTGTGTGTGTCATTAGCTTAGCAGCATGCTAACTGTAAACTATTGGAATCAACTTTAAGCATCAAGTCTCTTACAGTGTATTTTAGTAGTATTTATTAATATTTTACATTAGCTTATATTTTAATATTTTTAATTTCATATTTTTTAGAAGTTTTAGTAATTTTGTTGTGCTCTTTTGTTTTTATATTTTTTATATATCTATTTAGCTTTAATTTATTTTTATTTTAGTTTTAGTAATTTTAGTACTTCAAATTTTTTTAAGTTTAACTTTTTAGTCTAAGATTTATATTTTATTTCAGCTTCATTTCGGTTACCAAAAACAATGTTTTCATTGTCTTAGTGTTAGTTGTAGTTTTAACTGTAAAACACTGGTCTCTTATAGGTTCCTTTTCAGCTGTAGGGTGCTTGTTTAGAAGGAAGTTTCCGACAGTGAAGCAGCTCACTAGGCTTTGGAAAAGAGCAAATGTTTTAAAAGTTGATTTTGTGGCAGCAATAAATGCGGTGATGATAAATGATAAATGTGGTTGTAAATGATCTGCAGATATGAGAGTTTTGAAGACCCCACGGGCACCATAGACCGTTTCCACTATGGCACGCACTACTCGAACGCCGCTGGAGTCATGCATTATCTCATCAGAGTCGAACCCTTCACATCCCTGCACATCCAGCTGCAGAGCGGCAGGTAATGCTTGTCTGCTTTCACTTCCTTTTGCCTTTTTATTCTTTGTCAGTGTTTTTGTTTCCGTTCTATTGTGTCTTTTGTCAACCAAATTGCAACTATCTTCTGTATGCTGTGAAAAGAAAAGAAAAAGGTCACTGAAGTGAAATTCATTTAAAGGCCTTGTATTCTAAGATCTTCCCTGAAGTCCACTTACAGTAAACTGTTAATTAAGTTTTCTTGCACTAAAATCAGGATTGTTTTAGTTTCTCATGACCATTTTCCACTCTCACTCTCTGATCCTTAGAACTAAACAGCCTGTTTTTGCTACTGTACCTTTAAGATTGACCTCTGTTATGAGTGACTGTTGATTGATTGATATTTAAACATGGGCAGTCATATGTAATTGTGTTTATGGTTTTCAAAACATACCTTCGCAAAATCCTGTTTTCCATTAAATGAATAAAGTTGATCTGTTGTTGGTCTGACTGTCTGTGGCAGGTTTGACTGTGCTGACCGTCAGTTTCACTCCATTCCTGCTACCTGGCAGACCCTCATGGACAATCCCAATGATGTCAAAGAGCTCATCCCAGAATTCTTTTACTTCCCGGAGTTCTTGGAGAACCAGAACGGTGAGCAGAAGCAGCAGAGTAAATGTTTCTCATGCCCTGTTTACACCTGGTATATATACTCACATCGTTCGGCATGGTCTTGCGGGTGTCAGAGCATAAACGAAAGCTGCCTCTCTCCGTGTGTTTTTCCGTTGTCTCCGTGCGTGTTCATATGTAAATTGCACAAGCTTATTTCATCCATTAGATTGAAAGATCTGAAAAACCCATACATTTACCTCCCCTCAAAGAAGTCAGGATTGAAGTGGTTGAAAGTGGACAAAAGAAACGGATTAAAACACCAGGTGTAAACAGGAATGTGTCGTCCTCGTCTACTTGTGATCCGATCGACCAAAATGCATCTTAATACCAGGTGGAAACAGGGCCTCAGAGAAGCTTCTAGTTAAGAATTGCAAAAACTCTCACACTTTCTTCCATTTATTCCAATACATACTTGCGTCTCAAAACCACAAAATTGGTTTCGCTAGTGTTGCCAGTTAAGCTGGAATAGAAGAAAGCTTTTAAACCCTCCTGTTGTTAAACAACTGGGTACAACTTTTCTGTTTCCATTGTTTTCCATGCAATTTACCAAAAACTGACAGTATGAAAAAACACTGAAGATTCATGTAAACGTGTCAATATGACCCCAACACAAAAGTTGTAACAAAATTTGTGCAGCCTTTCCACAACACATCTGCATGTTGAAACTTTGCATATACATTTATGACAAAAGTTCAAGAAGAAATAAATAGTTTAAACCAATGTTTGAAGCAGTTTGAAAATTGAATGCGGATCAATTTGGAATAAAAATGTTACTTCACTTTTAAAAATTAACCGACAAAGTGTCATGTTTCCCTTCTATTCAAACTCCATTTTATCGTATCATCTTACTCTCTCTCTCTCATTTTAGGATTTGACCTGGGTCGCTTGCAGATCTCTAAAGAGAGGGTAAATGATGTCATCCTACCTAAATGGGCCAAATCCCCTGAGGATTTCATCTACAAGCACCGCAAAGCCCTGGTGAGCCCATTTCTGATGACCTCATCACAACTCTTCTCCACTAACCTCAATAGAGAGCCTCCAGGGAGGGATGTGTAATTAAATACGGCCCTCTCTTAGTATCTGTTTCTCTCTTCTTCTCAATTCCTCTGCCACTTCTGTCCTATTAAAGCACGAAGCAGTGAGAAATGGCTTTGTGAAAGGTTACAAAACTAGAATGACAAAAGAGTCTTTCCCAGTCACCTCCTGGCAGATTCTTCTCATAATGGCTGATGGCCTCAGGTCTATCCTTAGAGAAATGTTGGTTTGGACGTTTTCTTGATGTGGATGTTGTGTGTCTCTGCTCAGGAATCAGAGTATGTGTCGGCCCATCTGCATGAATGGATTGATCTGATCTTTGGCTATAAACAGAGGGGCCCAGCTGCAGTGGAGGCCCTTAATGTCTTCTATTACTGCACATATGAAGGTATGCGGTCCTTCATACAACTAAACATACAAGTCTGGATGTGGATAATATCCTTTGCTACCAATTCTTGAATAAGATTCAGTACATTTATATGGACAACAATATTCCGATACTAACCTGATTAAGACAATACTCTGATTAAGAAACTACCATGTAAACGGCGATTTCTTTTTACCTTAATCTGGCTAAAGTCATACTTGTAGTAAACACAAATCGAATTAAGATATGTGGAGTATTCCTATTTTAGTGCATTATAGCCTTAATCACGCTGTTAACATCGTGTGGGAGTTTTGGACGTCATGTGGGGAACGTTGGATGGCGTGGCATGGGGATGTAATGACGTGCCATTAACCGATCTATGTTCTATAACATGTAAAATGGGAACGTGAAAGGAATATTCTAAAAGCAACTCATGTAAACACCTTAATCAGAATATTGTCTTATTCAGAATAAGGTCAATAATTAGATTACTGCTGTCCATGTAAATATAGTCATTGAGTGCATTTACATGCATGTTCTTAAACCGATTATGCTTAATAAGCCAACAGCGCGTGTGGTCATGCTAAACTGTTTACTTTTATCGGCGAAAGGTCATGAATGGCTTAAGAATAAACCGATCGACAGAGCTAGATTTTTGCCCATTACCCTAATTTTACCTGGCATGTAAACACCTTAACCTGCGTTCTGTCGGCTTATTGAAGTGGGTATGTGTGATATGTGAGAGGAAAGCGTCCTTATACGGCAGATTTAAGCGCATCCAGCCACAGCGAGTGTTTCGCGCCAGGGGAGGAGAAATATATCGCAAACTCTGACTTTTTCTTGACCCAAGAAATAGAAAAAATGTTCTCATCTCGTGCAGCCGAAGGACAAGTGGTACAATTGTAGAAACTTCAAATATGAGAGGAGAATGAGTCTGTGCAAGTTTTCCGCTGACATTTTGAAATACTCATTTAACAGTACAACTCACATAAAAAACAGAATACTCTGAGTGAAAAACATGGATGCATATGTTTTGAAGTCACCACCGGGGAATAACCTGTTTTCTAATACAGTCTTGTAAACGTTGTTTACTTACTTTGCCAGGTTATTGATTTGCATGTAAACCAGTAAATCTGGTTATTTCAATAAACTGATTTTTGGTAGTTATCAGCGTATTGGTGTGCAGGTAAACGTGCTTATTAACTATTAACTGTGGCAATTTTTGGATATGTTGTCATTTTATTTTATGATAGACTTAATTTTATTGCAGCTACAGCGTATTAAATTTGTTTAAAGAGTCATTTCCACAGCAAAAAACATTTTTTTAATAGAAACCATATTGCATTGATCTAGCCATGATAATAAGGCAAAATTTAAGTACAAATACCACAATTACTGTGCCAGAACGATGTTGACAAATATTGTAGACCTATAAATAATGTCCTTTAAACCAGTGCTGTTATTGTTAATTAAAACTAAAACTGTTAGAAACTATTAGAAATTAGAAATAGAAATCGTTTTTGTTAATTGGAAAAAAAAAGGCTGAAATAAAATATAAATATTAAATGAAAAACCTTAACTTTAAATTAGAAATGTTGCTTTGGCAACTAACTGAAATAAAAGTTGAAGTACTAAAACTAAATCTGAAATAAAAACAAATAAAAGCTAAAAAGAAATATTTAAAAAATATATTAATAAAAATGCCCAAACTCATAACAATGTTACAAAACAATAACTGAAAAAAATGAAAACTAAGAATATAAAAATAAAAGCTAATTCATAATATTAATAAATACTATGATACCACATAAATAATACCAAAATAACACTGCATTGAGCTGTGCTAGTTTCTTTTTGGTCTCTTTCTTCTCACATAATGAGATAAGTTCAACATATATCAATATTTTATGAACACTTATTAATTAATTTAATTATTTGGTAAGCAGCCATGTAATAACCAAAATAATGTATTCTCAGCCTGTCATTTTCACAAAAATAAAGCCCTTTAAAGTTGAATAAAAATTGTCCGTTTCACAACAGGGTCCTGATCAACCTGTTGGTGTCTATTTTGCAATAATGACTGCAAATGATCACTTATGTTTATAGTGCAAATATAATTAATATAGTGCAACATTTAAATGCAGCAAAATGAGACTCTCTGGTTGCTTTAGGGGCTGTTGATCTGGATGCCATCACAGATGAGAAGGAGAGGAAAGCTTTAGAAGGCATGATCAGTAACTTTGGACAAACACCGTGCCAGTTACTGAAGGTACGACACTCTGATGCTTCTTCTAACATGCAAAAAGTGTTATTGGAAGCTCAAGTTGAGATCAGAACATATATTATGCAAGATCTTTTGATGACAGAATTTTCATTTTTGATTGTTAAATGCATAGCGTTAGTGTACAGATGACATAAACATGACAGAGTATTTGTTGGTTTGTAAGATTCTCCGTGTTAATGTGTATTCAGGAACCCCATCCGGTGCGTCTCTCTCTGGAGGAGCTGGAGAAGAAGAGAACTCGTCTGGACTCCAGCCCTCTCAACATTTTTGACCACCTCACTGAACTCAAATCGTTCTTCATTGAGGTGACTGAATTAACAGTCCTTTATTTATGTGTTGTTCTGTTGAGTGACAGCTGTGGACTGATGGTGTTTCATCTCTGTGTTTTAGGGAATCAGTGATAATGTGCCACTGGTTAAAGCTGTTGTCCCTAAGAACCAATCACATTCATTTATCTCGCAGGGGAGTCCAGATACTCTGGTAAGTCTGGGCTTCATTAGCCACGTCTTACAGGTTTAAAGACACATAACATATACATATATACAGTCAAACCAAAAATTATTCAGACATTTTTGATATTTTTGATATATTTTTACTAGTGGGTGCAGGACACTAGTTCATTTATGTAAGTGAGGATAGCAAAATAAAGTAAACTGTGACATACAGTGGACTACCAGTAAAGTTGATACACATTTTGGTTCGACTGTGTGTGTATATATATATATAGATATATGTATGTATGTATATATATGTGTGTATATATATATATATATATATATATATATATATATATATATATATATATATATATATATATATATATAAAATATTATACAGTCATATACAGTCAAACCAAAATTTATTCAGACACCTTGAACATTTCATTCATTAATACAGTTTATTCACTATAGTTTAAAAAAGTGGTAATAAAATATGACAAGATCTCAGAGTTAAACTGTGTCAGAAAAAATCTTAATTATGTAAGATAACACTTAAGCAAAACATGGTCAGGTCAAAGTGCTCAAATTTTGGTCCCACATTTTTATCAATTTTACTGGTAGTCCACTGTATGAAGAATTTTTGGGTATAATATGTCACAGTTTACTTTATTTTGCTATCCTCACTTACATAAATGAACTATAGTGTCCTGCACCCACTAGTAAAAAATATAAAAAAATATATCTGGTGTCTGAATAATTTTTGGTTTGACTGTGTGTATATATATATAAACTTAATTTAAATGTAATTATTTAAATAATAAATAAACTCAAATGATTTTAATTAAGTGAAAACAATGTGACTTGGTCCTGATCACCCTAACATACTTTGTTTTTTTTATAAATTAAATCTCCCTGTCTCATTGTGGACAATTTATCCATGCACATTTTAATAAAATATATAAATATTAAAATTAAATTAAAATGTATAATAAAAAGTTTTGAGTCAAAGTGATTTAATATATTTTATATTTATATAAATATTATTATTTTATATAATTTTCTATGTACTGTTGGAGTCCTGGTCACCCTAACAGTGTTTGTTAACAACAATAATGGCCATCATGACTGTACATAATCCATAAATTATAAATAAATGCATTGCAAATACATTCCACATTGCCTTTAATGCCCTCTAAGGTTTCTGGTTATTATGAAATGTTTGATACTCTAATAAATAATGTGTATTTGGTTCATCAAGGTAACGCTGAGCCACAACTGCTTGATGGGAACTCATGGCTGGCTGCCCTATGACAAGAACATATCCAACTATTTTACCTTCATCAGAGACCCCACCGTAGCCAGTCCAAAGTGAGTCTCTCTGACGGTTAATGTCTCACATCCTGTTTATAGCTGCCCTGCACTTCCTTTAAAATAAACGACACATCAACAGGCACACTCTTTGTCTCTCTGTAGGACTCAGAGGTTTCTATCAGGGCCGTTCTCTCCAGGGGTTGAAGTCACAGCTCATCTGTTTGTTGTGTCTCATGATGGGAAGTTGCTCTTCAGTGGAGGCCACTGGGACAACAGCCTGAGAGTGACATCACTTGTCAAGGGCAAAACAGTCGGGCAACATATCCGCCACATGGGTAATGGAAACTCTCTCTGCTTCTCTTGACCTTCCTCTTCTTCCCTCTTTCTTTCTGCCTGTCTTTGTTTTTATCTCATAAATAGACACATCCAGATTGTATGTTCTCACTTTAACCTTGAGTTGCAGGAAACAGTTCTGCTAACTTGGGCATGTTTGTGTCTATATCTTGGCAGACATCATAACGTGCCTGGCCACAGATCACTTTGGGATTCACCTGATCTCTGGCTCCAGAGACACCACCTGTATGGTGTGGCAGGTGCTACAGCAGGTGCGTTTTGTTCTCTTGGAAAACACACCTGTTCAGTCGTCTTCACATGACTTCCTTTAGGTGGTTCATTCCTAAATAGGAAATACATTTTCTTTCCCCATAATCCCCAATCATATGTCTTTAATGTATAAAATAATACACTACTGTTTAAAAGAACAAAAAAAAGATTTTTTTTAAAGGAGTCAACGGAGGCTGCATTTATTTGATCAAAAATACAGTAAAAACAGTAATGTAAAATATTATTACAATTCAAAACAACTGTTTTCTATATTAATATATTTTAAAATGTAATTTATTCCTGTGATGCAAAGCTGAATTTTCAGCATCATTACTCCAGTCTTCAGTGTCACATGATCTATCAGTAAATCATTCTAATATGCTGATTTGCTGCTCAGGAAATATTTCTGATTATCAATGTTGAAAACAGTTGTGCTGCTTTATATTTTGGTGGAAAAAATAATAATAGTTTGAGTGGATGTTGCAATGATGTTTCTTATTGCAAGACTGGCAGTTTTTTAATCAATATTCCTGGAGTTTCTTCCTTTTTCCTTTATCTAATTGAAACGTTTCACAGACAACATTCTCAGGAATTTTCTTTTAATCTGTAATTTTCTTTTGAAAACTGCTTGCTCACTTGTGTTAAATAATATAATGAATAACTTTTTTGTTTTCTGCTCATATAAAGAAGAGGTTTGAGTTTCTACTGCGGTGTTGGGGCTGTGTTTAACTTGTTGTGTGTGTGTGTGTGTGTGTGTGTGTAGGGAGGTGCTCCAGTGGGTCTGTCCTCTAAGCCAGTGCAGGTATTATACGGACACACAGATGAAGTTGTGAGTGTGTCTATCAGTACAGAGCTGGATATGGCGGTCTCTGGATCACGGGTGAGATTCCTCTCTTCACACAGTCACTCAAAAACACTTGCTGTGTCCCAGTTCACCTACTTATACTATGCCCTAAAAGTATGTACTGTTTTTGTGAAGAAAAAGTATATACTTTTGAGTGTGTAGCAGAAGAGCAGGCAAGCTTTGGGACATAATTGCATCTTTAACGGATCGCTCTGTTGGTTAGTTATGTGAATCCTGTCACCGTTTAAACTGCCCTGTCAATCATCTGTCACAGTTAAAATCCCACATATTAAGTTTAATTTAATTTCCTACCATATCGGAGAGAAATGCAGTAGCACGTTGATCTGCAAGTTGTGTGTCTTTCCAGCTGAGACTTTCCTTTGAATAATGATGCATTTAAAAGTTAATGACCAAACGTATCTTAATAAAAGTTCACAATGCTGTTGCAGATGAAAAAAAAAAATGTTTATACAATTGAATAAATATTTTTTTGTCAGGTTAGATACTGATTATTACTCATAAGTCAAACTCCTTTCTACTTAACCATCAGTCTCGCACATCCGCCATGTTTGTAGTTTTTAAACATTTTTTTATTCTTGTTTGTAGTTCTAATTTAATCTTCGTCCAATGCGCAATGGGTTGTGGCGAATATTACCCATTAGAGTGTGCACGGATTTGCACTTTAGATTCTAACCGGAAATAGTAGACTAAACGGGTATCAATGGAATACTCATTTCAACATACTAGTATTTAGGATGGAATTGGGATGCAGCGACTGTTTACTTCTCACACCTATTCAGGATTCAGCAACCTGACAGTGGCATTGTGTTAACCAATCATAATAGAGCTAATTTACATATAGAATTCCTAAAAGTACTGCCTTAAACCATCCAAAGTGTCTGAAAAATAATCAGATTTTTTGGCCAGAAAAGTGGATTTAAAGGATGAAAAGAAATAGAACCATAAAAACTTTTGCATTTGTGTGTCACAGGATGGAACAGTGATGATTCACACTGTTCGGAGGGGTCAGTACATGCGCTGTCTGCGGCCGCCATGTGAGAGCTCTCTGCCCATGTCCATCATGCACCTGGCGGTGTCCTGGGAGGGACATCTAGTGGTGCACACCTGCATAGAGGGCAAAGCCACACTGAAGGTATCAAACACAATTCAGCTCCTCTTCTCCTTGCACATATTTTTATGCCCATGTAAACCGATCCTCTTTGTGTTTCATGTTTGCAGGATAAGAACACCCTGCACCTGTACTCTGTGAACGGGAAGCACCTGTGCAGCACTCCTCTGAAGGAGCAGGTGACAGACATGTGTGTTTCAGGAGAACATGTGGTCATCGGCAGCGAGCAAGGTTTCCTGTCTGTCAGAGATCTGTACAGGTAAACATAAACAAGCATCAGCTTTCTAAAACCAAGCAATTTCAGCAGTTAAATTCTTTGAAGCCAGAAGTGGCTCTTGAGTGTCATTAGGGCTGTCACTAATGATTATTTTTGTAATCAAGTAGTCATTTGATTGTTTTGACGATTAATCGAGTAATCGGATATTTTTTGTGTTAATAAAAATAGACCTAAGCAAAGACCTAAGCCTTTAAAATGACTTAAAATACATAATAACAACGAGGCAATAATATTTGGTTCAAATAAAGTATCAAAAGCAAGTAATCATATGGTTTTGTAGAACAACACTGTTAAAATACATAATATACACATAATATAAACAATCATCTTATGTACATTATGTATTATAACAAATGCCTGCAGAGGGCACCGACGGCCTGGTGGTTTTACACTTTACAGCAGATCCAATCCTTGTTTAATATCGGCCAAACAACATTTATTTCAAATGTTTACCTAATCTTTAATATTTGGCCACTTCTTTACGATAGAAATGCTTCAGCCACTGTAATTTTTTGAAAAAGAATATGCGGACATCAAAACATGCTAACTCAGAGCGAGATTTTAAACTTTTATTTTGAAATCGCGATGAACATATTAGCATATTTAGAAACATATTGATGTATTCTTCTGTGTTGGCGTAGGTTTATAAATGATTTACCTTACAAATCTGATGAAAAAGCGCACATTGTGTTCCAAGATGAACGTTATAAGCAACTCAAACTCACAGCATATGCAGAGATGGAGTTTGAGAAACGCTCCACGCATGTAAATGATAAAGCCCTGAGTATACTTTGTTTTTTACAGTCGAATGTAACTCAAAGTATATATATTAAACTGACCGGGCATATATTTATTTAATTGAATCACAGCCTTTGTGAATTCACAATAGCACTATGGTATAGTATGGTTTTTAAATGGTTTATCATGCAGCCTTATAAAACAGTCTTGTCGCCATTACCATTTTTGCCTGGCGAATGATAAAATGTTTGAAAAAAGACTCTTGCAATGCCGTTATATCTAGATAGCAGATTATCAGATGTGGGGCTTTTTTGACTTACAGTGCAACAGTGCCCACATACTTATTAGTGGCCTTAATGCAGTATTTTTTCCATTCATTTTCCCATTGGGATTTTAAAAAAGTCTTCATTAAAGAGTTGAACCAAAGGCATGAACCAAACCAACCAGCTACGAGGTGAATCACAACATAAACAGATTTGAAGCAAACAAGTATTTGAAAATCAAACAAAAAAAAAAGAAGTATAAGACTGTGTACTTAATGGAAAGTCCACTGTTAAACTAGCTATAATAATGCAGATGGATGGCTTTTAAAGGGTTAGTTCACCCAAAAATGAAATTTCTGTCATTAATTACTCACCCTCATGTCGTTCCAAACCCCTAAGACCTTCGTTCATCTTCAGAACACAAATTAAGATATTTTTGATGAAATCCGAGGGTTTCTGAAGTACACGTAGTAACATCATTGCACCTTTTGAGGTCCAGAAAGGTATTAAAGACATCGTTAAAATAGTCCATGTGACTACAGTGGTTCAACCTTAATGTTATGAAGCAACAAGAATACTTTTTGTGTGCAAAAACAAAACAAAAATAACAACTTTATTTTACAATTTGAACTGTTGTCATACGCAGTTGACGCAGTGAATGCAGTGCAGGCTTCCGTGTTCTACATCAGAACGCCGACTCATTAATTAATGACAGAAATTAATTTTTGGGTGAACTAACCCTTTAACAAAAGCATATACCACCGATTTACAACCTTCTAGCTCACAGTAGATCTGTATTTAACGGTTTATAAGTTATCATTAAAAATCATTTCCCCTGTGGAGAAGATGAATGGGATTTTTACTTGTCTGTTGCACTGTTGCACTCCATTAACTGCTCAGAATGCCCTAGCAACACACAAAGTCCCTTAGAACACCTTAGCGACTACATAGCAATGGCCTGGCAACCAATCACAACACTCTTATCATTCTTATTATTGTTTTATGATTGTCATCAGATCGTAAGCATGCCTATTTTTAACATGACCATAACACGCTCTTTCTCCTGCTTACAATGGCAGCTTGACTTTATGCGTGTCACCGATGGCGATGCGGGTGCCAATCCGGTGCGTGTCTGTGACCAAGGAACAATCTCATGTGCTGGTGGGACTCAATGATGGCAAGCTGATCGTGGTGGGCGTCGGGAAACCCGCGGAGGTAAAAAACTCCTTCAGGAACTACATCACCCAGAGGATGGAGGGTTCGCCTCTCATGAACACACTGCGGGTGCGATCGCCCGCACGCCTGCTGCATCTCAGAGACCAGAACACGTTCAGCCCTGACTTCATCTGAGAGAAATACACACACTCACACACTTATCAGGTGTCAAGTTCAGATGCATTAAGTACGTTTACCTAGCTGTCTAAATGGGGACTAGACTAATCTAAAACAATGACTCCACCCCTAAAATAAAAAAAATGCATTTTTAGCATAATTTACTTATTTATTATTATTAATTTTTTTTTTTAACATGGCCAAAAGTAGTACTCAGATTTAAATAACATCTGAGGACATTTTTCAGCCATTTCATCCCCAAACTATCAATCAATCACATATACAATACACACACACACACACACACACACACACACACAAACAAGTTATCGTAAAAACATAATAGTGCATTGAAATGATTGCCAAGGGTTTTTAACTTGAGCATTTGTTGTATAATCAGTAGTAATTGTGTAAATGTAGTTTTTTATTAGCAGTTGGAGTTGTAACCTAACCAGAGATGATACTACTAACAATGTTAACAGTAGTAGTAATAATAAATACTCGTAGTGTCACGCTCATTTTAGAATAATTTTAAAACTGTGAAATCATTAGAGGAGGGTTTTGATGTTTTTTTCTTACTTTATGGAATTTTTTTGTTTTTGATGTGATTGAATGCGCAGGCATTCATGCCAAACACTGAAGCTATTTTTTAATATTTCAAACAATGCAAAGTGTTCTCAAGGATTTCCTCTTGAATACCAGTATCAGCATTTGGGTTTCTACATTAGATGAATTCGTGTTTTGATTTGAGAATACAGCACGAAACGTACTCTACATCAGTACATAAACACAGGCGCTTCTATCTACGTATGTTCACACATCAGTGATTTCCGAAATGAAATTCATAATTTAGAGCATGTACGTTTGTCGTTCTCAGCAGTTCCACAAGGGGTGCTATAAATGACATTAATATAAACTGTCTTCTATGGTCACTTTTCTCATGGTGGAACAAGATTGTAGAGAATCTTTCTTAGCAAGTTAAAGTTAATCACACTTGACATTTATATCTATTTACTTGAATTATCACGCATCATTTGACGTTAACTCTATTGCCCCATTGATTTCTGAATTTAGTTAAGGTGAAAGTAGTCTCGGCCTCAGGCAGAAAAATGGAAAACACTAGCTATGTTTACATGGACACCTTTTTTTTCAGTCAGAATGAATTCATTCTGATTGATGAATCCGAACGTAGTGTTTATATGAACGCTAAATAAAGTCATCGAGTTGATGCGTGCGTTTATGTCACAAGCTTCAAATCAGAATTGATTTTTTGACCTGCGCACACTGCACGAATATACAATTTCCCACTGTTTGCACATACTATTCTCTTACATTGCTTTTTTTTTCTTTGTTTTAAAGAGCAGACTTAATATTTATCTATTTCGGGTCCTAATTAGGAGATGTCGAGCACATGAACCGTTGTGCCGTGCTGCTTATATTTATCAAGCAGTAAAAACACCCATTCCCAAGCCCAAAACAAGGCGTCTGTGGATGAGAGTTCGAAATAAGGACTGGTGGGACGTTGTCCTGCTCTACTTCACAGACGATGAGTGGAAGAAAAATTCATTTTTGACACGTCATACAACAACAGCTCGTTCCTAGCGTCATATGTCATTGCGCCATTTCTACGCCATTGCACGTTAGTGTTGTCATGATACCAAAATAATGACTTCGATACGATATCTGACGAAAATACCTTGATACCGTTACTGAATCGATACCACAGCAGCAAACTAAAACAGTAAAAGTAATTGAATAATATGACAGAACTTAAAATTAATTGTTTTATATATATATACTGTACCGGCGTGTTCCTGCCCTGCTTTTTGACCGTTTCCTCCCCTTTATTTAATAAATAATAATAATTACATGCCACAGTATGTGGCATCTTACAGAGATGTTTGCAACAATCACATTATCAATCATGTTAACATTCGCCAACCTTTCAGAGTTCTGGAAAGGTTGGGATAGGGCTAGGTGATATGACCAAAATCTTATTTCATGATATGAGTATTTTAAATGTAATTTTATAATCAAAATATAGTTATTTAATTTTATTTAAAATGAATTTTTATTATTTTTTATCAAAAATAAGCAAAGATGCAAATTACAAACAATATGACAAATACTATATAAGAAAGATACAAATGAAAGTCGGTCTATATAACAGTAGCATTCAAGCAAGAAATTAAAAAATCAAATGTTAAAAAAAAAAAAAAAAAACACTTTATAGTGTTCACTCTGTAAGTTAGCTATGGCTAAACTGATCTTTAATAAATACTTTAAAGTTATTCAGTCAAGCATTGAGTGATTTTCTCTTTTTGATTAACATTAATCACACAGACAGCAGCAGGAATATTAGGCTGCTGTCACTTTAAGACCTGCACGGATCCAATACATTGGAACACAACACAACCAAATTCTTTCTCAACTGTTTACGTTCACTAAAGACATACCTGACTGTGTTTACGTGAATACTCGCCAGGACGTGCATTTTGACATATTTTTTGACATTTGACCATTCAAGCGCAATAATCCGTGAATGAGAACTTAAGTCGCGATCGCATGCTGTCTGAAAGGCGGCTTTCTGTGCACGCACTTCAGGTCTGAACCCGGCAGTGTCTTGCACTTTATTTTTTCATGCTTTATTTTTTATTTTTTTTATTAGGGTCCATGTAAACACAGCTACTGATTCAATTTGCCAGTTTCAATCTGCCATTTATTTAGCATGTGCAACAGGACCATGCACTTGAAATGCATTCACAAAGCATTTCCATGTGTTTTGCTTACTTGCGTAGAGTATGTTTCTGGCCTAAGATCGGTTCAGACTTCGGGTTTGTATACATACATACATAGTCAGTACATACAATTATAATTTTCTTATCTCATCTTTTTTGAGTTACCTCACTTGAAATGTACCTTTTGATTTAACCTCAAAGTGAATCCAACACAGATGATCTCACATGCACTCATCAATCATCTTTTTTTCCCACTGTTCACCTCCTCTTTCCTTTTATCCTTCACTGCCCTCTCCTTTCCTCTCCTCTCCTCTCCGCTCCTCAGATGCGTTCTGGCCAGATTACGAGGAAACTCTGGGGCTCCAGTAAGCGTCTCACTCAGATCTCGTCTGGAGAAACAGAGTATCACACCCAAGAGCAGCCCTGACCCCGCCCCCTAAATCACAGCCTTCCTGCCTGATTGGCCCACTGCCCTGTCAATCACCCAAATCCATTGTTTCAGTTTGAAGGATGGCTCTCCTCTCTCTGAAACAATAAGAAGGACTTTTTTAGCACCTGTATGCAAATCTGTGTGTGTTGAGCCAAACGTATGCATGTTCCCTCGTATGTGTCGTATGTGTTGGTGTAAAAGTGTAGTTGGACTGGTGCAGGCACCATCTAACTATATGTGTCTGAATTCTGTGAAAACCCTAATGTTGACCCTCGTGACCCCGCCCTCTCTGTCTTTTTCCATCACACCCACATATGTCCCGCCCATTTTATGTTAATTATCATTACCACACGGTTATCATCATCAGCATAATTACAACCATAGGGTTTTGTCTCTTCCATGTCTATGTTCGCATAAGCATTTTATGTGGTTTTGTAGTGCGTGTCAATTTATTCATTTAGTTTCAGTGGCCTTTCATAGGTGATCTTGGGTAAATTTTGGATGTTTTTTTTGATTGTTTTATCAGTGGACACAGGCATTATTTATTTGCACAGTCTTGCTTTGGCACAGACCTCGAAAAGTGGACGATAATTTACACCAGTATAATTCACAATACGTATGACGTATTTTGTTCCAATAGACCAACACATCATACACTGCTTCATTTTATAACAAAACTGACATGTGTGGAGTGCTAAGGTTGATTTGTTTTTTGTTTTTTTTGCATAACTGTTGAATGTTGTCGTTCATTACTTGAATTGCGATGTAGTTATTTCAATGAAGAATACAAGATTTCATTTAAATGTTGTGGATGTACATGCAGTACTACAGTTTGATTTGTTGCATCTGCAGTTACTTTTTTTTTGATAAAACACTACAAATACAAAGTGGGAAAAGTTCGAAGGGCTTTGTGAGACATGACAACAGTAAGCAATACGGTTAATCTCTCTGATGAGGCTTATTGAAGCATTCCACTGGCTAATCGATGCTCCGCAGTCTTCCTAGTATCTAAACCGAGCACTACATAGGGGAGCGGGGGTACTTGTGTACCACGGGACAGCTAGAACCAATGCCGCTTAATTGGATAGTCAGGTGAGATGCTGTTTCCCCTCCTCTTTTATATTTCTAAGCCATGCAGTCTTTGTTTACTATGCAGGTAAACTTCTAGGCCTTCTAGAGAATTCAGTTATTGACTGATGTCTGAATTCTTGCTCCTCCATATGCAGTTTTTATTTCTTCACCGTAGGATGTGTGTACATGTGTACTTTTTTCCCTTACAAAAATGTACCATAGTAACCATAGTTTCTGGCAAAATGCCTCAGTTAATTATAGTCACAATTGTAAAACCATATTAAGTGTAAGATGCTTTTAGAAGCCTTTTACATTTGTTAATACCAAATTACTACATTTACATTGTGATAATAATGGTGGTACTTTGGTGGAAGCTATCTTTACCATAGTGTTTTTTTGAAAGGGATTAATTTGTGTTAATTTTCTTTCTTTTTTTTTTTACACTAATGTCTTTCTGAGTGACATTCATTCCTTTACTAAAGGACGGTTGTTTTGAAACTTATAAGTGATCAATAATATGAAGATATTAATGAAGATACTAATACCAAAATGCAGACGTCTTTATCAGGATGTTTGTTTTGTTTGGTGTGTATTGTATGTTCTTCCATATGTGTGCTTTAGTTTGCAATGGTGCTGAAGTTTAGATTTGAAGTCTAAATTGGGATGTTATGCTTGTTTTATTTCCTGTCACAAAGTGCTCCCTGCATCTGCTGGTTGCTCATATTAGTTATACCAAGAGATCTAAATTGATGCTATGATTTCTTTGCATTTATTCTTTTTTAAATCCTGCTTTTTTTAGATTCTCAATGTCTTTTTTTTCCCCATTTTTTTTGTTTTTATTCACATATCTCTTTATATGTATGTGTTTTTCTTCGTTTAAACGAATGGAGTGCCTTTTTATTCTCGTTCGTCATGGAAATTAGACTCCATGATCCAAACTCTATAGCATGACCTTGCGTGACCCCTGTGGACAGCCAGACAAACTTCAGCAGTGACTCCTCTGTCATATCAGACCCGTGACTTACTGAGCTGCTTTTATTTTAGCCGTCACTAATGGATGTGTGTGTATATCTGTGCTTATTTATGAATCCAGTATGAAATGTACAGCATGAATTTTATTTCTGTCTATGAATTGTATTTTTCTTTTTTTGCACTTTCCAGGTACGACAAATTGTAAGAGATTGTTTTAAATGTCTCCTTGATCTGTACAGAGAAACTGCTTTGTTATACGTGAAGATTTATCATTAAAGTCCTGTTGAAAAGTCAGTGATGTTTTTTAAGCTGTTGTTCAACTGAATAATAGTTTTAATTAATAATTTAATAAAAAAAATAAATAAATTAAAAAAAAATAAAATACAATAACATTATTTATTGTGTAACCTTATAACATCATTAGAATAAGTATCATTAGGGTCATAGTGGATCTTTACACTATCATTTATTTCATTTGAGTTACAGTAGCAAATCATTAGATTTTGTTTTCATGAGTCATATATGACAAATATAGTGTGAAACAGGACTATGCCTGCTACAAAAAACATTAAGATTTTATTTTATGTATGCATATTTAAAATAATACAGAAAAGAGTAGCCTAAAAAATAACATTAGAACAATACAGGGTTATGTCACAAAATGAAATAATTGATTATGTTATAAAATAGATTATAAGGACAAGTGTTAGTATTACTCATATTCAAGGAGTTGTATTTAGATTTTGTTAAAATACCGTAATTAGACTACAGTTACTTTTTTTTATTGATTACATGTTATTCTCACAATGGCAGTAAATTAGGCCTAGGCCTATTCATAATTCATTGATTCTCCCTACTATTACTTTTTTATCTTTTAAGTGTTTTCGCAACATTGCAACGGCTATCAACTCCTGAAGAACACATTAATTATTATTTGAATTATCACTCAGTGAGTCATTTAACCATGTTAGACTTTTGTCTTTCAAACACAACATGAACAAATTTACTTAATTTCATAATTACATTCAGGGGTTCCCTAACTTTTTTGTCAGCTGAACCTCTTTGACCCTAATATATTTACTTGAAGTTTACTTGAAGTGAGATTTTAAGTTAAAAAGTCAATAGTCAATAATAATGTCGGTTAATGGTCACATGACATGCTGACTCGGCGGCCATCTTTGAAACGCCTGTCATCTCGGGCAGTGCAGCCATGGTGCAGCTTCTATCTATTTGAATGGGGAAACATTACATTTTCCAAAGCTTGTCATCAAGCTTACGATTAAATTTAATATTTAAAATCATCAATGAAATCTAAAAACAAGTGTATCATAATGTGGTTTCTTATATTAATGTCTCAGAACACTGTTTCTGTAGCAACCGGAGCTTAATGGCAGCTGCAGTGACACGATAGTTCCGTCCCAAATGACACACTATACACTATGCACTTATACACTATGTACTTATGCACTAGTGCGTGAATTGTATAGACCTTATGCGCCAGAGAAACAAGCGCGCCGCAATCTTTATAAAATTGTCTTTGAACTTCCGTTTTGCGGTAGCTCTGTACATTTCTATGGCATCGCTGTCAAAGAATAATTAGCTGGTTAAGTGGATTTATTTGTTGTAGAGTTAATGAAAGTTATCATGAGCATTGTAATGTTTAAAGCGATGTCTTAACAAATGTCAGTAGACCAGGAAGATTTTAAAACGAGCAGTTCATTCATAAATGTAAGATCGCTGTGGAAATACAAACCGGAAGTCAAAAGACAACGAGCGCAACGCTGAAAAGGGGCGGGGCTACATAAGGTCTATAAGGTTTTGTCATTTAACAATGGAGTCCAATACCCCCTCCCCCTCCGCTACGTAATTAAAGCTGCGACAGTTGAGTGCATGAAGTGTCCAACATTCCACACTTCGTTTTTTCCGTTAATTTAGTGCATCATCGGGTATTTAAAGTGCACTTTTTCTTTTTGGGATTTTCTGTGTGAACGCACTACTCGCACTATTTGTACTTAAAAACGTCATAGAATAGTGCATAAGTACGCGAACTGGGACGCACCAACTTAACAAATTAGGCGATTGGCTCTTTTACATAGAAGGCGGGACTTATTCCGCCATATTGCGCGTTGCTCTTTCTCATATGTTTATCTATAGTCTTTAGTATTGTCACTTGGGTAGTATGTATGAAATAAATTCAAATAGCATAAAAGTTGAAATGTTTTAAATAAAACATATTTCAATGTACTGTAGAATCTGATTTGTCAAGTGTGACGCTGCCTGTCCTGCCCCTTTAAGAAACTCTCTGGAAGCGACCGACCGTGTGCGGCGACGGGTTCTCGCGAGATCTACCCGCGAGAGTAAACAGTCGCCATTTCTCGAAAGTAAGAAAGAGCTGAAAGTGTGGCGGACAGTTCGTTCACATCGGCAGAGAAACCAACCTCAACCAACTCTTAAATTAAAGACCGCATCTAAGCTCTCAGTTACCGGCTGTCTTCCCTCACTGGTGTACTATTATATGTGATATTCCAGCCGGAGTTTATGAGGGCGGTGAGTGAGTGAATGAGGCCTGACAGTACACATTACTATAGCCTGACTAGACTATAAACTCACTGTTGTTGATCACTCTCACAGGGGCACAGCTGCAGAAAAACAGCCCTCCCCTGAAAAATGATCATTGAAAACCTCGATGCCTTGAAGACATGGCTCTCAAAGACTCTTGAACCCATGTAAGTGATTCTGCTGCTAATGTACTGTGCATTAAAATGAGCCTCGCACAATGATACTGTATGTTAATTATTTCTACTGAAATCTTCCTGAATGTCAGTGGGTTCAGTTTTATGCCACTTAAACTATAATTGACAAATGCATTGACTCAGGAACTGTATTTTTGTATATTGTTGTTAAGTTGTATTAATTATATGCTTGAATGCTAAATGCTTGAACCTGGTTTTCTTAGTTATGATTTACTAGCAGTTGGAAGATGTGTCTGTTGTATAGAAGACTTAGATTTGCTGTAAAGATATTGTAGGTTGTCATATCAAGGACAGAACTGCATTATGTACTCTTTATGTGCAGCTGATGATCATTTAAATTAAATCTTCTAATTGAAGTGTATGTATCTCTCCCGCAGATGTGATGCTGATCCTTCTGCTCTTGCGAAATATGTGGTTGCCTTGGTGAAGAAAGACAAATCCGAGAAGGAGTTGAAAGCACTATGCATTGACCAGTTGGATGTATTCCTCCAGAAAGGTACATTTCAATATAATGTTCTGAAGATATGCAGTTCGCAAAGTGGCTTTTTTAGTCATTTTTTGAAGTTACTTTGACATTATTCGGCTGACAGCTGCTTCAATTCCATGTCACTTCCTTTTATGTTTATATTGCTACACTTTCAGAACTGAATTCCTGATGTTGTCAACATACGTTTGATTTTGTTTTCAGAGACACAGACATTTGTGGACAAACTTTTTGAAGCTGTGAATGCAAAGAGTTACCTACCTCAACCAGAGCAGCTAACTTCCACAAGCAGAACTGAATCTCACCAGCGCACAGAGAAAGATGAATCAAAGAGAGAGGAGGTAAAATAAAGAGATCGGATCAAAGTCATTTTGAATGGTGCTACACTACCATTCAAAAGCTTGGGGTCAGTAAGATTTGTGTTTTTATTTTTGAAAGAAATAAAGACTTTTATTCAGCAAGGATGCATCAAATTGATCAAAAGTGACAGTAAAGACATTTGTAATGTTAGAAGATTTCTATTTAAAATAAATCCTTTTCTTTCGAACTTTTTAATAAATGAAGAATCCTGAATATTTTTTTTTTATTGCGATTTCCACAAAAATATTAAGCAGCACAACTGTTTTGATACATTGATGATAATAAGAAATGTTTCTTAGCCAGTAAATCCGCATATTAGAATGATTTCTGAAGGATCATGTGACACTGAAGACTGGAGTAATGATGCTAAAAATTCAGCCTTACCTTCACAGGAATAAATTATATTTTAGAATATATTCAGATTTTAAATTGTAATAATACTTAGTGAGAATAAGAGACGTCTTTCAAAAACATAAAAAAAATCTTACAGACCCCACACTTTTAAACAATTTGTGAAATTTTGCCTAAGATACCTGTTTTCTTTTGTGTTTGACGGTTTTGATTTTTCATAAGCAGCCCAGCCGAGATGAAGATCGAGACAAGAAATTCTCCCGGAGAATAAACCACAGTCCTCCGTCTAGCTCCAGATACAGCCGAGACAGCAGGTGAGACTAACATTAGATAGCCATTGTTTTGATTTTTAACTTTTCCGAAATGCCACACACCCACATCTATTAAGCTGCCTTGTTAACTAACTGCATTGGTATTTTCTGTTCTGTTTAAACAAATTTACAGGAGAATAGATGATCGCAAGAAAGATGACCGCTCCAGGAAACGAGAGTATGACCGTAACCCACCCAGAAGGGACTCGTACAGAGAACGCTACAACCGCAGAAGAGAACGCAGCCGCACTTACAGTCGGAGTCGTAGTCGCAGCTGGAGTAAGGACCGCACTCGTGACCGAGACAGAGATAGAGATCGCGACAGAGACCGGGACCGCAGCAGATCGCGAACTCGCTCACGGAGTCGCACTAGGACCAGAAGCAGAGGTGTGACATCACTTTACATTGGTGATATGGTTTATTGTTTTATTTGTATGTGTACACTTGACATGAAATACTTTATGCTATGTGCCATCTAAAACTATTTTAAACATACTTATATTTTGTGACTTGTTAATAGAGACTGCATTGAATATATTTTTAATTAAAATACATAAACTAAAACCAGTAATTTTAGATTTTAAGTATTTTTATGTACTAAACATATGAAGTAAGATTTTTAAAATGTTTTTGAAAGAAGTCTCTTGCACTTTATTTTACAGTATGTGCACTTTCAATGTACGTACAGTGTACATACCAAGAAAGTATTGAATAATATAAGGTAACTACATGGGTTAAGATTAGGTTTAGGGGTAAGTTAAGAACTATTACCTAGTTATTACCCAGTTATTGTAATTACTACAATAAGTATATAGTATGTAGATGCAAAACAGGACTGTAAAATAAAGTGCTACCGAAGTCTCTTATGCTGACCAATGCTGGAATTAAAAATACAGTAAAAACTGTAATATTGTGAAATATTGCAATTTAAAATCACTATTTTTCTGTTTGAACATATTTTAAAGTCCCCCTGTAGTCAATATCAATAATTTTATCCCTTAAAACTCATCTTTGCTCACCAAAGTGACATATTTAAACACTTTTTCCTGTAAAAAAAACAAAAAAAACAAAACGTAACTCTACACTCTTGCTTCATTTAATATACGCGGATCTATGAATATGCTAATTAGCCCCACCTCTACTCACTTGCATGAGCTCAGAGATCCACTTGATCAACTTACTGAGGTAAACGCTGCACAATAGTATAACTTTTTACAACGTCAGACACATAACGGTAATTAATGATTAGCCTTTTGCTTGAATACATTATCAAACAGCTGCTAATAATGTGCTGCTAATGTTAGAACGTCAGTGGAGAAAGGCATATAGTTCATCATAACGTCGTAAAATATACATCATACACCCGCTATATTGCTAAATCTACCCGATTTTTCATATCAACAGAAAAATATACTGGGATATATTCTCTTGAGAGACTCCTGTTTCAGAGCAGTCATGGTTAATGATATGCTAAAGCCTGCCGGCACGTTGACGTGATTGGTTACAAGGTAGTTTGTGATGTCACAAACACCGGCGATTTCAAACCGTTTTTGAAACTGTCTTTAGATCACTGCAGTTTTAAAAAGAAAATACTCAGCAATGATGTTGACTTATGAATTTGCACATGGTTTGTTTGTCTTTGTTGCCACATAGACATATAAACAACATTAAAAACTTGATTTTCACCACAGGGGGACTTTAAAATGTAATTTATTCCTGTGATGCAAAGCTGAATTTTCAGCATCATTACTCCAGTCTTCAGTGTCACATGATCCTGCTGATTTGCTGCTCAAAACACATTTCTAATTATCATCAATGTTGAAAAGAGTTTTTTTTTTTTTTTTTTTTTCAGGATTTGTTGAGGAATAGAAAGTTCAGATGAACAGCATTTATTTGAAATAGAAATCTTTTGTAACATTAAAATCTTTACTGTCACTTTTGATCAATTTAATACATCCTTGCTAAATACAAGTATTCATTTAATGCTGAAAACTGACCCCTTTTACACTGTACTGTACTTTAAAAAATTCTCAGACTACAGCACCATTTACAGTGCTTACTTTTTTGTCATGCTCCTGTTGAATGTCATCTTCCTTTCTAGAACGAGATTCCGGAAAGTCAAAATACGACCACAGCCGTCCAGAACGTCAGGAGGGCCCGACCACAGATGGCTACACTGCCACTCCTCTCACCCCCGGGAGCTCCTCTGCTCATTTCCCAGTGCCCACCCTCAGTAGCACCATCACTGTCATTGCCCCCACCCACCATGGGAACAACACCACTGAGAGCTGGTCAGAATTCCCACAGGACCACACGCCCTTTGGCAGAGGCGGCCCACCAAGGAAACGCTGTCGTGACTATGATGGTATAGAATTTTTAATACCCTAACTGTGTTCACAGACTAACCATCTTTTTATGTCGGTAACATCCTGATTTGGTTGTCTCGACAGAGAAAGGCTTCTGTATGCGAGGAGACATGTGTCCTTTTGATCATGGAAGTGATCCAGTGGTGGTCGAGGATGTCAATCTTCCCAGCATACTACCTTTCCAGCCACCGCCTCTTCCTGGAGTGGATGGCCCACCACCTCCGGGTCTGCCGCCCCCTCACTCACTCCTGACTCCACCAGTGAACCTCAGGCCACCTGTGCCCCCACCGGGCACAATGCCTCCCAGCCTACCACCCGTAGCAGGTGTGGGGGAAAAAATAAATAAATAAATAAATACATATATATATATATAACACTTTACTTGAAGCC
This sequence comes from Mylopharyngodon piceus, assembly GCA_039654765.1. Classification (NCBI taxonomy): domain Eukaryota; kingdom Metazoa; phylum Chordata; class Actinopteri; order Cypriniformes; family Xenocyprididae; genus Mylopharyngodon; species Mylopharyngodon piceus. The sequence continues at coordinate 24,951,068 of CM077460.1, read as the reverse complement.
TTTGTGTATAATGCATAAGTCATTTCAATGCATTCATTTTGCTTTTTAATGCACCTAATAATGCATATACAATGGTCTCATGAATAATTGTAACCGCATTTATAATAATTTTCTGTTCATTGTAGACCTTCATAAAGTATATTTCATTAAAACATGACAAACCAATTTTAGATGTATCAAGGAATCTGCAAAAATTATAATGCATTTTATCTTTGGTTAGAATCATTTATGAAAATATATAATGCTTTAACATACATTATGAATACCTATTATAACAACCCATTACACAAAGGCTTTAAGTACGATAGCAAAATATTTAACTCGGTCTAGACATTTCACTGTGATCTTTAAAGGGGTCCTATTATGTTCTGTTCCTCTCACTTTCAGGTCCCCCTCCTCCTCTTCCTGCCTTGCAGCCCTCTGGTATGGACGCCCCTCCAAACTCCATGACCAGCTCTGTGCCGACTATAGTCACGTCAGGGATCCGGCCTCCAATCACCCAGCCTCCACCACCCCTGTTCACTTCGGGTAAGTGCTCATAGATGCGTCATGTCTTATACAATAATACAGTGATTGCTTGAGTCTGAAGGTGTTTATGTGGACTATCATATCTTGAGCCTGGACACATATTAACTGACCCATATGAGGATTAATGTAAATTATGACTGGTTTTGGTGCAAGAAACGTTGATTAACCCTTTTGGTGATTTCGAGTGGCTCAATATCGCGTTATGCGATATTATCATAATTTTTTTTTGCTTTATAAATAAGTGTTACAATGTGGTTAGCCGGCACAAAGACGAAGGAGATTCAAAAACAAAACAGGCTTTATTAATAATCCAAATACTGAATTAACACGCAGGAGAACAATGCAAACCACACAATGCATAAATGAGAACTGACCAAGAACAACTGAAACACAGAGCTATATAAACAGTGGTAGAACAAAGGAAAGTAAACTAGATATGTGAAACTAATACATAAGTCGAAACAAACAAGACATAATAAGTAACCAATGAAACTGAAACAGAGCGGAGATACAGAAACTAAAGGAAACAGAACAGAATGTCAAAATAAGGGTCCACATAACAGAACATAAACCTGACAATAAGCTTGTTGGTCTATTGTTATATAGCCTAACAGTTTGTTCCGGTCCTTGAATCTGACTGGACGAGAGGCTTTCTAAAACTGCTGATATTTCACTAGTATCAGCAGCACTGCTTGTCTCTGTGCATTCCAGACAGGCTGTCAGTCAGTGCAGGTTACATTATCACACCACTAGGTGGCGGCAAGGGACTGTCTTTGAGTGAGTCATTAAACTGTTCATTCAGCCGAGCAGCAATGCGTCACCGGGTTAACGCTGAAGCTGATGCTTTACTTCATAGAGACCAATGGCATTGATTCAATGCATTGACCAGCACTGACGCCATTCATGGGAAATTTCCTCTTCAGACATATCAAACTTATTTTTTTTTCATGAATATATGACTTGACCTGAAGGACAGACGCAGGTAATCACACGCGCTCAGTCAGTCTCTGTCTCTCACTGTCTGTTTAGGCTTGTTTAGTGCAAATCTATGGAGCCTCTTTACAAATCACAATTCACAAATCACAGTCTTAAATAAAAAAGTATTAACTTATTTAACATTCAATACACATGCATGAAGTGTAAAACTATCGATCCTAAGATCCTAAAATCGCAAAAACTGCTTGCCGAACTCACGATTAAATAACATATTTCAAATCAGCAACAAAATCTTACATGAACTGTCCCATAAATGTTGTTTTTTTATGCACAAATAGTGCCAAAAAAAGCTTATTTTTCAGGCTAGACCAGCCAGTGCGCATGTGCAGTCCTAAGCACGAGTCTCAGGTTTCTATGGGAACCGGCGCTTCTAATGGCAGCTGCAGTGACACAATGACTTTACCAATCAGCTGTTGGATCTTTTATTTAGAAGGCGGGACATATTCCGCCATTGCAGTTTCTCCCATTCATAAGTAATAGGAGTAAACCGTCTTTGCATATCTATAGTCTTTGATGGTAGTGTACATAACCAATAAATATAGATGCTGATGATTGTTTATTTTTAAATTATAGCTGTTATTGCTGTTGTTGTTCTGTAGACTCATTTGAGCCAGACGTGTATAATCCTGAAGCCCCAAGTATGACCTCGCGGCCCATGTACAGACACAGAGTCAATGCTCAGCGGCCCAATCTGATTGGTCTGACCATGGGTGAGGTGGATCTGCCCCACAGAGGTAACCGTGAGCGCTGATCTCTCTGCTCAACCATTAATACAATAAACCTTTTGCTTTTTTTTTTTTTTTTCCTGTGGAATTTAAATGAACAGCTGTGTGCAAAGTTCCTATTAGATTTTCTCATCTTTTAACTTCCCTCTCTCTGTGTGTGTGTGTGTGTGTGTGTGTGTGTGTGTGTGTAATTCTTTCAGAGAAAATGTCGAACAGCAACAGCGCTCGGATAGTTTTAGAATCAGATTCCAGGAAGAGAGGAGCAGCAGTGCATGATGGAGCGATTCCTGCTAAGAAACCCTGGTTTGACAAGTACGTCTTTATTTTAAACATTATCTTCTTAGACAATTAACGACTTGGCATAAAACTAAGGCACACATTTTTTTAGGCTTCATCTATTCAATATGTAAATGTCAGTCCATGACTGGCGCATTTAAAGACCAAAAGTCAAAACCTTAAAATATGCTTTTATAGGAAACACTGGTGTTCCCTATTTAAAAAAACAAAAAAAACTATCTTTGCAAATGCTTAAGTCCAAATCTCAAGTGGCGCAGTGTACATTTGTTGCATCACTTCAGGCTGTTTCATTGTTTATGTTTTGTTTTGTTTTGTTTTTTTGACCTTGTGCATATATTTTGAGACATATCCTCTTTGCTCCTCAGACCAAACTTCAACAAACCCAACCACCACGGCTTTCACAGAAAAGTGCCCTACTCTTTAATAAACACCAAACTGGCCATCCGTCAGATTCCTCCTGAACTCAACAACATCAGCAAACTAAACGAGCACTTCAGCAAGTTTGGCACCATCGTCAATCTCCAGGTACTATAACTCAAAAAAGCCTGTGGTTAAAAGTCAACAGTTGTGATATGTTGATGGTAAAGGCTTATAGGCATATTTCCTCTGTTTCAGGTGGCATATAATAATGACCCAGAGGGGGCACTGATCCAATTTGCCTCCCCTGAAGAAGCCAAGCGGGCCATGCAGAGCACAGAGGCGGTACTCAACAACCGATTCATTAAAGTACACTGGCACAGAGAGGACACAGTGGAACACATGCACACCACGCCACATCCGGTATGAAAACCTCCAGTAAACATACAGTGACTTGGAACAATCGGGTGTAATTGAGCTATTAGAACTAGTTGTCAAGCAATATGGGGTTGTTAATGTGTGTATAATAAAAAAAAAAAAAAAATATATATATATATATCTATGTATGTATGTTGGGGCTGGCCTCCACTAAATGTTTTTCTGGTCGACTAGTAGTCGTTCATTTTAACCATCCGTAATGAGTGTCGTTTATAAATCTTTTGTCAAAGAGAAATGTCTTCCTGGATCTCCCTGTGGTTTTCCACCAAAATAAAAGCTCAAAGATTTAACATTTTAACATAATAAGGAAATAAAGACATCATAAATGTTAGTATTGTAATTTTACTGTTGTTCTGTAATATAAAAAATAATTAATAATTTATATCATATCATATATCATAATAACTCTATTAATACTTTTGAATATTTTCATTCTAACTCTGTTAATACCTTCTTTTTTGTCTTGCCTGGCTCACTTGTGACTGACTGCAACTTTTTTTTTTTTTTTTTACAGAAAATAATTCAATTAATTATGGTCTAATTATTGTTGAGCTGCAGGTTTAGGCTCACTTAAATTATTACATTTATTTATTTATTTATTTTATATATATAATTTTAACTTAATTAAGAAGAATTAAATAATTTTATTTAATTATTTAACCTGACAAACATGTTTACTACTGTTCCAAATATTTTATATGTTGTTTAAAAATAAATATATTGTGTTCAATGAAAAAAAGCTGTTTTTTTTTTTTACCCAGACATTTTAAAATAACACATTTTAGAGCTGTAATCGCAATACTGTGATATTTTTGCTTAAGGTTATCATACCGTCAAAATCTCATACCGGCCCATGCCTAGTTGGGCGTGATGTACACTCAGCAGTGATGCGTTTATATTGCAAATTGTTCCAGCTGTAAGGTCTAATTATAGAAGCCATGTTTGTTGTTTGTAGAGCGTCCAGTCTGCCCAGGAGCCTGCAGTTACCACACTGAAACAGTCAGTGAAAGACCGGCTCGGACCCCTGCCCACAGCCCACCATGAACCCTCACAGGACCCCAGCTTTACTCCACAGGTGAATGTTTCTGATCATGTGAATTAGTCAGACTGTATTGTTGTTGGATGAGCTTTGTCTTCCATGTTGTCTCAGATCTCAGCATGTCTGTGTTTCTGTTCTCTACAGAACACAACCAAGGCTTCAGTGAAGGAGCGTCTGGGCTTCTCTAAACCAGCTGGCCTTGGAGGAAAGGTTTGTTTTCTAGTTTTGCATAGTCAGTCTTTCTACTGTTAACAAAGTGTGTTATGTAGAATATGTTGTGACTATGTTGACTTCAAATTGTGAACCACTGGCTTCTTTTGAGAGCCTTCTAATCATTTATAAATAATGTAAAGCATATTTGTAAAATATCTAATTTCTTTACAGGTCTTTTCCACATCTACTGGCCTGACTAAGACTGTTTATAACCCAGCTGCACTGAAAGCTGGCCAGAAGGGGGTGCCATTTGGGACAAGTGTCAGCACAGAAGATGCCCTGAAAAGGAAACAGGTTTGTGTAATTGTGCTGGAGAAGGCAACTTGCTAGTAGCTTGTTTTTTATGCTTGTTTTGGCAGTGTTTGTGAACTTTGGTTCTACTGCTCTCCACCAGGAGGCGCTGAAGCTTCAGCAGGATGTTAGGAAAAAGAAACAGGAGATTTTGGAGAAGCACATTCAGACTCAGAAGGTGCGTCATTCATTTTTTTTCCTTGTGTCTTGTTGTGCATATATTATATTAATTAGAAAAGAAAAATATTTGGTTGCAATCACTATGAGCTCTGGTTTTATGATTTTAATGAAGTTAAAAGGTACACTACCGTTCAAAAGAAATTAATACTTTTATTCATCAAAGATTCATGGTTTCCACAAAAATATGAAGCAGCACAACTGTTTTCAATATTGATAGTAAGAAATGTTTTTTTGATCAGCAAATCAGCATATTAGAATGATTTCTGAAGGATCATGTGACACTGAAGACTGGAGTAATGATGCTGAAAATTCAGCTTTGCCATCACAGGAATAAATTACATTTTAAAGTATATTCAAATAGAAAAGTTAACGCTAACCCTAAATGGCATTATTTCACAATATTACTGTTTTTACTGTTGATCAGTGAATCAGTGCAACCTTGGTGAGCATAAGAGACCAAAACATTTACAAAATCATACCAACCCCAAACCTTTGAACGATAGTGTACATATTGTACAAAACTAATAATACATTGATTTATCTCAAGCACTATTGTAATTTATGTATAAGTGTTTAAGAACTAAAAAAAGCTGCAAAAAGTCAAATTAAAAAATAGCTTTTTATTGTCAGTTTACTAGCAATGGATGGAAAAGAGTACTTGGAATGTGTAAAATGATCTGCACTATTTGAAAAGCTCATAAATCAAAGTTTTGCTTGACATCTGATATCAGCAGGCTTTTGTAAGGGTTTGATTTATGGATGTGGCTGAGGTTTGGCATTAATAACATTGTATATAAACAACTGCATGTGTGAGATGACTGAAACTTGTGTGTGTCTCATTCAGCTGCTGATAACTAAGCTGGAGAAGAACAAGTCCATGAAGGCGGAGGATAAAGCTCTGATCATGCAGACCCTCACCACCCTCACAAACAGCATCACCAAACTCCAGGAGGAGATAAAAGGACTGTCCAGTGCAAATGCTCTGAGGACCACACTCAAGAGCAAAGCCCAGGTACACACACACACACTCTAACAAAGCACGATAATCAGGACATGAATCTTCCTGCATATGTATATCCTGATGCATCTCCGTTTGCAGGCTCAGAAGGAGCTTCTGGACACAGAGTTGGACCTTTATAAGAAAATGCAAGCAGGAGAGGACACTGCTGAACTCAAGATCAAATACACTCAACTGCAGTTAGAGGTATTTCATAAGGAGACAAAAACTCCTTCCTTCACCTCATTTTTTGGTTTATTTCTTGTATTTATAGCTAAAATGTATATCTCTGTATATTTTTCCAAGTATTAAATGTATATCTTTATGTTTGCATTTGCTCTCAAAGCATTTAAAAAGGTACTACTTTTTTGCTCCCCATGAAAAACACATGATCTGGATAGAAGAGCTATTGTTGCAAAGTACATACAATTCTTTACTGCAAAATCTACATGGTAAAAAAAAAAAAAAATCTAGACTTAATGACCACTTACTGCTTTTCTTTCTTTTTTTTTTTCTTTTTTTTTTTCATTAAATTAAGACAAAAGGAACATTTAAAGTCATATTTACTTGAAAATACCACCTTGCCAGTATAGAAATATTAAAAATATGTTAAAACTGCAATCTTTTTACAAAAAGTTGTGGTGGTTGCAACAACAAAGCAAATTCTTTAATGAACGAAGAAACCCATGCAGAGCAGAGAAGTACATTACACATTACATAGAACAAGTAGCAGATCTATTAGATTGCAAGACTTAATTCACATAACTGTTTTGACACAATATCTGATTTTTTTTTTTTTGTCTTGTCCATTGCCATGGTTATCACTGGCAAACATTGCATTTTCATATTTTATATACAGATGCCAATCCATAAACTTTGCAGTGTGTAGCTTGTAGCATGAGAGATAAAACTTTTATTCAAATTGTGAATTGGTTGTAAAAATGTTAGCAAAGAATGCTCCCTGGTTTTGGTTTATTTCTAATACTCCTTCTCAGACCTTCCACCAGGTGGCACTATAGTGCTACTTAAACTCTATAAGCTTGTATTAGATCTTTTCTTTACGTTCAGGCTGCCAAAAGGGGGCTTTTGACCCCAGGACGTGGGAGGGGGGCCCACTCCAGGGGTCGGGGGGCCATGAGGAGCCGTGGCCGAGGGATTCGAGGGCGCGGGAGAGGAGTTCCAACTCACTCTGTGGTGGATCATCGACCCACAGCTTTAGAGATCAGCGGTTTCACTGAGGCAGATCGAGTCGACCTGCTGCCACACTTTGCAGTGAGTAACTTTAAAGGGCACATTGCATCACACTGCTTATGAGAAATGTCTTTGACTCATAACTGGTTTTCTCACTAACCTCCAGAAATATGGGGAGATTGAAGATTGCCAGATGGAGGATTCTAGTCTTAGTGCCATCATTACGTACAAAAGCCGCGCAGAGGCTGAGCAGGTACTAACATATAACAGAAACATCAGTATACGCATACATGCACGCCTTTATGTAGACTCTAAACTAGTGTTGTCAAAAGTACTAAAGTTGGTACTAAAATTTTAAAAATGTGATGCTTTGAGCACTGTTGGGCGGATTCTTAAACACCTCTGATTGGCCATTGTGTTCACGCGCTCATATGTCTGTGATTGGCTACAATGATCAACGCTTCAAAAACATGTTGTAAATAGACATCAATGACTCTCTTCACCAAGTGCATACACAGATACTCACAGGAGCGTTTAAAAGCAGCTTCTTTCAAACTCCCGCTTTCAAAACGCTTTCACACACTCCCGTGTGTTGATCATTGTAGCCAATCACAGACATATCTGTTGAGCGTGTGAACACAGTGGCCAATCAGAGGTGTTTACGAATCCGCTCAACAACGCCCAAAGCGTCACATTTAAAATTTCGGTACCGACTTGGTACCGAAGTCAGTACTTTTGGCAACACTACTCTAAACTTCAACTCTGTTTCTCAGGCGGCCATCCATGGCATTCGGTTAAATAATCAGGAGCTGCGTTTGGCCTGGCACAAGCCCACGACTTCCCTCAACACAACAGACCTGGATGAGGCTGAACCTGAGGATGAGGAGGTACGCCCTTCATCACTGTTCACTTGAAGTGTATTTGGTTAGTTTTTTTGTAGCTATGTGTATTTCTTTTATTAGGTATGAAAGTAATTTAACTGTATATGTTACAACATATTCAGTTTTGCAGGAAATTATTTACACTACCGTTCAAATGTTTTGGGTCAGTAAGAATTTTTTGAAAAGCGTGAATAGTTGTATTAATCTAGGATGCATTTAATTGAGCAAAAGTGACAGTAAAGACATTTACAGTGTCACTAAAATTTTAAATAAATAGCATGTATCAGTTTCTACAAAAGTATGAAGCAGCACAACTGTTTTCAACATTGATAATAATAAATGTTTGAGCAGCAAATCAGCATTTTAGAATGATTTTCTTTTTTTCACAATGTTTTTGATCAAATAAATGCAATTTTGGTGAGCATAATTGACTCAATTGATTAAAAAAAAAAAAAAAAAATCTTACCGACCCCTTTTGATCGGTTGTATATATGTTAAACAGTTCTGCGGTAATACAAATTTTTGGATTGTCCAATAGCTTAAATACTTTAAAAACTGAAAGGTTCTTCATCTTAATTTTTTTGTTCTTTGGAAATTATTGGACACAAACCAAAAAATCTGATTATTTATAACAAATGCAGTCATCAGTGCACGTACAGCTTTATGTAACACTGAATTTAAAAGCAAAAGACGTTAGATCAGCTAACTACCATTATAAAACAGGTCTTACTCTAAATTCTAATTGGATGAGCCACATTTACAACTGTTACATATGGTCTGTTTACACCTGGTCACTTCATGCGTTTTTACTGATCGGATAGCTATCTGATTTGTTTAAACAGTTCCACAAACGAGTATAAATCCGATCTTCAATTCCGCGCTATATCCAAATTTTAGTTCACATCAACGAAAGCAACAGATATGAGCTGCATTTTATTTATCATCAGCTAAAATCAAGATCAAAGACCGCAATAGGAGAGAGAGCGGCATCAGCACTGGTAAGATCATTTAGTCTCACTACTTTTAATGAAGACGGCTGTGTGTTGAGCTTCAGGATGTGACGCTGAACTTTCAGTTTCATTTGCGGCAGTTTGTGCGTTGGCTTGGTGAAGAGAGACTCAGCTGCTCATCTGCGGCGATGCATGTTGCAGTAGCTCTGTCATATCTGGCTATAGCATGTCATATAGCCTATAACACTCTCTCACACGTTTATTTTTTAAACATTTCGGGAGGAGTAAAATTGACTGGTTTTAACAACCAGATGCACTTACACTTGTCCAGTTTCGCCTGGAATGCATCCCAAACCACCTCCTGAAATGGTTTGAATTAACGTATTTAAATCTCGAAAGCATTTCGGAGGTCATTTACACCTGGTCTTTTCACGATCGGATAGCTGTCCGATCAGAGAAAACGCATGAAGTGACCAGGTGTAAACAGGCCCATAATAGCCAATACATACAAACAAACCTGTGACCATGCGACATGTTGATGATGTTGATGATGTTTCTTAGCAACTGTAAACATCTTTGTATTGCCTACAACATACCTTAATAAATACAGGACACGTGCCACTCTATATTTTCGTATTACTCCTTGTTTCATTGTTGTTTTTACGTGTAAATACCAGTCCTGATTATATATGGATCACATATAGAGTGAATGTACCATGGTGTAAGCACAAAACATTTGTACCATCACATTAGACCAGCAATTTGTGACTGACCACCTGGAAAATTTCACCACTGAGCATGCATTTAGTTCTGAGTGTCTGTTTTCTGATTGGTTACAGTTCCCAGAGGATTCGCTTGTGGACGATTCCCTGCTGCAGGACGATGACGAAGAGGAAGATGATAACGAGTCGCGCTCATGGCGCCGATGAAGATGAAGTCTTCTGTCCAGTCCTGCTGCACTGCACCACTCTTTTGAGTTCTGTGTTTTTGAAATGGTTGTTTTTAAAAATTTAATTTACATTTCATTGGCTTTTTTATTTTACTTATTAAACCTGAGCAGATCGTCTGTCAAAAGGCTGTGAATTTGAATAACTGAGTTGTGAAATTACATGAATAATTTGTTTTCTCACCCTCATCGATTGTTTTGTATCGTGTCAAAACATTGACTAACTTTTGGTTTTATTTTTGCTTTTTTATGGTCAATATGTTGACCCAAATTTCTTTTGAACAGTTCTGAAAATGTTACAGTTTGAAACTAATATGGAGAATGTTTCAATTTCAAAGACAACAGTAGAGCATTTTTGAAGCATTGTTATAAAACATGTTGTACGCTTTCCTTAGTATAATCAGCCTGATGAGGATGTAGCTTTTGTGTACATATTTTATGTATGAATTTTAATGGTTTGTATGAATTCTTTGCTTCTGAATTCATCACCTGGGTTTAATTTTGAAATGTAAAAAAATAAAGAATTGAAATGGTCTAGAAAAAATATCAGCTGTTAAAAAAAGAAAGAAAAAATATTGAGAGCTCTGCTGCAAAAGCAGTAAAGCAAAAAAAAAAAAAAAAATCTGAACAGCTAAATAAAGACCATTTCAACCCCCACCCCCCCAATCCTCACAAAAAGAGCAAATTTCCTAAATTCATCATGCACCACAGTACCAGCAGGTATGTAGAATGAACGGCATAAATTGAGGTAAGCAAAATGTTTTTATATATTATACATTTTCAAAAATATTTATATTTTTCATAACTGTAACTATTGTGCATTTCTGCCCATTAGGCCATGTGTGATGATGCAATAGCAATAAAATTATTATGGATGAAGGTTGAACTACATCGGATCACCAAATGTAACAAAACGGTATGGACTTCATTACATTCTCGATGGCCTCTTTCTAGTTTTTGGACATTTCATTGTCAACTTATAATAAAATTGCCCACCTATTTTCCCTCAGGGACACTAAAACCTGTTTTTACAATATTTGTTGACCCTTGACGCCATCGCACCATCTCGGTTACTTGTATCCGGCCCCCCCTACAACCTCCGAGCATCACATTTGCATAGTGGAGAACGAATTACCCAATCAGAGCTGTGGCAGTCGGTGATGTGGCTCTCCCACCTTGGTGCCTGTCATGGAAACTCAGCTAATTGTGAAGAATTCGATTTGCTCTTGGAGTGTGCCGTGAAGCTCAGCTTTACCCCTACCAACTAAACCTCGCCCGGCCCAGCAAGGGGGCCCTTAAGTGGATGCGATCCCCCTCCTACATGGCCTCATGCTGCAATCCTCTCCCAATACCCCCCTCCGTCCATGGCTGGGACCTGATCTCTCACCATCGCACAGGCCTAAAGTGAGTGTATATGTGTCCCATTCCTCCCCTAGTTAAAAACTGACCTTTGACCTCTATCCTGGTATAATATAACATTTTAATAAGCTTTGTTGGGTCAGTTAGTGTGTCGTTACTATGGAGATTTTCGCGGTGTGTGAGGGATGTAAATCGCGATTCTTAAATGGGGCCATTTAATCTGAAGGACTCCCGCAGCCTGACTACTCTGTAATGAAGTGATGTATTTGTTAAACTGAAACTCATCGTGAGCTGCGAGTCCATGAGGCGAATGCGTTTCCGGCAGGACAAACCGCGTAATGTGTTTACCACAGAAAACGTGGGCTAACGAGTTTAGAGCGTGTCGGAGAGCTTCAGCTAACGCGTTTACATTGGCCCCACCGTTTGTAAAGACTCTTTAATCTGTAATTTGTGTCAGTAAGATAAATGGGTTTATTTCTTAACCGGTGAAGTAAATGATGTGACTCAGAATTTTAGTATTGAAAATAAGGTGAGGTTAGCATCAAGACTTTTATTGTTAGTCTCCATCTTGCTTATTTAGGTCAATAATGTATGCAAAATCATAATTCGTCCTGCTGATATGAATTTACATATAACCCACATTCGGTTCTGAAGAATTGAAGTCTCATTTATTCGTTTGTTTCATTAAAATGTGCTCGTCTTAATGGTCTGCGATGGGTGACGGTGGCCTCCTCCTGCCCAACCTCTCTCGTACCCTCCTGCTAGTGCTGAGAAAAAGTCTTTAATATTTTATGTGATCACAAGCCTCTATAAGCAAATTTCAGTCCCCAGCAAGTTCAGCCAAAACATGATTAATTTAGTGTTTATCCCCGACATCCTTTAAAAAAACAAAACCCCCTCGGCCAGACGTGCAGAGCTCAGTTTGAGACTAAATCTCTAACTCTACATCATAATACAGGCCTGAGGAGAAATGTATGTGGCTGCATTTTCTTAGAAGAAACAGGGAGAAACAGGAAGACAGAGTTTTCTTGAACTGGGTTTCATGCCATTGTGCGGCGGTCGGTATAGACAAAACAAATACCACTGCTTGCAAGAATGCATAATTTATTTTTTCTTTTGGTAAAATGATCCAGTAAAGCAAGATGAATGGTAGACAGAGGAGGCCTAGCTGCCATATGCAACTGTGACATCACTGATTTGACAGATTTAAAATGCTTAGATTAGATTTTAATGTTTTATCAGTGTAAATTACTTAAAGTGAAGTATAACCAAGAAATACATATTGTACGTAAGCCCTTAAAGGTTTAGTTCAACCCAATGTCAGCATTTACTTATGTCATTCCAAATCCATAAGACTTTCGTTCTTCTTCGAAACACAAATGTTTTTAACGAAACCAGAGAGATTTGTCCATCTATTGAAAGTCTATTTACCCATAACTCTGCTTTATTGGTTCTAAAAATATTGCTTCCAGGTTCTACGTCAGAACGCTGACTCAGTATTGGCCGACACTGTTCACATGAGCAGCACTACGCGTGTGTGATGCTGACGCAGGGGCTGGCCAATACTGAGCCGGCGTTCTGACGTAGAACCTGGAAACGCTTAACGTGAACAGTGTAGGAGACTGACGGGAGAGATGAATTTGTTGAATAAAGTCGTCATTTTTGTTTTGTTTTTGCACACAGGAAGTATTCTTGTCGCTTCATAACATTAAGGTTGAACCACTGTAGTCACGTTGACTACTTTAACGATGTCTTTACTACTTTTTTGGACCTTGAATGTGGTAATGATGTTGCTTAAAACCTCTTGGATTTCATCAAAAACATCTTAATTTGTGTTCCGAAGATGAACGAAGGTCTTATGGTTTGGAACAACATGAGGGTGAGCACTTAATGAAATTTAATTTTTGGGTGAACTAACCCTTTAATTGTGGACTTTGAGCATGCAAAATTTCTACCAGCAATGCAACAAACTGGATATGATGTCTCACTCTAGTCTAGGGGTTTTGTTTATAATAATAAATCAAAAGATTTGCGTTCACAAATGATTTTTCAAAATCGATGCTTGCATTCGATCAACCTCGGTTGTTTTAACAGTGCTATATAAATAAGACAACTCATTCAAAATCTGAAACATTCCTGCAACGCTGCAAACTTTCAGCTTTAAAGTTTGTGCGGTTACACTTTATTTAAGGTATCCTTGATATAGTGTTATTGTACAATCAAGTACTCAGTAATATTAACCGCATTTACGTACTATAAGATTAGGGTTAGTTGCTTGTAATTATGCCAAATTATCTGTTATTATTATTGTAAGTACAAGTAATGTTCAATTTCGCAGGTCAACACACTGTTTTTTTTTTTTTTTTTTTTTTTTTTGTTTTGTTTTTTTTCTTTTCTTTTTTTTATGTCGCAGAATGCTAACTTTGCATGAGATTGTGTTTCCAGTGTCCTGAAATTACATGTACAGGACATCAGTTTTTGACTCCAAAGGCCCCCCATATGACCAAGACAATATTCAAAGACCCTCCTAATTAAACTATTATGTGCCTCTGGTACTTCTGTTGTTATAAAAATAAATACATTAAAAACAAAAAACAAAAACAAAAACTAAAATATAATATCAATTTAACATTGTGCATTCTAATTTTAAGTTTTTTTTTTTTTTTTTTTAGCATTTTAATTATTAAATGTATTAAGATTAATACAACTAAAATATTTAAAGTAAATTATTAAAATTAAGTTATCGAGGCACCCCTGGATGTTTGCTGAGGCCCCCTAGTGGGATCACGGTATAAATAATTTAAGATGAATTAATTAATTAATTTTAATTTAACTTTATTTAACCAGGAAAAAGACTCGCTGAGATTAAAATCTCTTTTGCAGGAGTGTCCTGGCCAAGATAGGCAGCCGAGTTTGCATATACAATTATTAGGGATGTAACGATATCAAAATCTCACAATATGATAATACCTCGATATAAAGTCCACAATACGATATTTATTGCGATATTTCAAAAAAAAGAAAAGAAGACTTGGAAAAAAAGTGCCATAAGTGTTAAACAATGATTGAACATTACAATGATGTACAAATTAACCTTCATATCCTGTAATCTTTTCTTTATCTTCTAATCATAACTGTTGTTTAGAGGTATGAGGTATAATATGAGATGGGTCAAATAACCTAAAACTCCCTTTTATAAAATAAAATAATTGCACCAGCTGGACCTTGACAAAGGTAGCATCTATTATTTTTTCTAACATTCTCAAGAGTTAGAATGCACTGTGAAGTAAAATGAACAAACTATGAATAGCTGTATTTTTATTAAGGTTAACAAAGATGAACAAATACGGTAACAAATGTATTGCTCATGGTTAGTTCATGTTAGTTAATACATTAACTAATGTTTACAAATGAACCTTATTGTAAAGTGTTACCACAAATTCAACACAAATAAGATGCTTGAACACACATGTAAGATCCAGACAGGTGAAACAGAATATTTTTGTAAGATTCATAAAGACTTCACTTGTTTCTAAAAGAATGATTCAGTGATAAATACATTTTTAACAGTAATTTGTTGCCACCTAGTGGCATAACAATGTAATCGATACAGTCGTTATTAGAAGCACTTTCAAAAAGTGATTTATCCTATTTTGATCAGTAAAGTAGACATCAGCGTTTATCTGAATAATACACTTTTGTACGCTTCTGTGATAATTGGAATATTTGTAACAGAAATGATACTGTGTTTGACAAGATTGTTTGTGAAGCTGTTTATATCTACACTCTCTCTAGATCAACGGCAGCGCGAACGCAGATTTGAATGTTGCGATTTTATTTTTGTCAAAGGTTTAATACACGGGCGAATCGTTGTCAAGGAATTAGATCATGTGGGTGATGAAATTGAGAACGCGATCTTTTAAAGATTAATCGTGCAGCTTTGTGCACCTCTCTCTCTCTCTCTCTCGATATGTGATGTATATGAATAGCGCGAGGGCTTTTCAGTGCATTCATTGCTATAATATTCATGAGGTGAGACTTCTCTATTACAGGATATGCTTCTTGCACTTCGCCCACCCATCACACCAGAACCGATTTCGGAACCGGGCTGAAAAAAAAAACTATACTTTTTGCACAGAAGACGTATAATTTCATGCGAGTCATACAGTCATGTGACCACGATAATATCGAGACAATTTTGCTATTGCAATACCACGATATTGATAATATCGTTACATCCCTAACAATTATACATCAAAGTTACTACATACAATACAACATACAATACAAACACAAAAAAAGAAAAAAAAAATTACACCATTAAATTGCAAATTTACAGAAAAAAAAGAACAGAAGTATGAGGAATTTTAATACAGCACTAATAATGACAGATTACTGTAGTTGTGTTTTGCGCTTGCTTGTCTTTTTTTTTTTTTTTTTTTTTTTGTTGTGCATGTCTCTCTGGGTGAGTTGTCAAGAGTCTCTCCATCTGTCTCACTCTACAGCGTCGGTAAAGGTGCTGACAGAAGCTTTGGCTGTTTGAACTTTACAGTGGCCTTGTCATGCAGACAACTGCCCTCAGCTGAACCACAAATCCCAGATTCCCCAGCAACATGGCAAAATTAGCTCCATAAATCAGTGGGGCTTCTGGGAATAGGCCCTGTGTTGCCAGGGGCAATGGATCATCCCAGATACTGGTGTCAGGGGTGCGTGAATCTCGGTGCCACAGGACGTGAGTCCGCGGGCAGATCCAGCCATCGCTTGTGTTAAAAGTACTCCAGTGAAGTCAGTGAGAAACGCGCAAGCAGGAGGAGCTGCTAAAAGTGTCTGTCAGTGTAAATGTGTAAATGTTCATGCAAAACCCTTTTTCTGTTTATATATGTATTGCATATTAGGCATTTTTAAAGTTAAGAGATCGACCGATATATACGCTGATATTACACATTTTTAAAGTTAGGGATCATTAAACACATTCAGTAGAGTAGATTTTGAACTGTTATTGTCATTATGGCTACATGTGATAATTGTTCATGAGTCCATTGTTTGTCCTGAGCAGTTAAACTGCCAACTGTTCTTCAGAAAAATCCTCCAGGTTCTGCACATTTACCCTGGTTTTCCAGGGTGTCATCATATTTGAACCCTTTCCAGCAGTGACTGTATGATTTTGAGATTCATCTTTTCAAACTGAGGACAATTTAGGGACTCAGACACAACTATTACAAAATGTAAAAACATTGACTGATGCTCAAGGAGGAAACATGATGCATTAAAGGGTTAGTTCACCCAAAAATGAAAATTCAGTCATTAATTACTCACCCTCATGTCGTAAGACTCACCCGTAAGACCTTCGTTCATCTTCGGAATTAAGATATTTTTCATAAAATCCGATGGCTCAGTGAGGCCTGCATTGCCAGCAAGACAATTAACACTTTCAATGGCCAGAAAGGTACTATAACATATTTAAAACAGTTCATGTGACTACAGTGGTTCAACCTTAATATTATGAAGCGACAAGAATACTTTTTGTGTGCCAAAAAAACAAAATAACGACTTTATTCAACAATATCTAGTGATGTCACATGAACCGTTTTAAATATGTCTTTAGTTGCTTTCTGGCCATTGAAAGTGTTAATTGTCTTGCTGGCAATGGAGGCCTCACTGAGCCATCGGATTTTATGAAAAAAATATCTTAATTCCGAAGATGAATGAAGGTCTTACGGGTGTGAAACGACATCAGGGTGAGTAATTAATGACTGAATTTTCATTTTTGGGTGAACTAACCCTTTAAGAGCCAGGGGGTGAGAACTTTTGGAATTGGATGACCAGGGTAAATTGTACTTATTTTGTCTTCTGGGAAACATGTAAGTATCTTCTGTAGCTTCTGAAGGGGCAGTATCAAGTGAAAAAAAAAAAAAAAAAAAAAAAAGACCTTTTTAAATAACAAAAGAAAAATTTAAATATCATTTTCAAAAGTGTTCACCCCCGGCTCTTAATGCATCAAGTTTCCTTCCGGAGCATCAGTGAATGTTTGTAGCATTTACATGTAAACATCTGTTATGTGAAATGCCTTATTCAGGACAGTACTAAATAAGAAATGAGACATTTTTATGGTGCCTCTTATTTTGTAAAAAAAAAAATAATTTTTTTGCAGATTCTGCAAGGGGTGTGTAAACTTTTGAGCACAAATGTATTTATTGCTTCGCTATTTTGCTGTGACTTTGACCAAGAGTGTAATACATGTATGATGGAGCTGTAGCCAGAATGTTTTGTGAGTTACATACTTTCTTGCTCATTGCATAATACTCTGTGACACAATTCATTGTTATTGCATTAATTACATTAATTAATATGTAATAACACAACTTTTTGAATCTAAACCTTTGGAGCTGATATAGCTTTATTTTTCTTCTAATTTTATCCAACACCTTGATATTATTTTCATATTTTATCACATTTTATTTATATGTATGTTTGTGTGTGTGTGTAATGTATATAAATTAACCTTGTTGATTGTCCCTATATGTGTCCCTATACTTCACTCTGACTCTCTAAGCATACATGTTTTGCAGTTAATGTAAACCCAGTGATGTATTGACATCCTGATTTGCACAGATGCGATGTGACAGGCTGTAACGAAGGTTAAAGATGTCAATTTAATTATGGGTCAAAGGTCACATTATTTTACAAACACATTCTGGAACCAAGATGACAGATTAGAGTGATCTCAAGTCATTTCAGTTCCTTTGATCCTGAAAGTTGAACAGATGTGATGTGAAGAAACCACTCCTCCCTAAAGAACTTTTCAATTAAATAATTATCCTGGTTATTTCAGCAAGTTTTCAATCACTTGCTTTGATTCCTAAGCCTGTTTTTTTGTTTGGATGCTATCTGCAAAAATAATTGGCCTCTGCTAAAGATCTCTGACGGTCTGTTGTTATAACGGTCAGTACGACGCAGTTCAAAGGATCAATCCTGCTGCACTTTGCTGCTTTAAACTCCGAGTGGAAATAAAGAGACTGCATCAGGACCCCAGGGGCTATTCAACATCCCCCTCCACCCCCAAACACTGCTATCTGTAAATTAGCTGACTTTGTGACCCTGCCTGTAATTGCATTAGTTTATCAATGTAGCACACAATTTATTATCTCAAGCAATAACAGCACACACACAGGACTGGTGTGTGGGGTCTCAGTCCTCACCTTACACAGTAATTAGAGAGGAAGGATTTCAGAAGACATGCTCTAATGCTTGTTTGAGAGTGAGCTGGGATATAGTTTAAACAGCAGTAGACCCGTGAGCACATGGATAGACACACCAGACCTTTATTTATATCTTTCTTTTATCAGTTAGTTGCCAATAATATAAATATTCATCAGTGGCGTTTGCTAAGACAGTTGTCACTTCTACTGCTTATATAGTGTTAATGATGTGAACAAACCCTAAGTGTTAAAGTGTTAAGTGTTTTGACTTCTTTTCGACAGACTTATGTTTCGTCTGGCAGACAGTAAAACAAAAATACCTTGTATTACATGAAAATTATGGATAAGATTATTATGTTCTGGGTCAAATGACCTTAATTACTCACCGTCATGTCGTGGATATCAAGATAAGACCCTCAAGATATTTTTGATAAAATTTGATGGCTCAGTGAGGCCTGCATTACCAGCAAGACAATTAACACTTTCAATGCCCAGAAAGCTACTAAAGACGTATTTAAAACAGTTCATGTGACTACAGTGGTTCAACCTTAATTTTATGAAACGACGAGAATTCTTTTTGTGCACCAAAAAAAAAAAAAACAAATAACGGCTTTATTCAACAATATCTAGTGATGGGCGATTTCAAAACACTGCTTCATGAAGCTTCGAAACTTTACAAATCTTTTGTTTCGAATCAGTGGTTCAGAGCATGTATCAAACTGCCAAAGTCACATGATTTCAGTAAATAAGGCTTCGTTACGTCATAAGTGTTTCAAAATTTCAATGGTTCACCAATGGGGGGGGGGGGGGGGGGGGCAGTGACTTTGGCAGTTTGATACATACTCCGAACCACTGATTCGAAACAAAAGATTCGTAAAGCTTCGAAGCTTCATGAAGAAGTGTTTTGAAATCGCCCATCACTAAATATTGTTGAATAAAGTCGTTATTTAGTTTTTCTGGACCACAAAATGTATTCTCGTCGCTTCATAACATTAAGGTTGAACCACTGTAGTCACATGAACTGTTTTAAATACGTCTTTAGTTGCTTTCTGGGCATTGAAAGTGTTAATTGTCTTGCTGGCAATGCAGGCCTCACTGAGCCATCGGATTTCATCAAAAATATCTTAATTTGTGTTTTGAAGATGAACAAAGGTCTTACGGGTGTGGAACGACATGAGCGCGACTAATTAATGACAGAATTTTCATTTTTGGGTGAACTAACCCTTTAATACTTCTTGCACATTACAAAAAAGTAAACGTTAACATATAAAATATTTTTAACTATTTTTTTAAACATTCGTTTTTTGTTTTTTTTTTCACAAAATGTGAATATTAGAAGATTTTTGAAATCTTTATTTATTTTTTTTCTTTCCTTTGTTGAAGGTAGTGTTTTTTCCTTTAGCCTTTAAATTTGCGGGTCAAATTGACCCCCAAACATTACAATCATAATAGAAAACTTTGCAGACAGGGTTATGACCAGTGTTGGGTAAGTTACTTCAAAAAAGTAATTCATTACTTATTACTAATTACATCATCAAAGTTGTATTTAAAATACTTTTCTAATTACTCTGTCTGAAAAGTAATTTAATTACTCAATAAGTAATTCAACTCATTACTAATTACTTCTTAAAATCCCTATAAACATTGACCGGATAGACAATAGAAAGGAAACTCTTTTTAATAATTTAAATATGAGTCAAACATGGAATAGTTTAGCCTTTTATAGCTTTTTAAAACATTTTAGCTTTATTAAAACATACTATAATACTTAAATTTTTTTAGTAACAAATAGGGATGTCATGATACCAAAAATCTAGTAGTCGGTACCAATACCACCAAAAGTGTACAATACTCTATACCAAAGTCGATACCATGGTAAAAATATTTAAAGATACAAATAAAACAATGCTATATATATATATATATAGCATTGTGTGTGCGCTTTGCTTGAGAGCGCACTGACGACCGTCTCTCAGAGAGCGCGCGAGTAGTTTTTTTAGCTAGGATATAGCTTACATTTTACCGTAATGTTCTTGCCTACCTGTGTCAAAAAAGTGAAGTAACTGGAATATGTCCATTCTGCAAAACAGCCACTCGCTTCTGCCGACATCTTCAGACAGCGACTACGCAGCCAACTGGTGCGAAGTTGCGAACTCGCGCGCAACTGCACTACAGCTAACGATTTTAAAGAGGCAGCGTTCACTTTTACCTTTAGACGACAAATTTTGATTTTAAATTCAATACTGATTTATACAGAACT
The DNA here is from genome assembly GCA_039654765.1 of Mylopharyngodon piceus. Classification (NCBI taxonomy): domain Eukaryota; kingdom Metazoa; phylum Chordata; class Actinopteri; order Cypriniformes; family Xenocyprididae; genus Mylopharyngodon; species Mylopharyngodon piceus. The sequence continues at coordinate 24,930,221 of CM077460.1, read as the reverse complement.
GTTGAACTAATTTTCAGTATGTAACGCAAGTACATTATAAGTAACTGTAATTAAATTACCTAAAAATGAACAGTAATCCCTTACTTTACTTTTTCAGTGGATAAGTAATTTAATTACAATTACGCGTCACACCCAACACTGCTATGACTCTAAATGACAAATAGTCACACAATTTGGTAACATTTTTTTACAGTGTCCATGTTGTTACATGTAGTTACTATAGTAATAACTATAAGTTATGCATAATTACATGCATTTAACCGTAAACCAATCCTAACCCTATGTAGTTAATATTACTCAGTACTTCAATGTATAATTACACTGTAACAAGGACACCTTAAAATAAAGGGTTACACTTTAAGGTGTCTTTGTTACACTGTAATTATACATTTAAGTACTGACTATATTAAGTAAGTACATGTTCTTACTATAGAGTTAGGATTAGGGTTTGGTTTGGTTTAGGGTTAGCTACATGTAATTTTGCATAATTTATAGTTATTACTATAGTAACCACGTGTAACATATGTAACAATGACGCAGTAAAATAAAGTGTTACCAAATAAAGTGTAACCCACAATTTTTTTAAGAAAAACATCCTAGGTTAACCAGTATTTGCGGGTCAAATTTACCCGGAACATGATATTTGGTCTAAGATGGCCAAGTACCACTCACGTTTTCTTATGAAAAAGTAAAATCAATTTGTTTGTGTCCATAATTATTAGTTGCATACTTTAGAAATGTAGCATGGTCAAAATAGTTTTTCCTTGAATAGCATATTTTCTGCATTTCTTGTTACTTCACAGTAATAAAAAAAGAAACAACAATTCTTATTACATCATTTGAAGGCGATCACACATTTATTTCTTAAGATTATGCAGTTTATTGCATAATCTAATCACATATTATAAAACAAAACCATGTACAAAATACAAACCTTTTTCTTTTTTTTCTCATAAAATCCACCAACTTTAAATTTCCAATCTAGTCCTTTCCGTCACAGCTGTTTTCTGCATTTATGTGAAGATTATTATGAACTGTACCAAAATAATTGAAACTGAATCAATTCCAATCAAACTGAATGGTTATAACATGTCAGATTTATTTAAGAATCGGATCACTATCAGACCAAATATTTACCACTCATAATGGTCAACATAGTAAATTCTTGCGAAAGTATTAGAACACATATTAATATTTCTTAATTTATTCTCTTCTTTACTACATGATACAAATGAAGAGCAGGTCAGTTCCTATATATTTATAATTTCTCATCATGGATATCACCATGCACCATCTCAGATGCTTCATGTCTTTCTGATCATGAATGGAATGACCTTTATCACTCCGTCTAACATCTTGTACATTATCATCATTTCTTTGACTGCTCATGGGTGCATATTTACTCACAGCAAGTCATCTGTTCAGATCCGCCGCGTGGAGATTCAATCTTTTCGTCTCCTGTCCCTGTTATACGCACCTTCAAGCTGTTTAATTAAAGCATGTATTATTAATCCGACTATATTTGAGTCGTTTTTCCTGTCCCTGTGCAGATATGACTGCTACATTAAGGGTAAATTGTTTTGCAGTAATTCCCATTTAATGTTTCTCTCATAATCAGAAGCTTTAGTGCAGCAGGAGGCACGGGAGCGAGAGGAGAGCCAGGACAGAGTAGGCCGTTACTGTAGCTTACCGTTTGATGTGAGAATCGCATATTTGGGGCCTGTAATTAGGTCTGTTTTACAAGTCAAATGCAGCACCAATGACAGTCGCAAAATATGAGCTTAATAAAAAGTGCCAGCTGAGACAATGCTTCCCCCGTCTCTCTGCCTCCGTCCTCGTCTTTTTCTCTGTCTCTCCCTCTCAGAAATATCAGCTTCAGTGTAAAGTCAGCTCAAGGCCAGTAATGATTCTTTCTGACTTCACATAGACTGCAATTGTTCATTATAATATACGGCCAACCATATCTTGCAGATATTAAGATTATCAGACCACAATGCTCATATATCTGGAGGTGCCGGAAGCCATATTGTTACCAGACATTGGCACTTGATTACTATACATTCATTCTAACTGAATGGAAATTGGTTTGATACAGTTAGAGTGATTAGTTAGTTGATACAGTTTGAGTCGTTCAAGAAGTAAAGGAAACCTGGTGAACTTTTGAACATCTATGAAGTACCATAAAAATTATTGTTGTGGGCCAATCCTGTTCTGTAGCAGCTTTTGAACTACGTTTTAAAAATATATATGGTTGTGTTGTACATTAAGTGGAAGTATAAATAACTTTCAGAAAAATGCTTATATTTAAACACGTATTTATTTCAAGAAGAGCAGGATGGACATAAAGAACCATTAGCCTTTAGTTAGCTTACATAAGCAAGTTAATAATATATTATAATAGTATATAGTTTTTACCATCTTTTAAAATATTGATTGTATCATTTTTATTTGTAATATTTGATCAAACAGGGTGACACAAACAACATGACAATTGGTCCAATCCATTGCTAATACTTACTGATGTTTTTTCTGTTGTTTTTTCTCCAAATTGATGTCACTTCCTGTAGGATGGTGTCATTAAAGAACTGGCTCTTGTTAGTTAAAGGGATTTTACAACAATCCAGCTCATACAGAAATACTCCTCTATGATGAACATTACCAATTTATGAATTAACATTTATTTTAATATTTGTAAAAATAACTCAAAGGCTAAGATTGTAGGAAAATAAACTTTATTAAGTAGATTGGCATAATCCTTCGTTATTATTTCTTAAAAAGCAATGGAGTGGTTTGTTTTCAAATATTAATGTATAAATATTAATGTATGTGTGTTGAAAACAGGAAATAGTTAGGAAAGAACTTCTTGATAAATATGATGGAAAACATTTTACTTAATGGTTCACATTTTTAGAAACATTAAATCAATACCTATAAAAAATGATGATGAATAAATGATATAAATACAAAAACTACATTTCTAAGAACACGTCACATGCCATTTGAAAGAGAAGATTTTTCCTTTTTTATAAGTTCAGGCATCCCGTTCATCATTGGTGCAGGATTGTTTGCGGCATCACTTCCTGTCTTCATCTTTTTGGTCATTTTCATCCTGTTGATCAAATTAAAGAATATTGTCAAAGAGTTTCAGCTCACTGTACACTCAAAAGTTTGCGGTCGGTAAGTTTCAGAAAGAAGTCTCTTCTGCTCACCAAGGCTGCATTTATTTGATCAAAAATACAGTAAAAACAGCAATATTGTGAAATATTATAACAATTTAACTGTTTTATATTTGAATATATTTTAAAATGTAATTTATTATTTTCAGAAATCATTGTAATATGCTGCTTTGCTCAAGAAACATTTTTTTTATTATTATCAGTGTTGAAAACAGTTGTTCGTATTTTTGTGGAAACTTTTTAGGAATCTTTAATGAATGGAAAAGAACAACATTTAAAATAGGCTAGTAATCGTTTGAAACTATATCAATGTCTTTACTGTCATTTTTGATCAGATGAACCTCCTATACTTTTAAAGTTTTTTTATTAAATGCTTGAAAAAAGGGGGAAAAACAGTAACAACATTTGTCATCATTGACATACAATAACAATAGAGCAATACTCCAGGGTCCTTCAGTCCAGATTAAGTTCCATGTCCTTAAACAGCCACTGTTTACACTTTTAAATAGTAGCATATGTGCTGTATGAAGTATGATGTAGACTATTCATCGATGATGTTCCCTGAGAGACTTTTTTTTTTTTTTAAACTTTCTTCAGTAGTGTTGTGTTCATTGTATTTAGTGAATCTGTCTGTACCCTTAACACACTCTCTCTCTCTCTCTCTCTCTCTCTCTCTCTCTCTCCTGCATCTGTCTGACTCTTCTGTTCTCCTCCATCTATCGATACTCTGTCATTTATCTGGACGCGGCAGCCTCGTCCGCCATATTGATTCTATACAGGCAATTTACTGGGAAATGGCAGTGAAGCAGGGATTTATTGTGCAGCCACTTCATTGTCAGATGATGGGTGTAAAATGTGATCGTAACGAGGGGAATGAGGTGGGCCGTGTCGCTCCTTGCCACCCCGTCGTAAATAACTCTGGTCTTGTGCAGGAAGCGAGTGGCAGACTCTCTGATACCCAATACAGAGACGGATGAGTATTTAAAGAGGCACAGAGGAAGATATCCAACGTCATGTATTCGCTTCTATCACGATCCATGGTAGATGGATATACTTTAGTTATCCCTGAGGGGAAATACTATTTCTATTTCTAAAATATCTTAACATATAGTCATAACCTGCTTTATATGTCATGTTCTTTCGTATGCCGCTTTAAATGCTTGAGCTCTTTAAAGCAGGATGTATTCTGATTGGTTGACAATGTTTTTGCGTTCATCAGCTGGAAAAAAAAAAAAAATCATTTTGAATGATATATAAATAAATAGCAACAGCGATAACTGATTTAGCAAATACCACTAATAAGTCATTTATTTGGCCCTGGATATCAGACTTCAGACTTTCAAACACTGTCAGTTGAAACCAGGGCCAACTGTGAGAATATACAACATATTGGAGTTCATATGCGCAGGTTTGATTCAAGTTTTTTCCCCCCATATATTTTCTTTTTACTTACATTTATTTTTAAAAAAGCCAAAAAAAAAAAAAAAGTGATTTTGTCAAGCAGGATATATTCCTAGATCAACATCCTTTCCTATCAACCAGATTTTAGGGGTTAGGTTAGGGGTTAACAACATTCTTATTAACTATCATCTCCCTAACATACCAATAGGGGTAGTTAAATATAAACTGTGTATTTCTGCTCCACTAGTGGCAACAAATGGAATTGCAATCTGATTGTTTGTGTGGCCTCACTGGACCTGAGACGCCCTTCAATTGGAGTAGAAAATATTTTTATTACGAGCACATGAATGAACAAGTGAAGTCATTTACAAGTGGGAAACTCAGAATTCTAGAAGATACACAAGTTGTGATGTCGTAAGAGGAGTATCGAAACACGGCGGAAACATTGATCCTTAATGTATGTAACCGATTAAAAGAAGCCGCAGCCTCTGCGATCAGCAAAACACTCCTCCCGCGATCTGTCACAGCACACCCGTCATCTGTTGAAGCAGCAACTCCGGTGATTGGTGAGCAGCTGATCATACGAAATCTGAAGGGTTACGGTACCACGTGTAACTCTAAGTGGGACTCGAACTCGGGTCCGCCGGCATAGGAGTCGGGCTCTCTAACAAGGAAGCTAAAGACAGTCTCTAGCGTCAGTTGCTAGAGCGCCTCTTGTGATTGGGGAGTGAGGTTTACACGCACAACTCTGACCTACGTCCATTACACTAACCCCCCTAAACCTCACTCCCATCCGGGTCATGGCACCATGTGTAACCAGTGGCTCGCGATGAGACGAGATGAAACGAGCTGCGGCCTCCGCGATTAGCGAAACACTCCTCCAGCGATCTGTCACAGCACACCCATCGTCTGTTGAAGCAGCAACTCTAAGGAACAAATTTTCCAGGTGCACTTGAAGGCAGCGTAAGATTATCAGTTCAACCAATGGTGAAGATGGGAAGTGTTTGAAACTTTCTGGAAAGTCATTATTTTTCAATCCAGTGCCAATGGTGGAATTACACACTTCACTTTTATTGGTAACTGTTATAGCTATATCATCCAGAAAAATCACTATAATTGGAATGTATAAAGCCAGCTGACTTGCTGGAAAGACCAGTTTAGACCAGCATGATGACCTTGTCTGTGCTAGTCTTTGCTTTTCGTGTATTTCAGGTCTCAGCAGGGTGTTTAGAAAATACATGTGATTGTGTGCATGAGTCTTCACACGCTTTTGTCCTTGCTCTGATGTCGTCTGTGTTCACGTTGATGAATGGGCCGTGTGACTTATGGACGTCACATTACCGTGAGCATGTCACTCGAATAGAGCCGTCAGCCGTAATAGCCGTGTGCTCCGTGCCGGAGGTGAGAGGGATTCGATGATGATGATGATGAGATCTCTCCCGTAATATCATAAAGCAGTGTTTAAATATTTTAATTTCATTTGTCAAGCCGCCGCCTTCCCCTCACTCCATTACTCTGCTAACCATCCCTCATCAGCTGAATTAGTGCATTATTCATCAGCACTAATTATTTTCACATAATGTCTGCCCCGATATATTTAACCCTCACATTATATCTCCCCATAATGGCCTTGTAAAATTGAAGTGGAGTTGGAAAGCTCATTTAAAGAACATCAAAGAGACGGGAATGAGTGAGATGGGAGGCTGTGGAGTTAAACACTTCGGGTCGAGGGTCCCTACTGAGTCAGGACATTTGTTCCTGTCTGATTTGCATGGTGAAGGAGAGGAGAGGTCGATGGGAGAATGGTGAATGAGTGTGTGCTCTGCTTCAACAACCAGCCCTCTTCTTATCAAGAACCATTTTTCACTGTAGGCTTCTAGACCGCAGCGGAGCTTCAGTGAAGCCAGTAGACATGGCTTCTGGATAATATATTAGAGTGAATCTTCAATTAGTGGCTCTTTTGGCTATGTAAAGTCCTCGAACTATGTTTCATCCATGTTAAAACGTTTATCACACATCGCATCACACTTTTTGGAGAAAAAAGGTTAGCTAGCAGCTGTCAGTATACAGGTATATAGGTATGAATAGTATATCAGAAAGTCATAAAACGTCCAATCAAGTCCAAACAGCTTTTTCTCCAAAAAGTGTTATTTAAGTGTGATTATATATAGAGAGGACGTTTTAAAATTCTGAGAATGGGACAAGCCAAAAAAGGAGGAATTATGGCACATTTAACATTTGGAAAAGGTACAATTAAAAAAAAAAAAAAAATGTTTTCATGGTTATTTTAAAATTAAAATGGTTCTTTCATTATGGGTTCTTCAGATCAGTGTTTTGGTTTCTTGGTTCTTTAAATTCTTCTAAAGAACTAAAACAATTTTAGAAGTATTAAAATGTGAAAGAATTTGACAAGGTGAGCTGAAGTTGTGAAATGTCAACTACCAAGAAAACGTACGAATAACATTATTTTACTTTTTGTAAAAATATATATTTGTTTTAAAATAAACCAGTTCAAAGATTGGGGTCAGTAAGTATTTTTTAAGGAAATTAATTTTATTAACTTTTCTTATTAAATTAACTCTTATTTATGGCTGCTGAAAATTCAGCTTTGCCTTAACATAAATTACATTTTAAGAATTTTTTTTTTTTTTTTTTTTTTTTTTTTTAATTTTTACACTTACATGTATTCAAGGTTTAATATATATATGAGCAATATCGCATGACTAGCACTACGGCTGTATATCAGCACGGCTGTGATTTGGCTGTAGGCCGTGTGCCGTAGGTAATCACAGCCATACTACGAGTGTGATATTCCATTTATACAACAGTTCGACGGCACAAGTGTGTAAATAAATAAGAAACAACAAAAGATTGTCTTTAAAAACCTTCTTTTGTGAGGAACTACTTCCGTCCGCCACAGATTCAAATCTCAAGTTGACAGTTTAACAGTTGAGCCCAAGCCTCCATTACTAATTCTAAAAAGTCACTTTAGAACTAGAAACGAAGGAACGTTGAGTCGCTTCATTGAAGCTTATTGTATTATGTAGAGCAGTGGTTCCCAACCACATTCCTGGAGGCCCCCCAACACTGTATGTTTTCCATGTCTTCTTTATCAAACACACCTGATTCAGATCATCAGCTCATTAGCTGAGACTCCAAGACCTGAAATGGGTGTGTCAGACAAAGGAGAGATACAAAATGTGCAGTGTTGGGGGTCTCCAGGAACGTGGTTGGGAACCACTGATGTAGAGTATGGTTTAATGAGAGAGACTAAACGAGTGTATTACCTGCATCTGATATAGCATTTATTCTTCAGGTCAATGTCCATAATATTATTTCTATTATAAAAAAAATAAAAAAAAATCTGTTTGAATGTCTGCTGAGGAAAGCTTTGTCTTTGTCCTTTTAAAAGTTAAGGGGATTTCCTACAATGCCAAAAACAACTTTCTTGTTCTGACTCACTCATAAAGAGTCTTTGCCTCCATCTAATGGTGTAATAATGTAACTTTCACTGAAGTCCATATCACGATCACTAATGGACCATTTTCTCAGTATCAAATACGGCATATTATTTATATAAAACAATATTTATTGAATAACAATTTTTAAATTAACAACAATAGCCATTATAAAAGACAATAGGAAATAAACACAAACAAACAATGCATTCAAATGTACAAAAGCAGCACTCTAGTACAGGATTTAAGTTAAATATAGCCTAAATATAAACTTAATTTTCCCCTTAACCCAAATTGTTTTGCTCTGGAACAAGTAATAGATTAATAAGATTGATATACACCAAATGAATAAATTTGATATACTACACCAAAAGAATTATATCTCATGTGTAACCACTATCTACATAAGAGCCAGCAACAAATTCCCAAAGGACTGGCTGAGATGCAGGTACATGAGTGCTGAATGGCTGCTGACGGCCTGGAGCTTGCATCTGCGAAAGCATCTTGTAAAATAGGTGCTATATTTATATACGTCACATATTTGAGGTGTAAATAACTACATTCGCGCCTAAAAAACTCTTAAAACTCATCCAGTACAATATATATATATATATTGTACTGGAGGGTTACACCACTTAGTAGTTAGAACTTTAAAAATAAAGTTTTCAAATGCATAATGAACTGTTATTTTAAACTAGACTTTAAATCAACTTGCACTACATCTGCACACCTTCAATCTTTGCTTACAAACAGAAGATCTCTCATGTCCCTCTGACCTCACTGCTGTTTTCCTACAGCTTTACTTTGGGTGCATCTCAATCAGATCCCTAGTTCAGTAGTCAGGGCACTTATCAGGGAGTCGGCCATTTTAAGGGCTCAATCGCAAAATCCTTCCAGTGCACTGAAATGATCGCTCCCTGAAAAATCCCACAATGTACTGCAAAAACCAGGGAGCATCGATGCTCACTATGCTCCCTAACCAGAAATTATGTCACATTTCTTGAGCGTGAAACCTTTTTTTAATTATGTCAGCATAAACGCGATAGACAGGTAGTGAACACATCTAGTTAACATTTATAATTAATATTCGGCTTAAATGTTGTAAGGATATGTAGAAGAACAATGTGTTTACACAGCATAACAAATAAAATCAAAAAGATATAGTTCCTGCCTGTTGTTGATTAATACCAGCGGTGACGTTCTACAACATGGGTCTTTACCAATGCCCGGATTCGTGTACACAGTATACTGATTCACGAGTTAGGGAGCTGACTGAAATGCACCCTTTGTTTCTCTCGCTCTCCTTCACTTCCTTCTGGTTTACCTCGAGGAGCTCTGACTTCTCTGACTGGGGTTAAAAGACTGAGTGACTTACACACACATGCGTGCACTTGGGAAGCTGGACACACAAAGGGTTTTATCTGATCTTTATTAATTCATGGCTTTGACATTCCACAACATGTAAAATTTAGACATGAACCTTGTTCTTGCTCCAGTTGGTTTATTTGTGGTGTCCCATGAGCATTAACTGTGACCTTAACTGTAACCTCTCGCTCTCATCACACACACAGACGTCTCACTGGCAGACAAACAGAACAACACACAGGGGAGAGTAAACACTCACAGTTAAGAGATAACTTCACCGGTCTGACAAAACAACACTGACATTCTACAAGGAAGAATCAAAGCACATTACATTGTCATTGATGATCATACAGATTTGGAAGCTTATCCAAATGCTAAATGTATTGTGAATGTAACAACAAATACGACAGATTCATCCAAGACAGAGTTTTTAATGTAGATGATTAAAGTATTACTAAATATGTAATAGGCATTTGTCAATTTCAAAATATTAACTTTTATTGCCTCTCAAAATACTGAGAGGCCTATATTCATAAGCAAAAATCAATTCAGTTATGGAGCAGAAAATGACAACAGCTGGTAAAAAGTCGAGGTTTACGGTAGTTTACATTAGCGCTAATCATTTCAGGCTATGATGAGCGACTCCTCCTCCAGACTCCTTCAGAGACTTTTCCAATTACTGTTATTGGGAACTCAGGGCAGTGACAAAAATTAGCATGCAATTCCAAAATGATCTCTCATTTGAAGAGGAGATGCAGATTATGAAATATTCAGGTTCAATTTTCCCCCATCAGCCATCTGAAAGAGTCATAATTAGAGCAGGATTCACATTGTAATTCATTGTGTGGACAGCAGTCGTGCCAGAGCCTCCACGACGCGTTCAATAATTCAGTGCGGTGCATGGGGTCGAGGGTCCTGGGCCTCTTCTTTTGTGTTTTTGGGAGGGTCATTAGGAGGAAAACTTGTGCCAGATTGACTTGATTCCTGACTGGCAGGTGGAACTCAAAAAGTATTTGTACACTCTTCGCTCTTAAAAGTGTTTTTCATCATCGTTTTTGCTCGAAGTCTTTAATTCAACTGTATTTTTTCATTTCTTACCACAGTCACCTTTGGCTTACTCCAGTGTTATTTTAGTATTATTTTTATATTATTAAGCTTGAGCAGCATTTGTTGATGCCACTGGTGTGATATTTTGTATCCGATGCATTGAAATTAATATTTTGAATTAGCTTTTATTTTAATATTTTCAGTTTTCCTTTTAAGTTTGTCATTTTTGTTTTTTGTTTTTTTGTTTGTTTTTTTTAAATTTAGCTTTAATTTATTTTTATTTCAGTTTCAGTAATTTTAGTACTTCAGCTTAAACATTATTTCAGTTAGTTGCAAAGGCAATATTTCTATACTGTAAAAAAAATCTAATTTTATGTAATTTTACCGTTTCATTTTTTACAGATTTTTCCTGTATTTTTGAAATCTGAAATCTTAGATTTGAAAAATAGATAACACGAAACACATTGTAACTGTGAATATATATATATATATATATATATATATATGTGTGTGTGTGTGTGTGTGTAGTATGTGTATATATGTAAATGTATATATAAGTATATCTGTATGTATACATATTTATACGTGTATATATATCTATACATTTATATAATAGATAGATATATTATATATGTTGTAGACCTTTTACTGGATTAATTTCTTCATCTAAAATATATATTTTATTTAAGTTTTTTTTTTTTTCAATTAATGAAAGAGATTTTATTTTTAATTGTTTAAGTTTTACTCAGTATTGTTAGTTAACAACAACACTGCTTGCTCATTATAGGGGCATCACCCCCTCACAGTTGTCATGAAGGGCAAAATTAGATATATAGACCAAAACCACAATTTGTAACAGGCTGTAAACATGTTTTTTTTTTCTGCTGTAAAGTTGGGCATTTTAACATGGGGCTCAATGAGATTCTGCTCTCTTTTGGAGCCTGTCCCTAGCTGCCAGTCGATGAATTGCAGTTTAAGTCATTTCCGTATTGGTGCCGCTTGACTTGGATGGGTGAAATGCAGAGCACAAATTCCGAGTATGGGACACCATACTTGGCTACACGTCACATCACTTTCACTTATTCACTTTGAAATACTGTATATTGTGTAATGCACTAATAACTGACTTTTGGTGATTTTTAGTGGCTGTATGAAGTCAGTTGTCCTCAAGTTCACACAGGAGTCCAGAGGACTCACAGGTGTAGAGAATCACATCCATAAACGATTAATAAACACAAAAACTGACATATTTTGTCTTCATTTAGAACAGTAGCCTGTATTGATTATTTTATCATATAAAATTTGCACACAACATGTGCTGAGATTTCATGAGTGTTTCAAAACTTTTCACTCTCTGTAAGACCCTGAACATGACAGTCCAGACACAAACGTCCTGATATGTCCTCGAGGACCATCTCAGCGCCGAGACATCATCAAACTTTAAAAGCTCAACATCTGTCTGTTACGTGCACGTAAAACACACTGAGTTTATTTTAATGAGACACTCATGAAATGTGATCTGCAAGGTAATATAACATGACAGTCTTAAAGGGCAACATGTCACATCTGATTCTGTAGCTTTATGGCCTCGCGTTAAAATTGAATAATGGGAAATTGAGTTTTCACAAAGTCTGAAATGTTTGCTTATCGCTTATCAGTTCGTAAAATACAGTAATAATTCTCTGTGCACTGAAATATACAACTAAGAGCTGGATTAACAATAAAACAGCCGACTGTTTAATGTAGTTTGAGTAGAAATAACTAAAATGCATGGAAGAAAACTTACAGTGAGAATTACAGTGAAAAATTTGGGTCAGTAAGATTTTTAATGTTTTCGAAAGAAGTCTCTTCTGCTCACCAAAGCTGCATTTATTTGATCAAAAATACAGTGAAAACAGTATTATTGTGAAATATTTTTACCATTTAAAATAACTGTTTTCTCCTTAAATATATTGTAAAATATAATTTATTCCTGTGATGCAAAGGTGAATTTTCAGCATCATTGCTCCAGTCTTCAGTGTCACATGATATTTATTTGAAATAGAAATCTTTTGATCATTTTAATGTGTCCTTGCTGAATAAACATATTCATTTCTTTAAGAAAAAAAAAAAAATTGAATGGTTGTGTTGGTACAATTTATATTTGTCTAAGCATTTAAGCAGAAGCCTTTAGACAGAAAAGTGCAAGTTTCCTGTAAGCACATAACAAAATGTATTATCTAAACATCTATGCCTGACAGAGCAATAGTCAATGAGGACCGGAGCAAAGAGACAAATCGCAATATTTAAATCAGCTTGAATTATGAAGCAGGTCTAATTGGCAGGTGGACAGGCTTGTGTCTGTAATAATTCACATCTAGTGTCCAAATGTGACTGCAGGATTCAGTCAGACTCATTTTATGCAGGAGCGCGGAGGTTTTTCTCTTCGTAATAAAACCCTCATATGCTTCATTCTCGCACTGTGACTGCATGATAAATCAAACTGGAGATATTTCAGCAGAATTTAGCCCAAGGAGAGGTAATTTAAATAATATCTTGCGCAGAGCTGCTTCCGAATAAAAATTATGTCTCAGGCAATATTTCATCCAATATGAAGCCGAGAAAATGATTTTCTTCCTAAATAACAAAAACGCAGTAATTCAAATAGGCAACCTTTCTATAAGCAAGGTTAATTACGTCTCTCTCTGGAAGAGGAGATCGCTAACATGCGGAAAAGCTTTCAAAACATGATGCGTTTCATTACTCTTGTCATTACTGAGTGGATCATTTCATGCTATAGAGTTAGGAAGCAATCATGGAACATTACGTTAAGTAAGTATGCCAGATAATACTGTCACTTATCATGTTTACCATTATTTTGGAAAGGTATCTGACTCCATTCCTGACTAATAAAGGTTACTATGTAAGTTAGAAGAGCTTGAGTCACGGTCATGATGGGAACAGTTTAAAGATGTAAAACTGTTACTGCCACTAATGGGACTTGATTATTAAACTGAATTATTAATCCAGAAGTAGCCTGGTGGTGGGGAAAAAGCAAAATGACACTCCAAATGAGTTTATAATTGTGACAGTAACAGTTATTAACATGCAGATCTGCTTTAGCTGTAGGTTAAGATGACAGACCACTGTGGCCTTTTAAGTAAAATTTTTTTTTTTTTTTTTACTTAAACTTCACCTAAAATTAGGTTAAAATTAGGTTACTTTTTTTAAAGTGACGTAGTTACATTGTACTTACTCAAATAAGTACGGAGTAATATTAGTTAACTACATGTACTCACTACAAAGTTAGGGTTAGGGGTTTGGTTTAGTTACTTGTAATTATGCATAATTTACTGTTATTACTATAGTAATTACATGTAGTAATGTGTAACTACATCACCTTAAAATAAAGTGTTACCCTACTTTATTATGCCCTTTCCTCACTAACTTCCCTCTGTCTCATTCACTTGGATGAACGATTTCCCACTACTGGTGGAACCCTTGCATTGGGTTTAAATGGAACGCCCTAAACCCTTGATCACTTGTTTGTAAATTAATTGCGAGCACCGAGCTGCTGTTGTGACGTCACAGTTGTGTTGTATAGTGGTCTATGGATCTGCCTGAAGTGTACATATGAGTAGACTCGCTCCCTCTGTCAAAGTCGAAAGTCTGTCCATAAACTTCCCTTGTCCAATTGACAAACTTGAACGCACCTCAAAATGGCGGCGGGGATTCCCCTGAGGGGAAGTGCTTAAGGAAGTTCACAAGCATTTGTCTAAGAGTGGATTTAAAGGGTTAGTTCACCCAAAAATGAAAATTCTGTCATTAATTACTCACCCTCATGTCGTTCCAAAACTGTAAAACCTTAGTTCATCTTCGGAACACAAATTAAGATAATTTTGGTGAAATCGGAGAGCTTTCTGACCCTCTATTGACAGCCTACGCAACTACCAATTTCAAGTCCCAGAAAGGTAGAAAAGAAAAAATAATTAAAGTAATCCATGTAACTCCAGTTATTAACAAAGACTATAGATATAGAAAGACGGTTCACTCCTATTACTTATGAATGGGAGAAACTGTAACGCGCAATATGGCGGAACACGCCCCGCCTTCTAAGTAAAAGAGCCAATCGCTGATTGGTAAAGTCTTTGCTTCACTGCAGCTGCCGTTAGAAGCTTCGGTTCCCATAGAAACCTGAGACTCACGTTTAGGACTGCACATGCGCATTGGCTTGTCTAGCCTGAAAAATATATATTTTTTAACACTATTTGAGCATAAGAAACAACATTTATGGGACAGTTCATGTCAGATTTTGTTGCTGATTTGAAATATGTTATTTAATTGTGAGTTCGCCAAGCAGTTTTTGAGATTTCAGGATTACCCTGTTCAAATAGATGACTTGGTCTTGGATGCTGAAATAACCGCCCGGAGGCATTGCAAATATGGCCGCCGAGTGACGTGAAAGGGACTTTCCTTGAAAGGGACTTTGATATTAATTTCCAACGTGCGTTCACCAGAGCACCATGTGTGTTGCATTGACACAAGAGCGGACGATGTTAAAGTGGTAAATTAAGTTTTTTTTGTTTTTGTTTTTTTTTTGTGCAAACAAAGCTCCTTAAAATTGAGGTTAAACCACTGGAGTCACATGGATTACTTTCATGATGTCTTTACTATCTTTCTGGGCCTTAAAAGTGTCAGTTGCGTAGCTGTTAATGGCGGGACAGAAAGCTTTCAAATTTCATTAAAAAGATCTTAATTTGTGTTCCGAAGATGAACGAAAGTCTTACGGGTTTGGAACGATATGAGGGTGAGTAAATAAAGACAGAATTTTCATTATTGGGTGAACTAACCCTTTAAAACACCAAAGACTATTTTTTTTTGTCCATCATGTATATATTGTGTTAAAAAAGGACCATATTATCTTACCATTCATATCATGTTTGATCAGTAGCTGTCATTCAGTTGATGGGTTGAACCTTGAGAAGATCAATTCCTGTCAATCATCACTGAACGGAGAACCTGAATATAGAAAGAAAAGGAGAAAGACAGACAGTGAGAGAGAGAGAGATGGAGGTTCATTAGTGTTTCATACGTTTTTAATTGGCTCTGGCTGTTTGTAGAAAGGTGATGTGATCTCTCCGGTGTGTCACGGTCCGCTGTGCCCTGGAGATGGTCTGAGGGGGCCGGAACGGGAGGGCTGTCACCGGATGACATGGCAGATGAAGCCCCGTGTGGAAGTGCAGGTGTGAGGACGGTGCTTTGATGGAGACCTCACAGACACCAACTCCTCACACGCTGAATACAGAACAGCCTGATCTCTCTTCACAACCTCTTACACATGACTGCCACACACCCTCGTTTCAGTCAGTATGATATACTACTTACTACATGCTAATGGATAGTTTTGATCCTTGATGCTGGTCAATACAGTATTCCAGGTGTATGCAATCACTGTAAAATACACATGCAGTATGGCAATACCAAACATATAACCCATCCTGTTTGTTTTTCATCCTGTCTCTCTTCAGCTTTGTTTCTAGGCTTTTGTGGGGATATGCAGACAGGCCCTAAAAGAGATGTACTATTACGCTCTGGCCAGCCTGCCGGACTCATAAAAGAGCTGCTCTTTGCTTTCAACACGAGAGCTGTTTCCTCTCGGCCTGTGAGCTTCCTCGCCACCCAATTTGCAAGAGACGATTCACAAAACTTTAAAGTGTTTGGTTGTCAGATTTCTACCCAGCAAGCAAAGAGAGGCTTTTATGGACCTAATTAATGTCTCTGTGTACAAGATTTATATCTGAGAAAAGCACACCACGCTCGCGATATTAGCGTTAGTTTGTAAAAAAACAAAAAAACAAATACACACGCAAACAAAAACACACACATAATCAGCACCGAGGCGATGTAACACAGGAAGTGCTATAGGTCCAGAGCAGGTGAGATGAAAGAGATGTCTGTGTGGCGTGTTTTATCAGCACATGAGAAAGATGGGGAGGATTTGTCTCTGTTAAAGGGATACACTGCTCCTTTATTAAAGCCATTTATCACCTTTTGAATATTCTCCTTTAATGGGCTCTTGCCCCTAATTACCCAACTTTGTCAACAAAGAACACGCCAGGCAGACCAGAGCATCTCCTGTCCTCCTCACATACATGTCTTTCATTCCCACAGGCTCTCTCTCTTTCTCTCTCAGTATCAATAAGCGGCGTTTTTCATGCTGTTGTTAAGATTAATTCAGACGCTGTCTGAAGGCCATAGACTATTTGTGCATGTAGGGAACGCTGGGTGTCTCAGCACAAATTTGGTTGTATTTCATTTCAGATGAATGAATCTCAGTTTAGATTTTGTATAAATGCTCTCATCTAGGGCTGGGCGATGTATTGAATATTCACAATATATTTGCAATGATTTTGCTGGTGATGCAAAGTTTTTTATTTGGCCGTTAAATTTCCTAGAGGCCGTGTGATTAGAGTAGTTTCATAAGACAATTGTGGAAGGACTATGTTTTAATATTGCCACTGATTTAAACGCAACATGAAATTAAAATGGACCCTATTTAATTATTTATTTTTAATGTTCCTGTTCTTAATGTGCATGATTCTTCTGCCCTAGTGATAAAGGAAAACAAATGTTTGTCTTTGTAAGCTTTTATTAAAATGCACCTTTATGGCTGACGTCATCTCTTATTTTTCCATTCCTGCATCCATCCTAATCAGTGTTGCCAAGTCTGCGGTTTTCCCGTGGATTTTAACACTGTTGCCACGGGTTTTTCATGTCTGCGGGTTGAAGCGAGTCCAAATAACATGATATTTAGCTCCTGGAATGCAAATTTTACCAGGGGAACCCTGCCAAAAACGCGGATTTTACCCCCCGGAACGCAATTTTCACTGGGGGACCTTTTTCTACTCAGGCCCTCTCACCCAAAAAAAAAATTGTCATTAGCGCCGTAATCTGTACACAAATTCATGATCGCCTCAATCCCATTTAAACCTCATATGAAAATGGTGGCAGGCTTTTTAGTGTGCGTTATTCAGCGAGTTCCTCAGTCCGCGTCAGAATCAGAGGAAAAGGTGTGTGTTTATCGATAGATTGTCATGTGCAGTTCTTTGTCATAAATGCCGTTTACATAATGTAATGCAGAAGCAATACGAAACTGTCCACTGTAAAGTTTTCGCTGCGTTCACCCCTCATCACACTATTGTTTTCCTCCAGCGATAACTTTAGAAAATGTTATTTTCATTTGAAAATTACATTTTTAAATTAAAACGTATTATTGTGGATGTGGCATTAGATTAACATCATGCACAGAAATTATTAAAGACACAATTACACTGTATGATTTGTTGGTTTAACTTAAAGCAGCCTAACCTGATTTCCTTAAAATTTTGAGTTCGTTAAAACAAAAAATTTGAGTAGTGGCAGACAGCACTCATTCAATGAACTGATTTAAACTGCTTACCAGAGTGAATGACAGAGACAGAGAAACATCATGTAGTTATTTCGTTCTACCAAATAATGAGCCAACAGCTGATTGTGACATTTATAGCCTTAGAGTAAAGGAAAAAAGATGCGTTAACAGAAAAACCATGCATTGATTTTTAACTCGATTTGTACGGTTTTAGTTCTAACATTAAACATGTTCAATCTAATTGGCAACAATGGCTGTTTGGAAAATATATAAATATCAACATATTGGATATTGCAAAAAGGAAAGTTATCAAGATATATATATATATTTTTTTTAGCTATATACAGTATATTGCCCATATTCTCATCTCGGGATAAAGGCTTTTTAAGGTGAAACTCACTCTAATCTGTTAGTGTGGGTCAGGGATGTCCTGTGTGTGTGTATGCGCGTCACAACTATTACAGGAGTTTCCGGGTCCTTCCCTCACAAGCCGCTTTTGTGTTTGCAGTGTAATTAGCCACTTAATGAGCTGACCTGAATGAAGAAGTGCAGTAAAGAGTTTCCGAGGAGCTGAATGAGAGATGTCAAAGCTTTTGTTTGCCTATTAGACGACACAAAAAGAGGTTCAGTGCAGCAAGATTCAGAGATAAAGAAAGTATATTGGGCAACATTTATTCTACCTATCAGACAGAAAAATCACAAATGATGTATCTTTGAAATTATTTCTTCTACATAGCAATGAAGAGCGATTGGAGACTTTGTTAATGTTAATGAAACATCTAAGACTAAACTTATACGTAAATTAAACACAATTAAGAATTCCTCCTTGAAAAATCACCAATAAGATATCTTTAAAGGGGACCTATTATGCAAAATTCACTTTTACATGGTGTTTGAACATAAATGTGTGTCGACAGTGCGTGAACACAACACGCACTGTCGACACACCTAAACTCTGGAACAATCTTCCTAGCATTGTTCGGGAAGCAGACACACTCTGTCAGTTTAAATCTAGACTAAAAACGCATTTCTTTAACCTGGCATACACATAACACATTACCAATTTATATTTTCAAATCCGTTAAAGGATTATTAGGCTGCATAAATTAGGTCAGCCGGAACCGGGAACACTTCCTATAACACCTGATGTACTCGTTACATCAGAAGAAGAATGGCATCTACGCTAATATTAGTCTTTCTGGTTATCCCGAGGTTCACCGTAGTCAACCGGATCCGGGCCGTATCCAGGTGAGATCGAGGACCTGCGCCTTGACACGACCACAACGCAGCCCTGAAGTATCAGCAGAGATTGAGTCAACTAGATCATCCACTGTGAGGGCCTCATCGACACGATATCCACGACACAGTTCCTCAACAACCGTCCATACCGGCGTGATGAATACGATCCTCAATTGGATGGAACTGGAATAAATACTTTGAATGTTGCGATCCTATTGGACTTACGATGGCAACCTGAATCGTAACAAAGCACTGTTGGCCAGAGGAGAACTGGCACCCCGACTAAGCCTGGTTTCTCCCAAGGTTTTTTTCTCCATTTAAACACCTATTTGCCACTTGTCTGCCACCTGATGTCACCTGATGGAGTTTGGGTTCCTTGCCGCTGTCGCCTTTGGCTTGCTTAGTTGGGGACACTTGACATTTGACTTGACATTTGATATTCAACAGTGCTTTGATCTGCCTGCATTGACACTATTCTTTAAGAGCTGCTGTGCAGCCAAATAATGTACCAGTTATCAATGTAAAGCTGCTTTGACACAATCTACATTGTAAAAAGCGCTATATAAATAAAGGTGACTTGACTTGACCCTATGAGGATATAAATCAACCCAATCTTTTTTTTAATCCCCATAAAACCTCAACAGTCTCATAGAACAAGCGTTTTCATTTTCTGACATCACATTGGTCAGGCCCCGCCCTCGATTGCGGACAGACTCTGTCGTATTAGCATAGACCCCGCCCTGAGCGAGTTGTGCATTGTCTGCCATTATCTCGACGCCGGAGCAGCTGTAGCGACAGGAATGTCTGGTAAGTGATTGAGGTGTTGTTGTTGGATGTAAGAGTGAACATAACAGTCTTCATTTACTCCCGACATCTGAGCCGCTGCACACGCAGTGGATTAATTTGGTTTTTGAAGGGAATGCACCACAGATCTAATATACATATACACATGCGATTTCTGTCCCTGTTGTTACGTTCACTGACATAACCGACTGTGTTTATGTGAACTTTGTGTGTTTTTGACATAACCTTGTGTGTATTTGACAGTTTAAGTACAACAAAAAAAACATGAAAGAGAAGTTAGTTTAATACTCTTGCGACGTACCATCTGACAGCCAGCTTTCTGTTCATGTGCTTCAGATGTGTGCCATCAGAAAACGATAAATTGGAAGTTTAACCTGATATAGCTTTAAAATGCATGGAAATAATACACTTTTATGATGAAGAAGAACTGCACTGTCCGTGAGCGTGATCGCAATATATATGATAATCAAAACCAAGCAGATGTCTTGGTAATATTTGGCACAGCATCCAATGCAGGCAGCAGGAGCTATGATCGTGGAAAGAACAGCAGCTCATTTGCATTTAAAGGCACATGCACGAAAACAGCATGTTTTTACTTGCACTCAGAAATGGGTCTTTACAACATGGTATAATAAATGATCTGTGAGGCATTTTAAGCTGAAACTTCATAGACACATTCTGGGGACACCTGGGACTTACATCTTGTATAAAGGGGCATAATAGGCCCCCTTTAATATCTCAGTTGTTTCTACAAGCAAAAATAGAAAAAAAACGAGACCAGAGAGTTTTGTTGTCTGAGAGTCTGCTGCTTATCAGATGTTTCTCTTGATGAGAATAAAATACTCCATTAATCTCACATATTTCTCCTCTAGAGTTTTAGAAGAGATCCCAACAATGTCTTAAATTGAGATTTGCCAATTTCTGCTATCAAAAGTCAGAGATTTCAATATGAACTCAAATATTTCTCATCATATTCTCCCTGTTATGCCTTCTCTGCTAATAGTTGTCTGTGATTTTCCCATTATTTTAGGACAGACATTTGAAGCAAAGTTGATACATAAAACAAAACTGAGAGCCCAATTAAAGTTGGCATTAAACGGAAGTTGCAGAAGTCTTTTCTTCCTTATTGTGATCCATATCAGAGTAAATTTGCTACTTGAACAAGAAAAAAAGTTGGACGGGACTTGATTTTGTCCACAGGGAATTTGGTTTTGCTATTGGTGGATCTCATGTGAGTGACAGGTTGCCCCGCCCTCAAGCCAGTAAACACATCATCAGAGAAGCAAGAGAAGCATCAGAGAATTATTTTGATTATAGATCACAAGGGCACATGAATTTAAAAAAAAAAAAAATAATGATGTGCACAGATAATTATAATAAATACTGATCTGATGCAAAAGCAATAAAGCAGCTAGTACATTCACTTGCTAACAAGTCTGAGCGCTAAACCAACAGTTGTGTGCCGTAAATGTGGATCCTCAAACTGAGTGTGAACAGGCGATTTGAGAGCAGTAAAGATCAACCCCTGTGGATGACTGCAGCGCTGTACTGTTGTCTTTATTTACCCACAGCTAAATTTCAAATAAACACACAAACACACACACACTGATATGAGATCATTTAGCACTGAATAACGGCTAGTCGTTTCTTTCATTTTGAGACTTTGGTGTAACTTAAGTGTCTGCAAAGGTTCCCTGGTGTATAATGTGGAAGTTGTACTTGTGTGTGTGTGTGTGTGTGTGTGTGTGTTTATGTTTCTCTTCTCGAGTACAGTTATTAACTGTTTAGAGAAAAAACACAAAACTGCTCCACTACTGTTCAAAGGCTGAGCTCAATCCTGATTGGATAACGAGGCCACAGTCAAACCGAATGAATCAGATACATTGATCAGAAATACATTTTATGCTTCCATGAGCAATATCGAGATTTTAAGGATCAAAGAGCTTGTTAACCCAGTGGTTAAACTGTGCTGGACCTACATGAAGAACCTGTACGGTTTTAAACATGTCAATAATGTCACCAAAGCTGCTAATGAACATTGCACATCTGATGTAGTGTGTGTGTCATTACACTGGGGACAATCCACTGTCATTTCAGATCAGAAATGCCTGAATGTGATAAAAATGAATCATATACATCATAGCCATTGCTTGACTTAATGTAGGTGCAATAGCAGATGGTGTCCAATAGAGGCCAGTCTCTCTGTATTAGTGCATATGCGCATTGAACATACAATATCATTAAATATACAGATACACTACAGTTCATAATAACAATAATCATAATAATACTTTTATTTAATAAGAAATATTTCTTGGGCAGCAAATCAGCATAGAATGATTTCTGAAGGATCATGTGACACTGAAGACTGGAGTAATGATGCTGAAAATTCAGCTTTGCATCACAGGAATAAATTACATTTTAAAATAAATTCACATAGAAAACAGTTCTTTTTAATTGTAATAATATTTCACAATAAACTGTTCTTAATGAATACTTGATTAAACAAATGCAGCCTTGGTGAGCAGAAGAGACTTTTTAAAAAAAATCTTAAAGAACAGTAGTGTATGTTATAATTTAATTAATATCTTGAATATTATATATTACATGTATTTATTTGATTTATATTGATTTATTGTATTTATATAATCATATTATATGTGACCCTGGACCACAAAACCAGTCATAAGTCACACGGGTATATTTGTAGCAATAGCCAACAATACATTGTATGGGTCAAAATTATCGATTTTTCTTTTATGCCAAAAATCATTAGGATATTAAGTAAAGATCATGTTCCATGAAGATATTTTGTAAATTTTCTACCCTAAATATATCAAAAATTAATTTTTGTAAGCAATATGCGTTGCTAAGGACTTCATTTGGACAACTTTAAAGGAGATTTTCTCAATATTTAGATTTTTTTGCACCCTCAGTTTTCAGATTTTCAAATAGTTGTATCTCGACCACATATTGTCCTATCATAACAAACCATACATTAATGGAAAGCTTATTTATTCAGCTTTCATATGATGTATAAATCTCAATTTCAAAAAATTGACCCATACGACTGGTTTTGTGGACCTGGGTCATATATATATATATAATATACATAACATATATTTAAAATAATATATTAAGCATTTAAGGTCCATTTTTGTGATAATTCTCATTTGACTCTGATTAAATTATTCAGTGTATATTATAACATATACATAAGCAATATTCTGTTTTAAAGCACACATCTTGCTTTGGCACATCTAACATTTGTTTTGCATGAACACAACCAAATTAATTTAATGAGGTGTTATAAAACTTATATGAAGTATTCTAAAAAAATAATGAATGGGAAAAAACACACACAACTATCTCAAATATCACATGCAGATGTCAGTTTTATAGTAAAACATTAAACACCTTTGAAATCCTTAAGTATTATGAAGCACAAAGTAAATCTCCTCATTATCTCAAGCCCGTGTGAGTGTGTTGATGAATAGCACACATTGCTTTTCACTTAATAGCTCTTAGATGTCATTTTCAGTATTGGCAGTAGGTGGCAGGATCCATACATTGATTTAATGTGGTCATCTCATGAGGGCTGAGGGGGTGATGTCATTCTGACCAGCACACGGTCCTGAGGCCTGCCAGAACCTCCATATGAGAACAAATGCATGCCTTATTAAGTGTGCAACCTCTCACCAGAACCAATATATTTTAAAACGCATAATTCCAACTCTAAATTCTGATTGGATGAGGCAAAGAGTGTGTGAGTTTAATTTAAAGCATGTTGAGTCAGGCTCAATTAAGCAGTGAGTGATTAGCTGGGAACTCACCAGGAGGTTCTGTAAGGGCCATTAAGGGCCCCTGATTAGAGCCACAATATCTGAATCTGTCTCTCTGCACTGACTGACACACTTCTGCTTTATTGGCCAACATAAAATGCATACATGTTCTTGAACGTGTGTGTTTGCATGCACAGTCTATATGTTTAATCAAAACAGTTTTTGGCTGTTTTGCACTCTGACAGTCTTTCAGCTCAATAATGCAAAGCACCATTTGCATAACAACACCACCATGAGCCATAATCAGGGCTGAGAGAAGCTTTGGCTTCATATATTGCCAATGGGTCCATCCAGAATCAAAGACACCTGCATTACAGCCCTACAGCTCCTGTTAGATGCACATTAAAACTAAAGTGCCTGGTTGGGATGTGAAACAGAATTAAAAGGCAAAGAGTTTAGTATGAAACACGTGCATTAGTGAGTACTGCAAGGCATTGTGGTCAATTCAGCTGGCTTTTAGGACACATCATACAATCAGTAACATCATTGTATGCTGATACTGGCATTAAAAACATGGTTTCTGACAAAAAAGTGTCCTTCTGTCACAACTAAACAGGTATACAAGTCAGAATTTTTGAGCGGGCAATTTAATTATTTTGCAGCACACCTTTTTTTGTCACATTCCAAATATTACCTATTCTTTCCATTTCTAATATAAGCCTTTATCATTTAGTTTTGCTGAAAATGTTGATGTGAGTCAATCTCTTATGCTATACCTTTTTTTTTTTTAAATAAAAAAATGTGTTGGAATATATGTTGACTTTCATAAATGGTCAAATTTAGACACTTAAAGTTAATTAAGTAAAGCTTTTTATTAATTGTTAAAATTATTTACACAATGGCAAGAAAATTAACAGGATGGAAATAACTTGATAATTCATTGCTCACTGACAGAAAGGTACTTGATTATTTGAACATTTTTAAATTTTGATATCATCATACAAATTTCAATAATTTTCTCAAACAAGACTGAATGTTCTAGCATGAAACAAACTAAATAAAACCACAAAACATCACAGAATTCATCAGATCTATTGCTAATAATGATGGTTACGCTGTGGTTTTTTTCCTCCAAAATGATGTCACTTCCTGGAGAATGATGTAAATAAGGAAATAGCTTTTTTTTTATTATGCAAAAGGATAATCAAATAGATCATAGAAAAATAGAAAGTACTAATTTAAACAATATTCTCAAGAAAACATGTTCTGTTTGAAACTTGAAAATTAAGAAACACTTGTTTTGTATTGTACAACATATATTAATAATATATAAATATATAAATAAACCTTCTAATAAAAAGGTATAGATACATTTAGTAAGCATTTTTGCTTACTGCCTAATGATATGACATAAATCAAGAGATAAGATGAGTTATGACTATGACGTCTCACAGTATTGCCACAGTGTCAGGTTTCCACTAATAAAGCAATTAATCAATGACTTTATAATATATAATCAACCATCTATAATTTTAAAATAAGAGCGCATTGCTAAAAACTTTGCATTCTTAATCCAAATCAAATGAAGTACATTTTTAAATGATTAAAAACATTAATTCAACTACATTGTGTTGTATGCAAATATGAATGTATTTATTTGTCAAACCTCTGCATGTCTCGGTGTGTGTGAATGTGTTTCTCACTCAGGCCTGTGCTTGCAGCGCGCGTCTCTAACTCACTGAAATATTGAAAAGCTTTTGTTTTGCCTAGTTAACCATGCGCTGGTGTGACACAAACTGTGAACAATGCCATGGCACACGCACGGGACTCCTCAACTCTATTATTCATGACAGGAGGACAGCAATCCAAACAGAGAGGGAACAGCATTCATCTGAGTTCAACACTAAACCAGTGCTTCTGCTTTAGGACATCAAGTGGTGACCCGACACAGTACCACAGCTGCTTATCATACAAAAGTAAAGAAAAAAAGGCCTTAAAATCAAATATAGAAAGGTATTAAACTTACCATGAACTGCACAGTCCTAACAATATGCAAAATTATTAACATGACGCAGGCTGAATAGGAAAATTGACAATTTGATTATTCAGGTGATAGAATCTGCACTGAAATAGTCTGGTTTTAAAAACAAATAATGTGGGAAGCATTTTCTGCTCCCTTTTAAAAATCATTAAGTCTGTTGATTTAACTATCCTAACTTTGGTGGTTAGTTGTGTTATATTATTTGCATTAAGCGCTGCTCTTCCCTCCTGTCCGTGACCCAATCAGAATAAACCTACGACCCATTTGGGGTCTTGATTTAACAGTTGCATTGCAACAGTGCATGCATAATTAAGTCAAATAAGAATGTGTACCAATTATGATTTTACAGAATGACTTTAAAGGGGACCTATAATGCCCCTTTCACAAGATGTAATATAAGTCTCTGGTGTCCCCAGAATGTGTTTGTGAAGTTTCAGCTCAAAATACCCCACAGATCATTTATAATAGCTTGTCAAATTTGCCCCTATTTGGGTGTGAGAAAAAACACAGTTTTTGTGTGTGTCCCTGTAAATGCAAATGAGCTGCTTTCCAAAAGAGGGCGGAGCTTTAACAGCTCGCGCTTCGGTTGCTCAACATCAACAAAGCTGGAGAATCTCACGCAGCCAAAATGACGATTGTTAGTAACGGTGTTCAGCCTTACATTGTTCAAACCGGAGTCGGACACTGATGGAGAGACTCAGGAAGAAGTTACAACTTATACAATGCATCTGGACATTTCTGAATGGTTAGTGGATAAATTTATGTAGTTGCTGTGGAGTTGATTCAGCTCATCGACTAGCATGTGCTGTCATGTTAATCTTTTGTGCAAATCCAGCGTTGAATTGACCCTCGTTTGTGAAGCAGTCCAGCGTAAAATGACTGCATGGTAACAGCACTCTACAACAACTCTTCCTCTTCTCTAAAGCAGCCCAACATGGCCTCACCCCCTTTGTTGTGTGTTCTCGGGGGCAGGGTTTATGTAAATTTTAGGGTTAGTGATGTTTTAAAGTGCCCCTTTTGGAGTCTCTCTAAACCCCTCCTTTCTGAGAGCTGCTCTGCTCTGATTGGTCAGATTGCTCAGTCTGTTGTGATTGGTCGACCACTTACAGCGCATGTCGGAAACGAAACGCCTATTACCATATCTGAATTTCAGCTCCGGAGGCTTCCTCAGCACTTGATTCACTGTGATACGAACAGTAACGATGGCGTTGTTTTTTTCTGTATCAATTTCAATGCAAGTCCTCATTCTTTTGAAATGCAGGCAAAGTGGATTCGCAAAGCAGCGTCTTCTCGACATGTCAACAACATGAACCAAACTCTTCCAGTCTCAGCTACAACAGTGTTTGAGGTCAAAGTAGATGTTGTTCACGGGCAGCCAATGAACACCACAGACTGGCATTATGCAAATTTGTTACATTATTTGTAACAGGAAGTGAGTCTAGAATTACTGACGAATCGTTTTGGAAGTTCAGAATCTATTCTTTGTTTTAGGAGACAATAACTTTATTTGTTGTGCACTTTGATCTTTAAAACTTTGCAGACCTTCTACATTCATAAACAACTATATTACACTGCATGAAAGGTAATGTTTGAAAATGCATAATATGGGCACTTTAAAAATGAAAATGTGTTATAAATATTTTAATAAAAGGGCAGATCTGACTTTCAGAAATATCCTCTGGTCAAGCTCAGACACTTAAATATTATTGACTGAAGCTTTTATTAAGTATTATTAAAAATGTTTACACTATGGCAGGAAATGCTAGAATCATTGCTCAGTGGGGGTTAGCTTACTTGGTCCATTTTGATTAAGTTACTTTAAAAACATTTTGAAATTATTATACAAATTGTGATCAAACAGGATGGAATGTGTACCAATTATGATTTTGCAGAATGACTTTAATTGAAATAAAAATAGTTAGAATGACATAAATGCAAATTTTTGAGGGAGGCCAGAGCCGCACGTCCTGAACCCTGCACCTGTGCTGACCCAACTTTTGCCTGCGTGTAAACTCAATCCATGGCCGTGTAAAGCCAGTGAGTGGAAGTGTGTGGAGAAAAGGGGGGTATCAGCAAATAAAGCTCAGAACAGCAGTATGGCGCTCTTTCCCAGCCACTAAGCTAAGCCATGAATTATAGATGCCTCCTGAGGATTTTCTCTTTCCGCTCCTTCTTCCGTCTTTTCTTTTTAAAGGACAGAAAGGGATAGAAAAAAACAACAATACACAGATAAAACAAATAGATGTGCTACAAGCCTATTTGGACTGTTATGTTGAAGAGGGATGTGCTCGCAAACACCCTAGAAACGATGTTAGAAGCATTTGTGTGGTTTTGAGATCATATGAGATTTGTTAGCATTACAAATGCAAGCAGGTGCCGCAAAACGCCGTCATAAAAACTCCCACTGATTGTCAACATTTATTGGATACTAACCAAAAAAGCTTCCTGTTTCCAAACAGGCCTATCAAAAGCCATATTAACGACATGAAAAAAGGGAAAAGTGCCACTAAATCGTGAAAATAGTGAGTGCGAGGTGATGTAATGTTGTCTTACTGTTAATGAATAAATTATGCGCCTGAAATTTCATCGTCATAGTAACTGCCCCATTTCTGTTGACGGCACACACACACACTGAAATGCAGGTCACTGATAAACCCAAAATGTACAGCTTTATCAGACAGCATGCAAATGACTAGTATTTTTGTTTCTGATTGTGAATATGTGTGTTAGAAGATGCATGTATGAGTGAGTGTGTGTGTGTGTGTGTGTGTGTGTGTGTGTGTGTGTGTGTGTGTGTGTGCGGGAGGGAGGGAGGGAGGTAGACGGCGATGGATTGAGTCTTTATCCATGCGTAAGAGCTTGTGTGCGAGTGTGTCTCTGAAGGACATAAAACAAAACGTAGCGGACCACTGGGGCCTGTAGTTCGTAATTGCGCAGGTGGCATTTTAGCGATTCCTGCCGCACGGGGGTCAATTTTTCCCCAGGTCACTGACAGTGACATCATCAAACCGCTATTAACTCGCCAAACAATTTCGACTCCATCCAGGCCCAGTATCGATAACAAACCGTATCAAACATACGGAACTGGACAAAATCTGCCCTCAATCTAAACCTTCACCTTACAGCCCACCACACACTACAACATCCCTCCAGACTCAAAAAAGAAACAAATGGTCTTCTCTATAAAGAGAGAGAGAGAGAGAGAACAGAGGAATGGAGATATCAGAGGAAGGAAACGCACTTCACTATCTGAAGATTTCAGATTAAAGTTCTTCTAAGACAGAACTCATGCACAAATGCCCATACAGTGGATTTGCACGCTTATGCCACACTTAAATATGTATGAATGTCATTGCTTTAGATCACTGCTTCTCAGCTGGTTTTGCTTCAGTACCCAGATTTTGTGGCAACCCAAAAGTATCAAATCCATAACCTGTATTTAATGTAGTCTGGGTCATACACTACTGTTAAACGTTTGAGGTTGGTAAAAAAGAAATATAATTTTGAAGTGTCTTATGCTCAACATTATGATTTGATCAAAAATAAAGTATAAAACAGTAATATTGTGAAATGTTATTGCAATGTAAAATAACTTTTTTCTATTTTTATATATTTATTCTGTGATCAAAGCTGAATTTTCAGCATCATACTCCAGTCTTCAGTGTCACATGATCCTTCAGAAATCATTCTAATATGCTGATTTGCCGCTCAAGAAACATTTCTTATTATTATCAATGGTGAGCTGCTTAATTGTGGTGGAAACCGTGATGCATTTTTTTCTTTGAATTCTTCGAAAGTTCAAAAGAACAGCATTTATTTGAAATAGAAATCTTTTGTAACATTATAAATGTATTTACTCTCACTTTTGATCAATTTAATGTATCCTTGCTAAATAATATTAATTTCTTTTGATTAAAAAAGTCTTAATTACCTCAAACTTTTGAATGGTAGTGTATTCTCTTTAACCTTGCAGGTTTTTTTATGGTTTTCTAGGATAACATATTTTCTCATGCAAAAAAAAAAAAAAAAAAAAAAGGATTTTCTCCTTCTTAATCTGGCTGTCATAAACATTCATGCAAATAAAACCTTTTTTTCCCACTTGAATTAGACATATAACATGAACTATGAGATTAAAAAATTACCCTCAACAGAGGCCCTGAGATAATAATATCAGTGATAATAATGAGCTTCATTCCTAAAGCACCGTTCACATGCAATTCAAAGTGCTCTACAATGGAAACTGTAGACAAAGACATAAAGCTGAGAGGTTTGTCACGAGTTTGAGAGTGTTCTGTCCTGGTCCTACTGGGTGAACTGTTCTCTATTGACTTACAAGCAGGAGGCATGTGTCCAAACGCACTGCACTATTTTTCTGTAATAATAGCCAGCAGCCATGCAGCTAAATTATTAATGGGCACTATTCAATACAAACAGGTAGACACACACACACACACACACACATCTCTGCAGCCACTCCAGCCAGGTTTTATTTCACGCACAAGAAGTTCCTGCCCACACCTGCTCACATCATGGCAAACGCCTATGAATGTTTGGGTTTTAGGAAAACACGGAGAGACGGGTCGATTTAAACTAGTCTGTCAAGAAAAGAGATTCATATGATCTTGGATTACTGATCTAGAAAGTTCTAGACAGTACCATGATGGCAATACCAGAGTAGTTTTTGTAAGAGCAGTAATCCAAGGTCATATAAGTTTAATATATATATATATTTTATCTTACAATTCACTGTTTTAAAGTACTTTCCAGAGGGTTTTTTTTTTTTTTTGATGCTATTTTTTTAAGCAGTAGCTCTCAACTGGTGTATCCCAACCTAAAAATTGGGAACACAAAAACAATGATAAATTCAAATAATACAATTATTGCAACTAAAATGCAACTACAATCATGCATACTTTGGACAGCAAAATAAATCAAGAGAAAACACTTTCCATGTTTTTGGCTGTTGACGTCAAAAATCGTATTTCTCATCAAACTCTACACTGAAATAAAAACTGGTGTAGGATTTCATAAATAATTACCAAAAAAAAACCCAGTAACACATTCAATTAAACATAAAAATTTGAAAGACTGAAAAAGAATTTTCTGGTAAAACATTCTCCAATAATCTTTGTTTTATTTACAACTTTGAAAACTCCTTTTTTAGAGTGTACCGTATTTTTCTGTGAATTCATCTGCACTCAAAAACCTACATGAAGTAAAAATAAATACAACCCAGATCGAATACAACACCTACTCTTACAGAAAGGATAAACATCCTTTGTTTTGTCGACCACAGTTTATTTTTACAGTGAATTATTGGCTGCTGAGACCATGAATGCATCAAAATAGTCATTTTCTATTCTTGTTTCTGTTATGTTTACTATTCATGTCATGTTAATAATTTTGTACATTGTTGCAGTTAATATTAATAAACTGGAGTGTTCGATTTTAAAAATATTTTTATTTGCTTTTGAAAAGTTGTGACCTACAATTGATTATTGTACAAAGTAAAACCAGATCTAGTTAAGATCCACTGTTTTAATGTACTTTCCAGAATGTTGGAAGAAATTTTGTAATTAACAGTTCCACGGTAGTACTTTACTTTAACTGTGTGACCTTTTACAAAACTGTACAGGGAAATGGAGAGTACATTCACCTAAAGGCAAAGAAATCCATCCACATTCCTGCCACACTGTCTTTGCATTTTTACGTTTTACGTTCCTTTTTCCAACTGTAGGTGAATCGACAGAATTTGGCACAGTCAGATGAGATTAGAAGGTTAAGGGTTGTGGACCATACCATTACATGATCAATAGCAGGGTTAGGGGGGAGTGAGTACACTGACCTACCCCTTATGGGGCAGAACACATATACCACCAACCTCTCGACCCCCTCGGCACACGCCACCCACCTCCTCCACATCCTCCCTCCCCTCGATCAATTAGCTACTAAGTAAAGAGATCTGTCCTGTGCCGCCCAGGCCACACTGTAAGAGATATGCCCTCCCCTCCTGTCCTGTCCCGTCCGCAGAGAGAAATGAAATCCTCCCTGTGTTACTGCAGGCTGCTCTGAGATAAAGGCTCTAAATAAAGAGAGCTTACATCATCAGACATGGCATCACCCATCAGCGGAGCACCAGAGACTCACAAATCACATCACATGTACAAACCATCTATATGATCATTAAAGCACATGAAAAGTATGCTTTCAGTATGTGTTGGCAAAAGAAATATACACTGTGTGACAAAAACTGTTCTGTGCTGATCAATCAGATAGCAGTTAGCATGAAACTGAAACTGTAATAGTCTTTTCTTCCCTATTGTGACGTATATCCGAGTGAAACGGCTTCTCAAACAAGAAGAATGTTGAGTGGGACTTGATTTTGTTCATGGGAAATTGATTGGATGGTTGTGGTTTGCTATTGGTGGATCTCATGTGAGTGACAGGTTGCCCCGCCCTCAAGCCAGTAAACACGTCAACAGTGAAGAGATGTCGCTGCAAGAGGGAGGGGAAGTTAATTATATTGATTAAAGATTACAAGGCACATGAATTTTTAAAAAAAATTATGTGCACGGATAAATCATTTATAATAAATACTGCAATATTCCATAAAAACAAGAATGGTCAGTTTTGATTTCATGGCGACTTTAAATTCATATTTTAAAGATTCGGCTGCATTTGGGGTGTGTTGGGATTATTATATTTACAAGATAAGCACATGTGAATGCATTTTCATTAGAAAAGTCCAGACAGTTTGAGTCCGGACATTCTGAGTTAGAGGCATGTCAATTAAAGGTGCAATGTGTAAATTTTAGGAGGATCTATTGACAGAAATGCAATATAATATACATAGCTATGTTTTCAGTTACATAATGAACCGTTATGTTTTTATTACCTTAGAATGAGCCATTTCTGTCTACATACACCGCGGGTCCCCTTACAAGTCGCCATTTTGTGCAGGCATGTTTCTACAGTAGCCCTAAACGGACAAACTGCTCTACCGAGCGCGTTTGCTTGACTGGCTACTCTCTGCTGTCTCAGACGACGACATGTTTGTCCTGTGTTGGCCACCGTAGTTTCTCTATATTGCAATTCACAACCTCACCACTAGATGTCGCTAAAATTTACAAACTGCACCTTTAAAAATGTCAGAAGCTATTTGGTTTGGTCAGAATTAAAGCTACAGAGTGTATATTTACATTTTTCAAACAACTTTTATCCTCTATTGTGCAAATAGAGTAATGTTGATGAAAATCAACCTACAGTATAAATAATGTTTTTTTGTATCCATTAAACTGGGACAATAAATCAAAACATTGGGGGAAAAAAATACACATAGTTCAAAACTTTTTTTTTTTAAGAAATTAAACTTTTATTCAGCACAACACACTGATCAAAAGTGACAGTAAAGACATTTATAATTTCAAATAAATGCTGTTCTTTTTAACTTTCTATTCTTCAAAAAATCCTGAAAAAAAATGTATCACAGTTTTCACAAAAATATTGCGCAGCACAACTGTTTTCAACATTGATGATAATAAGAAATGTTTCTTGAGCATCAAATCAGCACATTAGAATGATTTCTGAAGGATCATGTGACACTGAAGACTGGAGTAATGATGCTGAAAATTCAGCATTGCATCACAGGAATAAATTACATTTTAGAATATAATCAAACAGAAAACAGTTATTTAAAAATTGTAAAAAATATTTCACAATATTACTGTTTTTACTGGATTTTTGATCAAATAAATGCCTTAGTGAGCATAAGAGACTTCGAGAAAAAAGAGAAAAAGAGAAAAAGAGAAAAAGAGAAAATCGCCACATTTTTTGAACAGTAGTGTATGTGTCAGGAAGTGATTAAGGAGAACATGTCAATTTCCTTCCAAACAAACATGAATGCACATCACAATGCAATTAGGACTTCCAAACACATTCACAGCAGGATTTGAGGACAATATTAGTGCTGCAAACTGTCAGCTTTGAGAAAGGTTAACAGCAAACATAACTCAGCAGTGTGAAAGATGTAGAAACTGCCAAAGAAAGTGTCTGAAGACCAACTTTCAGGAACTAAACAACTCTAACCGATGTGGATGTGACACTTCCTGTTAAGAGCCACATGCTCTGATGATCCGCACTGAACACAATAGCCATAGCGTTCAGACTCAATAATTAATCCAACACAAGTCATTCATAGTGAAGGATCATTCCTTATTCTGTGCCATCTGTGATTCACTCCACAGTTTCAGTTTGGTTCAGTGTCTCACATCTTATTAAATACCATTCTTCACATCTCGCATTCATTTGCACTCTTTGTATTTGGGCTGTTTACATTGAATAGGGCTGCAATCCATTTAAAACTATATATATATATATATATATATATATATATATATATATATATATATATACACACACATTATAAGTAAGTATTGTACATCCAATGAACCTCATATTAATTGAGAGACTACATGGAATATTTTCACCTTTATAAACGCATTCGTCATTCTACTGGGCCACTGAAACTAAGCTGAAAATTCAGCTTTGCATCAAAGGAATAAATTACATTTTAAAATATATTACAATAGAAAACAGTTTTTTGAATTAAATTGTAATAATATTTCACAATATTACTCTTTTTACTGTAATTTTGATCAAATAAATGCAGCCCTGGTGAGCAGAAGAGACTTTCAAAAACATTAAAAAATCTTACCGACCCCACACTTTTGAATGGTATGATTAAAAAAAAGTAGATAGAGATGTTGCATCAAACACAACATGAAACATAATGGACAAATCAAATCAAATTCAAAATAAAAAAATTTAATTATTTTAATCTAAAATAATATATTTATTTATTAAATAAATAATAAAATTCTAAAGAATTAAGCACCGTACACTGTAAACCCCAACGCTCAAAATAATTAATTGGTTTGATTAGGACAAACTTAAATTAAACTAATTAGTTCAGTAAAATTAACTTTTATGGGTATTTAGCACTTTCTTTTTCTTTCAAGTTCACAGAACTGACATATTTTAAGTAAACTGAACTGTTTCATTGTTTTGAGTTTTATGAACTAATTTCTTTTAATTTAGACAAACTTAAGTTTAACTGAAACTGGGCTGGGATTTCTATTTCCCAGCATGCAGGATAATTTTAAGTTAAATGTATGAATTAGTTTACTCAAATATTTCAATTTAAACTTGGAATTTCTTAAAAAACTTAAAAATTTTGATGTAACCGATTGCCTCAATTTTTTTGAGTTTTGACAACTTATTCAGGTTACTTTTATTCAAGCAAAGAAATACCAGAATTCCTTCATTCTTAAGGACAAAACATTTTTCATTTAACATTTTCAGTCAATTCCTCTTTATCCTATGTTGTCTGGAATTCCATATGTCATATTATCTGCTCTATTAATTTAACGTGATACCCATTTGCCTGATCTAAATGCTATAAAATTTCACAGGTCTGGATCACGTTGCTTCAGGGCTCCTTGTACTGCACATCTGCTCCCACCTGCTCGATACCACGTGGCACAATTAAGACACACTCGAAAGGTGTGAGGCGATGGCAGATTGTCAAACGGGCATCTAAGAGAGTGCAGCGGCCCTGCACCGCACCGGACCGGCTGGCCCTGGCCCCGGGCCACAGCTCCTCACAGCAGCGTAATCAGATTTGGGCCGGTGAGAGACTGAACGAGCCTCTCTGGGCTGCTTGGCTGTTTGCAGAGGGACTGAAGGGCCGTAATGCCCTAGATTAATAGACAGCTATAAGATCAGTGCTGGAATGTCAGGAGCGATCTAGATACAATGCAAAATGTTAGACACAGCGGGGAAAAGGGTGGTTTTGTTGCTAAGCATTTCTGTGGCTGGGAAAGACCATAAGTGATAGATTCTTTTATTTCAAAAGATCATATGAGATATGACCCCTTTAAGGATATTTTAGTGGCATAAAAGGACAAATGCATTCAAAGTTTGTTATTTCCCATAAATATTTTTAATATAATGACAGTGCAAGGCCAGTGTCCTCCATTATAACAGCACATGTCCCCCACTGAAGGTCCAGGTTGTTACTGAGACCTCCATCTGATGTGCAGTGACAGCCCTCCGTCTGGATAGAATTAGCTGGAGCACTTATCAAGAGAGAGAATGACGGGCAAAAAGACTCAAAAGAAATATTTCATGACTAAATGTGTCAACAGACACCAGAAAGTTTCAGCTAGGATGTTGTCAGAGTGCTAGAAAGTGCAACAATGAATAAAATAGCAGTAGACTGTGGCCTATAGCAACAGACCAGATGGGTTATTTTAGTATCATTGATACTATTATTATAGTTTTTGTTAATATTTCATTTTAGATTTTACTTTTTTTTGTTTCCACTTTTATTTTAGTTCAAGTTTTAGTAATTTTGTTGTGTTTTTGTACTTTTTTATTAGATGTTTTTAAGTGTCTATATAGTTTTTATAATTTTTTTATTTATTCGTTTTAGTTTATTTAGTTTTAGTTAAACTAAACAAAAATGAGAAATGTTGCATTGGCAACTAGCTGAAATAAAATATGTTTAAGTTTTTAATATTTTATTTTATTTCAATTAACGTTTATTTTATTTTAAGTACACTGTAAAAAACTAAAAAGTACAATCAATTTGGCTGTATAAGTCATTTCAACTTAAATTATTTTAAACTGACTTAAAATTGTGTTGAATCTTGTATAACAAAAAAAAAGTTGAAAATTGATTAACTTATTTTGATGAGTTAAGTAATGTAAAAACAAGTTGTCATGACTTATTGATCATATCATTTTTGACAGTGTAGCGAGTAAGTGTTTTTTTTATGGTTTTAGTTTTAGTTAATGATAATAACTCTGCAACAAGCATTTCTCTGATATTTCTTAATATTGATTTATCACTACATACATACAGTAAATAGGGTTGGTGAAATCTGTTTCCACGACTTTCATGCAATGCCTCCATAAAACCAAACCATAATTGTACTAACCAGATATTAATATTTGTTTACTGAATTGTGTATAGACTTAAAGTCTGATGATGTTCACATCATCAGAAAAAAAAAAAAAAAAAAAAAGTCTTATCATACGAGCAGATAGTCTTTCTTGAGTATGTATTCTCTATTCACAGGGGAGCAATTTCAGTCTGTTTTTCTCTGATAATACTATTTGTTAAGTCGATAAGCATAACTGTATACACATTATCACTGAACTGCTTTACTGAAGAACCATTGGAATCCAATACTGATACAAATTTGATTGGCTAACAAACCGTGATGCTTACAACTGCACTGCAAACAATAAAACCCACCCTATACAAAAGAGTCCATGCCATCCAGAAATTCACAGACAATTCATATTTATCTCTTTTACAGTCATTGTATTTCATGTTAAAATGTAAAGACAGTGGTGTCTTTATATATATTGGTGATTAGGCCATAGCCACAAATTAGACATGTAAAATAGTGATGGGTTGTTCATGCAGGATTTTTTGCATCATGTGACAAATTAAAAAAAAATGTTTATCATAATTTATCTTTGACTGTATTACAATGATGTCTTACACAACAGTATCAAGGTCTTCAGCTGCTATAGTTCAAAACATCATATTAGAACTTAGAAAGTTGTTGGAGTAACCAGGAGGCAATATGATTGTGTGATATTGATGTTATATATATGTTATTACATATATGTTACACATCTCTTGATAGTTTATTATATTTATCATATCATATATTCTAATTTTTATTATTTGTGTGTTTGACAAATAATTCCCTGTTAGTTCTGTTTGTTCTTGCACTGTGGGACAGGGAACTAAAAAACATTTCACATCACAGGTACATCACAGGTATGTGACCAATAAAGAACCGTGAAACAGTTTAATAATCTAAGTAAATATTCCGTAACTTACATTTTAAACACAATATTGTCAGTTACTTTGTTTTTGTGCCGCCACTGAAAATAGATCCAAACAAAGCCACAGCACAACACAGAGTAACACAGTAGTGGTGTTTTGTTCCTGAATGAATCAACGTTTTTGAACAAATCGGTTGAATGAATGATTCACTGACTCACTCATATAAAGACAAATCATGTGTGTTGCTCCTGAATGAAGCAGCATTTTTGAACGAATCGAATGATTCAAATGACTCATAAAAGCATTAGGGTAATTTTCATTTTAAAATGCACTAAGATTTACTCACCCTCAAGCCATCCTAGGTGTATATGACTTTCTTCTTTCTGATGAACATAATTGGAGTTATATTAATAAATATCCTGACGCGTCCAAGCTTTATAATGGCAGTGAACAGGGGCAACAAGTTTGAAGCTCAAGAAAGTGCATCCATCCATCATACTCCACATGGCTCCGGGGGGGTTAATAAAGGCCTTCTGAAGCGAAGTGATGCATTTGTGTAAGAAAAATATCCAAATTTAACAAGTTATAAAGTAAAATATCTAGCTTCCGCCAGACTGCCTTCCGTATTCGACTTACGAAGAAAGTGTAACACCTCTCGCAAGTTCAAAACGCTTACGCTACTTCCTATGCCTTCCGGATTCACGGACGACGCGATGTCAGTTGCGCTTTTTCTGTAAGTTGAATACGGAAGGCGGTCTGACGGAAACTTGATATTTTACTTTGTAACTTGTTAAACATGGATATTTTTCTTACAAAAACGCATTGCTTTGCTTCAGAAGGCCTTTATTAACGCCCTGGAGCCGTGTGGAGTACGTTTATGATGGATGGATGCGCTTTCTTGAGCTGCATACTCGTTGGTCCCGTTCACTGCCATTATAAAGCTTGGACGCATTAGGATATTTATTAATATAACTCCGATTGTGTTCATCAGAAAGAAGAAAGCCATATACACCTAGGATGGCTTGAGGGTGAGTAAATCTTGGGGTAATTTTCATTTTAAAGTGAACTAATCCTTTAACAATATAACCTACAGAAAGAGTCACTGAAAAATATGAATGACAATTATATTTGACCACTGAATTATATTTTTACTGAACAATTTGTGTGATATAGCAAGGACTACATATACCCCTGTTTGGGAAGCAGTGACCTAGAGAGCAAACTCTCATAGAGGCCATTGAAAACACGTTACTGCAGCATAGTATAACATTAACTGCACCTTTTCAGGGTTATTATAACACTGTATTTGTATTAGTCAGTAAGCTAGAGCCAGTTCCTTTCTATGCCAAGGCCTTAATTTTCACCCTTCGCATACAAGTCATGCACAATGGAGTCTCATCTACAAACCGCGGGATGCCTGGAGGCCAGAGATGCTGCACTGCTCACAGAGAGGACAAACTCATATCTCCAGTGGATATTGCAAGAGAGGCTTCAGGATTATCCCACTCTAGGGTATATCTTATGAATCAATGTAGAAATAAAGGAAAAAGACACATTTTCCCAATTCTCTCAGTAAAATACTGGGCAGAGTCCGTTCCATTAGTTTTATATCTGAATGAATCGCTCTGGAGTCCCAGTCGTCATTAAAACTGGCATGTTAAGAGATGAAAATGCAGAGTGATAGATTTCCACAGCGATAATGGAAATCTCTCAGAACAAAGGCTGGTTATTAATGAATGTGCTTCATAGCATGAGCATTTGAAAAAGAAAACAGAAAGGAACAGTGGGCCGGGAAATGAAGGCCTCTGAGATGAAAAACAAGCATGTGTGAGTTATTAGATTAATCACATGAATGATAAAGACACTGCTGATGGGAGATTGTTGTACAAGTGGGATATTCAAATAATGTTTGAAAATGTTCAGAATGGAATATGAGCGAACATCTTACTGCATACTGTATCATATACTGCTGGCTTCATTCTACTTTTTTTAGTATTGTCAAATAGTATGTAATTTGTAACAAACATTTCAAAGGATATATTTGAAAGATGCATACTGTACAGACTACATTTGCCTTACTGTGAGGAATATTG
Source organism: Mylopharyngodon piceus (assembly GCA_039654765.1). Classification (NCBI taxonomy): domain Eukaryota; kingdom Metazoa; phylum Chordata; class Actinopteri; order Cypriniformes; family Xenocyprididae; genus Mylopharyngodon; species Mylopharyngodon piceus. Next base: position 24,890,562 of record CM077460.1, on the reverse strand, counting down.
TAACCATGTACTGTACTTCTGTTGAAAGTAACGCTGCACCTACATGTCAACTAACTCTAATTAGTAGATTATTAGTAGACTGTATGCTTAATATCTACTAACACTTTATTTTGATGCTTCCCAACAGACATTCTACTGACTATAAGTAACTTTGCAAGTACATTTCAACTTAATCCTAATCCCTAATTCTTCTAACCTTAAGCCTTCGTCTAACTGTCTACTACTACTTAACTAATACTCTAATGAGAGTTAGTTGACATGTAGGTGAATGTTACTGACAGTCAACAGAACATCTAAAGGGGACCATTGAAATAAAGTGTAACCAATTTTCCAATTCAGGTATTGAAACTGAATTCATCAACTGTCTTTATGAGTGAGTCATGAATCATTAACTAAAAAAGATTTCTCAGAATTCAGTTAGTATTTTTTGTCAAACATGGCAAACAATAGTACCCAACATTATTTTAATCCTATTTTGTGTTTAAAAAAGTCTTAATCTTTGGAAATCCAATTAAATAATTAAGATTGTGATTAAAAAAATTGTAGTAGATACGCTTTTTGTGCTTCAAATTTTTGTGGAAACTGTGATACATTTTTGTCAGGATTCTTTGATGAACAGAAATAACAGCATTTATTTGAAATAGAAATCTTTTGTAACATTGTGTCTTTACTATCACATTTAATTAATTTAATCCATCTTTGCTAAATAAAAATAGGCTATTATGTCTTCTTCTTTTTTAACCACTAACCCCAACATTTTGAATTGTGGTGTATCACAGTTTCCACAAAAATAATAAGAAGCACAACTGTTTTCAGCATTTCAGCAGCAAATCAGCATATTAGAATGATTTCTGAAGGATCATGTGACACTGAAGACTGGAGTAATGATGCTGCAAATTCATCTTTGACATCACAGTAATAAATTACATTTTACATTATATTAAAATATAAAATTGTAAAAATATTTCACAATGCTACTTCTTTGAAAAACATTAAAAAATCTTAAAGACTCTATTCGTAGAGTCTTCCTCTGGCAGTATTAGCGCATCAGCACAAGGTCAGAGCTGTGTATCAGCTCATGGTAGACACAACTGCCCTTACCAGACAGATACACATCTCAAGGACCCTGCCTTCGTCCGTGCCGGCCGCCCGATCAATAATGTGAAAGAGAGACAGCATTTAAATGACCTGTTAGAAGACTGGATTTCCTGTGGAGACTCGAGAAACCAGTAACAGCAGGAAAAAAACGCTGAAGAAAAAGAACAAAAAAGGCAGGAAGAAAAACTGCTGCTGGGGTGATTATCTGCGGATTACATTGTGGCTGCAGGGGGTTTTGGGGTAAATATGATATAATGAGGGCTGAATATAACGGTAAAGGCTGGGAGGGAGTTCTTATCAGAAATTATAAATCAGATAGTTCCGGTCATGGACAATTGATCAGTACAGCATTTCAGCCATACATTATATAATAAGAGCTGTGACACAAAACACCTGTTCACTCACTAGCTTAACCTTATTATTTAAATTGTTGTCTTTAATATTTCTGCTACAGAGCATCACTATTAATACTGCTCATACTACCATATTAAACCTAAGTACCTCGTCCTGCTACCAGGATTGTGCACCATTCAGAATTGAATGCCTTAAAGGGTTCGTTCACCCAAAAAAGAAAATTCTGTCATTAATTACTCTCCCTAATGTCGTCGATCCACACCCGTAAGACCTTCGTTCATCTTCGGAACACAAATTAAGATATTTTTGATGAAATCCGATGGCTCAGTGAGGCCTGCATTGACAGCAAGATAATTAACACTTTCAATGGCCAGAAAGCTACTAAAGACATATTTAAAACAGTTCATGTGACTACAGTGGTTCAACCTTAATGTTATGAAGTGAAGAGAATACTTTTTGTGCGCCAAAAAACAAAATAACGACTTTATTCAACAATATCTAGTGATGGGCGATTTCAAAACACTGCTTCATGAAGCTTCGAAGCTTTACGTGTATCAAACTGCCAAAGTCACGTGATTTCAGTAAACGAGGCTTTGTTACGTCATAAGTGTTTCGAAATTTCAATGGTTCACCACTGGGGGGCGTGACTTTGGCAGTTTGATACGCGCTCCGAACCACTGATTTGAAACAAAAGATTCGTAAAGCTTCGAAGCTTCATGAAGCAGTGTTTTGAAATCACCCATCACTAGATATTGTTGAATAAAGTCGTTATTTTGTTTTTTTTTTGGCGCACAAAAAGTATTCTCGTCGCTTCATAAAATTAAGGTTGAACCACTGTAGTCACATGAACTGTTTTAAATATGTCTTTAATAGCTTTCTGGCCATTGAAAGTGTTAATTGTCTTGCTGGCTATGAAGGCCTCATGGAGCCATCGGATTTTATGAAAAATATCTTAATTTGTGTTCCGAAGATGAACGAAGGTCTTACGGGTGTAGAACAACATGAAGGTGAGTAATAAATGACAGAATTTTCATTTTTGGGTGAACTAACCCTTTAAGAATTCAGTAAATTTCAATTCAATTTCAATTCTTGAATTTGAATTAAACTAGATAGATAGATAGATAGATAGATAGATAGATAGATAGATAGATCACTGCTCTGCTCAATGCTCACAGGCATTGTGATTATCAAGTGCTTAACAGTCAGTACCTACAAGACACCTGCCAGAGGCAGAGAGAGAAAGAGAGCGAGAGGGAGAGAGACAGAGATGTGATGTTTTTGTCTGCATTCTTCCTCTGGAAGCATCTGGAAAACTGTCCCCAGGAAACCCACATGTCTTTCACAGCCATATGCTCATATCTTCACAATACAGGTATCTGTGCGTGTGTATGTGTACATCTGCTGGCATTGTGGGATTTGCATTTATCAGTGTAGCAGGCAGAAATGTACCACATTCATAAGTGAGAAAACTCCAAAATGAATCTTTCATATTTAGCCCTGAGCACAGTGCGAGTAACTCGACTCTCTCTGGTTTTGCTGTTTAACAGCCCATTCATGCTTTGCGTTCCCCTCTCTCTTATGACATTACTGAATCAATAGCTTCAGATGTAGTTCCTGTAGTGCTTTTGTTTCAAACTGAGGCCCGTTACGGGAAGTAGGCCAGTCTGCCATCGCTTTAAAACGACTCTCTCATCTCAATGCTAAAAGACGATCTAAGGAGAACTGCAGGTGGAGGAGAGATCTGTCTAGAATCAATCTTTCATCTTCTTGTGTGCAAATACAGTGGCAAAACACACAAAAAATTCAGACACTTGCATGCTGCTGTAAACTGATTTTCACTTCTTTTGCCCCAGAGTTGGAGAGTTTGGCTCTTCATACACAATCTTTCATTAAAGCATTTTTTTTTTTATATTTTAGTAACTTATAGGAAAGAGAAAAAATACAGTTGACATCTGTTTAGGATCTCAACTGCTTCAAAGCATGTGTCTCCTGTAGAGTTTAGGAAGAGATCTTAATCAATATTTCAATATGAACTTCTCACCAAATACTTCCAAGCTGCTGTCCACATTCATTTTATAGCTCTATATTCTTACTGCATGTCAGTAAATCATTTAAATCTATCTTCTTCTTCTTATAGGAGAAACATCTGAGATGAAGGTGACATTTGAATGAATCGCCAACAAAGAAAGATGTTTTTGGTCCATATACAATGAAAGCCAATGTTGTTTGGACAAAAGGACAAAAACAGTTCTTCAGAATATCTTATTTCATCTCCCACACAAGAAATAAAATAATTCAGGTTTAGAACAACAACAACAGAATCTCAGGAGCTTTAAAAAAGCAAACTCTGATTAATAAAACTGAGTAGATGAGAATGTTTAATCAAATACAAAAATCACTTTGTGACAGTTCAAATAGACAGATTCCATGATCCAAGTTGTTAACCAGCAATCAATAAGCAATCTCGCTGTGACTTGTGTCGTCTATTGTGTTTAAATGAGACATTAACACTAACTGTCACTTACATCTCAATATTCGCTGCTATTCTGCAACGTCATTATAGCCCAACCACGCGTAAAGGTTAGAGACCAAAAGGGGACATCATTTCCAGGTCATGACCTTTGGCAATATCAATAGAGCATGTTTGATTTAGTCCTCTTTAGTGGGATTTGTGCTTCTGTCTTAGTGCTCTTAAAGTGGATTATGAATGAAGATACTTGACACTAATTGCTTGTTGAAAATCCGCCCTGTTACAAGTCCATTTATCCCTGAAATCTAGAACGAGAAATGATGCATATTTTGATAAGACAGGCTGAAATACCTGTTAAACGGTAAAAAGTGAAGAACTTGAAGAGGTGTTTCTGGATAATATGAAAAGTGATTCGCAGTTCACGTTTTTTTTAGGTACTGTTTAGGGGAGGTGTTTAACTGGAATAGTTAATACCACAAGAATAAACTGACGCTGAAAAACAATGACAAAATTAGTGGCGTAGACTGTGTCGACTTCATTAATTTTACTTTGTTAAGTACAATTTTCAAGCATCTGTAATTTATTGGAGTATTTTTATTTTAGGAAACTTTTACTTTTTACTTTTACTGCATTCCAAAACATAATATCATACACTTAATTTCATAAAAACATCTCATTCCTCATTATTTAGAATTGAAGAAATCACCACCAGAAACCCAAATCGAGACACAATAGTGATGTCCAATTCATGGATGAGCCAATTCTTTCCAATGAACCTGTTGAACTGGTTCACGAATCACACTGAATGATTCATTCACGAATTGGACTGATCCGATTGAATCTGTTCTTGAGTCAACAACTCACTGATTCAGTGATCTGGTCAAAATGAACCGCGATATTGTAGGAGCTTGAATGGCGTGAAAAGTTACTAATGCCAAATTTTAGTAAATGAAAATCATATTTAGGTCTTGACTGTCAGTTGTGAACTAAATCTGCTGTAAAAGTGTATAATGAACAGGTGTAAAGTACTTGAGTAAATGTAATTAGTTACTGTACTTAAGTATCTTTTCTGGCTACTTTGTAGTTATACTGAGTATCAAAGATATTGGCAACTTTTACTCTCTACTTGACTACATTTTTCAGCAAGTAAATGTACTTTTTACTCCACTACATTTGTGATGTGTAATGCAATTACAAATTACATTTTTCATGGCAGCTAACTTTTTCTGCAGCAGTTTGTTTCTGATATAAAGAAGTGATATCGCCATCTAAGGGCATTGAAGGTACTATATCTTGTGCGTTTTGCCTTTACTCACCCAAAACTTGTCAACAAGGCTACTTTACGTGAATGTGAGTACATTAGCAGGTAGTTGCTGATCGCAGGTGTTTTATTTATTAGATGAGCAAATGAATGCAGCTGGTGATGAGGCTCAAACCAGCACATACAGTAGACTTTGACTATTTCATTTTACTTAACATTGTTTTATTTATCCGCTATATTGACAAGACCATTTTGAAGGATATTTGTTTACTTATGGCCTTTCTGTGCACTTGAGCTCAACTGAGACTTGAGAGTTTGTAGACGTTTAAAAGGTTGTTGTCGACCTTGATTTATTACAACATTGAGGTGTTCAGTTTTATTTCGATTTTAGAAAATAAACTTGATTTCTCATCTTACAAATCAATTGTTTCTTATTTTCACTGGCATGTCTCTCAGGACTAGTGCATCTCTGAGCCTACATTCAGCATGAGTTAAGTACTGTTAAAATCAGATACTTTAAGACTTTTACTCAAGTCGTATTGGAATTGGTTACTTGTAACTTGTAGTGGAGTCATTTTCGATGTAAGGTATCAGTACTTTTACTCAAGTATAGTTTTCAGGTACTCTTTACACCTCTGATAATGAATATAATAAGTATAATGTATAATAGGTTTTGGTAATAAAATAAAAAGTTAGCACTGGACAGAATAAATAATAAACATGGTTCATCGATCAGTGCTTTTTTTTTTTACTTTAAACACTCAAGTACATTAAAAATCAATTACTTTTGTACTTTTACTCAAGTAATACTGAAAACGAGTACTTTTACTGGAGTAATATTTTATTAGGGCATCTGTACTTTTACTCAAGTACTTGATTTGATTTGTGTACTTTGTTCACCACTTGTATCTTTCAATGATTTTATGCCACTAACTAACCTGTCAGCCTGACTGTAGACTATGTATCTTCAATGCTGTATATATGCATAAAGTCAAAGTTGTCTTGAGTACTGTCAGGAATTTCAACACATCAAAAAAGTTAGTCAAATTAGGCTGTAAGTCTCATAAATTCAGCACTGAATGAAAAAGCATAAGACAGAGAGTCAGTTCCGCACTGTCGTGATAAATGGAGCTGCGGAGGCTAATAGAAACATATCGACATGAAAATGTTGAGCTTATCTCACTCCTGCTGTAAGACGGTAACCGACAGTCCCAAAAGCAGATGGGAGACACTTTAGGGAGTGAAGGAGGGGGGGGAGAGAGAGGCGGAGAGTGAATGAACAGTTTTATAGCTTTATTGCTGCTAATTCACAGGGAATCAGGACTCCTGGGGAAAAGGCAGAAGGACAGTCTCCAGATGTAATACTGATCAATGACACACTCTGAAAATGATTAACTTTCACACAGTGGGTGTCCCAAATTTAGTGATCATAATGCCTTCTCAAATACAGCATGTGCAGAATGACTCTGAAAAACACTGAAATGGCTATTATTCAGAAAACTCTTTATTGTGACAGGCTCTTTTCTTTATTGTGCTCTTTCATTTTTTACTTTGTAATAAATGTACTTTTTTGTACTTTGCCCCAAACTTCCAACATTAGTTGTTTAAAAACTTCTTTCTTGTGGTACAGAGAGTCTGCTGAAAAGGAAAGTGGCTTTCCGAAACCCTATTATGGCCTTTTTCAAAGTCTTGATTTTGTTTTTGGGGTCTACTAAAACAGGTTTTCATGCTTGATTTTTCAAAAAACACATTATTTTTCACATATTTTACATTGTTGCAGCACCTCTCTTCCCAGTCTGTCAGTAACGCTCTGTTTAGTTCCTGTCTCTATGAAGCCTCTCCTTCTGAAAAGCGCAATGTGCTCTGATTGGTTGGCTGGATCAGTGTTTTGTGATTGGTCAACTGTTTTGGAAAAGTCACGCCCCTTACCAAAACAGTGAGTTTCAACACGCTGCTAACAAACTCAACCAGGCCTTGCCCCTCTGTTTTTTGCGTATACCTTTTGTGGGAATTATTTATATGAGGAATATTGTGACATGTTTGTTCACCAAAGAAAACTCAAGACTACAAACAATGTATTTCAGGGAGTTCAGAATCAGTGCGCACTGATATAGAGAATAACTCCCTTTGGATTGACTTTGTGCTTTGTAACTTTGGAGAACTTTTTTCATGCTGAAACAGCAACATTACACACTAAAGAAAGTTGAAAATGTAAAGAAGCATAATAGGACTTCTTTAAAAAATGATCCATTTCTATTTCATTTTGACTTTAACTCAAAAGATTTGCTGCGAACTATAGATAAAATTCTATACTTTGTATAGAATTACATTCTATACAAAAAAATCTATATTTTAATAAATCTCTGCAAATCAATATTATAAATTGCACTCTCTCTCTCTCTCAATGGACACTCAAAATCATTGATGAGATTAACATTAAAATTGTTGTCACTGCAACAGTATTCAGAAAAATTTAAAACAAATAATCTGATTTGCACTAGCTTGCTAAGTTGTAAGTCATGATGTATTACTGTATTTGATAACACAATGCACTGTTTGGACTATATGCTTATGGACCATATATGGACCATATGCTTACATGTCACATAAAAATAATACAGCTAATAATACTAATGTTTACAGAGCGCACGGTTGCTGTATGCTGTCCTACAAATCTCCTAATATAGGCTTTTAAGCATAATTTGGTGGTTTTCATTATGTTCACTTGTGTGTTACAATAATATGATGCTAGAATTATAGGTTGGAGGACACAATTCTCAAAAATTATTTTAATGTAAGATTGTACCGGACAAAATCCTACGTAATGGACTGTATCCTGTAGCCCAGGAAAATGGTCAGTTTGAGTGAAAGTGTGTTAATTAAAATGTATGTGTGTGTGGGATAACGTGTGTAAAGTAGCATTACTCATCCATGACATCAACCAATTGATCATGATGTAGGACTCAATTTCAGAGGGGAAACCTGTGATGTAGGAGTCAGCAGGTTATCAGTCGGAGGCCTGCACCTTGTCTTTATTGAGGTGGAGGTGTTTCTGCCCACCAGAGGAAGAGGAGGAGGAGGAGGGGTGGTTGTGAACGGCCTCCCAATACACAATCAATGAAGGGTTTAACTCAAAGGTGGAAATTCACCATGCAATAAACATTGTTTTTCTACAATCTGCAGTTCCCAAAAGAGCCATCATAAGGCATGTGGAAAGCATGACTTGGAAACAGATGTATGCCATGAATAAAAACATTTGTGTTGCCAAACATACTAAAATGTGATTCGATAATAAACTCATGACTATTTCAACATGTGTTGCTAATGTACATGTGCTGTTTTGGTCTTAACTGCTGGTGTTTGAAGACATTAAAGTCCTGTGTAATTTTGGACTCCTAATGGAATAGGCTTTTAATGTTGACTTAGTAAGTGACCCTTATTATGAGAAGGACTTTGGATTGGACTACATGATGAGGTCCGTGGTCTCTTAAGGGAAAGCGAGAGGTATTGCGGCATTATTGCGGTGCTCTGATAGCAGGTGCTCCGCACTGACTTGGCCTTTATTGACCCATTACTCAGTGGCCCTATCGCTGGACAGTAACGGCCCGGTCAATGAATGGGGAAATGGTGACCATTCACCGCCAAAACTACGGTTTTATTTGCCCACTGTGCTGAGCTCTGAAATATTGTGTGGCAAGCGTTTTGTGTTATATTACCCATCAATACAATTAAACTTTTTGGGGGGGCCTTTTGCTACTTTTATTGCTGGTTACATTATCAGGAAATTATTTATATAGTACAAAAATTAAGCAAAATTAAAAATCAAACATTTAACCATTTCGAACAATATATTTATTATAATGAGCTGTAGGTCAAATAACATGTACTGTACATTTTAATGTAGACAAAACAGAAAATTTGGGTTTGAATTTCACTGTTTTCATGTTATCGACAGCCAGTTATTCACAGCACAAAACACTGTGAGTGGCAAAGATTAATTAGTTATTTTTTTCTGCAAATGATCCAATACATAACCCATCCATATTTGTATCTGCCCAATTTGACTAGTGTCTAATTAGATGCTAACAACAAAAGATAAAGGAAGCATTTTCACCCACCATTTTAAAAGATGAAGCCTATTTATTTTTCTATTCTAACTATACATGATCATACACTACCTTTCAAAAGATTGGGGTCTGTAAGATTTTATAATGTTTATGAAGGAAGTCTCTTATGCTCACCAAGGCTACATTTATTTGATAAAAAATACAGTAAAAATTTAACAATTTATAATAACTATTTTCTATTTGAATATATTTTAAAATGTAATTTATTCCTGTGATGCAAAGCTGAATTTTCAGCATCATTACTCTAGTCTTCAGTGTCACATGATCCTTCAGATATCATTCTAATATGCTGATTTGCTGCTCAAGAAACAGTTCTTATTATTATCAATGTTGAAAAAAGTTGTGCTGCTTAATATTTTTGTTGAAACAGTGATCTTTTTTTTTTACAGGATTCTTTAAAAAAAAAAAAAAAGAAATCTTTTGTAATGTTATAAAAGTCTTTAATGTCACTTGATCAATTTAAAGCATCCTTGCTGAATAAAAATGTCTTTCACAGAAAAAAAAAAATATTTGAACGTTAGTGTGTGTTTAGTTGCATTTTATAATTAACATTTAACATTGTTCTTTCCTGTTGTCAGTGATCTTATGAGAACAGCAACCTATTTTTGAGGTCATTACCTAAGAGTCGCAGTGTTAGGCCACGGCTCATATAGTTCAACCATTCCTAAAGATATTCTGTGTTAAACTTTGCAGACATAACTAAATTCTATAACTAATTTCAGGTAAAAGCATGTGGTAGTACAACAGATTTCAGGATTTTGTCCTATTCTCCATCCATGCATTAATGTAAATTAATAAAACCAGTGTGTCGTTTTGTACCACAACACCTCTCAAGACTAACATTACAGCTGTCATCTCCCACTGCATGGGATTGCTCACAATTTACCACCAGTTTGTGGGATCCAGTTACTCATCCCCGCAAGGACACATTCACTGGAAGAGAGGGAGTGCGGTTCCGAGACAAAGCCCGGTGAGTAAGATTCAAAAGAGGGAAACTGGACCCTGGCGGGCTGCGTTATCAGAGTTTTGTGTCGAAATAATTAGCCTGCTTAACGCGCCATCTGGGCCCTCCTCCACTGGCAGGCGGCGGGTACCAGATGCCACCTGGCTAATTTTGCCGCAGCGGTAGAGCCGGAGCTGACAAACTCCGCCGCGAGTGCTACATCGCCTCTCTGCTGGGCCCTAAACACTGCGACGGAGGGTTGAATAACTCCCAATGAAACTGTCGAGATGGCACATTATGTACCGACCACTTCATTATCTGAGAGCTTAGCATCTTTTAGAGATCCAGAACACACTAAACTGCGCTACAGGATGTAGACTGCATTGTCAACAATGCCATTATCTTTAAAGGACATAAAAGCTTCAACCAATTCAATCCAGACTGTAAATTCCAAATAATTTGTTTGGGAATTCTCATCCCACATGAATTACAATCTTAAAAGTAATGACTCCCAGACTCAGAGAAAGCACTTGAGTTGCTGTTAAGAGATAAAGTTTTGCACGTCCCCTACTTCCCAGCTCCGTCCTTCTAATTACCCAAACAAATCCATCACCTCCCAAATTTTCCTGGTTATCAATGAAAAGCAGGTGCACTGTAATGTGACCGCTCCAGCTCTTTTAGCACTGACAGTGACAATGGGCAGAAATATTTGTTCGACTGGAAGAGGCCTGCTTGGTAACTTGATAAGGGTCTGAATTTACTTGATGAGGTAAAAAGTTCCTGAGCTCAGCAGCATGAGGCTGACGGTCCCCTGAGGGCGGCTGAGAAACCGTATCTGCCCTGTAGGAGCTTCCCCTTTGGTAAGCACTTCTTATCACGAGGCCATCACGGCTGGCCGATAGCGCTGGGTAATATCCAGTAACAGCAGTCTTATGTGAGATCCAATACACGGATCAATCCTCAGGCCAGAGAGCTCTCATTATCCTCCAGAGGCTTTCTTATCCGCGGAGACTGGAGACCGACGTTGGGCACAAAACACGTTTTTCGAAAACCGAATATCATAAACCTTCTTATCTGGAAGAATAATGAGAGTTTGGTGTGTTCTTAGTTGTTTAGGTCACACTAAAGACATCAGGACATATGCATGTTTACTGCAGGACCTTAAAATAGTTGAGAAGGTATCATCACAATGCGACAAGTTCTCCGCCAACAGCACACCGCTTCCTTATGGGCGGCTTTACGATGCAGTAGTGTGTGTGTTGGAGCCTGATGATGGGAAGTCACAAGAGATGGAAAGAAAGGAAAAAAAGAGTCAAGAAAACAGGGATATGAGAAAGATAGACAGGAAGGGAGAAAGACAGAGACATTGGGAGAGATGGGACTCTGAAACCCCATGCAGCTCCATTCCTTTGGGGACGCCCATATACTGGCGCACATTTCCCCATGTGACCAAAGAAACGAAAAAACTACCACACTCACACTCGTCTCCACAGGAGCGACTCATTCTAATTCACACTAAACAAGAAGGTAAAAAAAACAAATACTCAGCGAAGGCACAATAATAATGCAAAGATCCTAAATGACTGAAGCGACAGACACCCGAAGAAAATTGGAAAACTTTTTTGAAGGATTGAATGCTTTATCGGCCCAAATAAAACAGATAGAACTCTAGAAGATATTTTAATAATTCACTTAATTTCACAATAGCAGTGTGGTTAAATTTTGTTTACTTTACCTTTACTCATAAAGCATGCCAATTTCACTTCACAGAGCAATAATGATATATATAAAATGCCATTTAGATTTATTACTTTGTCAGAATTGACCATATTTAAATATATCTGAAATCATTCCAGTCAAAGCACTCATGTTTAATGACAGTTTGCATGAATGGCCTCTTACATTCTGTGGCCTTAAATGTTACTGTTCCTATATTAAAAGTCAAATGACAGCCTGAAAATTCCAAATTTAAATTTAATGGATTTTCAGGATTTTAAAAACTACACTTTAAATTTTATGTATGTCTTCACACTTTAAAGAAACAGAGATTAAGCAATACCCTCCATACAAACACAAGAAAAAGTTTCCTTAACAGTGCAGAAAAGTAATTATCCACAATTAGCACAATACCATCCAGTATTACCAGACAATTCCCAGGACTACTAAACTACGAGCCGGGCGGCTGCTCTCCAGTAAAACCAGCTTGTGTTTCTTACCTCCAGTGAGGAGCTGGTATCTAGGGGGTAAGGTCAGGACCTCTCGGCGTGCACACGGTCGTGGATCTCATTTGGCTCCGGCACGACGGAGCGGCGCAGGCCAGCGCAGCGAGCGGGAGGGAATAAATCAGGGACAGAGTAGCAGGGTAAAGAGGAGCTCCATGCAGGGGCTCCAAGAGAGGACTGCTCGAGCCGGGCCGGGTGGACGGCTTCTTTTGCCTCTCCCTGAATGAAAGCAATCCCTGAGACTGAATGGGTAATGAGATCCCGGCTCCTGAGATTTTAGCTTTCTTAATCATGTTCATAATTAATTCAAGAACATTGATAATTTCATTACATTCTTTTTGTCTTATCAATAAATGATGTGCCTGCACTTTTGGTCTTGTGTACGAGAGAGAGAGAGGGAGAGAGAGAGAAGGAGAGATGCTGAGAGTAATACAGTACTATAGGCAAGAGGAGATGAATACGATACAAACAGCAAAGTGGTAATTATAATCTTTGACCAGGCCACCGGCAGCACAATATGAAGTCAAGTGGGCACTAATAATTAATAAGCCCTTATGCTCAGAGTGTGTTTGATTACAAGAAGCGTGTTTTGCATGTCTATGCACATGCCGTGCGGCCACAATTAGAAGTGACTTTAAAAATGAGTACTTTTTCATTTTGATTTGGCATAAGGGAGGTTGGTGCACGTCCATTATGCTTATGTTAATTAACATCAAGATTTTAGTTTAAAATTTATATTAGAAAATGTATATTCAGTGTCTAATAGTTAGTGCTGTGACTAACCATTTAAAAAAAAAAAAAAAAATCATCATTTTTTGCCTAGTTCATTTAAACGTCCCTGTGGTATAACAAATTAATTTTTTAAAAGCACAAAAAGTGTAAATATCCCAATAGACTCTTAATTAAAAATGATTTTTAATCATTAATTATAAAATAATAATAATTATAAATTAAAAAATCGAATATAAAATATTAAACAAATAAACAATGTAAAATAAATATAAATTATAAAAACTATAATTATAAAAGAATTAGCAAAATGCTGTTTAAACAGTTTCAGATGGCACACATCACAAGTATTTCATCTCAACATCCCATTTGCATAATCTCAAAAGTCTTTTTTCACACGCTGAATTCAACAGATCACATGCTGGACTCATAAAGCTGTCGCCTTGGATCCAATATTGCAAATATATATAAAAAGAAGTGATATAAAAAGAAAGATTATAAGAAAGAGCTTTCTGTCTCTGCAAAAGTTAATGAGGTTCTATGCATTTTTAATGGATCATTGTGACAAATTCCACGAGCCAACCACCTCTGTCTTAAGCATGAGAATATGTTATGCTCTTTTATCGACTTTTTCTAAAAATCTATGACAGTATGTGCAACAAATAAATGAAATGATGATTTTATAACTCTGGTTTAACCAGTGATGATTATGTTATTGTTTTGTTTACATTTCCAAATAAGCTTTACTTGAGCAAGTAAACAAGATTGGGGCAGAAAGCGCGAGTACAGTAATTTGATGGATGTGACTGACCCCGTTTATTGGGCAGTGAATGATAAGCCTCAGTGGGCGGGTTAATCTGATAACAAGCACAGCAGAAATATCTCGTAAGGAACTAAACGCAATCACTCAGAGGCTGGTCAGCGCTCAGACCGGTGACTATGATTGATACACGGACACACCATCCGTTCCTCGACAGGAACAAAACCGGCGACGTTTGCCGCACAGATTACGCTGATATCAGCGCCGTAACATAACAGCATTAGGCCTGTGATGCAAAGAAACAGGCTGTAATGCAGGTGGACATAAAATAGTTGAGATGAAAATATATTTATAGTCTTATTTACACGTAAGACACAACTGCAAGGGAGCCCTAATAAAACCGGAGGCAAAAAGTACAAAATTTATCGAGGTCATTTTGACGGCACTTGATATAAGATGCCCACATGAAGTTTTTTGCATTTTTCACCCGCACACATTTTAATCACATTTTATGTGATCTATGCATGCCACTCTCATCTGTGCCGTGACGTTTGCGTTTGCCCTTCCCAGAACAGATTGCCACAATGCATGTAATGATGGCCCTGCCCAGCTGTGCTTCAGAGGGCCACTGGATGATAGTATTTCCATAATAATCCACCCTCGGCTCCCAGGGGCCCCTTGAGAGGAATGGATGGAGGAAGAGGGGTGTAGCGGAGCCACTGTCGGGGCTGAGTGGAGCCTCATCTGCGGCGTGGAAGGGTGGGGGCGGCACGAGCGAGTCGTGTGGCTCAACCAGCCTGTAGGCAATGCAATAAAATCACCGCACGCTGCTCCTCTCTGCACCGCGACGCATGGCCCACCACTAAAACTGCACCCGCGGAGGAGAATAAATTTGAGGCTGGAGAGAGAGAAAGAGAGAGGAAGGGGGTGGCGGGAAACAGCTAGAGAACAGACTTTGATACTAACAATTGGGGTGGCATCCCACGCTCTCCATTAGAGAAGCGTATTTTTACGCATGTATTCATTTTGTGCCTGGTCTTCAACAGACTGCACTCAAATTAGGGGTCGTTCACAGAGAATGCACTCTTGTGTTTAGTGCTTAACTTTTGGTCTATGAATGTATGCGCCATATAGACGTCTTTGGTCGCTGTCACGGTTTCTGTCTTTTTTTTTTTTTAACAGTGTCTAAGTTAAAAATAGCTCCACTTTTGACATGCAACCCTGCGGATCAATGTCAGTTTGTAAAAAAAGATCTAATCAGATGAATCTGAGGGCGGGACAAGCATCTTAAGTGCAGAGCTCTACGTCTACACTATCGCTCAAAAGTTTGAGGGCAGTAAGATTTCTTATTTTTAAAAGAAGTTATTATTTTTATTCAGTGAGCGACAGTAAGACATTTATAATGTTACAAAATCTTTCTATTTCTAATATATACTCTTATGAACTTTCTATTCATCAAAGAATCCTGAAACAAAAATGTATCACTGTTTTCAACATTGATAATAATAATAAGAAATGTTTCTTGAGCAGCAAATCAGCATATTAGAATGATTTCTGAAGGATCATGTGACACTGAAGACTGAAGTAATGATGCTGAAAATTCAGATTTGCCATCATATTACATTTTAAAATATATTACAACTGTTTTACTGCATTTTTGATCAAAGAAATGCAGTCTTTGTGAGCGTAAGAGATACATTTATCTTTTGAACGGTAGTCAATATTTGTTGTAAAGTCTGTAATTTCTTCAATACTAACCTGACCTCACAGGAGAATGTAACTATGTTACGAGGTTGCAATTTCTTATGAATTCGTACAATGTGAATCATACACAAATGTATGATTATTAGAAAAAAGTAAGCATGAAGGTCCAACCCTAAACCTACCCGTCACTAGGGGCATAAGCAGATTGTACAAAACGTACGAATGAGATTAGGCTATATGGTTGCATACGAATTAGCCACCAATTCGCAAAAAACGTAAAATAGTTACGAACTGCCATGAGATGTTTTCAATACTGGCGTCAACAAACAAAAGTGGAGAAATAATGCCTGTTTCCAAACACGTTTCCCATCTGTCATTGGCTGAACAAACAACTGGCTAATCCGTAAAAACAACTTTTTACGAATTAGCCACCAATTCGCAAAGATGTAAAACAGTTACGAATTGCCATGAGATGTTGTCAATGGCGTCAACAAACAAAACAACTATAAACAAACAGAAACAACTATAAATTAGTATTCATTTTTTTTTTTTACGAATTAGCCACCAATTCGCAAAGAAGTAAAATAGTTACGAATTGCCATGAGATGTTGCCAATACTGGTGTCAACAAACAAAAGTGCAGAAATAATGCCTGTTTCCAAACATGTTTCCCCCTGGTCAGGATATGCAAACAGAGCAATGTTTTAAAAGGGGAATCATCCCACAGAATACTAATTTATAGTTGTTTCTGTGTTTTAAGCTAGGGTTAAAACACAGAAAAACTATAAATTAGTATTTCGTTTTTACGAATTAGCCACCAATTCGCAAAAACGTAGTTACGAATTCTGGTTTGCCACGAAATGTTGTCAATACTGGTGTCAACAAACAAAACAACTATAAACAAACAGAAACAACTATAAATTAGTATTCGTTTTTTTACGAATTAGCCACCAATTCGCAAAGATGTAAAAATAGTTACAAATTGCCATGAGATGTTGTCAATACTGGCATCAACAAACAAAAGTGCAGAAGTTTCCAAACACATTTCCCATCTGTCATTGGCTGAACAAACAACTGGCCCCACCCCTGGTCAGGATATACAAACAGAGCAATGTTTTAAAAGGGGAATCATCCCACAGAATACTAATTCATAGTTGTTTCTTTGTTTTAAGCTGGAGTGTTTTAACATAAAAAATACACAAATAATCTTTACGCACAAACACATCTGGTTTGAACGTCTCCAAAGATGTTTTACTCTTCCTTTGCATGCTTTAAGCACAGTTTCTGACACATAATGGATAATTCCAGATGCCGTGAGCTTCAATACATGATACAAAATCTAAAGAACCGGATGCCGTTCAGACTTTTAAAGGGCAGGGTTGTGAAAGGGCAATGAAAGGTGCCTGAGCTGTGGAGGGGGCGTCAGCTGCAGCTCGACTGTGGAGAGAGAGCCGGGGCTTAGGAAAGAACCCCATGGACAGCAGGGGCCCCTCATCTCCATGACACACTCTCTCGCACCGCGGCGATCGCGGTCAGGGGCCACGCTAATCAATACACGAAGCCTGCAGGAGTGCGGGGGAAATGTCTTAATGTCCTCAAGATGTGCGCGACTGCAGGTTACACTCATTCTGGTTTGCCAGCGACGCAAAAACCACTGGCATGACGTTGGTGTGTGTGTGTGTGTGGAGGGGGATCAGTAGGGCGGTAGAGAAAGAGGGATAGAGGGCAGGCTAATTAATGTAAGCATTTGCCAGTGATTAAGCTTTAAACAGAAAGGTCAGCTGAGCAGCGGAGCAAGGCCTGTCCCAGCGCCTTGCTCTTAGGGCAGTCTAAACCTTTCCAGCTTAAATGGTAAAGATGCCATTTCACAATGGGGGAGCATGGGACACATGTAGGCCTGACACACGGGTCATTGGCTCGCCACCCTCCATTACCCGGCCAAGGCAAATGTGCCGATCTGTGTCATTTAAGGGATGAAAAATAAGGCCTCCGACAAGATCAATAGATCCTGCGGTTCTCAACCGGCTGTGATTAATTGACTGTCACCAATTAATGGGGGAAAGATTACAAACCATTGTCTGAAGCATATGTGGGCAAAATACAATCTTTAGAGTATCTGAACTGTTCCAATAATATGATTTGGACTAGATTTTTTACATGTTCTTAAAGGTGAGGTGCAATTACAAATAAATATTTGCAAACAAATTTCACAATTGGTCTTTCAAACATATAGTTATGCATCAAACACGTCATCATTTATCCTGAACATAACATGCATCATCTTGCATCTGTACCTGGTTGTATAAATCATCAGAAATTTAGGAATAATTAATATAACATAACATTCACTATCATTCAAAAGTTTGAGGTCAGTAAGTTTAAAAAAAAAAAAAAAAGATATTAACCTTTTTACTCAGCAAGGATGCATTAAATGGATTAAAAGTGACAGTAAATACATTTATAATGTAACAAAATATTTATATTTCAAATAAAGTCTGTTCTTTTGAACTTTCTATTCATCAAAGCATCCTGAAAAAATGTATCAACTGTTTTCAATGTTGAAAATAATCAGAAATGTTACTTGAGCACCAAATCAGCATATTAGAATGATTTCTGAAGGATCATGTGACAGTGAAGACTGGAGTAACGATGCTGAAAATTCAGCTTTGTATCACAGGAATAAATTACATTTTAAAATATATTACAATAGAAAGCAGTTATTTTAAATTGTAATAATATTATACAATTTTACTGATTTTACTATATTACTGATCAAACAAATGCAGCCTTGGTGAACATAAAATACTTCAAAAAACATAAAAAATAAATGTAAAAAAACACACCGACCTTAAACTTTTCAACAGAAGTGTATAATATAATAACTATATTAGTCTTCAGCAATGCAAATCAACCCATACCTCTCTATTAACACTGTAAAGGATGACCTTCTCATCTCCGAATGGGCCTTTTTGTAGACTCACGTGACATCCAACTGCTCTGGATGAATCATTTCACTGGAGACTTGATGATGAAATGGACGTCTCTTGTTGACACAGCTCTTGTTCCACTTACGAACGATGAAGTGAGTAGCAAGCGATTTTTGTGTGTATTTCTGAGATGCTGATCTCACTGACAGGAGACAAAAGGGGGGAGGGGGTTCTGGAAAAATAAGAAAACAAGGCAAATTTATGTTATTATGTAAGAGCGTGCTCAGCAGTTTGGTCTTTGCTTACAAATGCGTGCAAACTCTCTCTCCAGAAATGTTTCTACATGCAGATGTCTAAATCTGAGTTTCAGACCTACTGGCGTACAGTTAGACTACTTATAGTCTAGACAAAGTGAAGTCTCCATGGGCTGTGTTGACATGACAGACCTGCAACAAATGACAGTAATGTAGTCGCAGCACCAATAGTCCGCTTGATGCAATCAATGTACAACATTGTTTTGCATCAGTTCGATGCTAATGAAGTTATCTCACAAGCGCTCAGCCACTGGGTCTGTCATTATGGGATAATAAAGCCATCATTTGGCGATGACCAATGAATTATGAGATCGAATAAAAATGAAGTAAAATGGTTTAAACTGTTGTAATAAAACAAAGAGCCGACGTAAAGAGATGCATCAGCAGAACAGAAGGGACAGAGAAGCATTTTGAGTAGTAAAAATGTACACAGATTGGCTTTTAATTGCTATTAAGACATTTGGTCACTGTACATTTTTTTACATATTTTGATCTAATGATCTCATTGTGAAAATAACAAGTGTTAAATGCTCTTAAGGACACATTTGAGATGCATAGCAACCTGATCACTCAGACATCAGGCCTTTAAGATTTAAAGGGATAGTTCACCCAAAAATGATTTTTTTCCCCATCATTTATTCACCCTCAAGTTGTTCCAAACCTGTATGAATTTCTTTCTTCTGCTGAACACAAAAGAATATATTTTGAAGAATTTTGGTAACCAGACAGTTAGTTGACGGTAGCTATTGACTTCCACAGTAGGAAAAAAAATACTATGGAAGTCAATGGCTAGCCCTACCGTCAACTGTCTGGTTACTGACATTCTTCAAAATATCTTCTTTTGTATTCAACCAAACAAAGAAACTCTTTACAGGTTTGGAACAAGATTAATTTTTGGGTGAACTATCCCTTTAAGATGCAATTTATCCAAGTGTAAATGCATTTGCACATGCCATAATCATAAAATGTATTCCTCCCAAAACGTGACTACTTCAACAATATGTTTTACCTAGGCTACACTGGTGAATTTGGTCTACCTACCACAGACTGTCTATAACAAGTTTACACAGCACAACCACCACCAAAACCACATTCTTCTTCTTCTTCTTCTTCTTATCATTTACTAATAATGTTTTTTCATTATTATAAATATTTGTTATTTTTTGTTCGTTCACGCCATGTCGTAATTACCGTAATTACGAGATTCCAACTTGTAAAAAGCGTTCGCGTTCACGTCCACGTAGAACTCGTAATTACAGCTTGTAAACTGGGAGTATTCTGAGAGCTCCTACTCATACCAGGTGACCGCTGTACCACCTCACTGCTGCAGTTTCGTTTAAGCGCTAGTATTGACAGTGAAACGCATAATTCCCCGTCCGAGTGCGTGAGCAGCTCCAAGTAGAACTTCACGTGTTGTCATCTCGAAACTACGGTAATTACGACACGGCGTGAACGCAGCATTTGTTGTTGCTGTTGGTTACTAAAGCAATGCATCAAAATTCTTTTTAGCAGTAAATATGATATCCTAAGATATCTTACCTTACGGAGAGACCATAAATTCTATAAATACAAAACTTCGCTTCATTAATCAATCTTTAACACAATCTTTAACACTAACTAACCACAGTGAGAATATAGGCTACAGTTGTCTGCGGCAGACGCGTTTCGCTGTGGTTTAATACTCTGCGCTTGCCGTAGTCGCGTGCGCGGCTCGTTGCTTTGTTTCTGTTGGGGGGAGTTTTGGATCATGTTTCTCATCTTTGAGGACTAAATTATGGCGCAAAGTTTTCAAAACGTCACTCTTTCATTGACTTTACCGATATCCTGCCAGATTTGCCTCGGAAAGGTAACACACTTTTAATAGACTTAATTTAAATACACGACAGGAGTTAAACACAAAGTGGTGCAGTGTGCGCGTGAACTTCATGTTTGTTGATGAAATTAAAGCCACTTTAATATAATAATGCAGTTTTTTTTAATTATCTATTAATGAAGATAATGTGTAAAAAACAGGTGCATATGAAAGATAATAACGTTTCTATAACTCAAAACAGCGATAGTTTTCCTACAGCAGATCACCAAGGGTCCCTTCTGATACTGTTTTCTCCAAAAACACAAAATAACAAGAACGACCATTCCAGCACTTAAATAAACACTGTGCACTGCTGCATTTGATGTAGTTAATAACTCCCTGAAATAACCACAGAGGGTTATGTCAGATCAAATGAACCAGATAAGGCAGGAATGTTAAAGTTGTTTTAGATTCAATATCTAGCCACTGCAAACTTCATTTATTCTTATTCCAACACCCACAAGTCCAACTAATTTACTGAACTCAGCCTCCTTCTCACATACATGCGTGCATTGTAATGCCATGTTTAAGAAAATAAATGACAAATAATTGTAATTAAAAAAAGTATTTGTGTCTTTGTTCAAAATGTTTTTTCTATGCTTCAGATCTTTATATAGCTTTCTATCCTATTTGTTCCACTGGCCATTTTTAACCTGAATGATTTAATGTTAACAGTCATGACATTGCATTTACCTTTTGGTTTGCTCTGATCTACACCTCAAAGGTGCGTCAGCCGGTCATTTGTTGCAACAACCATGTGTTCTGCTCCAGCTGCATCAAAGTTTGGCTGGAGAAGAGCAGTCAGTGTCCCACCTGTAGAGTGGCCATCACTCCAGAAAACCCCTGCAGAGAAATCATTGGTAATGTCAACAGACCTCACAATCATATCTTTTTTTTTTTTTTTAAATGTAAGCTATAGAACTTTGTTTGTTTTAAGTAAGATGAGTGTGATTAAATATCTCTTTCTCTCCCTTTGTGTGTGTGTTTATGCTCACAGGAGCCACAACTGACAGTGAATCCAATGAGAGCTGTTCTGTGAAGAGACGCCTCCGAAAGACTCGAGGGGAGCTGCTTTTGCGAGAATATGAGGTATTTTTGCTCAGTGACCCCGTGTTGATATTTCTTACATCATTTAGAGTGGAGGACCCAAGTTACAATGTTTGAATCCATCCCACAAAATTCTGCAGATTTCCCTCTAAAATTAGTGCAGAAAATGTAAAAAAAAGTCTTTTCCTAGCTAACAGAGTTTAACTGCTAAACCACAAGACTCCAAATTGGATTTTATGTGATCTTTAACACGTTTTAATAATGTTCTTGTAAAAAAAATTGACCTAGCTATGCAACAAAAGCCAGAGCTTATGAATCATCTGTCTTACAGGATGAAATCGAAACCCTCTTGAAAGAGAACGAGGACTTGAAAAGCAAAAACCTGAGCCTTGAGATGCAACTTAAGACGGCTCTGGAACCGAGCATGATCTTGGTACCTCAGAGTGAAACCAGTACTGTTGACCTGAGCGCTCTGGAGGAGTCGGCCAATAAGCTGAGAGCTGCCAATGACCTCTACAGGAAGGTCAAACAGGACCTCGAAAGGCTGAAGGAAGTATGAATGGGATTGTTTTTTAAAAAAATATTAGACATTGGCCAAAAAAAGCACAAAACTAGAAATATCGCCCCATAATTTAACCATTTTGAGATAATCTGCATTGACTTTGACCACTTGGTCATTTAAACTGAAGTTGTAGCGTGGCATTTTCAAAAACCATCTCTTGTCAGTGGATTAAAAATTTTCTGTTTTCAAATATTACAAATATTGTACATTCTGAGAAAACATGTCAAATGAAATGTGTTTTTTTTTTTTTTTTTTTTGAGAAATTATCTCTTTTGCAATCATCAAACAATTGTATACATATTTTTGGCATTATATTCGGCTTGAAGTAAGTCTATATATATATATATATATATATATAAAACTGCATTTATTTGATCCAAAATACAGCAAAAACGGTAATATTGTGAAATACTATTACAATTTAAAATAACTGATTTCTATATGAATATACAGTATAAAGTCATTTATTCCTGTGATGCAAAGCTGAATTTTCAGCATCATTATTCCAGTATTCATTGTCACAGTGTCACATGATCCTTCAGAAATAATTCTAATGTGTGGATTTGCTGCTCAAGAAAGATGTTGAAAACAGTTTTTTTGGAAAACATTCTTTGCTGAATAGAACATTCAAAAGAACAGCATTTATCTGAAATAGAAAGCTTTTGTAGAATTATAAAAAAAACTTTTTACTGACCCCAAACTTTTGAACGGTAGTGTATAATGTTACAAAAGCTTTCTATTTTAGATAAATGCTGTTCTTTTGAACTTTCTGTGCTATATATATATATATATATATATATATATAATATAGCTTTTCTCTATATTCTTAGATGAGTTTTCATTTCATTGGAAATATGGGAAAGGGTGTTATTTGTTTTCTGTGCCTAAAAAGAAACTATTCTGTTTTCTTCAGGCTAACAAGACACTCCGGTCCCAAAACTTTGACCTAATCCAGGAAAATATGCGCTTGAAAGCTGAAGTGGACAGCAGATCTCCTCAAAAGTAAGCACAATGTTTATTATGTAATGTTGGTGAATTTTACTAACTTGCATTTTGAGTTTAAACATTAAACATTTACAACAACAAATACATTTTTTTTTATATATATTTATGGATATTTACACTGTATTAGTAACTCAGATGTTCAAAATTGATTTTATTTGTGGTTTGTCTGTGTTTTACATTGAGGTTTGGCAGGTATACAGTCGCAGCTCTCGAGGCTAAAATTCATCAATATGAGCGGGACGTGGCCCAGTTGAAAAGAGCTCTGGAGCGCAGCGATAAATACATAGAAGAGCTTGAAGCCCAGAACCAGAGGGATGGCCCTAAGTCTGAAGAAGGTGTTTGTTCAAACGCTGCCTCTGGAGGGACTCAAAACGGAGGGATTGAAAGAATTGCCCTGATGCGAAGGAGCCTGAGTGAAATGGAGGAAACTTCTGTTTGTACAGACCTGGACCGAAAGTGTTCAGAGCTTCCCAACAACCATGGGCACCTCCTGACAACATCTGATGTGTGTTTTCCAGGAGGGACCTTGACTCCACAGAAGGATGGACTCAAAGATATTACGGTTCCCTCTACACCCTCCTCGGCTCTTAGATCTCTGAGCTTGAAGAGTCCTGCGGTTTGTAGTGACCGAAAGTTAGGTCTCAAACCTCTCACTTACCTGAGAAGACTGAGTTTTGATGATTGCCAGGGTCCAGCCAGCTCATCCTCAATCAACCTAAGCCCAAGCTCCTTCCAAGGCAACAAACACGCTCCTTTCAGTCAGAAGACCGCTGTGAATTCAGACAGAGAGGTCTTGTGTGGAGGCTGGATGGACTGCGGACCTGAGCTGCCCCGTCTGGATGAAAACAGAGAGAAGTTCAAGCGGTCCGAGGACCCTACGGGCAGCAGTGAGGCTTGTATGGATGCAGCGTACCTAGACAAGATCTCTGAGCTGGACTCTATGATGGCTGAGGGTGAGAGCTCCAGCAGTCAGATCTCTCACGTTCCCCTGGCATCATCATCATCCTCATCATCACGCTCTCCAGACTTTGATGCCACCCAAATACCAGAACTGGATTTCTGTAGCAACCTCTTGGCTGATCCTGGAACAGCAAGAGAGCACCAAAGCACATCTTTGACACAGGAGACCACCCATTGCGATGCAGCTACGGCTTCTGAGGAGGAAGCTTCAATTGTTGAGTTCAGTGATAGAGCTGGGGTTATGGTGGAAAATCCCAGCCAGCCCACCAAACGCAAATGTCCCACAGGATTGTCCATCTCCAGCCCCTCCAAACTCTCAAAACTGAAGTAGAAGCAGAAACATTTCAAGTATTTTCCAGCATGGTCTCCATTTTCATTGCATTCACTGGGTTTACTTTTCATTAGCTTTTTAGGAGTTCAACAAGATTTAACAGCATTTCGTTTCCATCAGGGCTTTTTATTACAAATTTGCCTCACTGTTCATTTATCAGGACAGCAACATGTACGTACATTATAAAAACCGTTTCAGTATCCTGAGGGGATAAGGTGTTACCATTACACTGTTCTCATGAAATTAAACATATTTTTTCTATCGAGTTTCAATGCTTTTGTGGTGGTACAGAATTACCTGGCATTCTGAATAAATCTGTATTTGAACTGTGAAAACAATAAATGCTATTTGTGCATACAGTTTGAAAATATGAAGTCATTTTCTATTTTTCAGATATTTTCGTAAATGTTTTTGTACCTGGATGTTGTCTAAATAAAAACCTTTTGTATGTCTACAATTTATAGTTTCATTTTCAAGTAGTGTTATGACAACAACAGTAAACGTCATAATCTTAATAATATTGCACGCAAACACATTGTGTTTCTGTGTGTTAGTGGTGAATTATTTCATCACCTGAATACTAAACTAATCCATTTACTACCCACCTCCTTCACAGTCTTTTAAAGAATTAATTAATGCTAGTGAATTAACACTTCATTAGCGCCAACTAAAAGCGCCGGGCGATTAAAAATTAATGCAATGATTAGAGTTTAGTGAAATATACATGATGGTTAAAGTTGCGTAATCAATCAAGGCCATACCAGCATGACGTGTTAACAAGAGCGAAATTTAAATATTCAAATGCAAATTCCGGTTCTGAAATTGATATAAATACTAATTATATTTTGATGTCGCAAATTTCTGTTGACGTAATTTGTAATGTATTTATGTAGTGTCTAAAACGATTTTCGTTATATATTTATATTATACAATTATTAATTCGTTTTTCTTTTGTTTCCATTTACCTTATCTGATATATAGAGTTGCTTAATGAATCAACGCGGGGCAACCAGTAGCCTACTTGCATAAACATGAGCTAAATTAAAATATCCACGTTTGCAAATTCTCCTGAAACTGAAATAAACGAATATTGAATCAACAATGCTTACAATTTATTGATGAATTTTTAATTTCGCAAACGATTTAAAAAAAAAATAAAATTAACGAATTATTGTTTAACTAGCCTATATATTTAATTTGTTTCCATTTTGCTTTTATTTCATTCATTAAAATAAATATGCTTATTCTAAACATTTTAATATTATTTAAAAATCACAGTTATGCCACTAAAAAGTGTCTGATTAGTTTGGATGCATTTTGACGAAATATGCTTTAAAACATGTAAACAGACAGCCCTCATTTGCATATCGAATATTAGCTGTTACACTGTCTGTTGCCGATTAACGCAACAAACAACATTCTAAATCAGTGAATGCAGCACGCATGCGCGCAGAATCCACAGGTATGGAAGCCCCCCTCTCCGTCATTAGGCCGATTTACAGTTCGAGGAGGACGTGAGACGAGCAGAGGCGCGATGAGATGAGAGGAGGAGAAGAGAGTCAATCGCACTCGTCTCGCGAGAATAGGCGAGGCTGCCGGACGAGATGTGAGGGACTCAGGTGTAAGAGCGCTCCTCATCCACACACAGCAGAGCCAAACAGAGACGCACACACACACACTGCGGGCATCTCCTCTG
Source organism: Mylopharyngodon piceus (assembly GCA_039654765.1). Lineage (NCBI taxonomy): Eukaryota > Metazoa > Chordata > Actinopteri > Cypriniformes > Xenocyprididae > Mylopharyngodon > Mylopharyngodon piceus. Next base: position 24,864,201 of record CM077460.1, on the reverse strand, counting down.
TACCATCAGCAGCCGAGCGCTACCGCATCCGCCCGCCCGCCCGACTGCTGCAAGACGCCAGAAGAGGAGGCGGGAGGACCTGGCCTCTCGCTTTGGTTTTTGTCCTCTTTTCGTGCACTTTATCTGAGCCGGATCTCGCGCAAACATGATGTCCATGAACAGCAAACAGCCTCATTTCGCCATGCATCCCAGCTTACCTGAGCACAAGTACACAACTCTGCACTCGAGCTCGGAGGCGATCAGGAGAGCCTGTCTGCAGACTCCACAGGTAAACGAGCTCCAAACTTCTGCTTTTCTCCCGCGTTCTCCTCTGCGCGCGAGGAGGAGCGCTGGAGGCGCATATACTGCCTTAATGTTTTTTTCATGTATTCCACAGCAATCATCCGCACGCCTGTGATCTTTTCTGAAGGCATGCTCACTGAAGGCTCAGGCTTCAGCCTTTTTTGTATTAATTTTTATGACTGGAAGCCTCTTAAAAGGAATATTCTCTGTGTTATGTGTTGACACTATTCCCCAGCTGACATCTCCACTTTCTTTCTGTTTCTCTGTTTTTCTCGCTCTCTCTCCGACTCCAGCTACAAAGCAACATCTTCGCCAGTCTGGATGAGACGCTGCTGGCCCGCGCCGAAGCTCTGGCGGCCGTGGACATCGCCGTGTCCCAGGGTAAGAGTCACCCGTTCAAGCCCGACGCCACGTACCACACGATGAACACCGTGCCATGCTCGTCCAACTCCACCGTGCCACTCGCCCACCACCACCACCACCATCACCACCACCACCACCAGAACCTGGAGCCGCCCGACCTCATGGAGCACATCAGCTCGCCGTCGCTCGCGCTGATGCCCAGCGCGCACGAAGGGGCCGGCGGAGGAGGCGGCGGGGGCGGCGGCGGGGGCTTGATCTCCACGTCGGCCCACCCGCACGCGCACATGCACGGGCTCACCCACCTGTCCCACCAGGCTGCTATGAACATGAACTCGCCTCTCACTCACCACGGGCTCTTGCCGGGCCACCACGGCGGTGCGCACCAGGGCGCGCCGGGACTCGCCAACAACGGACTGCCCTCCATTAACGACTCGGACACGGACCCGAGGGAGCTGGAGGCGTTCGCGGAGCGCTTCAAACAGCGGAGGATCAAACTCGGGGTGACTCAGGCGGACGTGGGGGGCGCGCTGGCCAACCTGAAGATCCCAGGCGTGGGCTCCCTGAGCCAAAGTACCATTTGTCGCTTCGAATCTCTAACTCTGTCGCACAACAACATGATCGCGCTCAAACCCATCCTCCAGGCGTGGCTGGAGGAGGCCGAGGGCGCCCAGCGCGAGAAAATGAGCAAACCCGACATTTTCAACGGCAGCGAGAAGAAGCGCAAGCGGACCTCCATAGCGGCCCCGGAGAAACGATCTCTGGAGGCGTATTTCGCGGTCCAGCCTCGGCCGTCCTCGGAGAAAATCGCGGCTATAGCTGAGAAATTGGACCTCAAAAAGAACGTGGTGCGAGTATGGTTTTGCAACCAAAGACAAAAACAGAAGAGGTTGAAATTTTCCGCGGCTCACTGATGGACTACTTCTATAGGGGAAAAACAAAACAAAACAAAACTGACTTTTGGGGACCAAGGAACATCGCTTTGGCTCAAATGCGTGTGCTCATGATTAGTACCGTTTTATTTTCACAACTCATGTTTCTTTTCACTGTACTGGTGAATGTGAAGTATGCAAATAACAGGTAATCCAGATGAACTACTTTTCTGCGTTTCAACTCTACTTAGATACATCCAGCTTTATGGTTTTTATTTATTTTAAATGTTTTTTTTTTGTTTTTGTTTTTGTTTTTTTGCCCCAATGACGTTTATTCTGAATGACGAAAAATAGCCATTGATGGATTACCTCATAGTTTCATTCTATCCTATTTATTTATTTATTTATTTATTTATGTTCAGCATATTTGTGTACTTATTCATTCGTAATAGGGAACTGCTATATTTTTGATTATTAAATGTGTTAAAAGCAGATCCCATTTTCACAGTCTTGCTGATGAACTAATGTGATCATTCAATGTTTCAAAGGTCTGCTCTGATGAATACAGAACCGAATAGGAAAAGAAAAGTATACAGAGTCCCTTTTAAATAATAAAGGTGGCAACCACCGCTCATATTTGTTGAAATTGCACTGAAATCTACTGTTATTTAGATTGGTTAGATATATTCTAATGCTTTTGTGTATATATATAAATATACGTACAAATGACACTTGCTCACCGTGCAAAACTGAATTCCCAATTTTTTATTTTACTATTTATTATTTAGTCTGTTCTTCTATTTTTATTATCATTTTGGCAAATCAGAATTCTTCCTCTGCGGATATTAGTTAACACGCATGATAAAGATGATTATACTTACAGTTTAAAGCAAAATTGTCCTGAAATATAATTTCGTTGGTTTGTATACTTTGGTTTGCAGTGCAAACATTCTATGCATTGAAAGAAAAAAAAAAATACCAAGCACTACATAGAGTATCTACTGGTAGACCTTTGTGGATGGTGTAAGTCACTGTTTAATGCCTGTTTTCACATAAAGACACAACGTTGTTTGTCGTGTTAATTGTTCCTGAAAAAAAAAAGTTGTAATGATTTTATTTTGTGCACAAGTATGTTTACAAACAGCGGCCACGTGCGCATCACGAGACGTCTCACTCTGTCATACCTGTGCACCTGTCCAACTGTCTTACCATCTTCTCATCCAAACTTCTCTCCATTCTGTAAGCCAAATCCAGCTGCAGGGGCACAAGTCCCGGCGATCTTCTAAATAAACGATGGAAAATCAAAGTGGAGGCTGTCATTGGGGTGTGTTGGATGAATATATTATTATGCAGCACAGACAGACAAATCTCAGGCATATTTAGCTACTAAGTCTGTTATTATTTATATTTTGCCTATACATCAATGAGAAATGTAAACATTATAGGATTCAAAATGATCAGATCTACATACTCACATCTATCTACACCTATTCCTTTTAAAACAGTCACTGCACAATTACATTCAAAATACATATTAGGAAAAAAGCGAAAATATGGAGTAAAAAGTATGCCATAATTAAAATGTAAAATATGGCGCAAAAAATCAACTAAATATTAACCCAACCCTCGCTTGTTTTGAGAGAGAAAATCGATCCAAATAGCATTTTCCTTTCTTTCTTTCTTTCTTTCTTTCTTTCTTTCTTTCTTTCTTTCTCTTACAGTGGCTTCCTTAACAGCGCAAATCTTTGATATACAGTCATTACTCCAGAAACATGCATTATTTATACATTTTTATTTCTCTTCATTTCCATGATCTGGATTTCTGTGCATTCCATTAGACTAGTGAAAATAGTTTTTACCACGAAATTCACGTTTTTACTGACGAGACGAGAATGTGTCTTCAGTTTAACATAATAAATTCCAGACAAAACTGTAAATACATAAGATACAAAATGGCCTAATAAATAATAATAATAATAATAATAATAATAATACTTTTTAATAAATGTCGCACGATTTCGGCCATGATTCTCCTTAAGCATTAAATTTAAATAGGCCTACCCTTACTACGGGTTATTAAATAATTCATGCTCTGTGGTTTGGAAAATTAATAAACGGAATACAACAAGACACTAATTAAAAAGCTCGGTAATTGTTATCGGCGCCCTAATGGGATGTTAGTGTGTCAAACAAATGGAATTTTTGGCCATGCACGTGTCTGCTAAATGAGGTAACATGAGCATTACATTAGATCTCCATCTGAATAGAATTCTGCGATTCGATATCTGCTTAAAACTCTCCGTATCATTTCCTCAAAACAGAACCGAAGGTTGTAGGAGAGATGACTGGGTTTTACCCTGCCGAACTGACAATAAACATTTAATGAAGCCTGAGTGCAGGCCGTCTCCAAACAGTCTCTTTCACAACGACTAAAGAAAGGCGTCTAATTCCAAAAGTTTGTTTATTCATAAAAAAAATTACACTGCAGATCTTTCTCACTGTAATATTGAAGAGAAATTCAGGGGAAAGGGGAGGGGAGCTTTACATTTTGCTGCCTTTAAAAAAGATATGTTATATGTAGGTGATGCAATATTAATCGCGCTTTGCTGATATAAAATGCAATATTTTCAGACAGCTATCGGGGTTTTTCAGGGAAGCACTTGATGAAAGCAGGTCGCAGCTGCAGTGCTGCTGGAGAAAGAAACATTTATTGGTCCTGTTTGCGCTTTTGGCAACGAAGAGAAGAACGCAGTGAGTATATGGACATTTTCTTTGGGAAAGAATGGCTGATTTGACTGGCACTGAAATTCTCCCAATCTAGTCGTGCATTTGGATCGTTTTGCAATTCGGTGCGACAGCAGATTAAGTGAGAGAAATGTTCATTTTCAGCTTTAAGTGGCATCGAGTGAGTTTCTGGCATCCAACACTGCACACCTCAGCTCCAGCTTCTTCTTTTTTTTCCCCCTATTTCTTTTCTTTTCTTTCTTTTTTTTTTTTTTTTCCGAATCTTTCCGAGAAATAATCATTTGTAATTTTATTGCTGTTGTAATTTGTATTCGGCTATTTGCTGTTTGCCTTGGGGTTCAGTTTTGAGATCGAATCTTTTTTTTTTTTCTCACACTAGAAAATGTTTTGTTAAATAATCTAAAAAGTATTCATGGTAAAATCTAAATTAACTCGTTTAATCAAGTCAAATAAATCGTCTGCATCTACATTAATTACAGTTATATAAAATAATAAAAATAATAAAAAATAAAAATAATTTTAAAGGTTAAGTCAGCTAGAAACAGCTCGCTTTTTACAGTAATTATCATTTCATCATTTTCATTTTATTGTTATTTCGCTAACACACCCCTTTTTAAATTAATTTAAAACTTACTCTAAAACTACGTTTTTCCTGCGTTTCACGCCATGGAAAAGCGCACGCGCCATATTTCAGCACCACGAACAGCTCCCTCGCAGATTGAAGAGTAATGCATTATTGAGAGTCTATATCAAACAGCTCTAGGGTGCTGCTGTCTTTCTGCCTGCACTAAAGCCTCTAATATGTTAATGGCCGGAGGGGATGCCGCAGGTACAGATCCCAGCTGCTTCATGAGCCATATGTCAGCCGGTTTGCCTCATGGATCTATTAATCAAGAGATACTTCATCAACACAACTCAACAGCATCCCACCCTCAAAGTTCAGCTGCTACAAACAGCAACAACAAGAACTCCGGCTAACCCATTTAAAACAAAAAGAGAATCATTCTGTGGATGGATGTGAAAGAGAAAAAAAAGTTAAAGATGTGAGCTGTTCTGTTGTCTAGATTATTTACACGGTTAAACGCGTGAAATAATAGAGCAGTGAGAATGGTTTTCGTCAAATCGTGATTATTATCATTTTTAATTGATTTAATTCATTTTTTTAACAGAAATCAACCCGTCTGAATACAGCACAGCTATTTTTATTTCATATCAAAATAATTGTTTTCCCACTGAACATAAATCAAATTCAAATATGAGGTGAACTTGAAATAAAACTATTAATCTAAAACAATAATTGAAATAAAACTATTAATCTAAAAAAGACTTATCCAGGAGATACATTTATCAGCCTTAAATGGTTACTTATTGTTTTAAGGAAACTTAATTCATTTGTCATACATATTTAAAATGATTAAGCCAAAATGATATATATATTTTTGTTATTCATGACAGTTAAATTACAATATATTTTTAAGTTGGCTACCTAAAACATTAAACAAGTTTAAATAAACAAATAATCTTTTATATGACTATGATATTATGATATTAACTGTTTATTATTAAGCAATGTAATTAGCAATTTGTCCATTAGCAACTAAAGCAGCCCGTTTTATGGGAAACACGTGCACGCAGAGCAAATTCCCCGCTCGGTATCGGTTATAACAATGTCCATGAAGGATGGCCTGTGGACGGAAATGTCAAGCAGGGGGTTGGGAGAGCGAATCCTCCGGATCTGTGTTCATTTCCAACTTGTATTTATTCAGTGATCTTCAGCATCTCGCCAGCGTCGAGTAGAGGCGGGCTGTTGACACAACGGCATATTTCAATCACAAGGGGTTCAGAGTCAGACCAAAAACCTATTTGTTTAATAAATCCGTCATTTAAGTTGAAAAATATTTGATAAGCAAGGTTGACCCCCCCTTTCCAAACCCACGGCGTTTACTGCAGCTGAGAGGAAATAGAGGTTAAAGTCTTTATGCAGATCAAAACCTGCTCGGCTCTCTGCATTTATCTGCGCATCAAATACTGCTCTATCGCAGACAGGTCGACTCCACAAGCGAACGCACCCTTCAAGAACAAACTGACAGAAATTAAAGAGCCAGCAAGGTTCCTGCCAAACAATATCCAGCTGTAGCTTTAAGCACGTGAGAATCGTGGCTGATCTGACTCTCCCATTGGATTGTTAGAGTAGCTGTCAGTCTGTTTCTTTATGATGGGCTGTATAAATGTCAAGTGCTTTCTCTCATCCTGTCTCTTTAAGGCTCTCATGGCCCCGGGCCCTGCACTTTTTGACCTTCTATTGAACACACTGGCCCCTCATCATTATCCTCATTTTGCCTCTGGAGTTCATCGTTTGTTCCAGCAATCCCTCTTCACCAAAGCGTGGAGATATTTACAAACCAGCTCTGGGTGACACTGTTTACAAATGGGCCCTTCAGATTGAGTTTTGAAGCCATTTGATTGCCCAAAGAGAGCGTGGAGAAAGTGGTGGAAAACTGTGGATGTGTTATTATACATCTCTAAATCTAGTTTATTTTTCTCTACCAAGATGCAGTGAACAAAATAACTAAAACAAAACAAAACAAATGCGGTTTCTAGGTAAGAAAAATAAAAAGATGTATCAATTATTTGATTGATTGATTGATGACGAATGGAGACTTTTGCCCCAGGCTCCTGCTTTTCAGATTTTTTGAGAAAAAGACCAGTAATTTCATATGGCTTTCAAATGAGATTTCAACAATGTCATAAAACTCAGATTTTACAAAATACCAATGTCTGCAATCAAAAGATTTCAATAAGAACTCAAACTCATTTCCAAGACCGAATGATCTATCCAAATTCATTTTAGCTCTATATTTGCACTTTATCTTAAAATTTGTCTCATTTGTGTCTATTTTTATTTCAGGAGAAACATTTGAGACAAGTTGAGACAAGTTGAGATTAAGCTTTGGATTTCACTGCATTAGGGTTTATGTCCTAATGCACAAAAATCACATAAATTAAAGGATTGTTTGTTTTTTTTTTTGTTTGTTTTTTTTCAGTCAGATTGTCCACTAAGTAGCAAGTTCTTTAACGATTGTAGACATTTTTAATATTGTTTAATATTGTAATACTTATCTCATTTTAATATTTATAATACCATGTAAAATTATGTCACCTTAGAAAAAAGGTTCAGTGGGTTTCTTGACTCAATTTTAAAGAACCCTTTATGCCAAAAAGGTTCTATATAAGGAGAAATGTTTTGAATTATAGTAGGCTACTATCATGTTTAACGAGTTATTTAATTTTTTTATAGTGATAAATTGTTTATGAGCTGTTTAATTCATAAAATGTAATTACAATTAAAGGGGCTATATGTAGAATTCAGAAACCCTTGTTATTAGCGACACCAGTGGACGTTAAGTGAACTGCACCCAGCAACTTATTGCTCGTGCTCGCAACGTTTAAAAGACTGAACATGATTCAAGGCCCCGATATACTCACGCTGAATTTCTTTTTCGTTCTTCGCTTAGAAGTAAAAAGAAGTTGGAAATACCTTTGCAGCGATATACTATTTCCTCTCAATAACAAAATAAACACAACAACATTGACAGCGGTGAGAAAACATGCAGTTAAGAAAGCATCTTATCATAGCGATGTGGATATTCACCGGCATCATGTCGACAGATGAGGTCATTAAAATGACACTGTTATAGGCCTACTTATGATAGTTTGATTATAAAGTATATTTGAGACTATATCTGGCTATGTGAGACTATTGTTTGAATTAATCCTTTATCTTTGCATGACACACATTGACATTACAGTACATAATTGCTCTTTCCCATTATCCTGAACATTATAAACATTCGTTTCATGTGTCATTAAAAGGAAGAGAGGTTCTCGGAAGCGCACGTAAACGTCACATGCTTTTGATTTTCCCGGCAAAAACGTCCCGAGTCCTTCACTTTAAAATCAGTCTGGCTTTCATAGACAACCTAGGAAGTTAGGGAAGGTCTTGTTTTTTAAGTTTCGTTACAAGCTATTCACACATTGGCAATAAAAAATCGAGTAATACATGGAAATCCTTACATATAAAATGAATTAAAATGAATTAAAACAAAATTAATTAATTGATGGGATCCCCTAAAAGGTTCTAGGCCTATATATGAAGTGCCTGAAAGAACCCTTTAATGTTCTATATAGAACCTTTCTTTCTTTTCTTAGTGTTTATTTCACAAGATTCATCTTGTTTCAACTTTTTGCTAAATTCTGCTAAACCATTGAGGATATTAACATAGCAGTGGAATCACCAGCCATAACTGTCTGTAGAACGACATCAAACATCTCTAGTAGAAACTTCCACAGATCTTTACATGGGAAAAAATAGGCAGCTGATCATTTATCCCAATGAATGGCTTATCGATCACAGATGTCTGCACGCAGAGGTAAAGATAGCCCTAATGCGATACATTATGCATGAAACATATCCCAAACAAGATCTGACAGGACGGGCCAACACTGTGCCACTATAAACTCATTGAGTCGTCACATTTCAATCTGGATAAGCATGAACTGGCGATGAATGACTGAATATATTTATCAGCTTGAGTCTAGTGGAAGTTTGAAACTTTGTGCTCAAGGCTTAAAGGCTGTGTGTGTGTGTGTGTGTGTGTGCTGGCTGAGACAGAGGCTGTGTGTGTGTGTGTGTGTGTGTGTGTGTGTGTGTGTGTGTGTGTGCGCGTGTATAGATAATGAGAGAACCGGCCTGGGCCACCCCTGTGCTCACCACCACACCATCAAATATTCATCAGTGTTGATTAAACAAGACACCGGCCGCAGATCTGGTGGCACTGTGCTAGAATGCCGAACCATATGCAAAAAGAGGAATGAAATGGGATGGAATGTCCTGCAGTCTGAGGTCAGTGTCAGCAGGTGGAGGTGACATCAGAATTACTGCAGCCTCATAGATGTGACCTGAGACATGCAGATGATGATGATGAGAGAGGGCAGGAAATGAGAGGCTGGAGAGGTCATGTGACAACAGATGAGGAGATGAGTGCTAGAAAATGTTTAGAAAATGAGAAAAATGACAGATGGGGAGAGGGGATGAAAATAGGGAAGAGAAAAGACAAGAAACCTGCATACTATTATTTCCTCTGTGGAATAAAAAAAAAATAAATAAATTGAAGAATCTTTACACAGATCTTTTTCATATAAAAACTGTTTCCAGTGACAACAATTGTTAAGCTCTAAATAAATAAAAAAATAAATAAAGTTCTTATTCATCAAAAAATGTATAACAATTTTTTAAAGTAAGCAATACGGTACGAGAGGCTGTGCTGTATCATGAATAAGTCAAGGCTGAAGGGTGTTGTTAGGCATGACGCGAAGCGTGACATTCACGATACAACACTAGCCTCGAGTACCTTACTACTTTTATAAAACGGTTACCACACAATACAAATATTAAAGCCAAGAATATGTAACAATGCAACTTTCATGAAGTAAACTCTTACTAAAAGCCTTCCTTCTGCCGGAAAAAATAGTCCCTGACCGTGAACAGCAACAGAAGTTACATTATTACGCCATTAGATGGCAGCAAAGACTGTCTTTATGAGTGTGTCAGTCAGTAGCGAAGACTTTTACATTGAAAAGACTGAATTGTTGTGAACATGGAAAAAGACGCAACTGACAAATGCTTTGACTAGCGCTGTCAGTCACGGGAAAACCCCTTAACTGTTAAAAGGACAAGATAATACAGTTTTTTCTGATCCTTGTTTACATGCTCAATTATGCAGGTTATATCTGCAGGTACATCATTACACCAGTAGGTAAAAAAAAGTAGCTTTATCTTTATGAGGGAGTCATTGAATCACTTATTCTACCGATTCATTTAAAAACACTGATTCATTCAAGGAGCAAAACAAATGACAAATGTCTTTATGAGTGAGTCTTTTGCTCAAATGATTTGTTGAAACACACTAGCTACATCTGAAATTGCATACTTCCCTACTGTTTACAGGCGAAAAACAGTTTGTGACAAAAGAGGTATGTCCAAATTAGTTAGCAAAAAGTACCCAGATGACCTACTACTTCCGACGAGATTCTGAAATGTGCATACGATGGACTCTTTACTATCCCATGAGGCCACAGGAGAGGATTTGTGAACGGTAGTGAAGCAACGCAATTGACGCTGGTAGGTCACATGATAATGCCATCATGGCGAATTTAGTACTTCCATTTTACATTCATACTACACACTAGGGGTGTGTGATATATATCGTCTACGTCAGGGGTGTCCAATCCTGCTCCTGGAGGGCCACTGTCCTGAAAAGCTTAGCTCCAACTCCAATTAAACACACCTGAACCAGCTAATCAAGGTCTTAGGCATACTAGAAACTTCCAGACAGGTGTGTTGAGGCAAGTTGGAGCTAAACTCTGCAGGACAGTGGCCCTCCAGGACTGAGTTTGGACACCCCTGGTCTATGATAATATCGTAATTGTTGTTTTAATAATGTGCAATCTGACATTACCAAGTGTGTCCCTCACTTTGCAAAAACCAAACAAAAACACGACCTAGAGAGTGCATAGACTGCGTGATGTAGACTTTTCAGTTTAGGTTAGACTACTGCACGTGCGCTTTTAGAGTTCACACTCTCACTGCATGATTTACTCTATTAAAATGCAGTAAAAATGCCCCTGTATGAGTATTTGTCTTTTGGGCTATATTTATCCCATATGATATAGTTGCGCAATCACACAAAGAGTTCCGTTTGTTCCCACATATCAGCCCAACTGCAAATGCGATATTGATTATATACAAGTTTAATAAATAATTAAGTGACTTACATTTTAGACACAATATTGCCTGTTTTGCTGTATTTCTCAGAAAAAATAGTTCAAAACAAAGCCAACGGAGAACTGCTGCAAACTAACCACCACACAAAATATGAATAACAAAACTTTAGGAGTCAGCTGTCCACAGCAGTCCTAAACCTGACAAGGTACCAGCACAATAACACAATGTTGTCTGATCATAGTTATGACAAAATCCCAGAAAATATCGAGATATTATTTTTTGTCAATATCGCACACCCCCTTTTAAAAACAACGAAACAAGTGATTTTCATTATGAGTGAGTCATTGAATCATTTACTCAATTCATTACCACAATTCATTCAAAAACATTTACTCAAATGATTAGTTCAAATGCACTAATTCATTCCAGGAACAAAATATGCTAAATTTGGAACCACACACTAGCATAATACCCTTAATATTTCTGCCATATAAAGATATGGTAAAAATAGTAAGAGTAGTATGCTAGAAGTGTGCACTTCCGATTCACCCGGACTGTCACTGAATGATTGAGTCATTGGCTCAACTGATTCTTTTTGAAGCTTGGCAGATATGGTCACTATGAACTATAGTCAAACAAGCTGTGTGAAGATTCTTCTGAAAATTTCAGCCTCAGCCATATGCAGTAGGTGTAATATGGGATTTGGCCGTTATGGGGAAGAGCAAAGTTTTCAGGCATTGGCGATTTAATTTTTGGGTGAACTGTTTCTTTAAGAACAATGCATTGGAGGAGAGGATCAGGCCGAGGACAGGAGTGAACTTGACAGGACAGGGACAGTGGAATAGATGGGTGGAAAAAATGAATTGAAAAGAAGAAGAGAGGAGAAGAGAGGTCGGTCACTCCCGAGCACATTAAATATTTTATGAGATGTGTGGTTCAGCAGAGACAGGAAAGAGTGTGGTCAGAGAGGTTAGCCCAACTCATTTACAGCACCCGGAGAGAAGGAGAGACAGACAGAGAGCATTAAGAGTAAGATGTGTACTTTAGCATTGTCAGTCAGCATGCTCAACACTTATTTGCTATTTGAGAGATAAAACATCTCAAAACATGACAAAATCAGAGCTGTATAAATGATTATGCATAAATAATCATTGTTTCTAGATAACAAAATATGTTCTAAGAATGTTTTGCTAACGTTCCTCAAATTATGAAAACGTCATTTTTAAGCATTCTCTGAAAGTTGAATACGTCCAGTTTTTTTAAAGTGCCCCATTATGCTTTTTTTAAATTTAACTTTCATGTAGTGTGTAGATGTTTGTGAATGTAAAAGGTCTGCAAAGTTTTAACGATCAAAGTGCACTACAAATAAAGTTATTGTCTCCTAAAGGAAAGAATTGATTCTGCCTGAAATAAGTCGTTAGTAATTCCAGTCTTACTTCTTGTCTGAACCTACGTAGGTTTGTAACGCATTTGCATAATGCCAATCTATGGTCTTCATTGGCTGTACACAAACTACTTTGACCCGCCCTCAAATGCTGTAGTTGTAGCTGAGGCCTGGAAGAGTTTGGTTCGTGTTGTTCATGTCAAGAAGACGCTGTTTTCAGCACTGCAAATCCACTTTGCATGGAAGAAGCCTCAGGAGCTGAAATTCAGATATGGTAATGGGCGTTTTGTTTCCAACATGCGCTGTAAGCAGTAGACCAATCACAACAGACTGAGCCATCTGACCAATCAGAGCAGAGCAGTTCTCAGAAAGGAGGGGTTTAGAGAGAATGGATCCTTGAGCAAGCTGTTTCAGACACTGTGAGAAAAGAGGTGATGCTGCAATGTATATTATGAGAAAATTAAAGTGTTTTTTGACCTTGGATGCATATTGTAGGAGACTCCAAAACAAAATTAGGAACCTTTAAAATAGCATAATAGGAGCACTTTACATTTTTTAAATGTTTTTTTTTTTTAATGTTTTAAAAACATTTTTTCTTGGTTATGCGAATGTTACGGAAAAATTCCATTTTTATCATTCTTTAAACATTATGGGATTGTTACTTTTGAGCATTCTCTGATCATTTTGTAACAAGTAGCAACATTTAACAAATGTTAGACGACCATCCAACTAAAACATTTCAGAAAGAAACACTCCATGGATAATGTATAAATAATGTTTTGCGCTAACGTTTGAGAACATTATTAAAGACCAGATAACTTTGAACAAACATTCTATTAACGTTACTGGAAGAATGTCTGTTCATAACTTTGAGAGAACCTTGCCAAAACATTAGCCGAAGTTCTGAGAACGTTCCCTGTTAGCTGGGTTCAAATCACTTTAAGGTTTAGTAAGGTTTAGTATTATACTTTACTATGTAACTCATCCTGCGTCGTTTGTGTTACAAACATGAATACATCCTCAAATCACATTTTGTTGTTGTTGTTGTTGTTGAAGAGACGTATGATATTACTTCATTAAGTGATCATAAATGTGAAAAAACAATGTACACTAAAAAAAAAAAGGACTTATAGACTATGGACTATATCTATTGTCAAAAATAGCTCTTTTGACTTGGATCATTAAGGAACCAACTAGCAACGCCCATGCAACCAAAAAGAACACTGGTTAACAACCACTCAGAACAGTCACTGCACAGCAACAGTATGACAACCATCATATTTTCTTCATAAAACATAAAAATGTTTCTTGAATTTAATGTTTATTAAATTAAAGATATTTCTGTTTTGTTTGTTGAACTTGGTGACATCATTCATGAGTTTGTGCATGAATTCATATTCTGTGCATGAATTATTAACTAACAATATTTTAAATATTTGGGTAGTTATTAAGAAGAAGTTTATGAATAATTGATCATGTCTCCAATGTCAGCAACAGAGTAACAGTGTTTGTTTTGATCTGTGACAGTTTGTGTGTCAGGACGATTCTATTGAATTGACCCATAAAAATCTTGCTATACTGTATGTTTAATGTATGCATACTCAAAATAAAAGGCTTAAAGCTGACATTTGTTGTATTTGTACAGTTGTATTTTTTACTTTTATTTTTCTAAAAATGTTTTTTAAAAATTTACTGAAAAAAAAAAAAAAAAAAAACCCTTAGTGGAACTGTAAAACCTGAAATGACCTTCCAAATTCCAACTTAATAAACATGAAATAATGTCTTATAGGGGTCCTATTATGCTTTTTTACATTTTCAACTTTATTTAGTGTGTAATGTTACTGTTTGAGCATGAAAAAGGTCTACGAAGTTACAAAGCACTCCAAAGGGAGTTATTCTCTATATCAGTGCGCACTGTTTCTGAACTCCCTGAAATGCCTCCATTGTAGTCTTGAGTTTTCTTCTTGGAACGAACATATCACAATATTCCTCATTTAAATAATTCCCGCCCACGGCATATGCAAATAAAGGGCCGTGGTTGAGTTAATTAGTAGTGTGTTGAAACTTGCTGTTATGGTAAGAATCGTGACGAAACACACTCGAAGTGGTTGACCAATCACAACAAACTGATCCAGCCAACCAATCAGAGCACATTGTACTTTTCAGAGACAAGAAATAAACAGAGCGTTACTGACAGACTGGGAAGAGAGGAGCTGCAACAATGTCAAATATGTGGAAAAACAATGTGTTTTTTGAACATTCAACCTCAAAAACAAAATTAAGACTTTGAAAAAGGGCATAATAGGTCCTCTTTAATAAAAATGCTAAATGGCTTCTGGCAGTGTTAGGTTTAGGGTTAGGGGAAATTAAACATCTTAAAAAATAGATCAGTATAACTACAACAGAAGTCAATGGAAAGTCCCCACCATGACAGAAAAACAAACGTGTGCTGGGTCTGTCAAACGTCCCATTATAGCTTGTATAGCCCTTTTGCAAGAGCTGCCTGAATGTGTGTTGAAATGGGTTCACAAAGTGGGTTTAGACAAAGCTTTAGAGACAAATCTGCCCTCAAATAGTTACCTAAATATGACAGAACCACCATTTGGAGGAAGCCTTTTTTTACTTACTAACTAAAAGACAAAATAAATGAAGTAATAAATAAATAAATATATAAATGTTTTATATTAAGGGGTAGGGATAGTCTGTAATAATTCAAAAGAAAAACAATAGAAGTCTTTGGTTTGTGTTCATTTGTTTTTAAGGTAAAAATGTGTGGGTATTTGTGAGGGTGAGTGTGTGATCTCATTAACATCCTGCTGCCAGACTGAAATATCATCCATTAGATCCTGTTACACACTACTTAGACACACACACACACACACATACACACACACACACACACACACACACACCTACACACACACCCTCAGAAAAATCTTTGCCATTGCAATTGTGCACGTTAAACACACATTAATTCTGACAAACACCTCAGACTGCAGACGTGAAGGAAATCTTTGGCCAAATATAGAATCACTTTCCCAGCACTCCTCCGCACGGCAAGACCAAACCAGAGCAGACACCTGCAACACCCTGAAACACACACGCACGCGGCTACAGTTCATTCCCAGTCATTTTCGTCTCGTCTTATCAGACCGTCATCCTGACAGACCATCATTGATTAGCATGTCGGTTCTGTGTCTGAGCGAGACGGCCGCGGGTCATCGGGAGTGAGAACTGTCTCTAACCAGAGGCCACCAGGGACACCTCGAGCCCCCCCTGATGTCTGAGACTGACAGGTAAGGCTGGAGCCCCGGTAAGCTGGATTTGCCCTCGCGCTCTCGCAACACCGCCCCAACACTCCCCCAATGCTCCCCTAACACCAGTCTACCTGATCAAGCTGTCAGGGTCAGCGCAGGAAATGAAGGTGAATGAGAGGTCAGATTGACACCAACAACATCATCAGTGGGGCGTCTGACATGCACTGTATAAAATGATCCGAATTACGGTAAAAACCTTTTAACTGGTTAATTATGGTGAAAAATTGTACTAGCTCTAATGGGACTTTTCATGTAATTTTACAGTAAAATACTGTAGCTTCTTTAACCGGGAATATTTTGTTGAATACATTAGGTACAACAAAGAGTTTCTGAGCACCACTGTTTGTTGTGTGAAGTCGTTGACTTCAGCCTCACTATATTCTCTCTCTCTCTGTCCATTATCCATTGCTCAAACAGGGGAAACCACTATTGATGTATGTCTTGATTGCTCTGATTGACTGTGGTGCTCTGTCGTCTGTCTAAATTTACACAGCTCCCCCATATTACTGCCCCTGACACCCCCATTCACGCACCTTCTCTAGGGGACAAAATCCACACCGCCACACGTCAAAACGGTCCCATCCACCATTGTCCAATTTGAACCCACTTATTGAGCATTAAATGACTATACAGAGAGTGAGAGATAGAGAGAGATAGAGAGAGAGAGAGAGAGAGAGAGAGAGAGAAAGAGAGAGAGAGACATACAGAGAGGTGAAGAATGTCACTGAATTATTTAGAGTGAAAACACAGAGAGGAAATCAATGGGGGCAAAATCTGATATTAACTGCAAATTAAACAGAGACAGCATGAGAGGGTTCCTGTGATGATTGCAGGGATGATCTAGGTGTCTGTGTGTGTGTCGTGGAGTTCAGTGTATTTCTAGATTGAAGGCAGCGACTAGAAAATCTTACCATCATATCAACTGCACTAAAACAATTCAGCTCACTGAAAAACACATTATAAAGCAGACTCTAAATTCTAAATGAATGAATCATGTGTGAAACTGTTGCAAAATGTTGATGCATTTTAAAATATTAGGCAGCATAACTGTTTTCAACATTGATTATAATAATAAGAAATGTTTCTTGAGCAGCAAATCATATTAGAATGATTTCTGAAGGATCATCACTCTAAAAAAAAGAACTAAAAAAAACGAAACAAATTTACACGGTAAAATACCGTTTTCCATTGAAACAGTAATTTATCGTAACACAATGCATTCTGGGTAATATTATTGCCAGCTGCTATTTACACTAAGTGAAAATAGCATATTTTCTTAGCAATAGATGCTATTTACACTAAGTGAAAATAGCAGCATTTTCTTAGCGATATTCTATTGACACTAGGTGAAAATAGCGATAGATTCTATTTACACCATGTAAAAGTATCAGTTCTGTCTTTGCAATAAGAGTAAATAGTAATTAGATGCTATCTAAACTTTATATTGGCAGATAAATGATTATATTTATTAAAATTATTAAATGGATTCTGCCTTATTGGGAGAACAAAAACCCTACCTACACCTTCCCCTAACCCTACCCAATAAACACTTTTAATATTATTAAACACTCATTCGCAGTTTATTTCCACTTTTAGAACATTTTGCAAGCTCAGCAAAAGGCGGATTAGAACCCGGGTCGATCGCGTTAAAAGCCAAGTCTGCAAACCTTACTTGCTACTGCTGCGCCACTGAAGAAATCCCAGGTGTCTCTTTTAAAACCTGAGTGGCCCAACCAGACATTGGTGGGCGGAGCTAGTGTAAATAGCATTTGCCAACAAGGGACGCTATTTGCACTTAGTGTAAATAGACACTCCGAATATATGGCTAGTCATTTTCGAGAAAGTAACCTATAGGCTACTTTCTCGAAAATGACAAATATTACCCAGAATGCATTGTTTTTACAGTATATTACTTCTGTATATTACAATGCATTCTGGGTAATATTATTTGTCGTTTTAGAGAAAGTAGTCTATAGGCCTCTTTTCTTAAAACAACAAATATTATCCAGAATGCATTGTTTTTATGGTAATTGTTTTTAAATTGTAATAATATTTCACAATATTACTGTTTTTACTTTTGATCAAATAAATGCACCCGTGGTGAGCAGAAGAGACTTCTCTCAAAAAACATTAAAAAAAAAAAAATCTTTAAAATCATTAAAAACTTTTGAATAGCAGTAGTGTACATGACACATTTGGTTGGAATCTGCCAATTATGTCGTGTAATGTCAACTGTTCAGAATATATTCTGAATATTATTATTTACTGAATGTTAGTTTCTTTATCATATTGCTGTTCCCATTGCTCTTTAAATGCAATAGGCTGCATGTTACAGTGATTTTACTCTGATCAAGGAAGTTTCAGGACAGTAATATCACTCTTTACCCATGGTATAATCACTGTCATTAGCATCCAGGACCGAAATTATCCGTAATAAATAATTGAGCATGGTACAGTTTGAGTCATCAGATTCTGGGATGTAATTGACCAATATCATCTGTGCAGTGATGCTCAATTAACCAGTCAAACAGAATGACTCAGCATAAAATGGAAACTTTATTAGCTCTCGATTACTACAAATGCGCTCCCTTTCTCTCCCCCTCTCTGTACTCTCAGTTTATCATCAGGTAATTAGTATTTTCATTAACTCCAGCAAGAGATGAGCCTTGATCATTTCATTTTCCCTTCACGAGTTCTTAATATGGTGTTGCCTTATAATTAATATGATTTATGCTCGGCCAGTGTAATTTCCTTTCAGTGTCTCTCTTTCTCTTTTTTTCATTTATATGCCATGTACACAATAGGGGTTGTACAAACTGGTTGATTAGTTCTACTAGGCCTGTAGATCACATGACTTGCTCTATAGTCACAAACTACGTCCCGGGCTTGTATGTAATTTGTTTAACTCAGCTTCGTAGATGAGTGATTTGAAATGCTCTGCGCAAATGGCTTATACGAGACTTAGCTCGCAATTTATTTCAAGAGATTTTAGAGACTTAAAAAGTTAAAAAATACATAACATGCAATATGTGACCCTGGACCACAAAACCAGTCATAAGTCGCATGGGTATATTTGTAGCAATAGCCAACAATACATTGTATGGGTCAAAATTATCAATTTTTCTTTTATGCCAAAAATCATTAGGATATTAAGTAAAGATCATGTTCCATGAAGATATTTTGTAAATTTTCTACTGTAAATATATCAAAAATTTATTTTTGTAAGTAATATGCATTGCTAAGGACTTGATTTGGACAACTTTATAGGCGATTTTCTCAGTATTTAGATTTTTTTGCAAATAGTTGTATCTCAGGTAAATATTGTCCTATCCTAACAAACCATACATCAATGGAAAGCTTATTTATTCAGACAATTTATAAATCTCAATTTCAAAAAAATGACTTATGACTGGTTTTGTGGTCCAAGGTCACATATTAAATGTTTAATAAGAAGAAATACTTTAAATACATTAAATACTTTTATTTTGCCCTCAGTATTGAGTGAAATATATTGTTCAAAACTTTGGGGTAAGTATAATTTTTGTAATGTTTTGAAAGAAGTCTCTTATGCCCAGCAAGGCTGCACGTATTTGATAAAAATACAGTAATTCAGTACAGTAATATTACTCAAATTAAAATAACTGTTTTCTATTTTCATATATTTAAAAATTTAATTTATTCCTTTATGGCAAAGCTGAATTTTGCCTTCAGTGTCACACGATCCTTCAGAAATCATTTTAATATGTTCAAGAAACATTTCTTATTATTATCAATGTTGAAAATTGTTGTGCTGCTTAATATTTTTGTGGAAACCATGATACATTTTTTTTTTTTTTTTTTTAGAATTTTTCAATGAAAAGAACAGCATTTAATTGAAATGTTTTCTAACATTATGAATGTCGTTGTCACTTTGATCAATTTAATGCATGCTTGCTGAATAAAAGTCTATTAATTTCTTTAAAAAAAATCTTACTGACCTAACTTTTTTCTGGAATAGTCTTATCATTTGCAATTTACAACTGACTCCAAATGATTTTTGACTCCAAATGCTAATTTAGATACACAATAATTGAATTTAATGAAAAACACAATATTTGTATAAAACTGTTGATTTTTTTCCATTCTTTTCAGTACTGAATGATACTTTTCTCCGCCATCTTGGATAAGCTAATCGTGATTCACTCTGGGATTGCCTTCTCAATGATGTACACATGCAAATCTGCTTTAGATTTGATCCAAAACAAGACTTATCTTATAAGGCAGCATAATAAACTGCCTTAAATAGTTTGGTAGTATGTTTTTGAACAGATCTAAAAGTTTAACGTCACTACATTTAATATTTCGTACAGCTCTCCACAGGTGTGATTTGGAACCCAATAATATTTTCAGAGAAAGGAGATTTAACTCCCCCGATACCGATAATCCATTTCTCTCCTGTTAGAAACCAAATGTCCCGTGCATTTGAGAGGAACGGGAGACCATCAACATTTCCAGTCAATACAATCAAAACATTTTGCCTCAGTGATTTTCAGTTCACTACGGTTGAAGTAAAGATACGTCCATATTACAGCCGTCCTGCTGAATTCATTTGGCATGGAGCACATCCATATTTTCTGAAAGGTTGGATCAATCCGCTGTGCGATTGAGCCGATAGCCTCGCCGGTGCTCTGGAGAGGACCGCAGTCAGACTGGCTGCCCTGCTGAAGAATCCAATACAGAGCACAGATCAAGCACAAATGCTTCTCCACAACTACAAAGTCGTATCGAGCCCTGCGGGAGGCCAGAACTGTGTACATAAATGACTTTTATCATTAATAACGGCCCATTGATTATTGTTGTGCTGTTTAAAGGTGAGCAGCGCTAGCTTAGAGAACAGCAGGGGAGCCGATGAGCACACACTCGCACGCTTACACACACATAAACGAGCGTGCTTCTTTTCTGAGGTGCGATTTACATTTTGGAAAGTGCACAGATTCCCCTGGGAGAGTGTATCATTTTCAGTCAATGCTGACCCTGAACTTTCATTGTGCCAAAGGAAGGCAAAACGATCCGAGAGCGCCTCTTTCATGGGTGAGAGAGAGGGAGACAGGAAGAGAAATGTCAGACCGTATGAAACCTTGAGTTCGCTTAGAACTTCTGCTCCAACAAACGGTGAGATTTGAAGAGCCCCTAATTTAAATGACAACAAAAAGGCCTGAAAGCATACCGTACGTCTTCTCTTTTAGGAAAACGTCTCTCGTATTAATACCGTCTGATGTGCAACTGGTGGGTTTACGCAGGAAAACAAGCTTTCATGTTCTGCCTCTCTCTTTCTGTCTTGCTTTCCCTCCATTTCTCCAACACAAACACACGTTCCCTCCAGCTAACGCTTCTCTTAGGCAGCTAAAAAATTTGTGTCTTTTGTCATAAAAAGACTTTGTCAGCACAAAGCGTGTAGCAAGCTGGCAGAATCGCTCTCGTTTTGCCCGGGCTGACTGCGATTCCAGACAACAGGAACCTCAGCACATCTCAAGAGTGAAAGCCAGCAAACCCTCTGACAGTATTCGGCCTCATTTCAGCTCAAAAACAGCCTTCTTGTCCACTATCACTCCTTCTTTATCACCGCTTTGCCTGAAAGGGCCTGCACGTTCATAAAGAGGAACTGTTACAGCAGACATCAAACACAGAACACAGGAAACAAGACGAACGCATTCGCTTGAACACCCGAAACAGACAAATACCACTAGAGATCTGAGCAGAAAACAGCTCGGTTGAGGTAAGTGCTTCAACAACCATCAATTTATCAGTCTAACAACTGTATATGTGTGTGTCAGCCCACAAGCATATAAAGACATTCCCACTTTTAATGCATCTAAAGGCAAAGAAGCCAAACAATAACTGAATACAGTGTGCGAAAGACTAAACAAGCAATTGCTCCAGATTAGTGATAGACCAATATGTTGACCGGGCTGATTAATTGGTCAATATTTAACCATTTTGATATCTGCATTGGCTGATAATCATGTGTTATACTGCAAAAAAAAAAGACCAATACTGAGCAGGCATTCGGACGTAAACACGGAATCGCTGCACTGTGTTCACTATGTGATCAGCGTAGGACAGTGACAAGGTAGAGAAGAAATTGTTGAATAAAGTTTTTTTTTTTTTTGCACACAAAAAGTATTCTTGTCGCTTCATAACATTAAGGTTGAACCACTGTAGTCACGTGGACTATTTTAACAATGTCTTTACTACCTTGCTTGGCCTCAAAAGGTGCAATGGCGTTGTTGTCTGTGTGTGGTTCAGACACCCTCGGATTTCATCAAAAATATCTTAATTTGTGTTCTGAAGATGAATGAAGGTCTTACGGGTTTGGAACGACATGAGAGAGAGTAATACATGACAGAAATTTCATTTTTGGATGAACTAACCCTTTAATCTCTACAGCATTAGAAATTATGACCATGTCAAAAAACAGTATTGTCATGGTATAAAAAACATGGTAAAACCATAATACAGTTTTCTAAATGTATAGCTTTATATGTAAAAGGGTGAACAGAGATTGTGAGGGGAAAAAAACAGAGGGACAGTGAAGTAACAAGGGTGACATGGAAACACAAAGAGGAAAAACACAAAAGAGAAAAAAAAAAGAAAAAAAATGAAGCCAGAGAGAGTCTGAGAGAAAGGAGGGAGGGAAAGGAGGGAGAGAGAGAGGGGAGAAAAACAGGCCCCTTTGCACAAAACTACAGCGGTGAAAAACAAGCACAGCAGACTCATATAGATAATGGTAGATGGCACATTAAAGCCAGCTAAATGAGCAGGAGCAGCCAGAGCACGACTGCAGACAGCAACCCCATTTAAAAAACACCATCTACTGCCCGCCTGCATAAATTATTGACGATAATTATCACAGGGTGGGTTACTGTGTGCGATAACAATCCATTCTGAACCAGAGGAAAGAACAAGGCTTTGAACTGAAATGTCACACAGTGTTTTTGACGCTCTGTGTTGAATTTGTGGACTTTCTGTGCAGAATTTGAACCAGGGGACCAATTTTTAAAATCACCCTCCGGAATAATGGGTCTATGCATATATTCATATGTATTTGTCTATCAGTCACAGATAGCTGGATGGAAATGGATTGTTGATACTGTACATTTTTTTTTTTTTTTTTTAATTTTTAAGTTGAATGTATAAATATATAATAGCATTTATTTGAGGTGGTTTGTCTGGTCACAATTTGTTTCTAGTTGGTCACTGGTCACCATTCTTCATTAGTTTACATTAAATGGTCTTGCAGTATGACAAATAATAAAAAAACAAACAAACAAATATTTTCTAGTCTCTCAAGTAATATGGTCACAACAATTGCATGCATGATAATTTTCAAAATGTTTACATGGATGGATGGATGCTGAAGATAGAACAACAGATTGAATGTTAGACAGGACGATATAACGATAGATAGATAGATAGATAGATAGATAGATAGATAGATAGATAGATAGATAGATAGATAGATAGATAAAACGAAAGATAGAATGATCAAATGAACAATATAATGATGGATGGATGGATGCTGTAGATAGATAGATAGATAGATAGATAGATAGATAGATAGATAGATAGATAGATAGATAGATAGAATGACAGATAGAATGAACAATATAACAATGGATGGATGGATAGATGGATAGATGGATAGATGGATGGACGGACGGACGGACGGACAGATAGATAGATAGATAGATAGATAGAATGAACAATATAACGATGGATGGATGGATGGATGGATGCTGTGGATGGATGCTGTAGATAGATAGATAGATTGATATGTCATATCTGTTATATTAGACAATAATTGTGATCATACATACAGATAAATAATTTGAATAATAAACATACATCTTGCCTTGGTACAAAACTGCTTCCTGTAAAGAAATATCTGCACAAGGTGAGAAAAAAGTGAGTTTATCCACTATCCCTTCAGTGTGTTTGTTTTGTGTATGTGTGTGTGAGGTGGGGGGTTATTCGGGGTCTCTGGCCGCAGGGCATAAGGAGGCCACGTATCATTAAGACCAGGGCAGGCCGGGCTGAGGGGGGCTCTGGGTGAGGGGTGTTCGGTGCCAGGAGTGTGTATTGATCAGGCCGGCTCTCCTGTCACACACGCAGTAAGGACAGCCCGCTGATCTGAGGCGTCTGCCGGAGACAGCACACACTCACACACGTCACGCTGTTCACAAACACACACACACACACACACACACACACACAAACCTGATGAGTCTTGTTGGTCTGTAAGCACTGTCAGAAGGCTGGAAAACTCTCGGCTTCACAGAAAAAAAGCCCAGCTGATAAGAACCGTTCAGAAGAGAGGCTGTCAGAAGAGAGGCTGTCAGGAGTGAAGCGCCCACAACTGACAGCTGCTTGTTATGTTTTCTCTTTCTCTCACATTTGCAGGGGTTTTTCCACTCTCTCTGCCTCTGTTTCTTGACCTCGTGGACTAGTTTCCATGGTGTTGTTTATATACTGTGGGGATGGACTTTTCAACTGGGCTAAATTAAAGATGCTCTTTAACACACAAAAATGACAACAACGGATAAACATTCACATTTTCACAGTAAAAAAATCTAGTTCAACTGTGTTTAATTTTGGTTGGTGCTAAACATTGTTGGAAAGCCTAATGCTGGGTTCAGACTACACAATACCAGCCCAATTTTGGCATGATCGGTTTGACGTAGGGTGTCATGGTGATTCATAAACGACAATGGGCGCTGGGATGTATATATATATATATATATATACCCATTGTTTTTTTACGCTCGTTACCAGATGTCAGTCACTTCTTGACATCACGCATGTCGTAAAGATGCACTGTAAAACTCAATAAGTTCAGAATACTCAAAACATTTGAGGAAACTTATTACCTCAAAATATTTAAGTAAACTAACCCATTTTTTTTAAGTTAGTAGAACTTAAAATTTTTGTGACAAATGGGGCGGGGCCAAGAGCTGTGGAAACGGAGTAAGGCCAGCGAGGTGCACAGGTGTCTCTCATTAACAATCACGTCACCGGCATCTTTTCGCTCCCACAGTTCTCAGAAACGCCCCACTCATCATAATGTTAATTACATATAGTTCATTTACATAAACATCACATTCAGATCTTGGTTTGATAGCAAATAACACATGCTATTTTAACTATCAAAGAGACTGTCATTATATACTTGCATGTATATATTCAAACAACATACAGTATGTGATCTTGGTAACCCTACAAAACTAACATAACCCCTGTAAATCCCAACACAACACAACATTAAACACTAACTTGTGTCTCCCTATGTTAATCTTGTGCAAAAACACAAAATAACACTTAATTTCAACATTTATTTATACAGTCTAATGCAAAGCATTAGAAATCTGCTGCAACTCAACTCAATCATATAAAGTTTAGCTTACTACAATGAAATTTTGAGTTCATGCAACTTTTTTTATCAAGTACAATAAACTTTCATTATTATTTCATTTAATTAATTTCACTGTTCGGTTTTACAGTGTGGCAAGCGATGATTGGTCGGGAAGCTCGTGTAATCTGACATGTTTCTTGTCCACAACACAAGTCAAAATCGCATAATCTGACAAAATGACAATCACAAAAATATAGTGTAGTCTGAACCCGACATTAGTCTACTATACTACTAAACATTTGTGCTGCATCATTTTAACTTCAACTAGCCTAAATGTTTATGGAAGCCTTTGACCAGGAGTAATGGTTGAAATAAAGTGGCAGACTGGTGGTTGGATTTTTGATCAAATAATTGCAGCTTTCCTGAGCAAAAGAAACTTCTTTTAAAAACATTAAAACAAACTTACTGACAAACTTGTGAACGGTAGTGTATAGGATTGTAGATATTAACACTGTAGCACCCAAAACAAATCTAAATAGTGCATTTTCTTATAAATGTTCTAGCTTTGTTCACATTTGTGTGACTGGACTGTTTGAACATTTGTGCATGTGCCTGAACTGACTGCACCAGTAGGTGGGTTCACTTGGCTTCAACACTACTTGAAGTCTTTGAAGAATACGGAAAATTAAACCAATAGAAAACAAAAGTGGAAACAACACAAATGGATATCGATGAAGTCAGAAGGTAGAATTTTAATATAAGAAAAATCACCTTAGGATGGCCACTCTTGCAGACAACCATATTTTATTAAAATAGAGTACAAATAATAAAGTTCATGTCTTTAAGAAGCTCACTTTATTACAGTAAGACCATGGCTCCACATGTGCTAACTACTGCTCCAAAATTCTGATCTTCTATGAAGTTTAATACTTTTCAGTCAGCTTCAGACTTATTCAGCTTCAATAGTTACTGCAGGTCAACTAATTGAGGGCTGGTGGGGCAAACATGTAAGACACATTCCTAAGAGGGTAAAGCCCCCTTTAGAGCTCTATAAACCATTCATATCATCCCAACATGTCAGACCACAGTCTCTCTCCTTCCCTCTGTCTCTTTGTCTCACCTGCTTTACTGTTTCACACACACACACACACACACACACACATGCTATACTTGACGTCTGTCTATTTCTCTACCCTGCGGAAGCAGTTGTGACATTGCTGTGCCGAGGAACAGATTAGGAAGCTTGTTGAACTGGTATGAGTGTCACATCGGGCTGTTTAAGAATTCAGATGAGTTTGGGAAGAAATGCTCCCGTGCACAATTACACAGAGAGGAGTGTCTGTGCTACAACAACTCTGGGCTTCTACATCATTTAGAGCAATCAGAACAGACGTCACTCTGGAGGCAGTTGAAACATGAACTGAAACATTACTCTGTTGTAGAGACAGGACTGATATTGTATGTCTTATTTTCTGCTAAGGTGAATTTCTCTGTTTGCAATGAAATACTAGTGTACTACCTAACGGATGGATAGATAGATAGATAGATAGATAGATAGATAGATAGATAGATAGATAGATATCATTCAATCTATCTATCATTCACACTATCTATCTATGAATGAATGATAGATAGATAGACAGACAGAAAGACAGACAGACAGACAGATATATTGTAGACAGACAAACAGACAGACAGACAGACAGATAGACAGATAGATAGATAGACAAACAGATAGATAGACAGACAGATATAGATAGATAGATAGATAGATAGATAGATAGATAGATAGATAGATAGATAGATAGATAGACGGATGGACAGACATATATTGCAGACAGACAGACAGACAGACAGACAGACAGATAGATAGATAGATAGATAGATAGATAGATAGATAGATAGATAGATAGATAGATAGACGGATGGACAGAAAGATAGATAGATAAACAGACAGATGGACAGACATATATTGCAGACAGACAGATAGACAGACAGACAGACAGACAGATAGACAGACAGACAGACAGACAGATAGACAGACAGAGACAGAAAGACAGACAGATAGATAGATAGATAGATAGATAGATAGATAAACAGACAGACGGATGGACAGATAAATTGCAGATAGATAGATAGATAGATAGACAGACGGATGGACGGATAAATTGCAGATAGATAGATAGATAGATAAACAGACAGACGGATGGACAGATAAATTGCAGATAGATAGATAGATAGATAGATAGATAAACAGACAGACGGATGGACAGATATATTGTAGATAGATAGATAGATAGATAGATAGATAAACAGACAGACGGATGGACAGATAAATTGCAGATAGATAGATAGATAGATAAACAGACAGACGGATGGACAGATAAATTGCAGATAGATAGATAGATAGATAAACAGACAGACGGATGGACAGATATATTGCAGATAGATAGATAGATAGATAGACAGACAGACGGACGGACGGACGGACGGACGGATAGATATACAGACAGATAGATAGACAGACAGATATAGATAGATAGATAGATAGATAGATAGATAGTGAATTATTCTAGAGATATATCGTAAGCGGGGAAGCAGACCACAAGTGTTCAGTATATGTTGTCTTTTTTCATATTGTTACAGTGGAATACAAAGAAAAAATACAGTGGAATACATAAAAATAAGCAGGAAGAAAAGAATGCAGCGACTGAAAAAAGCTCTTGCCACAGATATTCTTGTGATACCATGTCACATTCTGACGTCTGAAAATAAAACTGACAGCTCATTCAGTCAAACTGACAGATAAGGATTATTTGTAGCGCAACCTTATAATCTGAAATTATTAGTTTCACTCTTTTTGAGTGGAAGTTCTCCAAACCGGAAGTGCCTCCCATAATTCAACAAGCAGCTGGCTCGTCAGGAAAAAGGTGGATAGACTGAGCACCTGCACTGTAAAATTTGCAAAGTATACATAGAGCTGACTGCATTCTGCAAATATTGCTAGTATGGTAATACCCAATGTTTATTTCACCACATTATAAATTGAGCTGAAGATGATGACACGCACTACTGCTCAATATGCATCTAATTGTTGGGAACGTTTCCACAAGCAATGTTCCCATTCCTCTTGGACAATCCCCACTTTTGTAAATCTCTTCCACTCCCTCACAGGGAAAAGAAAGAGAGTGAGAGAACCCATCTGGGCTGGGGTGGCTCTTATTTGCAGCATAAGCGTCCTGTCATTTCCTTGTAAAGCACATCTCGCAGCAACACCCTCTCCAAATTGATTGTGGAGCTTCAGTGCGTGGAGGGGCCAGGGGACGGATGGGGGGCCCATAATTGAGAGCAGAATTAGCAAAGCCTTAAATACGCCCGGCTGATATATCATTACCCATAAACTTGACCCCCGGTGACCGCTCCCGTCTCCCCTGGGGTCTGTTCTCCAGCGGGGCCCCGAGAGGCAGACGGCCCTGAATCACAAACACGAGTGCGAGAACCAGGCTCAGAGCGCAGTGACGGGACCCTGCTTGACTGATTTCATAAAGATCTCATCATCTATTCATCACATAGATCAAACAGCACGGCCTTCTCCAATTATCAGGGAACGCAAACGGGTACGCCGTGAAGAAGACAGCTATTCCACATCCACATATAATCATTTACAGATTCAAACAACACACACACACATACATAATATTACACCATCCTATTTCAGCGACTGTCCTGTTATAACCTTTAGAAGCACAAAGTTCAAGAATGTATGCTAAATTGCATTTTTTAATTGCACATGTCATTTTGGACCACAAATATATTTCTTCCTAATCATCAGTGTGAAATTAAAAAGGGACATATACATAAAATCCAAAGCAGCTTGTCAAAAGATTCAGTCTCATGCTACCATGATTACCTTTGATCATTTTGCCACACTTATCAAAAGAGATCATTCTCACATTGTTCTCATTCGGTCAGACCACACATTAGTCTTCTCTATCTGCGTCTGAATTTCCTGCTGTTCTCGAGGCACTTCTCATAAATGAAACAGTTCAAAGGGTTTCCACTTCACATGCAGCCTAATTCAGGTCTTCATATCTACAACTCGTGATTCAAACTGCTCAGTAATTAAAGTATATGATTAGAGAAGTTACCACTCAGTCAAATATGAGCGCACGGTCAGCATTTGAATTTGATGCATGAACTCTTCCTCAAACCAATTTCCTTCCTTCAAACTTCCAAGAACAAGCCGGATGTGGTCTTTGCCTAAATCATTACTGAAAGAGTCGCACAGACAGGTAACATGATGGAGTCGCCATTGAGGGCGTAATTTAAAAACACTACAGAAGACAAATGATTTATTCATATCCAGTCCAAATGCAGACCTAAAACAATTACGCTCAGCGGGCTCTGTGTCACTTAAGTGAATGAAGAAGAAATAAATAGCTGCTATGAGATGTTTGATATACTGCCGCACATAATAACATTTCTGGATTTCCACAAAGTGGATGGGAATGAAATTAGAAGGTCTCTGGTGTCCCTAATGAAATGTTCAGGCAGCTGACTTGTACGGTAATGGATTATAGCATTGCACGGACATGATAATATGCTTCTCAAACTTCTAGACGACAATCAATGTGAAAAGAACGAGAAAAGAATTAACTTTATTTCAGACGAAGGAAACGTGAACTTGATACTAGTATAAGGAGAAATATCGTAATTTTATTAGCTTATCAATCAATCAATCAATCAATCTGTCTGTCTGTCTGTCTGTCTAACTATCTACACACACACACACACACACACACACATACACACAGCCTTTAATTAATTTTTATACCAGTTTTACAAATGAGGATGTCCCTAAAGGGGGGTTTTGGAGATTTTGTCAGGTTTTGGTCACTTCTGGATACATATTTGTCCCCAAAATATAGTTAAGTAGGTACACATACACACATACACACACACATACAGGGCTATAAACACACGGCTAGATATCAATAAACAGGTATTATATGGTCAGACAAAAATGACAATAAATTTCACAGTCTAATTACGATTATTTAAGTGAATGCTTGCCAGATTTATATCAACATGACCTTTTAATGAGAATGAAAGTAAAAAAAAAAAAATCATTTTTGTGATTTTTATTTCCATGTGCTGGAAATGGATTTAAGAATGGTAAAATGCAGGGAAGCACCAATATTACAATTCTGGTAGAGACTGAAAAATTTCAAATTTTCACGTTATGGCTGATAACTGAAAAAAAAAAGTCCAAAATCTATAATATTTGTGTCAAAAAATATACACTGCCCGGCCAAAAAAAAAAAAAGTTTGGATTTTAATAGGCAAATACATAAGAGTCTATGGATGGATCATTATTACAGTGATGTCAAGATTCATCAGGCTCAAATTGTGAAAGAATTGTTGGGAGGGAGCATGAAGAATCATTTTCACACATGAATTGGCACTGACCTTAACCTCAGTGTAAATTTTTGGGATGTGCTGGAGGAGACTTTACAGAGTGCTCACCTCTTGCATTGTCAATACAAGATCTTGACCAAAAAATGATGCACCTCTCGATGGAAATAAATTTTGTTATGTTATTTCCATCAAGAGGTGCATCAATTTCCTGACATTGTCATCCTGGAATATGGAATATGTGTCTTCCTACATGGTTGAAATGAAAAGCTACACACTCCATCTTTAAGGGTTAAAAGAACTGTTGCCAAACATAACATGCTAGAAACATAATAATCACTGCAATAATGATCCATTCATAGATTCTTAAGTATTTGCCTATTAAAATCCAAACAGCGACTTTTTTTTTGGCCGGGCAGTGTATATAAATCACACTAAAACCTGATCAGTGTTGCAAAGCTTAAATGAATTTAGGCATCACAATATTGTAATGTAAGTTATGAAGTATGAATGTTTGTTTTGAAAGGATTAGTTGATGAGACCTGAAAAAAGTTAAAACATTGCAATAATCTAGCATTATCCCCTCTAACTAACACTAAACGATAACAAAAGTCATCTAAAATCTAAAAAAGGTGAATAAATATCCAATATTTTAAAAAACAAAATACTACTCAAATAAATAAATACTTCTATCGGCAGATGACCAATATGATATATCGTGTATCCTTGTGAAATGTGTTATATGAAACTGAGGGAGCTGACCTTTTATTGTTGTCTGAAAGCATTAAATTAAATTACCAAACTGTTTAACATACAAACACTATAGGGGAGAAGACTGTAGTGGATTCTTCTACATTGACTATAGTGGAAGTAGAAGAACATTCTACATCCACAGATGTAGAATATTCTTAAATGAAGAATATTCTACATCTGTGGAAATTCATTTTCTGTGGAAGAAGAGTCCATGTGAGTCAAGCAATAGCTTTCTTATCAATGCAACTCTATAATATAAACTCATATATTATGTATTACTAGTTTAAAAGAGAATAAGAATATAATCAGAACGGTAAATTATCTTAAAACTCAACATAGGATTCTCACTTCTAAAAATGAGTAAATATTTCTTCAAAGAGAAATACCGCCCATAGTTTCACTGTTTAGTGCTCTTTGTTTCTATTATGGCCTTAACATAAATGTTCCCCACTGGCCATGAGCAGATGGACCATGGGAGATTGTTGGCAATTCTGACATATAATACAGCAGCAACACAAAAGGGCCAATAAAGGCTTTTCCCCAGGGGCCCAAAATTAGAGCATCATTCCACATACAACAGTCACAATACAAGTGACACAACGGCGGGGACGAATGAAAGCCCAGCCCGTCATGACACAACATCCTAGACTAAGAAGTTCCAGAACAAATGATGGTTTAATATTCATGGGTGAAATGTTCAGCTTCTATTTAATGAACTTTTAAAGGATGAGATGCTCAGCGGAATGCTTTCAGAAGGAGCGTTCCATCTCGGAATATCACGCAACATTGCTAATTCCATTGTCACTCTGACTGGGTTTTGTGGGGGTCATTAGGGGGTGAGAGGGAGGGGTCGGTTAATCTGTGAATAATGTCGGGGGCGTGTGTGTGTGTGTGTGTGTGTGTTTGAGTCAGAGTGAGGGGGCGGAGAGAACTCCTGGCAGCTTCATCAATTTTTTATTTGCCACTCAGACAAATGAAACACCCGCCACCCAGAACAAGGGGGACCTTCTGACACTTCAAAGAGAACCCCTATGGGTGGTTCTCCTCTTGAAGCGGGGCAGCTCCGGGTCCCAACCCCGCCCCCTTCTCGGCTGGGGGGCAGCCCAGGCCTCATTAACCCTTAAACAGGCCTGCCGTGAGACGCGCTCTTCACCTTTAATTACCCCTGCACTTTTGGCAAGGCTGCCACCCTCGTACCCTGCTCTGAGACGGGAAAAGGGGGGTAAAGTACTTCTGGACTGTTCCGAGCATGTGCCTTAATTGAAAAACCAGATCACACCTCTTTGCTCTAATTAGCTGGGGAGAAACGCCCCTCACTACTGTAGTCGCACAAGGATGAGAGCAAACAGTTTGTGTGTGTGTGTGTGTGTGTGTGTGTGTGTGTGTGTGTGTGTGTGTGTGTGTCTGGTTGGGCAACATGTAGAATTTAAGAATTTGCTCTTATTCCGTTTCTGAGTCTGAATGTGAATTAATTTGGCCGTGAACCAAAGGAAGTTGAAATGGAAAAACAAAAAGAGGAACATTGCAATGAATTGCAATTCAAACAAATTCAACAATGAATTTCTAATTCCTTGATATGTACTGTAAAACATTTTTTGTTCTGATTTTTGTCTGATTTTTTTTCTGAACATATTTCTCAAAAATATGATCAATATTGTCCAAACAATTAATAAAAGCAATCAAAAACAGATTTTCAGACATTTCATATACACTACCACTCAAAAGTTTGTGGTTGGTAAGATTTTTAAATATTACTGAAACAATTTCATCAAGGTTGAATTTGTCTGATCAAAAATACAGTAAAAACACTAATATTGTGAATTTTTATTACAATTTTAATATAACTGTTTTCTATTTTAATACATTGTAAAATGTAATTTATTCCTGTGATGCAAAGCTGAATTTTCAGCATCATTACTCCAGTGTGACATGATCCTTTAGAAATCATTCTAATATGCTGATTTGCTGCTCAAGAAACATTTCTGATTATTATCAATGTTGAAAACAGTTGTGCTGCTTAATATTTTTTTTTGTGGAAACTGTGATACATTTTTTTTCAGGATTCTTTAATAAAAAGAAAGTTCAAAAGAACAGCGTTTATTTATTAGTAGAAATCTTTTGTAACAATGTAAAAGTCTTTAGTGTCACATTTGATCAGTTTAATATGTCCTTGCTGAACAAAAGTTTAAAAAATCTTACTAAAATATGAATTGCTTTGAATTTCATTCCATTTTAAAAATTGTTAATATTCAAACACAAATAATATTAAAAAATACCTCAAATTTGAATCAGAATCTAAAGGCATTCTCAATTCAGAATGGCACAGAATTGTGAGTAGCAAGAGGGAATCACAAAATGGAAGGGTATATTTGGGTCCATGTACGTGTGTGTGTGGGTGTGTGTGTGTGTGTGTGTGTGTGGACTGATATTCCCTTGAAAGGGACAAGCAGGTTTAATTGAGGCAACCAGCAAATTGAGTGCAATTTACACAAACTCACGCAATGCTCTGTTAGCCCACTTCTACTGTTTCTAATGGCTCGGTAAATTAATTAGACTAATCAGACACACCCCATGGAGCCCGGCAGCAGATTAAAAGAATTAAACAAACAGGGGAGTGTTAATACAGACCGAACCCAGAGGAACAGCCTCTCCAACTGTCAGATGATCCCAGTAATGGAATCTCTCTCCATGACCACAGACACAAGTTTCGCTTAGAGATCTCAATGATGAGTCACATGTCTTCAGAACGGACAGTTTGGATGTTTAAACCAGTAGTTCACTCAAAACAATGAACATTCTATCATTATTTATGGATTATTTAAAGAGGACCTATTATTTTTTTTTACATGTTCAACTTCCTTTAGTGTGTAATGTTGCTGTTTGAGCATGAAAAAGGTCTGCGAAGTCACTTCAAAGCGAGTTATTCTCTATATCAGTGTGCACTGTTTCTGAACTCCCTGAAACACGTCCATTGTAGTCTTGAGTTTTTTTCCGGGAACGAACACGTCACAGTATTCCTCATTTAAATAATTCCTGGCAAAGGCATATGCAAAATAAAGGCTGAGTTAGTTAGTAGTGTGTTGAAACTCATCTCACGACAAATTCGTACGTATTTTACAAGGTGGCTAATTCGTACGAATTCATACGACCTCACTCGTACAAATTATTACGATTTGTCTAAACCCAGTGACGGGTAGGTTTAGGGGCAGGGTTAGAGGTAGGTCATTCGTACGAATTCATACGAATTTAGCAACTCGTAAAATACGTTCGATTTAGCAAAACACGTACGAGTGAGGTCGTACGAATTCGTACGAATTAGCCACCTCGTAAAATATGTACAAATTGCCGTGAGATCAGGTTGGTTATAGCAAGGGCCGTGACATTGCCGAAAACACGCTCGAAGCAGTTGACCAATCACAACGCACTGGTCCAGCCGGCCAATCAGAGCACATTGTGCTTTTGGGAAGGAGGAGCTTCATAGAGACAGGAACTAAAAAGAGTGTTACTGACAGACTGGGAAGAGAGGTGCTGCAACAATGTCAAATATGTGAAAAAATAAGTTTTTTTAACATTCAAACATAGTAGACCACAAAAACATAATCAAGACTTTGTAAAAGGGAATAATAGGTCCTCTTCAAGAATCTTCTCACAGCTCTTTTCCATATAATGACAATTTATAGTGATTATGTCTGTCAAGCTCCCCCCCAAAAAACAACTTAATTTTGCATAAAAATGTTAATGGAACATGTCCTCCTATTTTGACTGTTTATAAGCTGTAAAATGTTTGAAGTTAGAACATCCATGTCTCTAAGCATTACTGATGATCTAGTTCGGCAGCAGGAAAACACTGAAATCATTGCTTCAAATGATTGACTGGCTTGATTAGTCAAATTGTAATTCTTGCTTTGTGCTAAATCATAACTCAAGTCATTTTCTGTGGTACTGTTAAGCAAAGTTCCTCTTCAATATTTTCCCATGAATGCTACTGCAGTTCAAATAAATATATACTTTTAAAAAGCAATAAATTTCGATAAAGCAATAAATATTCGGAAAACATTTCCAATACTTGACTCAACCATATAGACAAGTACAGGCCTGTATCCATTATTGAGTAAATTTGAAAGCATAATCGCTGATGCATACTCATTTTTCCCATATGAATATTTGATGTGCGAGATTACAGCGGTGAGGAGTTTTCTCATCTGAATTCAAAGGAAAGCAGGGCGCTTTGTTCTTCTCCTCCAGCTTATTAACTGGCAAACACGACGCCGCACCTCTGTCGGCATTGATTTTCAAACCTCCTCGCAAGGTGAGTGTCAAAGCATGTGAAACGTAGAACATGAACACAGACTTCCTGGTGTGGTTCGAGGGCGGCAACACCTCCTCTGTCCCGGCCCAGTGAGAGTGGCCCGGTCGTATGAGACGACGGTGTCAAGTTTTGTGCAATCTGAGATGTTACTTGGCTAATTAAAGGTGGACCACAACATCTGACCCGGGACAGACACCTTGAAAAGGCTACAGTACATCCCACCTAAAATCCCATGAGGATTTGTGGCTCTATATTACCTGATCATCTGTATTGATCAACCACAGGCAGAATACGGCTAATGTTCAAAGAGCAAAAAAATCACTACTCATCCTGATACATGTGTAGGCTCAGGCTTAGATTCGCAGCACAGTTTCGATGTTCTTCTAATTATTTTTGCATCAGAACACATATGAAATCTTAAGGAGAACACATGAAATTCCTAGGTTTTGAAGAAGAGTGATCAATAGTATGCAGTGGGCCAGTGTGAACAGCCAGTTAATAATACATGAACTGGGCAATATGATCCGACCTCATGTCTACCAACCTCACGTCATCCTATTTTCAGCACAGAAACAAACCTGAACATGAATCCTCAACTGTAACCATTCAAGAAGCTCAGCCAATCAGAAGGGCCGATTACGGCTCTACCGCAGGCCTCCTTTTGCAAACCACCAGACTGAAGCAAAGTGGAGAGAATGGGGAAAGGAAGTATAGTTGCGTATAGCATTAGTTCACTCAAATAATTTTGTCATTATTTACTCACGCTCATGTCATTCTGTCCTGTATAATTGTCCTTCCTGAGAAAAAAAAAGTAGAATGTATAGTAAATGCTGCTTGTGTGGACACTATGAAGCTACAAAAATGACTAAAAAGTATAGTCCATATGGCTAATCTGTATTATACAAGTGCTGTGTGAGAGGAACAGACCAAAACTTACATTGTTATTTGCTGAAAATCTTCTCAAATCACATTTTCGTTCATGTATATTAGTGGCACAATTCATTCAGATTTAGTCCTTTCCATTCACAAAGCTATATTGCATGAATTCAGAAGACTCTAAATAAGGTTAGACCGCTTTTATGTTCGTTTTTTGTCATTTTTGGAACTCAACGGCAACAACGCCCATTCACTCCCATTGTAAGGAAAAGCACAACATAAACATTTCATTTCATTTCACATTTATTTGTACAGCACTTTACACGTATTGTTTCAAAACAGCTTTACAGAAAATGCATGTCTACATTACTGTTTAGAGTGATCTATTATCAGAGGTGACTGTGTCCAAGTTATGTAATTTCAGAAATGTACATAAATATTCTGACTGACATTTTTGAAGATACAATCCCTTTAATGTTCAAAATATGCTCTAAAGCCACTTATAAAATCAGTATAAATGTCCTAAAATAAAAATGTTTTATTAACTGTATTATTAATAAAATGTATACTAATAAAAATTATATTATATTATATTGCAACCAGGTATAATATAATATAATATCATTTTTATAATATAATTAATAATATAATTAATTTTATTTAAATCTATATATTATATTATATTATATTATATTATATTATATTATATTATATTATATAATGCCTCAAACCTCTGTCCTGGAAAAATACTCTCAAGTGATTTAGTGAAAATCAGGTAGTGAAGTGAGGAATGCAGTGTATAAGAGAGGCATTATCATGGTACAGTTGTTCTGGTACATTCCGGTTTTAAAGCACTTATATATTTCAGCACATGTGTCTATATCGCATTGCTGTGTGATTAAATCAGTATGTGTGTGTGTGTGTGTTCTGGGTCTGCGGGTGTTAGAAGCCAGTGCAGGGACAGCTGCTGCTCTCTGCCGGAGCTGGAATGAATAGATTATGAGCAGTAATTAGACATACATGGAAATCAATGCACTTATGGCATAGAGCTGGAGGCAATGAGAGCAGATGAGAGGCTCTACAGCAGGGGCCCCTGCAGCCCCTGAGATAGGAAGACACACACCAGGAGACTGAGTGACAGGACCGAACCAGAGATGAGGATGAGAGAGATAGAGAAATGTGCACTTTGGAGGCCTGTATCTCTATAATATATAGATTCACAAATTCTCCAGTGGCCTTGTTTCTGATATTGTTCTCTTTTCACACTAGAGGTCTGCTACCCAACACACAATGCTGGGCCAGGTTCGGATTGGTTTTTCATGTCTAACTTCAGGTTTCGATAAGTAATTTTTTAATGAAAACAATATTTTTACACAGGATGCAAATAGCGGGGGTCTGACCCGCTTATTCGAGGCTCAGAATTCCTGAAACTGTGCAAGTTTTGCTCATAAAAAATCTTTAAAATGTTGATCACCTAGAAAGTCGCTGAATAATTCACACACTTATTGTATACAGCTGTCAACATGTGAGATTGAGTGACTGACAAATATAGAATCTGTATTTTTGTGCGAATGAGATGCGAATGAAGCAGTAGCGACTCCTGGTCATAAATTTAGGAATAGATTCAGGGTCTTAGCGCTAGTTTATGATAACCATTTTTGTAAGATTTATATTCTAATCGCTGAACAGACACACTTTTGGCTAATGTCCTTGCATTATCCAGCCTGAGGGTGGCGTTCTAATGATGATTGACAGACTTCAGTACACACGACAAACGCATAGAATGCCATCTTAGAGTTGCTTAATGTAGTATTTATTGCTTCCGAATGTTGTTTTAGAATATTGCAATTTATGTAGGAATTCCAATGAGGAAAAAAGTAATGTCTCGCAAACAAACAAAACAAACACAGCAGAGCTACTGTATAAAAAAGCTATTCACATGAGCACGTTTAAATTAAAGGGTTTATACTCTCATTAATTTGATACACTACTCCACATAGGAAGAACAGACATGCCAACTAGTTAGTACTGACCTGACGCAGACACATATCTGAAGCGGACTGATATCGTCTTGTCTGTAGCGAGGTTTATGTAAGGTGTGTTTACCTAACGTAAAAAAGTGGGGCAGCCAGAAATCTTCCCCAATGGCTCTCTATGAGAGCGCGCTGCAGTTCCATTTTTCACCACAGATTTATATTTGAAATTTGTGGGGCGCTGTAGAGCTAGGGAGGGCTCCGAGACCGGCTGCCCCACTTAGTATCATGAATACATGCCTGCCTGCCGAATCCTTGCACTACATTTTAATATATCATGCTCACTTTATGACTCAAAATAGTCTAGAAAATCCAAAAAAAAAAAAAAAAAAATTGTTGCAGAATGCTGAACACATTTATGATTTATTATTAATTCAGTGTATATAAAGGTATATGATTGGATGTTACAGACGAGCCGCGGCTGGTATGAAGCATACCTCTAACTTTACATATATGATTATTATGTGTATGTTCATATATTTTATTTTCATACTGACAACTCACATATAAAAACAAAACTCATGAAATTTTAATATATTGACAGCCCAAAAGAATTACTATAACAAACACTTTGTTTTAAGGTAAGACACCCCCAGGTGAACAGAGTAAAAAATGAACTAATAGATATCAACATACTACTTCCTCAGTTAATTGATTGCATTAAGAATCTCAAACATTTTTGATATTACAAGTTTTCTGAATGTTATGTTTAAATATGCAAATGAAGCATTAGGCTACTTAATTAAATATTCACTAACTTACATTTCCAAAAATGAAATCTAATTACTGGATAAAGCCAGGTTCAAAAATCTTGTTTCATTTTGTTGACATATTAGAGTCAAAGGTTTTGACATA
Organism: Mylopharyngodon piceus; assembly: GCA_039654765.1. Lineage (NCBI taxonomy): Eukaryota > Metazoa > Chordata > Actinopteri > Cypriniformes > Xenocyprididae > Mylopharyngodon > Mylopharyngodon piceus. Next base: position 24,824,828 of record CM077460.1, on the reverse strand, counting down.
GGGGATTTTTCTCGATAAATAGGAAGATATTGTCAACAACAACCAGAAAAAAGAAAAAAGAAAAAAAAACAAAAATTCTTCACCATGTTCTAAAATGTTGTATAAAATGAGGCGAATGATATATGAACAAAGCCCTCTGTAAAAACCTTCAGAATGTGTGTAGGAATAAAACTAAAGTTTAAGTATACTGTGGATATTTCTGGCTCAAAATTGACCAATGCATGAAACAACATTTTTGCCTGTAGTGTCTTGCCTTAATTTAATGTAATCTTTTTCGTGAATATGCATGCTTGCACAGCTTGAGTTCAGACTTATATAATAATACTTTTATGATAATTTGACAGTATCAGTCGGGTCAGGTCACGGGTTCTCAGGTATGGTCTTAATTTGGACCTCTATTCTAGAAAAAGTGTCAAATTAGTTAATATTATGGTCTAAAGTAATATTTGTGTGTTTCTGAAGTCATTGCTTATATATACGTGTGGATGTTCATGTATACATGTATACTCCTTTATGAGGGGCAAATATCAGCCTCTCCACCCTGTTCTCCCGGGAGTCACACTCTTCCGCCCTGTCTCAGTGTACGGCCGTGGGCGGAACCTGTCTGTGATCATGGCAGTAATGAACATATGGGTCTGTCTGTGATCCTACAGCCAAGTTTAATCACCGCACTGCCCACACACACACACACACACACACACACACACACACACACACACACACAGCCTGAAGACAAACGCCTGCCGCTCACCACTAAAATACCTTTAATGAGATGCCTTCTCAAAAAAAAAAAACTAGATTTGCATTTTCTGGAGGAGATACCAGTGCTTGCAAGGCAAAGTTTAGGTTTTAATCTAGTTCAGCAGCACGTAGGAAATGTTGCATCAGAGCAGCTTTCAGTTGTCATGACACTTATTTACTGTTGACTGTATAGCATTAAGTGGCTATAAATTGTTTTATAGGAGCAAAAAAGACCTATCACAATGTAAGAAAGACCAATTAGAACCCAGTATGCAAATAATGTGATGATATCACAGCTGATTCCATTTGAACATTTCCTCAAAAAAAAAAAAAAAGAGGCAGCAACACAAATTTTAGGCCATTTTGTAGATGAACCAAGGACTGATTCATACGGGGTTTATTTGAAGTAAAGTATTGGAGTGGGATTATGTTGTGAAGACTGGACATTCAGAGGTGGAAAAGCTCTTATTAGATAATATTTGTCAAGAACCTGGACAAATCTTCACCAATTCTGTCCTGTCCCGGTCTCGGATAAGGCTCAATAACATGGACGCCCCTGGACAAATTTACACAGAAAATGGTTTTGAATGGTTTTAATCTTCCGTATGGGTAAAAACAGGAGTCTGTTTGAACAATGATTCAGACAGATCTCATTTAAATGTAATGAAGACATGATCCTCACCCCCCTCCATGATCCATGAGCTCATTAGTCAGAGGAAGTGCAGATGAACGTGTGCTTAAGCCTGTATTTATATTTGAGTATTTTTGGGGTGAATGATTATAATCATGCATATGAAGATTTATCACGAGCTGACTTTTGACCGCTGATTGGTGTGATTTTGAGAGCCTCTAAGGGATGATGACTAGGCCCACATGGAATCTGTGCACATTTTTTACCTTTTCTGCACCAATTCTCAAGGAAAACCCATGGAATTCTGTGGAATGGATATAAATTTAGTGAAATGTTTTAAATTTAGTAAAAGAACATGCAAGATTATGTGTAGAACTTCTGTACTTATATAATGATAGGAATAGCACATCTCTTCTAAGAGCTTAATTGTGTTCTGTACACACACATACTTATTTACTACATTCTTCAACCCAATTCACACTAATTCAGAATTTATATCTATATACTAAATCTAATATACAGAGCCAACCTAAACAACTTGTCCTTAATGAAGTGAAGTAATCATTCACAAATTATCATATACTTAAAAACAGGAGCTTATAGAGCATAAACAAAACAACAGTTTATCAAAAATGACACACTAAGACTGCAATATCGGAAATTGGGAAAAAGATGACTTATCTCTGAAATAGCTTGATCTGTAATGATTGGGGTGATCTTTAGTGTGCACCCATACAAAGTTGACTCTTTCCATATGGTGTTGTCAATGCAAAATAAGCAAAACCTGATTTCACCAAATGCAACATGTTCCTGGATCAACATCTTTGTTGATCCTGGAACAACATTCCAATCAACCAATCAGATTTGAGGGGCAAGTTTACAGTCTATATCAAGTTTAGGCTTACAACTAGGATTAGGTGCTTCTACATCAGTTTTATTCAGCTATCATTTACCTCTGATTTCAGGGATAAGTTATGGGTAGGCATATGGTTAGGATTGTTGACCCAGGAACGTGTCTAACTCAGCAAAATCAGGACGTGCGCACAATAAGTGCCTCGGCAAAGGCATTACATGTGCACAAATACACGCAATACACAGTCTAAATGTACAAAAACACTCTAACACACTCAAGTACACACAAGTATAAACTGAATATAGATGGAGAAGTTGTATGATCACAGTGGAATACTATGCATACGGTTTAAACATACTCAATTCAATAAAACTTTTTGGAGTGCGAACCATCCTTTTAGGGTTGACTGATTTGGGGAAAATCTTAAAAGGTATTTTAAAAAAAATCTTTTTCCACTTGATTTATCATAGGTCACATTCCTATTGTTTTTGACCCATTTAGTATGACTATAATAATTATTATTTAGATTGTTATTGTGACTATTATTAAAGTCGGCATTAAACAGAAGTTGTGATAGTCTATATCCAAGCGAAACGGCTTCTCGAATAAGAAAAAAATGTAGGGCAGGACTTGATTTTGTCCATGGGGAATTGATTGGATGATTGTGGTTTGCTATTGGTGGATCTCATGTGAGTGACAGGTTGCCCCGCCCTCACACCAGCAAACATCATCAGAGAAGAGATTTCGCTGTAAGAGGGAGGAGAAGTTATTTTGATTAAAGATTATGAGGCACATGAATTAAAAAAATAAATAAATAAATAACAATGTGCACAGATAAATCATTTATAATAAACACTGCAATATTCCATAAAAACAAGAATTGTCCATTTTGATTTCATAGTGACTTTAAATAAGAAATCTATACTATAATACTATAAAAATACTGATAACACTTTACAGTAAGATTCCATTTGTTAATGTTAATGTATTAACTAACATGAATAAACAATGAACAATACATTACAGTATTTATTAATCTTTGTTAATGTTAGTTAATAAATATACAGGCGTTCATTGTTAGTTCGTTAATTCACAGTGCATTAACTAATGTTAACAAGCACAATTTTTTAATTTAATAATACATTAGTAAATGTTGAAATTAACATTAACTAAGATTAATAAATGCTGTAGAAGTATTGTTCATTCTAGTTTATATTAACTAAAGTAGTTAACTAATGTTAACTAATGAACCTTATTGTAAAGTGTTACCCAAATACTATTATACTGTAAGATAAAAATGAGTATTTAATAATAATAATTTTATTATAGCACTACTGTAAAATTACAATACTAATATTTACAAATATCTTCACTATGAAACACAGCACATATAGTATATTTATTTAATTAAATCATAGCCTTTGCGATTTTATATCAATTTAAATTTTATTTCGATATATCATGCAGCCATATTACTAACGTTAAATTTGTTGGCACCCATGTTTTTTGTTTACAGTGAAAACATTGCTATGGTTATTATTACTATGTCATCCTATGGCCACTATATACTCTTTCTGTTTTGGAAATGTTGGATAATATCAAGGGTCAGGGTTTGGCTGGTTAACCCTGCTGATAGATGTTATAACTACAATAACTTAATTCATTCATGGACATTCGAAAATATCTCTACAATCTCTGCCAAGAGAAACACCTGAATGGCAAATATTATATAGCAGATATACTGTAGTAGTGTCAAGTTATTATTATTGTAGCAATTGTTCCTCACAGAGCTTTAAAGTCCATTTCTCCTTCTCTGGAGTTGATCTTGGCTTTGAATACAGCTGCAAAATGATAATGACATGAATTCAGCACAGATGGACCTCCTCTGCTCTCAAACCACACACTTTTAGGGTTAAAAGCAGAAGATGAGAGCAGTTTTGGTTTGATTTTAGGCTCAGTGGGCTGCTTGGCTCCAGCTGGTAGACTGTGACAGGATTTAGATGTGTTGATAATGCGTTAAGATGAGAGATCTGAATGAAGACAGGTAGACTCAGGCTTCACTGCACTTCAGCACCAGTGTTTGTTTCTTGCTTTTTTTTGTTTTGTTTTTTCGTCTGCTGAATGACATCAAAGAGAAGCTCTCTCGGCCCGTCTCGCTCAGAACCCTTTGGCATCTGCTCGCACTACTATTCTCTGTGCCTGTGTCAAGCAGAGCAGCAAAGGAGAACGAGAGAGAGAGAGAGAGATAGAGAGAGAAAGACGGGGTGACAGGCCTATGAAAGCAGAGAAATTTTAAAGGACTGAAACCATTTGAGCAGCTGCATTTGCGTCTGTGTGTGTGTGTGCATGTGTGTGCGCTCTGAAACACAAGCCTTTCTCATTGTTCATTTCCCAATACGACTTTAAAGCCAACAAGTGCCGATTACCGGTTTCATCAGAAGAGTGGAGGCCAAAGTGTTCGTCTGCTCTCATCCTTAGCGTATTGTTCCTCTAAACTGAGCTACTCCAGGGCTCTGGCTTTGTTTAACACAAACATGTGTTAGCGTGAATGAATCAAACATAGAAACACCAAAGTTGACTGTTTCCATTATGTACGGTGTTGTCAAACGCACAAATAAATGCCTCTGGGTTCATGCCGACAAAAGCAATACATGAGTAAAAGTACACAAACACACACACTGCACATGCTCCACAAGTACAAAAACACTAACTCAACTCACACACAAATACTGATACTTAAGTATAAATTATAATATATGCACTTTACAAACACAGTAGCTAGCTATACTACTAGATTTTACTACTACAATGTAATGGCTACTTAGCCTATGTGAAACAGTATGCAGTTTAAAATAGCAGTATGCTACATTGTTGCCACATGACTTAAATTGCCATGATTGCAATGACAATTCATTTTCTTTCTCAGCTGAAGACATAACTGACTATGTTTACTAGGATACTCCCTGAGACAGGAATTTTTTGAGTGAATTTGTCCGTTCAAGCTTAGGAAGGCATGAAAGAGAGTTCAGCTTAGTATTTGCGCGCTGAGATGCTGCTTTCAGGGCGCGCGCTTCAGATGTACGTGATGTTGAACTTCCCACATAGCGCGTGAGTAACGAATTCCCTTTCGCGTGTTCTAACACTTGAATATTTACAGTGGAAAGGCTTAAACTTTCATGATGATGCTGCACTGACCGTCAACTGTGCAGAGTGTCGCTCACATTCATGTTCTCACAACATTGCATTGTCAGAATTCATAAAAATGTTATCGGCCATCTGGCGACTGACACAGTTTCATATACTCACACCAATTTTATTCGCATTTGGTGCTTGGCGAGTGTTAATTTTAGGCCCGTGGGACAATATTGTAGGTCAGACAGAAAATGTGGCTGAATTTAGAATAGCATACTACTTCTTATTACCATATGTTAATAATCGTAAAGTCGTAATGTATGCTAGTATGATATTCTGAATTCAGTCTGTGTGTACTGTGAATACACAACTATTCAAAAGTTTTTTTTTGGTAAAGAAATTAATACTTTTATTCAGCAAGGATGCCTTAAATTGATCAAGACTTTTACATAGTTACATCTATTTCAAATAAATGCTGTTCTTTTGAACTTTCCATTCATCAAGGAATCTTCAAAAAAATGTATCATGGATTTCAACATTGATAATAATGAGAAATGTTTCTTGAGCAGCAAATCAGCATATTAGAATGATTTCTGTAGGATCATGTGACACTGAAGACTGGAGTAATCAGTGTTGCCAAGTCCGCAGTTTTCCTGTGGATTTGGGCTACTTTAACACTGTTGCCACGGGTTGTTTTTCATTGTCCGCGGGTTGAAGAGATCCCAAATAACATGATATTTAGCCCCTGGAATGCGAATTTTACCAGGGGGACCCCAGCAAAAAACGTAGATTTACCCCCCGGAATGCGGAATTTTACCGGGGGACCCCTTTGGAATGCGACTGGGTTAGTTTTGGGCTAGTTTTGAGTAGCAATTGGGTGGGTTTTGTTGTGAAAACCTGGCAACCCTGGGAGTAATGATGCTAAAAATTCAGCTTTGATCACAGGAATAAATTACATTTTAAAATATATTCAAATAGAAAACAGTTATTTTTATGAAGCCCCGCATATGACATGCAGGAAAAAAATAGTAGGCTAAATCGTGCACATGCTTTACTAAGCCATTCCCTCGATTTATAAATCATGCGCACGATTTTCTTATTCGTTCCCTCGATTTGCTAAATCGTGCGCACAATTTTTTTGAGTTTTTAAAGGCGACCGTTATTTAAAACGTATCACTTTATTGTTTCCATAACGACGCGTCATTGCTTGTCACGTGAGACACACCGCAGCCACAATAGCGCTGTATGACTGATGTTTTGCTTTTATTTAATTTTTACTTTTTTATTTAAAATATTCACAAACTTGTTAACCATAACATGAAATGTGTGATATTCCGATTGTCAAATATGTGTAAGTGGATGTGTTTTGTTGTTTAAACACCTTTATAATGATCACGTTAGTTGAGGTATATGCGCGATGGGCGCCGCCATGTTAGATTGCGTCGCAGTTCAGGGAATCGCATCTGTTGGATTTACAACACGTGATTTCATCCACTTCTCTTGAAATGCATGAAAGTAAGTGGCCGGTGAACTGGGAGAAGAATAGAGTAAACTTTACAGTTACTTACATTATGTGTATCTGATATGAATAAAACACATCATCTAATTATAATGGAAAGGATTATTATTGCCGCTTCCATAGACATCAGTGTGTATTTTAAAAAGTCTAAATGTATTGTTTTGTTAGTGTGTATTTAAATGTCTGAAACCTAAAATAAACATTATGTGGTTGAAAACACTGCATATTTGTGATATATGACAAGCGCTGACCGCATCTGTCTCTGGCTCAGAGCCAGCCAAAGCGCGAAAGCACATTTGAATTTAGCGGTTGATCACGTGACACACTGAACGTTCTAATCACACCGGTGTACGCGTAAATTGTAATAATTTTTCACAATATGACTGTTTTTACTGTATATTTTGATCAAACAAATGCAGTCTTGGTGAGCATAAGAGCGCTCTTTCTGAAACATTAAAAAATTTTATCAACCCCAAACTTTTAAACAGTGGTGTGGAATGCTTCATAGTGCAAAGTAGTATGAGTATACCTTATTTGGCAGCCATTGCAAACATGATAAATGTGTGCAAATTCTTTTCAAAGGGTCAAAGGTCAGGGGTCACACTTAGCACTAAATATCTGATGATTAATATAGCAGCCTGACAAATAAAATCCTTCACTCTCTGAGCAGATACATGGCCAGTTTCTTACACAAACTCTTCAACCATTGCTAACTCAAGAGAAATGAATAAAAGTAGAAGAAAGCGCAGAATAAATAGCAAAATAACCAGTAAAAGCAGATGAGGATGCACACAAAACAAAAGTAAGGAAATAAACAAACATCGTAACAGAGCGGCTTTCCAGCAGAATCATCAAGGGCCACAGAGGAAAACAGATGCATAGAAAGATGGAGGGAGACGCTGAGGGTGGAGGTAAAAAGCCTGGTTCAATTAGCATCGTAAAATAAAATACTTTGTAAAAGGAAATAAATGCTGTAGCAAGAGGAAGATTCATGCTCTGAAATAAACTGCAGCTGTTGAATTTTTAATTGGAGAGGTCCTAATTACGGTCATCAGACAGTGCTCCTAAACACATTCCACTTCTCTCTCTCTCTCTCTCCTGCAGTGGTAGAGGAGTAGTCCGGGTGTACGCTTCCATTTCATTAATATTTGATGAAATGGGTCCGGCTGCCTCAGCTGCGCACGGCGGCCCAGAATGCAGCCTCCATTACGCATGCTGCTGTCTTACGGCCGCGTACATTAGCTGGATGTCAGAAGTGTGTGTGTGTGTGTGTGTGTGTGTGTGTAAGAAGCGGGGCGGTGTCTCGTCAAATGGTTCTGTCGATTGATGCTATTCGATGGTGGAAAAACACTTGGGTGTGAGCCATAATTGAACTGACACCAATAATGAAACCAGATAGTGTCTCAGAGCCGCCAGCAATATGCTAAAGATATTGATGCTCCTAATAATTCCTGGGGACTTGGACAGGATTAACGGAACAGAGGAACCTCTCACAAAATAACGGCTTTAAATTACATCCCGTGCCAAGTTGTGAAAAGTCCACATCTGTCAACGCTGACAGTGAGATGGGAGTTTTTCCAGTAGTCGTATTGCACACATTTAAAAGGACAGATCTGGTTGTGCATTTGTTTTTTAAATTGCAAAATGAGCAAAACAGAACACAAAATAGAGCAGAAACATTATAATATGTTACATTTTTTTAACAGGGAACTCAAAACTTCACTAGCGTTCAAAAGTTGGTAGTGGTTGGGATTTTTTTTTATGTCTTTCAAGTCTCTTATGTTCTGCATTTATTTGGTCAAAAATACAGCAAAAACAATAATATTGCAAAATATTATTAGAATTTAAAAGAACTGTTTTGTACCTGAATATATTTTAAAATGTAATTTATTCCTGTGATCAAAGCTGAATTTTCAGCATCATTACTCCAGTCTTCAGTGTCACATGATCACATAATATGCTGATTTACTGCTACTAAAGACATATTTAAAACAGTTCATGCGACTACAGTGGTTCAACCTTAATGTTATGAAGCGACGAGAATACTTTTTGTGTGCCAAAAAAACAAAATAACAACTTTATTCAACAATATCTAGTGATGGGCGATTTCAAAACACTGCTTCATGAAGCTTCGAAGCTTTATGAATCTTTTGTTTCGAATCGGTGGTTCGGAACGTGTATCAAACTGCCAAAGTCACGTGATTTCAGTAAACGAGGCTTCGTTACATCATAAGTGTTTTTCGAAACGTTTCGAAATTTTAATGGTTCATGTGACTTTGGCAGTTTGATACACGCTCTGAACCACTGATTTGAAACAAAAGATTCGTAAAGCTTCGACGCTTCATGAAGCAGTGTTTTGAAATCGCCCATCACTAGATATTGTTGAATAAAGTCGTTATTTTATTTTTTTAGCCCACAAAAAGTATTCTCGTCACTTCATAACATTAAGGTTGAACCACTGTAGTCACATGAACTGTTTTAAACACGTCTTTAGTAGCTTTCTGGGCATTGAAAGTGTTAATTATCTTGCTGTCAATGGAGGCCTCACTGAGCCATCGGATTTTATCAAAAATATCTTAATTTGCGTTCCGAAGATGAACAAAGGTCTTACGGGTGTGGAACGACATGAGGGTGAGTAAATAATGACAGAATTTTTATTTTTGGGTGAACTAACCCTTTAAGTATCCTTATCTACTATGTACTTACATCAATAAAAAGTACAATGTACTTATTGTGTTCATATTGTATTGCTGCTATTGAGGTGAGGTTAGGGACAGGTTTGGTGGTATGGGTAGGTTCAAGGGTGGGTTAAAAGATAAAGGAAGGGTCAACAGTGTAATTATAGATGTAATTACAGAAATGAATAATAGCTGTAATTACATACAGGTATTTGTATCATGTAAAAACATGTATGTACACAATAAGTGCATTGTATCAAATGATTAATTTAAATGTTAGTACATCGTAGTTAAAGACGCCTAATATAAAGTGAGACCGAATATTTTTCTATCCTGATTTGCACTTTCGGATGTCTGAATAACCTGGACCTGTTGACTATGACAACTCCTTGCCGACTAGATAGAAAGGTGTTTTTATAAGGAAAGCAGGACAACTGGGACCAACATCTAAAGGCTGAATGTATTTCCCACAAAATCTGCATCTATCTAGACGAAACCCCTGCTGCAGGAGGCTCATCTCTGCCACGACTGTCCCAATTCAACTTGCCAAACACCCTCCCTACTATCAAAAAGCCACCGCACTCACTGTCTCTCTCTCTCCTGTGGCCCCCCAGGGGCCTTCCACTTATTACCCATGATGCTTTGAGAGAGCACAGTGAACCCCCCCTACCCCCGTACCCTAATCTCAGACATGAAAGGAAGCGCGCGGCCCAGGCTGAGATGATTCTACCGCTCACAGGGGAATAGGAGGAGAGAGAGGGAGAGGGAGGGAGGGAGATGAGCAAGAGGTTTAATAATGACCAACTCAACCTCGTCACTCCCAGCTGAAGGGTTCGGGCCCAGGGGAGAGTCCGCTCTGCCCGAGGGGGTCAGGGGCAGCTGAAGCGACAAGGGGGCCCCTGAGTGATCGCCCAAATCTCAAGGTGATTTACAGGGCCAAAGCATGTCAGGGGCCCGGTTATGACACGAGGAGTGGGTGTCTTATTTGTAAAACAGCAGTAGACAGTCAGGAACATTGTCAGGCGAGGCACAAATATTGTAGCAATAGAGCTTATGACCCTTAAAGAATTTCAAATAAGTATGTCTAAAAATGCCAGATACTTTTAACGTACATCAAAAATGTAGAAAAATAAAAAACAAAAAATGGTAACACTTTACAATAAGGTTCATTTGTTAACATTAGTTAATGTGTTAACTAACATGAACTAACCATGAGCAATACATTTATTACTGCACTTATAAAAATGATTCTGTAGTGAAGTAAATGCTACAGAAAAAACAAATGTAATTTATACATGAAAAAGTTAGTTCAGGCAAGAATTTAAAAGACAAAGTAAATTCTATATTAGTACTCAATTCAATCTTGTAGAAATTAAAGGGTAAATATCAACAATATAAAATTAAGTAAAACCTACTCAACTTTTCTGATACTGGTGTTCCCATCATGCACTGGGGCATGAATAATTAATAAGGTTGATTTTTTTTTTCTTTGCTGTTTTCCAGCTGTATTTACACTGTTTTATCATTGCTTTTTTATGTTAGGCTTAGTAACTTGTGATTTTATGACATCTGGAGTTCATTCTCTACTCAGAATTACACATTCATACTCAAAAACTATCTATCGAATGTTATGTCATTGTGTATTAAAGTCTCTGTGTTCGGCTGAGTGCTGCATTACTTCTGTTATGTAAATATGGTGTTATCTATATCATATCTATTGTATTATTTACTTAGATGTTTCTAAGTAAAGCATACACTTTAAAAACATGGTTTAATAGTGTTATATTGTTTGAGCAAAAAGTTAATTTTGTTTAATTTACTGAACTTAGTTAAGTAGATTTTACTTAATTCTATATGTGAAATTAAATAAATTGAATATAATTAAGTAATATTTATTTTCTTTATGAATGTTAAGTTCAATAGTAAGTAGCCTAGATTTTACTTGATAATAACGGGTACGTTGTACAGTAGCAGTAAAATTTACTAAAATATGTTACAAGGATTTCATCAAGTAAATTATTTTTTTCAGTGTATTTGTTCTTTGTTAACGTTGGTTAATATAAATACAGCTGTTCATAGTTTGTTCATGTCAGTGCATTAACTAATGTTAACAAATACAACTCTTGATTTTAATAATGTATTAGTAAATGCTGAAATTAACATTAACAAAGATTAATAAATGCTGTATAAGTGCAGTTCATTATTAGTTCATGTTAACTAATGTAGTTAATGTTAACAAATGAACCTTATTGTAAAGTGTTACCCAAAAAAACAGATTTTAAAAACTGCTGTAAATATTCCATTTTTTAAAATATCTTTATATTATTATTTTCTCATTTTTTTCCAATATCGTAAATGTTGCGTTTCCATGTTTTATGGAGATATTCCACAGACATAATGATTTTTATACTGTACAAACTGTATAATCTGTCCCCTAAACCTACCCAATAACAGAAAACTTGCATGTGTATTTCTGTTAACTAGCCAAGCAGACATGATAATATTGATGCTGATAATAAGAACACTCATTAAACAACACTTAAATAGTGTAATTAAAAAACCAAACAGTGTTTGCAACTAAATTTTATAAAAAAAAATATATAAAAAAAACAGCTTTGAAATGTGCTTTTTCGATATGTAATTTCATAATTTAAGTTGTAGAATGTCTTGGTTACGTATGTAACCCTCGTTCCCTGAAGGAGGGAATGGAGACATTACGTCAGAACGACGCAACGTTGAACGTGACTGACTGAAAGGGAACAAAACATTCAAGTATCATCAAGTTATGTTTACCACAGACCTTATTTCACTCATAAATTGAAGAAACCCATTATAAAAACCCATAGGAAAATCTCGAGGGAACCAGTGACGAATCGGTCTTCCGGTTTTGACGTCATCCCTGCACCACTCTGTTTTGTAGATACTTTCTATGTATTTGTGTTTTTTATACTGATATAATGTTCAGGATTAGAAACGTAACCAACAGTTATGAATTGAATTGTGATTGGTCTTTTTATTTACATTTGCATATTGAATTTGTAGTTCATGCACATACTTAAATATTTATATATATATTGCTTTTACAGTGCACAGTGACTGTTGATTCTTGTGCACATGCAGAAAACTGAATGTGTGTTGAGTGTCATGAATAAAGCGGTTCTAAGTAATATTTCATTTACACAGGACCAAAATCTATTACCTATTATTCTTACTGGTATTTCCTTTTGGAAATGCAAATTGTATGCTTATGTGGCACATTTCAGCCCTTAGTTTACCTTAGATAGAGGCGAAGATCCATTTTAGAATATGAGAGCGTGAAAGAGAGAGCGCCACACTTCACGGCAGAATTTCTGAGAGCATTATAAAAGTTTGATGTTAATCAAGGTGAATTGGGATTGGAGATGACAGGTCCACTCTCCTCCGCTTCCCCCTGTCTGACTCAATTAGATGCCAGTGCAGAAAAACTTCACATTTCACCCAGATGAAATGCATCATGCAATCACACAAAGTTGCTTACCCATTTTTTTTTCTTTTTCCTTTTTAGAGTACAGTTTTTACACACTTCTGCTCAGTGTGTACAGTATGACCTTGCTGTTGCAATATTCATGACACTAAGTGGAAAAAAGATTTATAAAAATGGAAAGGATGTGTTTTTGCCTACAAACAGCACCCTAGTTCTTTAAGATTTAAGGGAATTAGGTAAAAAAATAAAATAAAAAAATGTATGTTTCTAATAAGTAACTAGATAAAACAGTTCAAGTATCATCAAGTTGTTTGCCACATTCCTGCACCACTTTATGAAGTTTGAATATATATATTAAGTGGTTGAGGCTGAACTAATTGCAGAAGTTAAATACTGAGGGTTTGGGGGTTAAGAACAACAACACAATTCTGCTTTACAAGGACTTTAACAACATTTCCTGGGAGTAAGAAATCAGTGAGTCAGAATATGAGTCTCTTTTACAGGAACAGCTTGAATAAGAAACAGTGCGTTTACATCCTCACTCCCAACAGATCCGATGAACAACAGTGGAAATGAATGAAACATGAACAGAAGAAATCTCACTTCCTCCGTGAGGGACACTGAACACTGCCTCTCTAACAGTATCTATCAAGGGAACGCATGCAACACAATAACTTCAAAGCAAATTAAAAATGCACAACATAATGCTAAATGCACCCAGTGCATGACAACAAAACTCAAAACGGTTTTTATCTCAAAGCAGAAACTGTTCAGATTGTAAACTGTTGCAAATCTCACCATTGTGAGGTCACACGCTTCCATCATGACATCCTCACTGCATCTGCATATTCATTGAGATGTCAATAATTTAACACTCACGACACTATTTGAATATGTGTTTACCAGTGAGGTCGGTAACCTGAACCCATTTACTGAGAGGATTTCAAAGTGTGAATGTGATTGCATGTCTGTTTGACTTTGGGGGAGGGAGGTGGATTTTAATCTGTATTCAGATTCAGATGAAAGATTGCATTCAGTTGATGTCATTTTTGAAAAAGCTACAAATATATCTTTTTGAAAATGTCAATTTTTTAACAGTTTTTTTCTTGCTAAAGATGACAACAAAAATAGATTTTTGGAAAATTACTCTATTTTTATTGTAGTCATTGCATATACAAAAAAAAAAAAAAAAAAAAAACACTTGCAAATTCTCTTCAGTTCCTAATTAATTTATTTATACAGGTCTGAAACTATTGTATTTAAATATATGAAATAGAGATATACAATTAAAAAATCTGTTGAAATAAATACTTATGGTTAACACCACAATTAGTTAATTACTGTAGATATCATAAACTATGTCACTAATGGCAGATATCACTGCCATTAGTTAATTACTGTAGATATCATAAACTAACAATGAACAATACTTTAACAGTATTACTTTAACAGTAACTTTATATATATATATATATATATATATATATATATATATATATATATATATATATATATAGGCTATACACACACACACACACACTTATATATATATATATATACACACACACACACACACACACACACACACACATTAATGAATTGTAACTTATTGTAAATTGTTACCAGAAAAAGATAAAAAATATTTTTAAAACTACATTTATATATATATATATATATTTCAGTAAATGTGATTGGTTATGCCAGTATTTATAATACAGATTACATTAAATCTACTGTACTTTAGTTTCAAATATTCAAATACAGCAAACATAGAATGTATAATGCAAGGCAATAAAAAAATAAAAATAATATCATAACTTAATCATCAATAAGAAATATTATAAGAAATACAATCTAAATCATTTTTTTTACATGATAAAATAATTAAAAAATAATAATAATAACAAACACTATTTAGCCACCCAGCCTGAGAATACAGAAAGTTACTGACAAAAACAGACTTACATTATATGACATAAACACACCTGACCAGCCTCACTGAGCTCTGATACACACAGACCACGGCCTGCCCAAAACAATGACACTTTAAGACAGGTGTGAATCAATCTACACACACTCACACTTATGACTCATCCACGTGGGTCATAATGCCGTCAAAGACCACTAGAGTTAGAAAGCAACTTCCTCAAGTGAGCGCACACTAACTCACCCCACCCTGCTTCCCCTCTCTCTCTCTCCCTCTCTCACACTCACGCGTTCACACGGACTCGCACGCACACTGACACACAACACCATCATCAGCCCTCGCTGCAAAAAGCCACAGAACAGATGACCGCACTTACTGTGTATCAGGCGTCCCGTGAAGAAGTTCTATCGCTGAATTTAACCCATACCCCCCGCCCCTCTTCTCCCTCCCCTATATTTCTCCTCTCCATTATCCATGCGGAAATAAACCGACGGGAACGGCATGGCAGCCAGGCGGTGTTTCTGGAGCCCGAGTCCCAGCTTCCACTGCTTTTGGGTCGGAGGGACTCGACTAACCCTCGTGCACGCTCTCTCACGCGCACATGGATGCTGCCCGTGTTGCTCTGCATCTGGTTGCCAAAGCAAAGCACAATCAATATGGAAGGGGAGCGCTATTTTATGATTGGAGAAGTTGTTGTGTTTTTGGTGGTGAAATTCATTATTTAGTATCTGAACCTTCAGCTATTCAGTATCATTTATTCATAAAGTCCCTTTTTGCCAGAAGGAAATGGATACAGCTGGAGAGATGGGGAGAGGGAGAGAGAGAGAGAGAGAGAGAGGGAGAGACAAACTGAGAGAGAGAAAAACTGTGGGGAAGAAAACAAGAAAGGAAGCTGGGATTGATGATATTGATCATGCACTGTCTTGAAATGAATAGATGGTGGTTTATTTTTTTATTTGATGGACAGATTGACTGATTCACGTGTCTTGGAGGAGGAGAAGGCCTTGAACATCAGAGGCGTTGCGTGGTGAGGAGCATGTGCGGATTTTGATGTCGCTGCTTCAGAAATGCACACTCCAAAATTCGTACACTCAAAAGACTAAAGGGAGAATTCACTGAGAGTACCAGGTGACAATTGTACATGCTGTCTGTGCTGTTGTAGTGGCCAATTTACTAAAGGAATTAGGTAACAGACAGCACAGCAATGGCCAAACATTTTTACGCTCAACACAATGTGAACAGTGCAGCTCCTCATCCTTCAGCTCAGTTCTGAGTGCTTGATTGTGGAGGATGCAGCAGATTACTTAGATCTGGTGTACTTTGCTTGGACTGCACACCATCTGCGATAGCTGTTTTAAAATGTCATACTGCTCTTCTTCATCATTTGATGAATTAATGCTGCCTTGATCCTTAGAAAACACACAAAAATCCATTTATGCCATTTGCAACATTAACTTGCAAGGAAAATGGCGCTGACTTTTGTGAATAAGGTGAAATCTAATGACAATCTCTTCATTTAAATATGCATGATGTGGCATGATGTATAACTGGTTAAAACTGATTATGAGTGGATAGTGAATACGATCCAGGTTTTGTGTTGAAATACTAAGCTCAAAAGTCTTGAATTCTTCTTGGGTCTAACCCCCCAAACAGACACTATACCATTCAAAAGTTTGGGGTGGGTAAGATTTTTTGGTAACACTATAAAGGGATAGTTCACCCAAAAATGAAAATTATCCCATGATTTACTCACCCTCAAGCCATCCTAGGTGTATATGACTATCTTCTTTCAGACGAACACAATCGGAGATATATTTAAAAATATCCTTGCTCCTCCAAGCTTTATAATGGTTGTGAATGGGGGGCCACATTTTGAAGCAAAAAAAATGCATCCATCCATAATAAAAGTAATCCATACGGCTCCAGGGGGTTAATAAAGGCCTTCTGAAGCAAAGCGATGTGTTTTTGTAAGAAAAATATCCATATTTAAAACTTTATAAATTCAAATAACTAGCTTCCGGTGGATGACCGTACGCAGAATGCGCAAGTCGACTTGCGCCAAATGAGTAACCCCTGACACGATGTATGACGCAGGATGTAGGAGTATTGTAAGCTTTGACGCCTCTTGCGGTTCAAACAAATAGGGCTGGGCAACAAATTTAAGCTCCTCTTCTCTTATATCGAAATCCTCCGATATTTATCTTTTAAAAATGATTGTTTTATACTTCTAATTTGTGACTGGTGTTTTGTTTTGCTCTATCATCTGCGCTTCCGCGTTCGTCATTACGTTGTGCGTCAGGTCAGAGGATACTCTCCCGCCGGAAATCGATGCGTACGGCTGGTTTCCGGAAGCTAGTATTATAGTTAATAAAGTTTTAAATATGGATATTTTTCTTATACAAAAACCCATCGCTTCACTTCAGAAGGCCTTTATTAACCCACTGGAGCCGTATGGATTACTTTTATTATGGATGGATGCACTTTTTTTTTTTGCTTCAAAATGTGGCCCACCATTCACAACCATTATAAACCTTGGAGGACTAAGGATATTTTTAAATATATCTCCGATTGTGTTTGTCTGAAAGAAGATAGTCATATACGCCTAGGATGGCTTGAGTGTGAGTAAATCATGGGATAATTTTTAGTTTTGGGTGAACTATCCCTTTAAAGCCTTTATGTATAATGCATTATAAAAGCATTTTTAATGCATTAATTATGCCTTTTGATGCACCTTATAATGCATTGTATGATCTCATGAATAATTGTGTAACCACAGTTATAATACATTATAATACATACATATATTCATTGAACACACCAAATAATGCATTAAAACACAGAACAACCAACCAATATCAGATGTAAGGAATCTGCAAATATTATAATGCATTTTAATTTTGGTTACAATTAAATTACTTATGAAAATATATAATGTGTTATAATGTGCATTATGAATACCTTTATAATGCATTATACAAAAAGGCTTTATAAAGTGTTATCGATTTTTTATATTGATTTTAAAAGAAGTCTCTTCTGCTCAACAAGGCTGCATTTATTTGATCAAAAATACAATAAAAACAGTAATATTGTGAAATATTATTACAATTTAAAATAACTATATACTATTTGAATGTATATTAAGATGTAATTTATTCCTGTGATGCAAAGCTGAATTTCCAGCATCATTACTCCAGTCTCCAGTGTCACATGATCCTTCAGAAATCATACATACAAGTGTGATGATGAATATAAAGTTCAGAAGAACAGCATTTATTTGAAATAGAAATCTTTTGTAACATTATAAATGTCTTTACTGTCATATTTCATCAATTAAATTGCTAAATAAAATAAAAAATTTCTTTAAAAAAAAATCTTACTGGCCTCAAACTTTTAAATGGTAGTGTACTTCAAGCAAGAACTTGAAAGTAAATGGTTTTAAAAAGGCGTAACTGAGGTCACATGACCCAAGTCTTTCAAAACACACTAACAGTAAAAGAATCAACTACTCAACTCAGTGTAACCGCTTTTACATTCTCAGCATTGCCACTTAGAGCACTATAACAGGCATTAGTGCAAACTGTCTTCTACAGCCAGATTTCTTTTACAGGTCTAACACTGCTATGGTAGAGGAACCGTTTGAAGAGAACCATTGTCTCGACTTCATTTGAATATACAGCAACTGGAAATCAAGTTCAGTGCCATAGACTTTGCAAATACACAAATCTCAACTGTAATATATAAGATATTTTACAAATTTGAACTGCTTGTATGGCATCTGACAAATGAAAAAATTCACAGGCATAAAGCTTATAAAACAGTCCAATTTATAACTGTGAATAACGAAATATCCAATAAAACCAGAAAAAGTCAAATTCAGTATATCTAGATTAAACTCTCAGTCCATGCTAGAAAACGAATCACAACACATCTTTATTTACAGCAACATACCGAACAATCCAATTCAGCATAGCCACTTCTCAGCCATTCACTCGCATGCGAAAAAATAAAGTAATCTGAAATATCTGGGCCCTGTTGAATTATTTAGATTCGACTTACTGCGACACCAGCAGCGCAGATTGGTAGAATCAATCTACGTCAGTCGGAGAGGAATGAGTTTCACCTGTAGCTATTGCGTGGCCTTTGGGTTCCAGGCTCCCATTGACTTCCTGAGACTTCCTCTGCTAGACAGGACATTATTCTTCCTTTCAAAAGCCATTTATTTCCCATCTCTGGATGGAATCACGGCTCACCTCCCGAGGAAGCGCATTAGTGGTTGTATGACGTTCATATGCAGTCTAGATAGTAGCTATCATGGTGAGGTTGATGAGGGTCTTGTAACATGTAGACCTGAATGATCATGTTATAAAAAATGTTATAATATTAAAATATAACCCTCTGGGTTTATGAAGACAATCACTTCTGTCGATCAGCTTTCGATCAGATCTTGAAAGCTCGCTAGCGAGTGTTCTCAGGAGAACTGGAAATAGCATCATGATGCATGTGTACATGGAACAGATGCTAAATCTATTGATTTCTGTGGTCTATACAGTAACGTTCCAGACCCTTAGAGACTATGACCATAGTGATTCCTCCTATTTGAACTCGTCATGTCCTCTTGGGGAAAATATCAATAACTTAAGAGGAAAAATAGGGCTGAAAGGTATTATAGACTATGAAATCTTACAATGAAGTCAAATGTAGTGCAAAATAAAGCAATTTGCCACAAGAGGCCATATGGTACTGTGATTTTTCTTTTCATCAGGGGTTTTAATAGTGCCTAAAACCACATTGACTGTGCACTGTAAAAATGTTTGTAATTTTCACAGAAAAACAAAACAAAAATGCTACAGTAAAAACCTGTTAAAAACATAAAACCTTACCATATAAAGTAAAAACATATAAATGGTTTAATGCCGTATTATACGTCATTTTACTGCAAAATACTGTAAAATATAGGGTTTTTGCTAGTAAAAACTGTTGTTATAAGTGTTTCTCCCATTTTTTAAATGAGAATGGTTGAAGTAGGGCACAGAACAGCCATTTTAATATTTCATTAACTGCAAGAAACACGCAGTAGACATATTCGACACATGTGCGTGCATGCGCTCATGCTCACACACACACACACGTTGGTATATGTGGTTTACGGGGACTTTCCATATAGGCGTAATGGTTTTTATACTGTACAAACTGTATATTCTGTCACCCTACACTAACCCTACCCCTAAACCTACCCATCACAGAAAACATTCTGCATTTTTTGAATTTCAAAAAAACACAGTTTAGTATGTTTTTTAACCCATTTGGTTTACAAGGACACAGGAAGTGTCCTCATAAACCATGTTTACGTTGTAATACCCATGTCATTATACACATTTGTGTCCTCATAAAGCACATATGCCAGAACACACACACAAAACAATGAAAGTCACACACTGAAGTCAGTGTGTATCTGTTTGTCCGGTTGAGCTCTGAGTGAGTGTGAATGTGAAATGAGGAGATGCCACATGAAATTTCCTTATGTGGGTATAACGCTGACATCCTTCCCCTCACACTCTGAACTGAGAGTCATAAAACACACGTAGAGGTGACAGCTGCTCTCCTCTTCCTCTCCGCTCTAATACAGGTGATTGAAGAATGAAAGCGGGAAAATAAGCAGGACACATTGAGATGAGAACGTCTGTGTTCCCGTCTGCTAGGTCCTTCATTGCTGATGCAAGGCAGTGATAAAGAGTTCAAACAGTTCTCTCAGTATTACAGCATGTGTGCGAATGTGCTAAGGGAAAATAGGAACATCTTTGTGATGACAACAAATACCGAATCTGAGTAAGATCCAAAACGCCATCTACACTCTTAAAAATAAAGGTTCTTTATTGCCATCTTTATCATCCACAGAACCTTGCCATTCCACAAAAGGTTCTTTATAGTGGCTCTTTAGATTTTTTAAATGAACTGTTCAATCCTGACAACTCTCAAAATTGTTTTAGCACGTTATTGAATATGGCAATGTTAATGTCGATCTAGATCTGCTATGCTGCTACTGCTGCAGAGTAACTATAGACTTGCTACTGTTAATAGATACACAAACGCTGCTGTGAGCATGTAAAATACACTGCTGCTGCATGAATAGACATAAATAAATCCCATAGCAGATCTAGGCAGGTGGAGCTGGGGGAGGTGGAGGGTTTCAAAGGAGCTCTGATTAGGAACTCTCAAAGGAACTCGGACTAGCCTACAGCAAACCCTAAACCAGACTATTTAAATGTTGAGCAAGCAATCTCATTGGCTGCAGGATCAGCAAAGGCCAATCAGCTTGTTCCATGTAAAGGACCTATTAGCCTGCACCCTCTAGAGTTTCATGACTTAACTAGATATTTCATTGAAAGGTTCTTTGAGGAACCAAAAGTTCTATGGCATTGCTGTAAAAACCTCCTTTTGGAAACTTTATTTTTAAGAATGTAATACTATTTTAATTAACATGTACTAATTTTTGCATAATTGCTAAGCCCCGCCCCTTTGCTTATTTTCTTGCTCAGACTTTCAGGCTTTACAGAATGGGCCTGTTCCAATATCCAAAATTTTAAGCCTTGCTCACTTAAGTGCGCATGCGCGTGACAGGAAGGAAGTGCGCAAGACTGTCCCAGGTCTGAAAAATTCAAAGTTCAGTCAAAGACTATAGATATATAGAATGACAGTTCACTCCTATTAGTTATGAATGGGAGAAACTGCAACGCGCAATATGGTGGAATATGTGCCGCCTTCTAAGTAAAAGAGCCAATCGGTCACGTTTCTGTTCTGTTTGGACTTTGTGTTATGTTACTGCTGTTGTTACTTATTATTGCCATGGTTATTGATTTGATTTCATTATCCCGTTCAGCTGTGTGGTGTATTTAAGTTCATGTGTTTCTGCCTTTATTTGTCCGGTATCGTCTATGTTTACAGTTGTGTTCTCTTGCCTGCCTTTGTTGGATTATTCTGTGGAGATTATTAAAGACTGTGCTTTTATACCTAAACCCTCATTGTTGTTCAACTACCTGCAACCGGAACAGTTGCAGAAGACCGGACCCCATAAAATGGATTGTAAATTCACCGCCCTCACCAGAGAAGGACTTCCGTTGCTAAAGTATACAGCTCGCTTCTGCCAACTGGTCCAGTGCACGTCTTTTGATGATGGGACCATTAAAAGCTTGTACTGAGCTGGAGCCAATTATCATCAGTTACAGCCACTGCAGAACCTGAGCCCAGCCCACAGCTCACCATCCACTGCACGGAGAGACAGCCAGCAGCCACCGCAGACGGGGTGCCCGAGCCTCGCGAGTCTGACCTGGTGTGCGAGCCGGCCACATCACCCGTATTCGAGCGTTAGTAGAAAATGGAGGAGTTCCCTGCCCACATCCTCACTGCAGTAAGTGAGATAAGGCTGAACTCCATAGACTGTTTACAGGAACTTGGAGAGGATGATTCTCTGCCCCTGTTAATCTCACCTGTCTCAGTGTTCTCATCGTCTGTTCCACTGGTCCCGCCCAGCGTCCCTCTCCTGCCTACTCTTCCAAGTTCAGCCCAGTCTCCAATGCCTCCCGTCAGTCCCTCTGTTCATCCTCAGCATCCTCTCTGCAGCATGGATTTATCTGGGGCCTTCCGTCAGACATCTCCGACTGGGCTTGTGGATACTCTGGCTCCTCCTCCGGTCGCTGATCCCATTACTCCACCTCGGCCCGTCGCCCTGACCATGGAATGCGGAAGCGGGGGGTGGCCGCCCAGGCAACTTTTGAGGTCTGGTATACAAATATGATATACAAAAATACATAGGCTACAGGTCCATAGCCTATGTATGCACGATTAATCATTAAAATATTGCAATTTCATGCTGGAAAATTAAACCTGCTTTTGCGCTGCTGCTGCTCCAGAGAGAGCAGCGCTCATGTAAGCTATACAGTAGGCCTATGTCTGAAACAGCGTCACAAACAGTGTTTTCAGCTGACAGTATTGCTATTCCCATTGTTGCAAACATACGCAAATATTGGGCTAACAGTTTATAGTCCGGATATAAACACTGACGTTGCGGCAATCTCAATCAAAATGAGTAAATGACCTTTGAAACTAATGGTACGCTTGATAAAGTTTGTATCTATTACACTGTTAAGCCTGTAGGGGGCAATCAGTGAGCGTTTAATGAAATTCATTCAAAAACTCTGAACGAAACAAGTCTTTATTCATTAATATCAAATTCATAATGAATTCATTTAAATAAAAAAAATACATTTTAATAGACTCATTTATAACATTTAGACATTTATAAAGCTTAAAAGAAAATATATCTGGCATCTAACTTATAGGCTACAATTACCACTAATATTAAAATTTACAGACTAGGATGTAAAATGTAGCTACAATCTTACAGACTATGATGAAGTCTTTATGTAGCCTACTTTAACAAGGATTTGGGGCAATTATAATGAAGGATTCTGAAATGTTTTCTTATTTAAAACGTGGTGCTTCTCATCCAGTGTTCGAAGTTCTGCAAACCACGCCCCTCTATTACACCCCCCCCCATCTTCCCGCCCCCCTCTTCTTTCGGTATGTTCCGTGATCCATGACTCCTCTGCCTTCGCTCCTTCGGCTCCAGAAGGGACCACCGACTCCCTCTGAACATCGACTTTGCCTGGGTCAGATGTCGCCATTCCACTGTGGACTTGCAGGCCGTCCGCTACCCCTATGGCTCCTTCTGGCTCCGCCCTCCCTCAGGCTCCACCTCAGCCCTCAGTTGCTCCGATTTCACCTCACCCCTCCGGTAACCTGCTTCAACCTCGGGGGGTCATCACTGTGGCTCCGTCACAGAATCCGAAGCCTTCAGCATCGTTCGGTCCATCAGCTCTCTGTCTGCGCCAAGGGCTCGTCCTCCATTGGCTCCATCGTCTTCGCTTGCCCCCATGGTGCCATTGAGGCCCTCACCACCATGGCTCCTCCCTCCAGCAACGTTGCAAAAGACTGTGCTTTTGTAGTGTGACAGCATGCACATTTTAACCCAATATTTATCTTAAAATCTTGATGTTGAAATGTTATTTATCATCTATATAAGTCTAGAAAGGCTAAGAAAAGAAAAGTATAAGACAAGAAATGAAACTCAGCTGAGACACAAGGTTTTATAATTACAAAATATTTTATTTTTTTGTGCGACTGTCTCATATTACAGTTTGAAGTGCATTATGGGACGTGGCAGTATAAGACACAGGAAATGGACTCGTGAACTCTGAACAACTTTGAACGACCATTAGCTAATAATTCTCCCATAAACTTTTAAAGAGACTCTTTTTCATAGCAGAGCAATCACAATCAGAGACGTTATCAATTATTGAATTATGAGTTAACTGTAATTTCATAGTCTGGGGTCTTCTCGCCGGTACAAATTTATCTCTGCAATTAATCAGTTTCAGGGCACAAATGTTGCCCCTAATGGAAAGATTAAAGCCTGCATAATAAATAACAGATAGACGTGTGACGCCACCCAAAAATACCTGAACAAATGATACCGTAAGTGGTTCTTCAGAAACGCTCGTACTTTCAGATCATTCATAACAACCTGCATATTCCTTCAGCCTCTCCCAATAACAGACAAGGCCATTTGAGTTGATAAATGATTATTGTTTTATGAAAGTAAAATGTATTGATCTGAAATGGACCAAGTTCATCTGATGAATAAGGTTCACAGACAACAGCAGACCAATGGCTTTGGTCTTTTCACCTGGGGACACGCTGGCACCCGTTGGAGTGTTCTACGATGTCATTAATGACGTCATCAATCAAATGTTGCATTCAAGTTGTGTTAGAAAGATTGTATTTACAGGTTGAACACACGTGAGTGGCTCTACAAAGTTGTAATTACGAGTTTCTTTGAGTCCAGAGTTTCTGAGTTGTCAGTGTAATGTTGTTGTTTGAGCATGAAAAAGGTCTGCAAAGTTACAAAGTCAATCGAAAAGAAGTTATTCTATATATCAGTGTGTTTCTGAACTCCCTAAATTTTCCTGAATCCCTGAGCATTGTAGTGTTCTGGGAATGAACATGTCACAATATTTATATATTATATTTAAATAATTCCTGCCCAAGGCAAATGCAAAACAAAGGGGCGAGGCCTGGTTGACTTAGTAGTGTTTTGAAACTCGCTGTTATGGTAAGGGGCGTAACATCGCTGAGACACGCTCAAAGTAGTTGACCAACCACAACACACTGGTCCAGCTAACCAATCAGAGCACATTGCGCTTTTCTGAAGGAGGGGCTTCATAGAGACTGGAAATAAACAGAGCGTTACTGACAGAGAGGTGCTGCAACAATGTCAAATATGTAAAAAATAATGTGTTTTGAAAACCTATTCTAGTAAAACCAATAAAATCAATACTTTAAAAAAAGGGCATAATAGGTCCCCTTTAAAGATTATACTTACAGTATCATGCCTAAAAAACTTGGTCGTCTTTAGTATATAGACATCCTTACACTCAATTAACCTAGTTGTTGTTCTATATCATTCCAGTAAAGAGAGAACTTTCCCCAAAGTGGTAGAGACAGCTTTCAAACTCATCTCAGAGAGTTGTGAAACTGGACAACAAACTGTCAAGTGAATATGGAGACAAATGAGTCAGTTGTCCATCAAATCTAAGACTGAAGCTCTTGGCAATCAAACACCTGGTAAAGGCCGTTCCTGTATCTGTGATCAAAGATACATCATCTGCCATCATTAGAGCAAGAACAACATACTGTACACAACACAACATGCGTGATGTCTGGTGAAGACAAGCAAACGCACACTGCATACTTGTTCAAGTGTGACAAAACCTGTCCCTGTCTTAAATAAAATTACACTGCCAATATTCTCACTTAGACACAAGGAAAGCTTCAATTCCCCCGTCCGTCATGCTGTTTAGCAGCCTCTGAGCTGTATCAGTGTATTTGATTTGTTGCTGTCCTTTGGGATCTAAAACACCAGTAGTATTGAAGCTCATGCAGCTAGCATGGCAGCTAAATTTCACTGAACACATCTAACAATTGTCCGCCCGTGACCTGTGACCTCTGTCACACTCCTCTGAGGACATTTTTCTCAGACACGGTCCAGGGAGTGCGTTCATGTGTTGTGTGTGTATATATCGTAAAGAAAGACAAAACACACAGGACCTCCAATCAGAAATGTTCTGTGCTTTCAGAAGTCCTCGACTGCACCACGTCATGAAAGATTTATGAGGGGCCGATCAGTGTGTGTTTATTTGTGTATGTCAGTGTTAAAGAAGCAATAGCTTTGAAACAACAGATAAATACATTGAAGCAGGCTATAGATTTAAATGATCTAACTATACAAATTATATGATTCAGTTAAACGGTGCAGTACGTATCTGGCACATAAACAAAACCACTAGTTATGGCTGTACGGTATTGAAAAAAAAAAAGGACATTGCGTGTGCTATATACTGCAATATGAAAAAAATACAGGAATTTTCACAAGATGATTAAATAGCTATATTTATGTCTTAATTTCTTAATTTTCAAACGTAAATTACATCACAGCCTTCGCAAGAAGACTATTGCATTAAGCTATATCAAAATATCAATTTTATTTTGATATACATATAGTGCAGCCCTTGTAACCATATCAAACTAATAAATAAAAATAAATAAAAACTGCAGACATTAAAAAACTAATAAAAATACTAAAACTTTACCTAAAATTAAATTGAAAACAAAAAATAAAAATATCTATTAAATTAACAAAATATAATTATATTAAATACCATTATATTAAATAATATTAACAAAAAATATAACATATGGATGCTTGTTTCCGTCACTAAATAAAAAAATAAAAAAGGTAATTGCGATATTTTATCTCACAATTCTGACTTTTTTCTCACACTTGCGAGTTGGCTTCTTTTCTCAGAATTGAAAGATATAAACTCATAATTGTGAGTTATAATGTCAGAATTGAGATATAAACTCAATTGCAAGAAATAAAGTCAAAATTGTGAGTTATAAACTCACAATTGCGAGAAATAAAGTCAGAATTGCGAGATATAAACTCACAGTTGTGAGAAATAAAGTCAGAATTGCGATATAAACTCACAATTGTGAGAAATAAAGTCAGAATTGTGAGTTATAAACTCACAATTGCGAGAAATAAAGGCAGAATTGCGAGACGTAAACACAATTGCGAGTTATAAACTTACAATTGCGTGTTATAAACTCGCAATTCTGACTTTTTCCTTGCAATTCTGACTTTTTTTCTCACAATTGCAAGATATAAACTTGCAATTCTGACTTCTTTTCTCAGAATTGTGAGATATGAGTTTTAAAGTACAATTCTGAGGAAAAAAGTCTGACTTTTTTTCTCAGAATTTCAAGTTTATATGTATGTCACAATTCTGACTTTATAACTCACAATTCTGACTTGCAAGTTTATATCACCCAATTCTGACTTTATAACTCGCAATTGCGAGTTTATATCATGCAATTCTGAGAAAAAAAGTCAGAATTGCGAGATAAAAAGTCGCAATTGTAAGTTTTTTATTTTTTATTCAGTGGCGGAAACAAGCTTCCATAATAACAGTAGGCCTATATCAGTGATACTAAAATAATACTTCATCAAACACAGTATATTAAACTTGCACTAAATTCTAAGTTAATACAACTAAACAACACCCTAATTCATTTAACTGAACTGAAAACATTGCTACAAAAGAATAAAACATAACATGCAGCACATGGAGATCCAGGAGTGATTGTTTGTTTGAATCAGTTCATTAAAATCAACCATCCAAATGAACCAAATCACTAAAACTGAATCATAACAATTTGAGATTCTGAATATTTGATATTCAGAATTTTGTTTAGACAAATTTTAATCACAGAAGTCTACACACATTTCCTGTGATTTCTTCAGTGTTGCCTGTGCAATAGTTTATGGAGACTGTCACACCATCTTTTAAATTATTATTATTATTACTTGCATGCTCATTTGTTATTGTGGTATTTGTTTTGTCTATTTCATACAAACCTGTTCCTAAATGGCACATTAAAACAAAACAAACTGTGGTTGGTCACGTTACATGTCAGTCAGACGGTCTTTTCCTGTCTAAGTAGGTAGACCAGACTTTATGGTGCAAGTCAAAAGTGTACATAAAACTAGTTACTTCCCAACACTGCTGTATGTGTTCATGTACAGGAGAGTGAGTGACACCAGGGACTAGACCAGTGCAGCCTCCTGTGAATTAGCTGTGATTACAGGCCTGGCAGGCACCTCTCTCTCGCTCTCTCTCTCTCTCTCTGTTTCTGAGAGTTGTAGGGCTGTGGGACACTCATAAAGATGGCATCCACTCTTATTGGAGCCTGTCAGTCTATGTGTCTGTCAATAGTATGATTAATAAAGCCAAGAGACAAGCGTGAGCGCTCAGAGCCACAGTCCCCCCGCTAGTATACAGACTGCCAATCAAACACCACAAAGACAGAGAGGAAATGAGGAAAGAGAGGGAAGACATCCCCTCAGTCCTGGCACAGGGGTGCTCAGCTTGTCCAGAGGGTCAGTGGTTATGGGGTAAAGTGTGCCATGCCTGTGTCTCTCTTGACCGCTGTGACAGTTTGAGCTCCTTGCAGTCGCATAAATGTCTGAGCATGCTGTCATACTTGTTGACCATGTGAGTTGGTGTAATTGGTGTGTGTGTGTGTGTATGTGTGTGTGTGTGTGTGTGTGTGTGTGTGTGTATTCACATGTGTTGTGGCTTGTGTAGGAGCCAGGAGAAGTTCTCTCTAAAAATTAACATAACTGTTTTTACCCAAATACCATTGTTATTGCCAAAAGCAAGCACCACTATTGTTCTCTTGCATACTTATTATTGTTCTTCCACACAAAATTTTGGTGCGCAACTTGTCCCACACCGTTTGTCATAGACCCTTGAATGAGGTGTCAAATCAACCGGCTTATTGAGAAGAGGTGTGCTATGAAAATATAAAACCTTCATTCACCCTAGCAACCAGTTACAGGTCCCTAGCAACCACCCCAAAGACTTCCATAAAAAATAGATGAGAGGGATATAAATGAATCAGAACGTCAGACACGTGAGTTTGGCTCTTTTGATTTGGGCAGACATTCAGTCTATTGGATTAAGCCTGCTAACTGTCTAGCCATGCCCTAGCAACCATTTAGAGCACCCTAGCAACCCAAACCCAAAGAGGGATATCTTGTAATCTGAATGTCATAGAGGGATTGCAGTTGGTTTATATCATTCATACTGACAAGCAGCCTTTGGAGTATCATCATTGGCAGCTGCCAAGCCACTCCCTAGCAACAGAGTACCCTAACAACTGTTTAGCAAGACCTATATCTCTGCATCAGAACATCGTATAGAGATAGGGGGTTGGCTCTTTTGACTCATGCTAGCAAACATGACTTCCAACATGTTACACATGCTAGCATGCTAATAACGACTAAGTGTTAAAACATGTTAATAACATGCTAAGTCTATAAAAACTCCATAGTAACCATCTGTGACAACTACCAACCGCCTAGCAACACCCTAGCAACCGCCCAGAACACCCTAGTAACTGCCTAGCAACTCCCTAGCAACCACTCAGAACACCCTAGCAACCGATTGCCGAGTTTTGCCACTGCAAGCTCCACACGCATTTTCTTCAGGAAATGTAAATTCTAGATATTACATTTATTCTACTTACCACTATCCCTAATGGAAAACACAGCTTAAATCAGGCTTAAGAGTACTAATCAGAACCAGCTGGTTAGACTGGTCTGTTTCGCTAGTTTAAGATGGATTTTGGGCACTCATCAAGTAGTCAGACAATCTAAACCAATTTAAAACTAATTTTAGATCAGATAGACCAGGAAAAAACATTTCTGGTTCAAGGATTTTTTTTTTTTTTTTTACAGAAAGGAAAATAGTGTTGTATTTGTATTAACCACCACAGTCAACAAACAAAAAATTACAGAAAATTTGATTAGATTTTTTTTGAGATTTTGGACTTCTGGAAGCGGAAATTGAGATATACAGTATTAATTTATATATTAATATACATTACAATTTAAATGTTTGAGGTTTGTCAATTTTTTTTTTTTTTTTTTTTTTTAAAAGTCTCTTATTTGATACAGTAAAAACAGTAATATTGTGAAAAATTATTACAATTTAAAATAACTGTTGTCTATGTGAATATATTTTAAAATGTAATTTATTCCTGTGATGCAAAGCTGAATTTTCAGCATCATTACTCCAGTATTCAGTGTCACATGATCCTTCAGAAATCATTCTAATGCTGATTTGCTGCTTAAGAAACATTTCTTAATATTATCAAGTTGTTCATATTTTTATGGATATTGTGATACATCCAGACTAAGATGTTTTGATGGTTTTATATGGTTTAAGCTGGTTTTGTAGCCTGTTTAAGCTGAAAATTTCCCAAGACCTCTCTAAAACCAGCAAACAGATCAGCTTGACCAGGCTGGGAGAGCAAAAAAAAAAAAAAAATTCTAGTGGCAACCCTAGCATTATGGTGGTGAGTTTAGCATGGGCATCTGTTCACTACTAGTTTCACAGTACTTAACAATAAACACAAGTAACTATTTTTACGTGAATTGTGGTGAACTAGGTTTGTAGGGGCTTGTCATCAAGTGTGTTCTGACTACTGAGAGAGTAGCGATGAGCAGACTTTAAATGTGTTCAAGATAACAAGCTTCAGTTTTGTAGTGTGCGCTTGGCTTCAGGTGATGAGTGTTGCAAAAGCCAAAAAAATGTACATTATATTGTGTATTATAAGGTTTAAGGTTCACTAGATGTGCATCAGAAAGAACAGGGACACTCAGTTAGCCACATGGGCATGCAAAGTCACAGAAAACTCAGAGTTACAGAGAGAGAATGTGTCTTGAGGCGACTGTCTGTGTTTGGGAAGCTGTGATACGCGTATTACAGAACAGAAGTTCTCTTCACAGCGCAGAGAGAGAACAGCAGTATTCCCACTGAGACTGATTAACCCAGGCCTGTCAGAGTATGAGGGGGAAATGACGGGGGTCTCGCTGGGCCGTATTTCTCCTGAACAAGGTGAAGGGCCACCAGTTATCAGCGCCACTGCCCACGGGCTGCGGTTCACCAGCCATAGGAAGCCCACAGCTTAGCACGCTATAGCCACTCTGAACATCATTTAATGCTGCATATAGTTGTACACATGGGCTATTTCTGTGTCTCCATCAGCAACACTCAATTTCATCTAGTTCATGTTTATTTCTAAGTGACAGCGGTACTGAACACAGCACATCTACCTAAAAAGTAATTACCTAAACTATTAAACATTAAAGTTAAACATTAGTTAAGATTACATAAGCTTAATTCATTTTCTACAATAATATGGGGTCATACCATCTGCATTAATAATAATTATTCAAAATTAAAAATCATAATACAAAAATGTGATTATACTTGGGAATACTTGGGATATGCAGAACGTGTCGTATGGGATCATTCTGTGATACGTTTGCATCTTTTTTAAAAAGCTTGATGCTGGTCACTATTCACTGCCATAGAGTGGTGCAGGTATGACATCACTTTGTAGGCCAAAACGCAGAAGCGAGTTAGCATTTTAACACTTCCGGTTCCATCCGGTTCTAGCTTTTACAGCCTCATTATGCTCATAATTATGCACTTATAAACTAGTCTAATTCAAACGTTCTGGGAAAATGTTTTTAGGTAAAAACTGAAAGAGTTATCGGAAGCTTAGTGATGGTGACGTTGAAGCTGAGCGTCCATGGTGTAGTTCGTTTACAGCCTACCTTTAGCTTTTTACTTCTGGTGACTGCATTTTGGCTTCAAAATTCATAAAAGTTGTGTTCATCTGTGAAAATTTTCTTGATGGACAAAACGTGTAAGTATAATAAAACTTTGTTGATTCCAGAGCTTGTTGTTTTTTTTGTTTTTTTTTGTTTTTTTTTGCTATAACCCAAAAACCTATGGAAAAACCCTATTGGGTTTTTGTCGAGGGAACCACTGTGATGCTAACTGCCGGTTGGCCTACAAAGTGACGTCATACATGCACCACTATGAGCAAGTGCGAAGGGACTAATTTTTTTTTTTTTTTTAATTCTCCTTTTGTGGTCCAAAAAAAGAAAGGAGGGCATACTGCATTAGAACACCACCAGGGTGAGTAAATGGTGACTTAGTTTTAATTTTAGGGTGAACTATCCCTTTAAATATGGTACTGCTTTCATGAACAAATGCCATGTAGCAAGGTTTGTAACAGGCCTGTTACCCGCAAGGACAGAGTGACCTACACGGAAACCTAAGCCCTTCCAAGGTCCGACCGTACAGAGTAAAAAAGCTTTCGACCCAAAAATAGCCTTGTGTGTCAGCAGAACCGAAGCATCCTCACTGGAGGCCTGCGACCATGATCCACTCCAGCTACTGCACTCCTGCAGCGATGAGACTTACCAGAAAACCATCAAATACGACGTAAAGCAGTTACAGAATACCCTGAGAGCTGTTGTGAAGACACCGCCGGTGTAAAAGAGATGAAAAGAAGAAACCCTGCGGTGTCTTTAAGCCTAAAACCCACACACAGAGACAGATGGAGTCCCTGAAGTAAAACTCAAACGAAAAGACGACGCAGTTTAGGAGGGAAAGACAGCGTCTGCGTGCTTTTACAGCGACACAGACCAATGGATCTTCATTAGAAATCATCCTGTCCATCAGCGGCATTTAAAATCAACTCACCGGACCGGCCTAGGCCAAATCCCACCCCCATTTACCTTAATTATTTATATGTTTATATTGCTGATTTTGGGCTTTTCGACGCTCCCCAGCGTGTGCTTGTGAGAGGAGCATGTTTGTCTACTTCTGCGCTCGCTGTGGTTCTAAACGCGGTCTGCAGTGTGTCAAAATTGTGCGTGGTCTCCGGGGAGGTGTCCTCAGCATTTACTGCATCCAAAGATGTGTGCGTTCATTCTGCTTTTGCAGGTATCACACCATGCACACTAATACACACAAATACACCTTCAGATGGTACCTCTCATGAAAGTCAAAGTCGTGCATGTTTAGCATCAAACCAGACGAGTAGGCCTACAACATCTACAGACTTTGTTGTGCACGTTTGCAAATGAATAAAGATGCTCCAGAGGCTGCAAATGACATGAAATGAGCTTCTCAATCCAAAATGTTTATTTCAAACCCACATTTTAACATTGCCATTAAAGCAGAGGTATAACTCGGTATGAATGCCGTTTCTGGATTCGAAAGGCCCAGTAATGGTGTGCTCTTTCAAGGAGAAATGCTGCCCTCTGCTGCTCAGAATCTGTCATGTGTTTTTTTGTCCTTGCTCTCGCATGAACGCATGTACTCTAGCAAATAAAGAGCAGAAAACAACAGCACTAAAGCATTTGAATGATGGAACAAGTAAGAAAAGTGGATAATAATTATATCAGTCAGATAATAAATATCACTAATGTTTACATTGTGCAGTCTTAACTTTTATTTTTATTATTTATTTATTTTGGTAGAGATTTTTTTCCAGCGATATTTGCCTCCCCCTAGTGGTGACGTATTAAAAGTGATGATGAGCGGGGCTGATATTTGATCGCTATTAGGCCACACTGAAACTTCAGGTTAACTCACACTCTCACTAGCTTGTTTAATTAATTCTACTGATAAATGCCAACAAAGGATATACTTGCATCACAGGTAAGTTTTGAAATTTTGTAATTTCTACACCACAGTGTAATGTCCACAGCATTTGAAATTATTTATGCACTGTGTAGTAGGCTATTTTACTCTAGTAGCCTAGCCTATTCTAAGTAACAAACGATTAAATAATATTTTCACACGTTTGTATTATTTGGCCAAATTACAGCTTGATTGAAAATTAACAGTTTAAAAGTAAAAACTTCACTGACGCTGTTGTTTCTGGTAAACAAACCCTAATCCTAATGGCACTAACTTTGATGCTTTAGGTCAGGAGATGGTAAAACTAATTCCATATGAATCGGGCGGTTTAGTCCAAATTTTCTGAAGAGACACGAGCGCTATATATTATGAACAGATTGAATTTAGGCTTTTATCCACATATAAACATTGATCAGCGAACACAAACAAGCTCAACCGTACTTCTTGCTTTGACGTGCAAGAACAAACCTCATTGGTTCTTGCGGAAGCTCAAACTTGCTGTAACACACGAGAATGAATCTCATTGGTTCTCGCATATCAAGCAAATGTGCTTGAGCTTCCGTTTACCACAACTAATTTGCAAGTTGATGAATGTTTATATGTGAATAAAAGCTTTTAATTTTAATCTTTTCATCATACAAAGTGATTGTGTCTCTTCAGAAAATTTGGACTAAACCGCTCATTTCATATGGATTAGGCTAGTTTTACTATCTTTTTATGAACTTTTTGAAGCGACAAAGTGGTAGTTGCATAGCTGTTAATGGAGGGACATAAATCATGTCAGATTTCATTAAAAATATCTTAATTTGTGTTTCGAAGATGAACGAAAGTCTTGCGGTTGGGAACAACATTAGGGTGAGTAAATGATGACAGAATTTGCATTTTTGGGTGAACTAACCCTTTAAGGGTAGTAATTTTGGAGGGAATAAACAAACAAACTAACAAACAAAATAATTTTTTTCATAGTTTAAGATTGAAATCTGAGCCTGGGACAAGGGTGAAACTAAATATATAACTAAAAGGCATTTTAAAAGTAGCGCATATAAATGATTAACACATTAAATAGTTTCTAAGACAGTGTTACCTTCATAACAAATAGAAAAACAAATGATAATTTCCACTGTGTACGTGACTGTGACTACAAGCAGAGTGTGCAAGGTGAATATTGACAGCCAATCAATGTTCAATAATCCGCTTGCTAGAGAGCAGGTGGATTGTATCGGATCCCTGACTGTTGCCACTGTTAATGGGCACAATGAGAAAGTAATACCCCATGAGAGGCAAATGTCAGAGCCGCTTAGAGAAAGATGAGACAACGAATCAAAAACTAAAAGGAAAACAATGCTGATTCTAGTGGTCTTAAATCTGGGCTTTAACTCCCACCCAAAAGAGTACATGTGCAATGGATAGTCAAAGATCTAGACAGTTACACATCTGCACCCACAGGCTTTGCATATAGGTGCACTCCATGCGCTGTATTAGCTCTATTGACTTCTCTAATGGGAGCCAAAGGTCCCGTCCCACAGGAGTGTCCCACTAATGGCAAGTATTGAGTGTTGTGGTAGAGGAAGCTTCTACTTCATAAGGCAGGGGTAGAGCTAAAGCCCTTGAGCACTGTGACAGGATTTAAGCCTAAAGAAGGATTAGACCGGCAGTTTATGACAAACAAGAAAGATCTTTAATGAGGAGATCCAGTCACCACACAGGGGCTTATGATTCTCCACATCACCTCTCTTAGGGTATGTTTACATGACAACGATGTACCAAAAACTGAAAAGTTTTTCCTTTGTTTTTTTCCGCATACAGACGAAAACGTTGTCAAAGTGATCCCCGGATCTGCGAAAACAACTAAAAACGCTGTATTATGCTGCCAGGCCAGTAGTTGGCGATGTCACTTTGTAAAGAAACACTACGTGCCTATAGACTAAACACATAATATGCATGCGTATGACTTCACCATTTTCACAAATTCTTGTTTTTGTTGTTTACACGGAGAATATAATGGTATCGTTAAAAAAAAACATTCAAAAATGTACAGTTATTGTCCTGACAATAAAACAGTAAATTAACTGAAAATTTATATTTTATTATATTATATTATATTATATTATAAAACCGATAGTTCCGATCCTTGATTTGAATTGGTTGAGCTGCGTTCGCAGTGTAAATTACTCTACAAATATACACCTGTGACCTCATCAGTATCATTTTAGATATCTGGTATCAATCTCAGACAGGCTTGTTAAATAGCTTACCAGGTCTTAGTTAAATGGAAAACCTACTTAAAGAGGTTTTTCCACATTATTAAGCAAGTCACAGTTCTCTTGCAGTATGGGTGGAAGAAAGATCTTTCTGAGGATGAAAAGCATGAAATGGTGCAATGTCTTACAAAAGGCATGAAAACAACTAATATTTTGCGAAAACTAAATGGAGATTATCGAACTATCAAACTTTGTGAGTGATTTAGAGCACATAAGAACTCGGGCGTATTAAGGAAAGTTTCTGTCAAACAAATTAATTGTGTTAAAATATATAAAACTGTAAAGCTACTGTTGAGCAGCAAACAGGTATTTGAAGAACCTTGAGGTCCTTGAGAATTTCTCAAGAACCTTTCCATGCAGGCTGGCAGTTGTGCATAAAATTGCATTTCAGCCACCCCTAACCAAAGTTCACAAAGAGAAACACAGTGGGTGTAGAAATAGTAAATTTTTATTGCCGAGGTGTTTTTTGCAGCCTGGGATCCTTTTATTTCAGAAGGCACTATCCTTCTTTTTATACCATAGCAGAAAATGGTCAGTTATAAACTCCAAATATCTCGCAGAAGTCATTTTGACACCCTCAGAGACCCTAAAGGGACCTTCCATCTTACTTCCCAATATTCCAGCCCAAACCATCACCTGCTAAGCTCTTTGCTTTCCATTCACCAACCATCCCAAAATCAATCCATCTAGACGATCCATTGTAGTACGACATTCGTCAGCGAATAAAACTATTTAAAAATGAGTCTTTATAGGGGCTTTCGCACTAAATAGTTCTAGGAACTCAGTTGGAACTAGCCACTAGGAAAGTTCCCAGAGAACTAATTTCTCCCCTGGGCCATGTTCCTGGTTGCATTCGCACCGGGAATAGGAACTGTGAAGCGGCCGACAGTGGCGTCTTTAAGCGCGGCATTTACAAACGCTAAAAACTGGTGGATGGAAGACGTCATAATCGGAGCTGTGTTTGTTGTGTGTCGTGGGTTTCGTAATAACACATAATGTAATGTAATATGTAAACGCATAATTTACACGACTGAAAGAGCAAAAATTGGGGCTAAGAGACTAAATCTCCTATGACAACTTTCAGTATTACATATCATCAAGGCGGAGAAAAGAACACAACCCTGCAGACAACAGGTAAATGCTGTTATCGCTGTTTTCCATTGTCGTGGAGTAAATATGTTTACTTTTTAAAAATGCCGGGTGCCGGTGTTTGACATGCATTGACCAATCAACACTCATGTCTCTGATAGTTCCTATAGTGCTGGTTTAGACCCTACTCTGAAGTATGAGCTAATTTAGTTCCTCCAAAAGGAGTTCCTAGAACTAAAATCATTGCGAACACAGCAAAAAGATCAGAAAGATCTTTCTTCCTCCCATATTGCATGAGAACTGTGACTTGCTTAATAATGTGGATAAACCTCTTTAAGTAGGGTTTCCATTTACCTAAGAAGACCTGGCAAACTATTTAACAAACCTGTCTGAGATTGACACCAGATATCTAAAAAAAAAAAAAAAAAAAAAAAGAGAAATAAAACAAACACTTTCTTTGAAAAACTAAAATCTGAATGTTTATTGTTGTGACGCCTGCCAGTTGGAGTGCCTATGATAGCCACCAGAGGGAACTCTTCCTGTCTCATTTACCGTTTCATGAACTACATTTCCCGTTTCATGAACTACATTTCCCATAACCTTTTGCCTGGACTCATGTGCTGATTACTTCCACGTGTTTGTCATTATCTTGTTTATGTTTGCATATTTATGCTGCCTTCACGTGCTATCGAAAATGTGATAATTCCTGCTTCTGAAGTCGTGATTACGAGCTCATCGCATTCAAGTTGGGAAATGGGAGGGCGTTCATGAACAATTTTTACCTTGGAAACTCGTATTTACTATAATTCTGAGAGCACGTGAAGGCAGCATTAAACCCTGTGTGTTCATTCACTCATTGCGAAGTTTTGTTGGTGCTGAACTGCATTTCTGAGTGCGCTCTCTCTGGTTTACCGTGTCATGGCTTTTGATCCTCTGCCTGGTTTTGTGGTTTTCCCTGTTTGCCTGAGTTTTTCTGCCCTGTTGTCTTTTTGGATTATCTGCCCTTTGTTTTGTGGATTATGATTCTGGATTACCCGAATAAAACTGCATGTGGATCCTCAACTGTGTCCGAGCAGTTTCGTGACAATTGTACTGAAATCCTACTGATATTTCACTTTGGAACACTGTGTATGTATTGTGTGGTAACCGTTTTATAAAAACAATAAGCCCTATAAAGCCATGGTTTACAATGAATGTAGCTACGAAAAAAAAGCTACGAAACCATGGCTTCTTGGGGCTTTTATATTATATTATATTATATTATATTATACCCTAAAAATGCTAGGTTAAAAACAACCCAAGTTGGGTTGAAAATGGACAAATCCAGCAGTTGGGTTAAATATTGGCCAACAACCCAGCATTATGTAGAGTGATATATTAGCTATATAACACTCTACATAAGTTATTCTGTTTGTAGTTTTTGCTTTCTCGTACCTTTCCCTTTTTTATCTTTATTTTGGTTCTGATGGAAGCTCAGTGCTCAGGTCACAGGCTCAGACAACAGGTGGACGATGATGATAACACATACATTCTAAGAGGCAGCGCACAAAAGAAATAAGAGGAGAGTAAAACACAGAGTCAGTCGGTCAGTCCGTCTCCAGCGTGTATCTCTCTGTCTGTATCGCTGCGGTGCAGGATGCTGTGATGATTCAGTCCGGGGTGGCGCCAGGCAGCGCAGTGGAGCCACGGTGACCAGATAAGCACAGGCCATTGTGTGAGGGGCAGAGGAGCTGCACACAGACCACGCCAAGACACGCTTCAGCGATAAGACCGGTCATACGAGGGGGACGAGACACTGGGCTAACATGGAAGATAAAGGCATGCTTTTTGTTTTGGTTCACTGAACATTCAGGTTGCCAGTTTACTACAACAAGTGTGGCTGGAGATGTTGGAAGTCCTAAAATGTACAGAACTGAATTAATTTCGATTTTGCTCTGTGGGTTTTTCAAAACATTACTCTGTTTGTTTACATGTTCAATATCAAAGCACATCAAATTTAAAAATGAAGATAGATGGATTGATAGATGGATAGATAAGAGAACATTAATGCCTCCCATATTTTAATCAAAGTCCTTTTCCATTTTAGATAGATCTAAATGCATTTACTGTCACTTTTTTTTTTTTTTTTTTAATCAATTTAATGCATCCTTGATGAATTTAAATTATTTATTTAAAAAAGTGTAGCTAGATAGATTGACATATTCTTATATTATTAACTCTTTCCCCACCATTGATAATATTTTCCACCATTTATGACACAACGCTTCCCAGCCAATCCATGTTTTCACTGTTACACTGCATTACTACACAGTGCATAATCAAACATATACAGTAGGGGCGCTGTTACGGATCTTCCGAAATAGTACAGCATCTCCGATCCAAAATCAAGTGAAGAAGAATATATGCGTAAACCAGGTCTGTGTCCTAAATTGCCCCCTATACCCTCATTCACAATTCCCTACATTAGTCCACTGATATAGTCCACTTGAAGGAGTGAATGAAAACGAGTGAGTGAATTCGGACGCTTGCCGGAAGGTCTGCCGCTATTGCATAGTTTGTGCTTGCTGTTTAATAATCATTATAAAACGGATAGTTCTGGCCCTTGATTCTGATTGGTTGAGCCGCGTTCGAAGCCGTTGTAAAATTCCTGAAAACATACAGCTGACCGCATTACATGTATCGCTGCGCCACTGACTGTCTTAGCAACTAATCTTAGCAACGTAAACATGTTTGTTCTCAATTGATTTTGTTCACTGAAGCTTACTGCATTATGTAGAAGAGTATTGTGAGAGAGAAATTA
The DNA here is from genome assembly GCA_039654765.1 of Mylopharyngodon piceus. Classification (NCBI taxonomy): domain Eukaryota; kingdom Metazoa; phylum Chordata; class Actinopteri; order Cypriniformes; family Xenocyprididae; genus Mylopharyngodon; species Mylopharyngodon piceus. Next base: position 24,785,048 of record CM077460.1, on the reverse strand, counting down.
AGTGACTGAGTGTATTACCTGCATTCAGATTTAGCATTTTCCTTCAGGCCAGTCCTATGTTCATAATAAAAAATCTGTCCGCTGCGGAATGTCCGCTGCGATCTTGTCCTCTTAACATTTAATGGGTTTTCCCGTGCCCTGCTGACACTGACAGCGCTAGTCAAAGCATTTGTCATTTGCATCTTGTTCGTGTTCACAACAAGTTTCAATATAGTCTTTGCGACTGAATGACTCGCTCATAAAGACAATCTTTGCTGCCATCTAATGGCATAATGTAACTTCTGTTGCTGTTCACGGTCAGGGACTATTTTTTCCAGCAGAAGAAAGGCTTTTAATCATTTTACTTCATGAAAGTTGCATTGATACATATTTTTTGGTGTTGTATTGTGTGGTAACTGTATTATAAAAGCAATAAGCCCCGTGAAGCCATGGTTTGCATTGAATTTATAACAGCTAAGGGGGTTTTAGCTCCGCGTCGTGCCTAACAACATCCTTTAGCTGTTATAAATTCACTGTAAACCACGGCTTCTTGGGGCTTATTGCTTTATTTGAAAGAAACTTAGCAAACTGGCAGCTCCAGTAGTAATGAAAAGATTTATCTTGAATTCTATCATGGAAACTATGTATAAACCTTAATTAAACAATTTAAAGGGCACCTATTATGCAAAATCCACTTTTACATGGTGTTTGGACATAAATGTGTGTTAGCAGTGTGTGAACACAACCACCCTACAATGATAAAAATCCACCCACTCCGTTTTTTAAGTCCCCATTAAACCAAAGCATTCTCGTTAGACATGTTGTTTTGATTCTCTGAGCAGTGTGACGTCACACAGCTCAGGCCCCGCCCACGGCTGCTGACTGACAGTCCTGCATTACCATAGTTTCCCTCAGTGAGTTGTACGCTGTCCGCCATTTTCTCCGCGCTCGAGCAGCTTTACTGACAAAAATGCTCGTAAGCAATTCCGGTGTTCTGTTGTTGGATGTAAGAGTGAACATAAGGAGTCTTCATTTTCCACCAACATCTGAGCCACTGAGGATGCAATGGATTAGTTTTATTTTTGAAGGTAATGCGCCCCAAAATATGCCTAAATTTGTTTATGTCTGCGCAAATCATTTCACTCCAGACTGCTTTGTGAACGAGGGTCAATGCAAAGGCACAATACAAAACACAGGTTTTGCTATAAACTTGTTTGGATGGATCAAGGACTAGGATGGATCAAGGATGGATCAGTACTAACTGTTTGTGATCCAGCTTATTGACTCCGGAGTGAAACTGGTTACGGCAGCAATGAAGGGGAGAGCACGCACTTTATTACAGTTCATCTGAGTTGTTTTACGGATATAAAGTTTACCAGTTTATTAAGCACCCCCATTGTAAAAAAGAATAAGGTCTGTATATATTTGTTTACTGTTAGTTGTAACGAGTGTTTTTGTGTAATTTGATCGCTGTATATGTTGATGATAATGCATGGGAGAGAGAGAGTTTATGACTTTAACGCACACTTCTTGTACTGTGTTTTATTCAGCCCTTATGGTGATTTTCTGGAGTGAAAACAGATGCTTAATCTTTTGACTGATGTACAATAAACTTCATAAAACTCATCAGTAAAGTTTTGGCCATCATTCGGACGGGGTCCGCTACAACAGGCTTGTACTAATAGTGAAAAGCAAGATGACAACATAATTTAATAACTGTAATTAAACTAAACTATACCTGTTCTGTCTCCATGCAGCATATATTCTCTGGCTCTGTAGGCATTATTGTCCGACTCCGGTTCGATCTGAACACCATTACTGACAGTTTCTGACATTTGCAGTGTTTGAGATTGTCCTGTTTGTTTGTTGCATGAGCTCTTAAAGCTCTGCCCTCTTCTTGAATAGCGGCCGGGAGCAGCAGTTTATTTGCATTTAAAGGGGGACACACAAAAACGGCGTGTTTTTGCTCACCGCCCAAAACTGGCTATTTTAACATGCTATAAAAAATTATCTGTGGGGTATTTTGAGCTAAAACTTCACATGCGCACTCTGGGGACATCAGAGACTTATTTTACATCATGTAAAAAGGGGCATAATAGGTGGCCTTTAATCAGTTAAAAAGGAATTTATACCTATAAAATATTACACTCTAGCCACATTGGACTAGAAGTTTGGAAAACGGATGGATGGATGATTCACCTTCGGGCGCCATCTTCTGGTCAGATGCGGGAATTCATTTCGTGCACAACTCTCACAGTGCATTATGGTTATTCTCTAGCCGCTGAGCGCATAGATATACATAATAAAGGCTAGATGTCTTACGGCGGAGTCTCTAACGTCATCACCGGCGGCCATCTTGTCACAGGCAAGCTTTCTGGCGGGCTCTGTGGTACCTAATGTAAGGTAAGTGATCTGCACGAACACAAATACTCTTATCTCGCTGAAATCTTGATGGATTTACAAATGGTTTGGTTTCTTACAAATGTTATTAACGTGGCTATAATTCTGGATGCTTGAACATGTTGAAATTGCAGCTTTTCTTTTCGAAAAACGACTTAATCGTGCAGCATAGTTGTGTATCACGGCTACTTGCACAAGTTATCAAGGCTGAGACCACAATCGAGCTGTTCAATTATATAGGTTTTACTGACACCAATAACGATTTTATAACAACTAATCTTTTGTCTAAATTACAATCTTTGTGGATGTGGTTGTAGTTATTAGCTGGCTAATAACAAGAAGCTTTGAGTGAGACCTAGTAGTTACAGTGCTACCCAGCAATTTTACATCAGTGGGAGAGGCAGAATTGCTCTTTCTTTTCAATATAACTTAAGTTGCACATGATTTCCAATCGGTTTGGTTTGTTAAAAACATCTTACATTATGATACAGGAAATTGCTGGCTTTATAGGAGAAGATGCCAGACTTTTGTGCAGCCTACGGATGCTCCAATCGCCGTAGTCTCAAAATGAGAGCCCGTGGGATCACCTTTCACCTGTAAGATATGACAATATTATGATTATATTTGGGATAATCGTTAGTTACTTAGTGGATGTATGTACAATACAGGTCCTGTTACACAGGAACAGCGGGGCTATGACATAATAGTATTACAAGATTGTTGTTGACCCAAAGCTTTTTACAAGTTTGTTTACACAATCGCAGAATGTTTCTTTTGGACACCTTTTTTTTTTCTTTTTTTTTTTTTTGGAACAGTGATCTCTGAAGTAGCCACAGTGCAATGTTGTGGGGAAAAGCCTAGTAAATGGCCCAACCCTGAAGAAGTTAAAATAAACGTAATAATTCAAATTATTTTATTATAATAGTAATATTCATATTATAAAAGTGTATATATATATCTCATGTTGCCATTCTGTACACTGAGTTTTAGTAGCCTATATATTGATTTATCATAAATACTTTGTGCGTGTGTATATTCTTTGCACCTATCTGTTCTGTTCAATGTTATTTTCATATGGAAGTCCATGGTTATAATTATTCATAAGTATGCAGTGTCATAAGTACATCTCTGACGTTTATAACAAACCAAACAGTTTGAAAATTGGTAGAAAATTGAGCAAGTTATGGTTATTTAAAAAGTACATGCACCATTAAAACACAATGTTACGAGTGAGCGAGCTGACTGTTACAAGATGGCCGCCAGGTGCGGACGTCGACCTCCATTGGCCAGCAGCCTGGATGAGACATCTAGCCTTTACTATTTTTGTATATCTATGGCTGAGCGCACACAAAGCCACTGGATGGCAAGCCTGCAACCTTTAGCCAAAAAAGCGTAACGGCTAATGCTAACGCTCTGGCGGTACGAATAGGCGGTACGCAGGGAAGGAGTTTTGAACGGCGGGCACTGATGTCACTGCCATTGCACAATAGGCTGAGAGGTGCCGCATGTAATTAAGTTAGCCGTTACGCTTTCTCCAATGGTAAGAGATACAGACCCTCTCATCTCCCTATATACAATCTCTGGCGCACATCAGTTGTACGCTCGTTATTGTGGTGCATTGTGGGATTGAATAAGTGCACTCGATAATGTTCACTATGGTTTCGAACATGACTACAAATGGCTGTCCCCTGAAATAGTGCCCTATTTAAGGGTATGGGGGCGATTTCGGACACAGCCCAGAAGGAACGGATAGAAGTTGCTTACACACAAGTAAGCTAACGTGATCACCAACCATTCAACAGCATATAAATCAAAACTGCCTAATGTTACAGAGACAAATATCGAACACATGAAGAGGTATATCTGTGCAAGCTTTGGGGTGTTAATGGACTCGATTTACTCCTTCTATGTTTTGATTATTGTGATTCTGCGATTTTCTCAGCTTTTTGTTCAAGTTGTTGTTTTTTTCATGAAACTTACCCATATACGTTTTGATTAAAAAAATCAAGCTAGAATAAAATGTTTTTTGTTTCTTTTGATATATTGACAGTTTATTAATACAACAAAATATTCTGGGGGCCATGAAGGTTTTGTGAATATGATCAAAAAAGCTGGAGCTGGCTGGCAACTTTATAGTAAACGCTGGCAGGGAAAGAGTTAAGTGTGACTAAAATATCCAATTACTTTTGGGCCACTTTATTCTCTGACACCAAATAGGAGACATATGTTATGATCCCCAACTCGTGGCAAACTTAAAAAATAACAGAATTTAAAAAAAGGTGACTTTAGGAAGGATTTTGGGAACTTTGAAAAGGTGAAAGAAGGTTAATTGAGTTACAAATCTCTTCTTGTTCTCACCTGGCCTTTACGGAGGACAGACTCAAGGTGAGCTTGGGTTCTTCTTGTGTGCTCAGCGCTTTGAATGACTTTGTTTTGGTCAGTTTTTTCTATTTTTCTCCTGAGCTGGCAGGATTCTGATGAAGACCCCCCATTCGTTTAAAGAGTGTTTACTCGCCACCATATGGCATACAGAGCAACTTGCCCTACTCCTTAACATCAACAGTCAGTGATTAGCATGTTTGGGCTACCTGAAGAGAAGTGAGAGGAGAAGGACAGTGTGTGTGTGTGGTAATATTAATCATACTGTGCATCTGTGCAACCAGCGGAGGCATGGCAGGATGCCATACTGCTGCCCTCGTTTTCTGCTCGGGCGGCTGCATAATGACTCGCCCTTTACCTCCACACCCTGTGCAATGATCACAGATAATCGCAGGCCATCAGATGTGACCGAAAAAAGGCTGAAAAACCCAAAATAAAGACAACAAAGGCCAGAAAAAGACGGTGCAGGCAGGTTGTTCCTTCACTGTTAGGTGACGTTATGTTTCTTCCGAAGGATAATTTGTCCTCGAAAGTTAGAGAACACCACTGATATATATAAAGTTTAATTAAGCTGTGTGAAAAAGAACTTTGTTTTATCTGTTTGTTAAAGTGGCTCACAGGGCCCCCTACAGTCAGCCTTCAGCATTATACACTAGTCAGGTTGCTCACTGTATATATATTAGGGCTGTCAAGCAATTTAAATTTTTAATCGAATTAATTACATGATGTGTCGATTAATTAAGCTATTTAATCGCAAATTAATCGCACATCAAATATGGCTGAGAAATAACGCCCGAAAGATAATTTAAAGTCATTATTGTGTAAAGCATCAAATAAACATTACAAAAAGTAACATCAGCAAAAAATATTTTATTTGATACAACACAGAATTTATTACCCATAATATTTTGGACCATGAGGGTGAGTAAATGATGACTGAATTTTCATTTTTGGGTGAACTATACCTTTAATGTTTTTGTTTGTTTGTTTGTTTTTTTGTTTTTTTTTATTATTATGGAAATATGATTTTTTTAAATGAAATTATACTAAGAAATTAAAACTGCCAGTAGGTGGCGGTAAATGTCTTAAAGATTAAGTCATTGGGCCCTATCATACACCCGTCGCAAGTATTTTTTTGCTAGTTTCAGCCTGACGCAGTTATCATTTCCACGTCCTGCGCCACGTTGTTTAAATAGCAAATGCCCTCGCGCCCATCTCTTCACCCATGGGCGGTCTGGTCTGAAAACGAGGTGTGTTCAGGCGCATTGTTGGCGCATTGCTATTTTGAGGCAACTGAAAACGACTGCGACATTGACCAACAAAAACCTGGTCTAAAGTCAATGGTGCAGTATTTTTTTGTTATTTAAAGGCCGCGTTAGTAATATGTGCCTATAGGCGGGTGCACAGTGTGCGTACACTCTGCTTGTTACACACACAGTTGTTACACTCTGCTTGTTACACACAAACATTTTTAAATATTAAAAATAAAAGGATTCCTCTCTGGAGAAGCGTTCAGTCATTCCGCTTGCAAATTCCGCCATGTAAGTAGTGAATTCGCCATGGTGCAAGCACAACTGGCTTTTAAAGGGAATGGGAGATGAGACTCTGATTTGTTTATTGCACGTTATGCGCAAAACATTAAGTTTTTTTTTAAGACTCATTAAGAGAATGGGTATAACCCTTTTGGACCATGCGCCTGACGCACTGACCATTTTTTTCCGTTGTTAAACTAGCAAAAGTGGATTTGGACACGCCCTAAGTGCACCTGCGCCATGCGCTTCAGACCACGCGCTTAGATCGTTAAAATAGGGCCCTTTGAGTCATTCATTCATTCATTTGATTCGTTTAAACGTTCGGTTCTCTTTATGAATGGTCCATTGAATCATCAGGCTTGTTCGACTTGAAGCAGATGTTTTTTTTTTTATTAAATGCTTGAAGGAACAGTGACTTGAAGCGGATCCTCACCATCAGACCGATCGGTGTATGACATCAAAGTACCGCGAGAACGATTAGAGAGCAGACGGCTCCGTATGCTTTTGAATCGCTCTCGTGGTACTTACTTGAACAAGCCTAATGATTCACCCGATTTGTTCAAAATGCGGATTCAGAAATGAAAGGCCACTGTGTGTTGCTCAGAGACGAACATTTCTGCTTTGTCTTTATATTTTTGTTGGCAAAATTGAGCAAAACAGACAATACTGTGTATAAAATAACACGATATTAACTAATTTTTTATTGAACTGTTGTATAAAATCAGTATCACATTTGCACTTGTGCTATTCTGGACAGAAAAACAGCACTCGTGTGATATTGCACTGGTTCATGTGATATAGCTTAACTATATCATATGATGTAAATGTGAGACAAAACTCAAACACAAAACATATCTTGAATTTTAGGGACATTCTAACTACATCATGCAGTGAGTTGTTGCCCTGCATCATATTCATCATCAATCAACATGTCAGATGAAGTACGTAGGTCTAATATATACACACATATATATATATATATATATATTATTGAAAATCACAGAACAATGTTGACGTACAGCTCATTTCTGCGCTACTGAATGTTTCTGTGTGTGTGATCTGCACGTGATGTACGCGCTACTGTCTGTATGTGTGTGCTTTACAATGCAGCAGTGCGCATTAGTTTAGAATGTTGATTAACTTACATGTACAATAAGCTGTTTAAAATGTGCATTCACCCGATAAATATTGAGCATCCTCATGGTATAATCAAACATATCTTGTGGAGCGCTTTTGGAGTATGCATTTATTTGTCATTTACTGTTGGATACTGAGTGTAAATGTGGACTTCAAATATTTCTTATCCTGTTGCGCACTCTATAGGCCACGACCAGCATTAAAGTCGATATATATATATTGGGACACCCCTCCAAATCATTGAATTCGGGTGTTCCAATCACTTCCATGGCCACAGGTGTATAAAATCAGGCACCTAGGCATGCAGACTGCTTCTACAAACATTTGTGAAAGAATGGGTCGCTCTCAGGATCTCAGTGAATTCAAGCGTGTTATCGTGATAGGTTGCCACCTGTGCAATAAGTCCATTCGAGAAATTTCCTCACTACTAAATATTCCACGGTCAACTGTTATGCCAAGTTTACACTACAGGATTTTAAGCCTGATTTGCAAGTTAACGAGCTCGCCGACAGGTCGGGCTGTGATCGGGGGAAAATCAGCGAGTGATCGGCGCTCGCCAATCTTTATGTGTGAACTACACAACGACGCATCAAAGAGGCTCGCTGACGCGTCGCCGACACCTTGCAGACGGCAGACAAATATCTAGCTAAATATCTGGAGCTGTCGGCAACAGCCAATGAAATATACACTGATGTCTATGGAAGCAGCAATAACAATCCATTCAAATATAATTTGCCGACGTTTATTCATATAAGATACACATTGTGTAAGTAACTATAAAGCTCACTCACTCTATTGTTCTCCCAGTTCACCGGCCACATGTATTTCGTGACAAATGGATGAATTCACGTTATATATTAAGATCAAGGTCATTATATAGGTTTTTAAATGACAAAACACTCACTTGCACATATTTGAGAATCGGAATATCAGATAGTTGATGACATGGTGAGAAAACAATACATCTGTCATACAGTGTGGCCGGCTGGCCGCAGTGTGTCACATGACAAGCATGACGCGTCGTCATGGAAACAATAAAGGGAAACGTTCTAAAATAACAGTCGCCTTAACTCTGGGAGGTCAACCAGAATGTTTTAAACATGTGTGAAAGGGTTATTTTAATTTTAATTAAATTTAATTCAAAATTTCATCTAATTTCCTCCCAGCATCCATTTTCAAATAAAGTCGTTGGGTGACAGAGTTGTTGTCAGCTCATGTAGGGCCGGTTTCACAGACAGGGCTTAGCCTAAGCCAGGATTAGGCCTTAGTTCAATTAGGGCATTTAAGTAGCTTTTATAAATGTTCACTAGAAAAAAAACATTATTGGTGTGCATCTTTAGACAAAACAATGGCACTGACATATTTTAAGATCTGTCAGTACAAGTTACTTTAAGTTACAACAGCTCAAACATGCATTTTAGTCTAGGACTAGCTTAAGCCTTGTCTGTGAAACCGGGGGGTAGTGTGTAACCTCCTGTTGCAGATCATTTCATCACAGCGATCTGCTGACGTTTAAAGTCCTGTAGTCTAAACTTGGCTTTAGTGGTAACATAACAAAGTGGAAGCAATTGCGAATAACAGCAACTCAGCCACGAAGTGGTAGGCCACGTAAAATCACAGAGCGGGGTCGGCGCAGGCTGAGGAGCACAGTGCGCAGAAGTCGCCAACTTTCTGCAGAGTCAATAGCTACAGACCTCCAAACTTTGTGTGGCCTTCAGATTAGCTCAAGAACAGTGCGTAGAGAGCTTCATGGAATGGGTTTCCATGGCCGAGCAGTTGCATCCAAGCCTTACATCACCAAGTGCAATGCAAAGCGTCGGATGCAGTGGTGTAAAGCATGCCGCCACTGGACTCCATAGCAGTGAAGACGTGTTCTCTGGAGTGACGAATCACGCTTCTCTGTCTGACAATCCGATGGACGAGTCTGGGTTTGGCAGTTGCCAGGAGAACGGTACTTGCCTGACTGCATTGTGCCAAGTGTAAAGTTTGGTGGAGGGGGGATTATGGTGTGGGGTTGTATTTCAGGGGTTGGGCTTGGCCCCTTAGTTCCAGTGAAAGGAACTCTTAATGCTTCAGCATACCAAGATGTTTTGGACAATTTCATGCTCCCAACTTTGTGGGAACAGTTTGGGGATGGCCCCTTCCTGTTCCAACATGACTGCGCACCAGTGCACAAAGCAAGGTCCATAAAGACATGGATGAGAGAGTTTGGTGAGGAGGAACTTGACTGGCCTGCACAGAGTCCTGACCTCAAACCGATAGAACACCTCTGGGATGAATTAAAGCGGAGACTGCGAGCCAGGCCCTCTCGCCAACATCAGTGCCTGACCTCACAAATGCGCTTCTAGAAGAGTGGTCAAAAATTCCCATAAACACACTCCTAAACCTTGTGGAAAGCCTTCGTCAGAAGAGTTGAGGCTGTTATAGCTGCAAAGGGTGGGCCAACTCCATATTAAACCCTACGGATTAAGAATGGGATGTCATTAAAGTTCATGTGCACGTAAAGGCAGGCATCCCAAATCTTTTGGCAATATAGTGTATATGTATATATATATATATTCACCCATCATTTCACCTTTTCGAGGCAGGGGTGCTGCATCCATGGCAACACATATGGTAAACAGAGCACTCTGTCTGATAAACACACAACTGAAGTAATTTACTGTGCTGAAGGGTTACAAGACAACAACAGATAAGCACCGCTTCATGTCCTTTGACACTGAAATACATACTGTATTACCTTGAAATATTATATGAAGATGTGAGAGGTGACAGCAGTGGGGATGCATTGTGTTCACTATTATAGGCACTCAGAAGTCAATAATAACCATGGAAAACAAGGGGCATGATTATTTTAATCATTCAAAGAACATTAAACACAACAATGCCCAGAAGAAAATTTAATTGCTCAGATGTTGCTCTTTCAGAAAAATAAAAACAGCCTAAATTAAACTACATACAGAATGAGTAAAAAGTATCGATGTGGAGATTTATTTGTGCAAGAATGTGATGAGAGTATATTTGAGTTCATACTGAGATCCCTTAACTTTTGATTGTAGACTTTATATCTTGGCAAATCTAAGAAAAGTGTTTCCATTTAATAAATATTAAAGGTGCACTCAGTAAAGTTGCGCTGATATGGAAGTTGGATATTCAAAAGTACCACTGATTTTCATATATATATATATATATATATATATATAAACCTGAGTGCACATCAAAAACAGCCAAACTACCTGAGTGCACCTCTAATAAGAGCCAATTTGTGATTTTTCTTTCCTTTAGGTATTTCAGAAATAAATAAATAAATAATAATACTGCAAGGATAAACGGTTTTACTTTGTAATTAAATGTTTACTTCATTAGAGTAGCAGTTTTCAGAGTGACCATTAATTAATTCTTCCCTCTACTTAAAGTGTGAAAAGTTTCTAGAAAGACCATGTACCAGCGAATTCATTCAGTGCTTTGCATGTTAAAATGGCTTCATTAAGGGTGAATTAATCTGTGTGTTGCATGTTAAACAGAATGGGTTGGGTTTCCATGTTATATGGGGACTTTCCTTAGATTTTCCATAGATTTTTATATTGTACAAATATTCTATCCCCTAACTATATCCCTAAACCTACCCATCACAGAAAACTTTCTGCATTTTCTGTATGATTTATTAGTTTTCCCCATGGGGACCAAAATGTCCCCACAAGGTCAAAGATTTCAGGTATTGCCATCTTGTCCTCATAATGTAGGGTTTACCTGAACTACACACACACACGCACACGCACACACACGGCAGTGTTCTATAAAAATAGAAAAGACTTAAAATAAGACAATACACTGCTAATTACTTGCTCAGGCTACCTCATAATTATTGTTGATTGTCCTGGAACTGCAATTAAGAGGACAACTTCTGCATGGCAACCAAATACATGTGCCTTCTCTCTCTGTCTTTCTTTCTCATTTTACGTCTCTGTGTAAATTGGAAATAAATGCATCAAGCATGATTAAGATGGAAGAAAAAGATTAATAGAAGAAAGAAAAAGTTGAAGAGAAGAACTGAGTGGCATAGAAAACAGAAAAGTGAAGTAGTACAGAAGTTGGAAATAAAGGTTTAAGGTTTTAAAGAAATTAATATTTTATTAAGAAAGGATGTATAAAACTAGTCAAATGTGACAGTAAAGACATTTATAGTGTTAAAAGATTTTTTAAATTTCAAATAAATGCTATTCTTTTGAACTTTCTGTTCATCAAAGTAAACAAAGTAAAACAATAGTTTCTACAAAAAATTTAAGCAGCACAATTGTTTTCAACATTGATAATAAGACATGTTTCTTGAGCAGCAAATCAGCATATTAAAATGATTTCTGAAAGATCACGTGACACTGAATACTTTTGACATTGAAAATTTGGAAAAGTGTGTTGTAGCTCAGGTCCATGATCATCTCTTGGACAATAAATTGTTCAAACAATTTCAGTCTGGCTTTCGTCTCCACCATAGCACAGAGACTGCTCTTGTTAAAATCACCAACAACTTGTTGCTGGCAGTTGACTCTGGTTTATTAACCATACAGTACTTGTCCTTCTTGATCTTCGATACCATCTCGCATAATATACACCTTGACAGGTTAGCTTCCGTTGGGATTACTGGAACCCCCTGTCTTGGTTTAGATCATATCTCTCTGGTTGCACTCAGTTCGTTCAACTTAAAAATGTCAAAATCATCTAAAGTCACCACTGGTATTCCTCAGGGTTCTGTCTTGGGCCCTCTTCTATTCATTATTATTTACTTACTTCCTCTTGGTTATATTTTTAGGAAATATGGTATCCATTTTAACTGCTACTCTGATGACACCCAGCTCTATCTGTCTTCCAAGCCCTTGGGTTCCTTTCCTCCACTTTCTCTGTCCAGCTGATAATTTTCTAAAACTCAACATCGGTAAAACTGAAGTCGTCCTTGTAGGCACAAAATCTTTTCTGACATAATCTGATTGCTTTTCTGTGGCTATTGATAACTCTACAATTTTTCCTTCCCAGCAGGTTAAGAGTCTGGGTGTCCTGTCCTCCTTTGTATTATTTTTGCTTGTAAGGAGACCATTTAATAATAATAATAATAATAATAATAATAATAACAATAATTATTATTATTATTATTAAGGCTCAAGTAATGATGCTGAAAATTCAGCTTTGACATCACAGGAATAAATTCACATAGATTACTAATAATATAATATTATTTCACAATATTACTGTTTATGTACTGGTATGTTTGATCAAATAAATGCAGCCTTGGAAACGTCTGAACAGTAGTGTATGCATATATTTATTCAGCGTGTGTATATACTGTATGTACTTATTGTCAGTTCTTTTCTGTGGACGGAGTTCAACCAATCACATAATAACACTATCCATGAGACTTCTGGTCATTAATGCAAACTAATTGTACTAATCCTACCCTTGAAAGAAAACTTTTTAATTCACAAAAACATTTATTTTATTTATTAATCGTTTTTCCAAGGATGTCTCTTATGAAGCCCCTAAAGGGACATGGTGATGGAAAAAATATGAGATCAGAGAAAGAATTATATGTCAGTGTATAACAAAGTTCATAATTCAGGGAAGAAGGAGGCAGGAACCGGCGAACGTGCAATGTAATTTTATTAACAAAATAAGCAAACACAACAAAACGTCAGCTTACAGATGACTGCTGCATAAATGAAAACAAAACAACAACATAAAGTCCAAGGCCTGTGGCCTGTTGCATGAAGCTAGCTGAACAAGAATAGTGTCAGAGTAGGTTTAGAGTTGACGAAATCATACAAATCCAACCTGGTTTAGGTTCAGTGTGCTCACAACGCTCAGTATAAATATATTCTGTCAACTCAGGATTGATCAACAGTTTGTGATTAACTCTGAAAGTGCAGCGAACAGCTAATCACACAGAACATGGAGAGCTTCAGTTTGCTTCACTCCAGAGAGAGCCGTGCAATTCACTTATCTGCTGAAGATTAAGAGATCATTATGAAAAAATATCACGAATTTAAGCACATTTACAAGGCAAGAATAAAGGCAGCAAAAATATGAGAAGGCAGCTGAAAGAAAATGACTATATCAATGCAAGTGAATCAACTAAATTTAAATAATTTATATAGGTTCACAAAAAGCTCAAAAGAAAACACAATATGCTTAGTCATTTTAAAAGCTTTATATATTAAAGCTTGTATTTATATGTATATATTTCTGTCATGACAACTCTCTGAGTGTTTGGCATGGTAATGGATATGAAAATGTTGATATGTTTGGTCTTGGTGGAATAGATCTGCTACGCTGTTGCTGCTGCTGTTATTGCTGCTGCTGCAGAGCAAGTACGGACAGTGGCAGGCCTGTGCCCTGATCTTTGGAACAGTGGAGGGTCCCCCCCAAAAAATCTCCAGGGAAAAATGGAGTGGTCATGATGTGACTTGACGGCTGGAGGCTCTGGCTTGGCAGCCTTGAAGTGAAGAGGCTCCGGCGTTGCAGCCATGTTGGCTGAAGACTCTGGCGTGGCGGCCATGTTGGTTGAAGACTCTGGCATGGTGGCAGGGTTGGCTGAAGACTCTAGTGTGGCTGCCATGTTATGACGAGGCTCAGGCTTGGCGGCCATGATGTGACTAGGCTCAGGCTTGGTGGTCATTGGTACGGGGGCCACAACATTAAGAAACGTTGGCTTAGCAACCCTGACGTGACTTGAATCTGGCGTGGCGGCCATGACGGCTAAGGAATCTTGCGTGGTGGCCATGATGTGATGAGGCTCTGGCTTGGCAGGGATGACCTGAACAGTCTCTGGCTTGGCAGGCATGATGTGAACAGGCTCTGGCTTGGAAGTTACTGTGGAATTGTGGGGCTCCTCGTCTGCAAAACCCACAGTTAATGATAAGCCACATAACAACAAGGCATAGTCTATGTATTCCGCCAGGGACCAGTGTATCTTTCCCCCAGGAAGGGCTCATTGAACCCATTATGAAAAATGTCTTTTAACGCCACGTCATTAAAATATGTGACATAGTCCATAGAATTCGTCCACATAGTCCTCTATGGTACAAAAGCAAAGAAATTACTGGGTTCATGGTTGGCGGTCTAGCTTTCTGTAAAAAATGTCTACTGGAGGCGAGTACTATTGAACCCAAAACCAAACGTGACACATACACTGATTGGTATGTGCAGCGTCGCTTCAAGTCGAACTCACCAAAAGTTTCTTGGTGGAACACAAACATTTTGCAAGCGAACACAAAGGTTTTTGGGAGAACACAAAAGTTGCGAGCAAACACAAAGTTTCTCAAGGGAATGCACATGTTTTGCAATATATATTTTTTCCTCCCATCTCATATTTTTCCCACCACCATGTCCCTTTAGGGGCTCTGTAGTCTCTGGATGTCATTTCAAACATGTCATTGTTTTCCAGAACTTACAGATTGCCAGTAATTAACATTAGCTCTAAACTGTACTAGTTATGCAAGGCCTGGAATGTGTTTTAGTTCATCATTGGATCATCGTCATTATAATGCCGCCTGTCTTTGTCTTCCAACATGATTTGCTTTAATTTGCTCTCTCCCTCTTGCTTGGCAATAAAAAGCCTGCAGTGTTTCCCTAAGGATTTGGGCCTCTTAATAAGATACAGCCAAGGCCACTGTTTCTCTGATGGTGTCATCTCCATAATTAGATTTCTCATTATTTGTACGGCAAAAGAACTGAATCTACAGTCGCTATCGGATCAAAGGCACCATCCAAACGTCGAGATCATATTTAGATACTGTAATGTGCTGGAGAGGAATCTGTTCAATCAGTCTGCGTCTTTTGATTGTTTCTTTATGTTTTTATAAAGAGATCCAGATCCTTTATTCAGGACTGCAGTGAAATTGATATGAGATAACATGCTGGTGTCTGGATTTTAATACATTCTGACCAATAATTTTCCTTTTTAATACATTCACAAATAGCTACTGAAGTTGTAAAAGGCCATGCATTAGTATTTTTTTGGTTGTCAAGGTTTTGCAAGGTGGGAACCATGTTGCATGTGCGTGATGGTTGTGTTTTCCAAGCACTGCATTCAGTGGTGTGTACTGGGAATCTTCTCATAGTGAGGTTTCATTGTAAGGGTTTTCAGCTTGTTTCGGTAAGAAATAGCACATTGAATTAAAAGAATGGAAGTATTCCCCCCCACATCTCCTTTTTCAGCATTGCCATGGTGATGTGTAATAGGGCATCAGTGAATAAGTGGCCGTTAGGTCTCAATTATCTCTGCGTGACCTTGCTGCTGTCATAGGAACAGACGTGTGCACTTACGAAGACCACACAAAGCTTATGGTGTCTAACAAAAAAAGTTTTTTTGTGTTGGGTTTTTTTTTACACAATTTTTTGTAAGATAGATAAACCTTTAAAGATAAACCTTTGTTGATAAGTAAATTAGAAAATTGTTAAAGGTGCTGTATGTAAGTTTTTGACTGAACTAAAGCATAAAAATACCATAAAATATTTGCAGATATTTAGGAAACATGCTGAGTTCACATACTTGTTTCTCTGAAAACCAATGCTACAGCCAGTTATTTTACTTTAAAATGTGCGTTCCGTCTCGGAATGTCTGTTTTTGTTTTGGTCTGTGCAAGACCGCATGTTGCCAATTTACCCAATAGTATTTCGCCACCCCGGGTTGCGAGTTGGCGGAAAACACATGCGGCGAATTGCAGCCATGGAAGCCAGCGAACAAACTGGGTCAGAGATCGCAGATTTTACCCGACCTAAAAAAGCCTCAGCATCCATCTAAAAATCTCTATGAACGGGAACATATTAAAATGCGATATCAACTCATCATAAATCAATAAATCAACTAATCAACTTAGTGTGTAAGTCTCCTCGCCTTCCAATGTCAATTGAGCTCGATCCTGTTGCGTGTCCTCAAACTGGCAACCCGTGTGAATGTCAAGACTGAGGAGGAGGGGGCGGGGTAAATATTTTAAATTTGGACTGCAGTACCCATTTCAACCACTAGCTGTCATTCTTACATACCACACCTTTAAACAAACAGTTGTTTTTACCTGCAAACTACAGGCATGTTTTGGGTGAGGGTTAAAGTTGTCATGAAATTGAAGTTGCGATATATGGGTCATTGACGAATAAGGTTTTTAAAAGTGTAAAAAAACCCTAATGGAGATATAATTAATTTTGAAGTTTTATTAAGTGTTAACAATGAGATTATGTGGTTTTTATAATCAATTAACAGTGCTTTTGTCATTTTTTACAAGATGGACAAAATGTGTGTTTTACCGAATTACACTTTTGGCTATACCGAATGACGATATTTTCAAACAATGCTAACAGGCTGATATCTAGCTAGCTACCTAGTTATCGCAAAAGGACAATCAAATATTTTATATTTAGTACAAGTTTTTAAAATATTACAACATTTTCCATGTTTTATAGTGGTTGTACCGAATGACCTGTTTCGGGACATGCGTATGAGCAAGTGAAAACATGAATTTTTCAAATAGTTAAAAGAGAATTAGTAACATTGCTTCACAACCATGTGGTCCTTTGCAGGTGTCTGAATGATATCACATCCTGTCACATGATATTGACCGCATGACTTGATCCAAAATGGTCCCTTTATATTGGTTACTCCGAATGACATCAATGAAATTCATTTTTCCGGACATTCTTTCTCATAACAAAGCAACGACTTCTACACATAATTTTAATACCATTTTGCACTATGTTGATATATGATGTTATAAAATCATGGCAGAATAAAAAAAAAATATATACATTTATTACATTTTAAGATATTTTAATCACAAATGAAATGGCTGTATTGGCCTTTGTATGGTTAAACCGAATGACTGTTTGACACCTCAAAATCTTTAAAATACCTTTATATGTAGCAAAATATAATTAAAACCTTTTAGATTCAATAAAAGTGATCTAGTTGTACTACCTTACATACTTTGGATGTCATATCTTTGTTTTTTATTATTATTAAGAGCTTTGGACAAAAAAATGACCCATCACGTCATTGACCCATATCTGTATATCCGAGTATATCGTATATCCGAGTGAAACGGCTTCTCGAACAAGAAAAAAAAAAAAGTAGAGCGGGACTTGAATTTGTCCATTGGATGGTTGGGATATGCTATTGGTTGATGTCATGTGAGTGACAGGTTGCCCCGCCCTTGCGCCAGTACACATCATTAGAGAAGAGATGTTGCTGCAAGAGGGAGGGGAAGTTATTTTGATTAAATATTATGAGGCGCATGTATTTAAAAAATGATGTGCACGGATAAATCATTTATAACAAATACTGCAATGTTCCACTCTAAAAAAAATAAGTAGTAAATTGACATAACTTGTCAATTTTGATTTCATTGTGACTTTAAGCTGAGTTTGCATGCAAATTAACTTGTAAAGTTGCCCCCGTCACAATGTCACGTTCAGTGAAATGTGAGAATGATTGAGCATTTGTGTAGGTATTTATTAAAAACAAGCAAGCTCCTTTATGCCTCTTATCTCTTTTTTAAGGTTTTTTAACCTTACCTCAAATCTGTCTAATGTTAGAAGGGATACTTTCTCCAGGGTGCAGTAATATTAATTTAATATCACAGTTGCCATTTCCAAAACCACTTTACATGCTAACACCAGAACCTCTACCTCTGCTTTAAAAATGATTAAACAGCACCCAGCTGTGCTGAAGATGGGACGGCATGCATGTGGCAAAAGGTATAGTAATATTTTGCTCTCATTTAAATTATAAAGCATTTATAAGAGCTATCAAGAACTGATATGTATATACAGGACAGACGGACAGATACTATATCTAACATATGCATTTACACACTTTTATCTTTTTCTCATACAATAAAAAAGACACAAAAATAGGGCTTGAAAATGTAAAATAAATAAACGAATTCCCTCTGAATAAAACAAAGAGTCAGTAAAACATTTTACATTCATAAAATGTTGACGATCAACCTCAGGTGGTCAAACTAAATATTGTATGTGCTGTGTGATTTTAGATTTGTTTTATATGAAAACAGGAAATATGCCAAAACAGGATTTCAGATTTACCTTAAAGTTCCCCTATTATGGATTTGTACACACCCCTTTCATGCAGAGTGTAATGTAGCTGTATGTTAATGTAAACAGACTGCGAAGTTGTAAAGCTGAAAGTGCATCAAGTTATTGTCTCTCAAAAGAAAAAGTCGACTCTGAACCGCTTAAACGAGTCATTTGTAATTCGAATCCCATTTCTGTGAAGTTCACACGTCACAAGTTAACACATTTGCATGATGCCTGCCTATGTTCTGCGTGGACATCCCGCGAAAACTTGAACCCCCCTCAAACGCTGTAGCTCGTTCGTGTGGATAACATGTCAACAAGATGCTGTGCTCTGTGCTGTGAAGGGAAATTCTGATTATTTTTACTTCCAAAGGTTGAGACTGTGAAGAATCAGTGGTTAAAGATGGGACAGTACCCACTTTATTTGGACCAACTTGCTCCTCAGAATCACAACCTGAAAGTATGATTAATTATTGATGCATATATTTTATACCGAGTGTTCAAAATACATAGTTTTGTGTTTTAGCTATATTGTGTATGTCTCCGGCTAACTCACGTTATTACTGTCTTTCTGAAATACTTCTGCTAATCAGCTGTGGGCCCACTGTTACCTAAAATTGTGTCCATTAATTCAGATTGTCTGTCGTTCTTACTACTTTGAGTAATGATTAAGGATGGAGCAAGATTTGTTTTACAAACCTTAATGTTACATCAGTCATTCACATTAGTGCTCGGCTAACGTATGCATTTATCGATACTGTTAATAATACAGTTCCCACATGTGCACCGCAATAAATTAAAAATATACACATCGGTTTGTTGATGGACATACACTTGTTAATGCTGATGGTGAGGAATTACAGTTGCAACATCTCATGATGAACGTCAAACTGAGTAGCGTATCACTGAGAAACGTCCTGCTCTAGTCGTCCTTGCAATGGAGGCTCGGGTTGAATAACCCAATATTATAACTTCCAATATTTCATCATCGGACTCGCGCTCAGATTGATATGGTAAAATCTGCGTCATCGTTACTGCCTTTACAGTGTGTACAATCGCTGAGCTTTAGAAAGCCTATGGAGCTGAATCAGTTATGGTAATGGGCGTTTCTTTCCGACTTGCGCTGTAAGCGGTAGACCAATCACAACAGACTGGGCTATCTGGCCAATCAGGCTCGCGGAAAGGCGGGATTTAGAGAGACTGAATCATCGGACGAGTCGTTTGAGAATCATTGAAAAATGTGGTGATGTGCAATGCATATTATGAGAAAATGATTTTACAAAATTTTTTTGACCTTTGATGCATGTAAACCTGTTGTAGGAGACCTAAACAGAATTAGAAACCTTTCACTTTAAATGAAGCTAGTCTGAAGTCTAATCTAAACTGAAACTAAATATTTCCCATAAATATATTAATTTGATCCTTTTTTTCTTAAACAACTTGGGCAACAGGGTTGAGCTTGACACAGTCGGCACAAGAGTTTGTGTACAAATGAATAAAATGTACAGAAACTATCTCATTTTATTCCCATAATACAGCAGAAAATAATACAAATGATACTTCTTGGGTGTCATTTTAGTTTGTATCACTATTATCTGAAACATTTACTTGTCACGTCTGGATTTGACTGTACAGTACATACCTCATTCCTCAAGGGCAAGCTGTTTTGTTTTTTAACGAATTGAATGAAATATTTTATGGTTATACATTATGTTAGAACGAATTTGAAGGAATACAAAAGTTCCTGGAATTTGGTAAATCATGGGACACCAAACTGTACCCTATTCATGGAAAGTGCTTTGTACATTTAAGTATAATATGAGTTTTTCCAACAGGAATCAAACACATGACCTTGCCATTGTTTGTGACACACTCTAGTAGACAAACCAAAACAATATCACAGAGATTTAATAAATGACTTCAGCATTATTGCTATGATATAGGCTATGGAACGGATGCATGCGTGCTCTTTGGTTGATTTTCCACTAAACCACAATCAGCAGATGGCAGTCTAACACTGACACACGAACATACAAAACCCCTCTCTTCCCGTCTGTCTCCCTTTTCTATCCTTTCTGTTTGCTTAGGGAGGTGGGACACTAGAGATTCATTAAATGTAACTACTACCAGGGCTTAGAGCACAGGGCTCAAATGAAGTGGCACTAATATGGGGATTACATCAACAAATCCACCTTAGCTTCTCTCCCATCATCTCCACACAGCCGAACATGTGGTGAGGAAGACGCCAGCAGCGGACACCATCTTCACTCGCACTCATCACCTTCAAAAAGAAATGCTGTTTTCTTTTTGTGTGTCTTTTCACATTGAGTCACGGCCTTTACATTGAAAAGGACAGAATTGAACGTGGTGTGCTTTCATAAAACTCAAAGAAATCTATTGAATATCTAGAGGGTTCTTGAGAAAGTGGTGAATCTTTTGTACATCAAAAAAAAAAAAAAAACTTTTTAAAGTATTACAAGGAACTTCATCATTGGTAGTGAAGTTTTTGAGTTTTATATGTTAGAAATGTTTCAGAAACAAAAAGCAATTTGTGTATTAACTCTTTAAGGCCAGTGCGCTAATAGTTCAAACACCAAAGCGTTGTTGCTTTAAATGAGAATTTTTTCAGTATTATGATCAATAAAGCCATCTTGAAAGAGGGAGGGATGTTTTCACATACAAAAGAAATCATTTTGGTTTATTTTCTTCCTCTCAAAAACACAAAAGAATTTTGAAAGAGAATTTCTGAACGTAGCGTGTCTTGCTGATAAACAAGTGATTTCTCACACATGTTCAAAATGAACAACATCACTGTCAAGTATGCACACTGAGGTTATTTTCAACATAAAAACACTTATCTTCTTTGGGTTATTGCCCAGTTTTTGTGAATGAATTGTGAACGGGGTTGGGGGTCAGGGTTTGTCTTGGTTGAGCCATTGACGAAGGGCATTGAAAAGTTGTGTATTCTGAATATTAATGAAGTGTTGGCATTATTAATTCAAATTCACTAAGTGCTCATGCACAAAGATGGCAGCATGCAGGTCATGTACATGCAGCTGCTGAGCAAATGCCATTGAGATGAATGTGAATGCTTGCTTTCTCCAAGTGTAATAGACTTGCTAGTGTCTATTGATTGGTGCTATCAAAGGGAATTCCACAAATATAGGCATTTAAATTATTGATAGACGTGAAGCACATTCCCCGGAGGCATGTTAACTTTTCCCACTATCCAATTAATCTTTTAGCTGAGTTCAGCTTGAATCGTTTCGCCCAATCCAGATAACAAGATGTTAAGGAGAGAAGAACAACAGAGGACCCCCCCCCCCCCTTCCCCCTCAGAGAGAGAGAGAGAGATAACATCACAACACATCACAAACCTGCAACATGGCCGGAATTGAACGTCAGATATGTAATACTCATCCTCTATCGTTTATTCGTTCAGACAAAATAACACAGTGTCAAATGTGAGCACTTTTCCCCCATTATGAAGAACAAACAGACATCTAATGCATCCGTGAGGTTGAGCTTTCGGGGATCGAGGTGTCTGACAATTGCAGTTTGACAGCCGTATTCCTTTGACGCTTCATTAATTTTCATTAATTAACGACCGCACATTTTGCGCTATTCGCTCAGCCGACGGGAAATGCGAATGACAAACACCGTGTGCACAGCCCATAATGCAGGGTCTAATGGAACACATAGATCTCAGTTCCGTCAATTACATGAGAATATTTTTAGGAAATGAGGACTAATGTCTCAATCAGAAGAGCTTAATACAGCGAAGATCACCGAAAACTATTAAACATTTCTTTCTTTCACAATTAATAATTTTGGTAAAATTTGTCCAATTTGATGAGATTGCAGGGAGGCTGCCATGGAAAGTAAAGACTTTAATTAAAGAGTTGGTCTGGAATATTCCATCCAGATGACATGTTCTCCCCAGATTTCTGAATCAAATGCAAATTGCTGTCATAATTACTAGCTGTCATGTTGAACCCTTTAGCAGTGGAAACTGACCCTCTGATACAAGTAGCGCCATTATCTGAAGCTTTTCTGCTTTTATTTCTTTGTTATTTGACTGTACAGTATGTACCTCATTCCTCAAGGACAAACTGTTTCTTTTTAATGAATTAATTAAATGTTTTATGGTTATACATCATGTTGATGCAATACAAAAGTTCTAAAACTGTCTAGAACAGAAAAAGTATATTCCTTAACATTTGCTCATACAAAGCTCTCAGTTAAAGGGTCAATTCACCCAAAAATTAAATTTCTGTCATTAATTACTCACCCTCATGTCGTTCCACACCCGTAAGACCTTCATTCATCTTTGGAACACAAATTAAGATATTTTTTGATAAAATCCGATGGCTCAGTGAGGCCTCCATTGCCAGCAAGATAATTAACACTTTCAGATGTCCAGAAAGGTACTAAAAACATATTTAAAACAGTTCATGTGACTACAGTGGTTCAACCTTAATGTTATGAAGCAACGAGAAAACTTTTTGTGCACCAAAAAATCAAAATAACGACTTTATTCAACAATATCTAGTGATGGATGATTTCAAAACACTGCTTCATGAAGCTTCGAAGATTTACGAATCTTTTGTTTCGAATCAGTGGTTCGGAGCGTTTATCAAACTGCCAAAGTCACGCACCCAGTGGTGAACCATTGGAATTTTTAAACACTTATGATGTAACGAAGCCTCGTTTACTGAAATCACGTGACTTTGGCAGTTTGATACACGCTCTGAACCACTAGTGTTTTCATTCATTCGATATTTTTAAGTTTCCAGGTAGAAACATCTGAAGAATAAAAAGACACTGGCTGGAAATGTCTTAGCTTAAGGCTGATGGATTTGACGGCCTTTTCAGACACTATGTGGTTTCATGTGGAACGTGGGAGGTTAATAAGCAAATAAATTTCAAGTTCATCATGCAAATTTGGCTATCATGACCGCAGCACATTCTTCAAACAGACACCTCCCTCGGAGAGAGAGACGCAGACTGATAGTGACAAATGAGCTGCAGGCTTTCGCACGAGACTCCTTTCTGATAGCATCAACGAGTACCAAAGAGCTCCATAACACCTACAGAAAGCTCTCTGTTAGCATTCCTGAAGGCTAACGGGGCCTTGCTAACCAGCCAAACCCCAACCCCTTCGCATATACAACAGAATGTATGAGAGATAGAATGTAGGTTGGTGTTTTTCCGAAAAACAGAGATGACCTTTGTGGTGAGGACAGAGGATGGGTGTGTAAAAATCTGCTCATTCTTCAGTGTTTGGAGTGTGATGTTCTCCTCAACAGCTGTGACTTCTGAAGTAATTACTCTGCAATTCTCTCCTGTTCTGCCTGTCTACCTCGAACCAGCACACACTGTTCCAAAAACTAGTGAGATTGTTAAACCCTAAATGGAATGTCATAGTGACCAATTTGGAATGCTCTACATTGGTAGAAACAGAGTTCAACAGAGTTTGACATTAGCAAGTTGCTAAGATAATGGTGTGATGCTCTAATAAGCATAACAAATACACTACCATTAGAAAGTGTAGGGCCAGTAAGATCTTTTAATGTCTTTGAAAGATCCTTCAGAAATCATCTCTATCAAATCTAATATGCTGATTTGGTGTGCAAGATAATTATTATTTTATTATTATTATTATTATTATTAATTATTATTATTATCATCAATAACTTATCAATATTGAAATGTTCTGTTTAATTTTTTGAGTAAACCGTGATTTTGTTTAAATTTCAGGATTCTTTGAAGAATAGAAAGTTCAAAAGAACAGCAGTTATTTGAAATAGTAATCTTTTGTAACATTAAAGTTGTCTTTACTGTCATTTTTGATCAATTCAATGCATCCTTAATACTTACTGAAAACAAAACAACAACAACAACAAAAAATCCTACTGACACAAAGTTCACATAAAACAATGTTCTTGTTTTAAGGATCAATCTAACAATTTACTAAACAAAACAGTTTGCTAATAGGGCAGGGAAAATATTAAAATATCAAGATGTACTAGATCAATGTTAAACTTATATATATCAAGTAAATTCATCTTGTTTTATGGATGTGTATGTATTTTTAGTGGAAAACTGTATTATTTTTGCAAGGTAATCAACATGTCTTCGCTTTACCAGCCATCTTGGATGGGTTTCTTCACAGAACTTTTTAACGATAACTTATAAAACTTTAAAGACAGCCTTACTGTGAGCTACGAGGTTGTTAATTGGTGGTGTTTGCTTCTGTTGAAGCCGTCAGCCTGCATTATTTCAACTTAGTTTTAAAATAATCATGTTTAACAGTGGAATTTGTGGTGAAAAACTACATTACCCATGATGCTGAACAGAAGATTCCACCAATCAGAGATTCGAAACAAGCAAACACGCCAAAAGAGCTCTTTAGCTCCGTCCACTCCCATAAAGCACTGCGAATTACGTAATCAAGTACTTAAATATGTGACCCATGCTGGCAAAATGAGTCAGAATGGGCACAGGCTAATTTCGAGCTACGAGCAAAACAAGTGAAAAATGTAAATTTTGGTCAAAATTGAGGTTTTCACAAAAATCAGTTCATTAGGCCTCGTCTAGCGATCCCAATGCTCTAAATAGAAATTAAACATCTAAAAGTATCTTTATTTGTACGTTTTCTGAGAGGAGTACCTTTCCTTTGACCATAAAAAATGCCATTTTTCTCCAAGTGGCTTTTCTTAGCACAAGTTTGGTATTGATGTAAATTGCAGCATTCCAACTTTGTGAATATTCATAGTGAATTCTCAATGGCATGAGTCTGAACCAATGAAATGTGATTTTTCAAACTCATGCAGATGTAAACAAAACAATCTATCTCGCGCGGACTGACAGATCTGAAGCGCGAGCTGGCGTGGGCAGGCACTGTTGCACTCTATTCTAGTTTGAATTTGGTAAAAATAGATAGGAATAGAGCCATGTAGTCACATCCAACTCTCAAAGGTTTATTTTTTATTTTTATTTTTAGTTGTATTCAAAAGCTTGACCATTATGACCTTTCAATGTGAAAGACAAAACTTAGTCAGAAATTAGTCATTTTTCTCCAGGTTGTGGTCCATGCTGTCTTTGCCACACTGTTTCTTGCATACAGTGTCTTTTGAGAGACTATCAAATGTTATAATGCGAAAAAAAGCTTTTGCCACTATTTGGTGGGAGATTAAATGTGCTGAATGAAATGAGCCCAAACAAAACGCAAATAGAGAATTGCATATTTCAAAGTGATTATCACCTGTGTTCAGCTGCGAAAGGATAATTGCAATCTTGATTGCACCCCACTGCTGTGTTCTCTTTTTCCGTTAACCTCTGACCCTGGCGATATTTCCCCAATGGAGCCGTCTCCATCGCCAGTCTCTTCAAAAGATAATGTATTCGGATTTCCGACAAGGTGATAACAAAATTACCTGACATTTTCAGATTTATTGCTGTATTTTCTTATTATCGGCAAAGGAATATAGGCAAATGCTGCACCATAAATCATTTTGAGAGAGAAATGCTCGGCCTACTGTTTTTTTTGTGTCTTTTTTTTCTACGGCTGTTCTTTTCTCGATTGGGAAATAAATTGCAGCCTCATTTCAGACGGATGGAAATGAAGAGCTGGCGGCTCGGGCCATGAGGCGCACGTCCCCCTACGAGCACACGTCGATGGAGAAATTTTCCCAAGCGCAGCTGCAACGTTTTAGGTTCAATACTGATTAACGCTCATTGGCTCTGACGGCTGCTGTTTGGACTCCTGGAGTTTGCAATATTTGTTCTTTCTTGTGAGGACGCACTTCACCGGTTTCCCGCTTTGCTGTGTTTTCTCAGACAGACACAATCCTCTCCCTCCACAGTCTCCTTCGGCATCTGCTATTTCGTCTCGTATGGACTCCGCAGCACGCCGGGTGGGGTTCAAGCAAAGTGGAGCGTTGCTCGCGAAGGAAGGTTTTTCATGTGAAATTGAACAAGAGCATCTTCAGAGGTTAAACCGACTGCATGTTATATTCAGCTCTTATGTAAAAATGCATAAATGGATGTTGACTGCGAGTTGCGGTGACCTTTTACAGACTACCTTGGAGAGGACATGCCTGTAAATATTTATGGCTTGTTGATACCGGGGAAGGTCGTGACATGGAGCTGTGCCTCATCTTGTAGACAAATATGTACTCCCCCCCCGCCCCGGAGCCCTAGAGCAGGATTTATATAAGACTCCATCCTGGTTTAGCTGCAAATGGGGTGAATACTTTGTGCATGCCATAACGGAGCTCAAAGTGCCGCTTTCCTCTAAAGGAGAATGGACTAGTGTCTGCACTACCCTCATGAAAAAATAAATAAATAAAAACTGTGATGCGATCAGGGCACAGATGTATCATACTGAACTTTGATATACGTTGGCCCCTAAAAGTATTTGAACACTTAAGCCACACTTAAAATGTTGGAATGTCATAGCACTCTATAAGAAAATATCAAACCAAGAGTCATCTGCAAACAAATGATGCTGGACCTTTTCCTAGAACCAACTTCAATCCTCTGAGTCATTTTTTCCAGTTGACTGGTGATTTTAAGTGGATATATGAAGTCATTTCCTCTCAGGTTCACACAGGAGTAGTAGCAGTGTAACCACAGGTGTAGAGAGTCACATAACTATGACTAGTTCTTCTTACATTTCACAAGTGTCACAATATTTTTTTAGCAGTATTAATATTTATTAAGTATATTTTATAAACAAGTAACATTTTACAGTAAGTTTCAGGTTAATTAACGCATCAGTGTATTTATTAATCTAGGTTTATATTAACCTTAATAACCAGCCAAAAAAATCTTATTTTTTATAGAATATTGCTGGAATTTTTTTAATAAATGATTTATCCATGCACATCATCATCATTATTATTTTTTTTTATTCACATGGTCTCGTAAACTTTAATAAAAATAACTTCCCCTCCCTCTTGCAGCGAAATCTCTTCTCTTCTCTGATGATGTGTACGAGGGCGGGGCAACCTGTCACTCACATGAGATCCACCAATAGCAAACCACAACCATCCAATCAATTCCCCATGGACAAAATCAAGTCCCGCCCTACATTTTGTCTTGTTTGAGAAGCATTTCACTCGGATATACGTCACAAAAGGGAAGAAAAGACTATCACAACTTCTTCAATATTTCAACTTGAAATGTATACACTACTGTTTAAAAGTTTGGGGAAAGTAATTTTTTTTAAGTAAATTGATACTTTTATTCAGCAAGGATGCCTTAAATTGATCAAAAGTGACAGTAAGAACATCAAGAATATTCAAATAGATGCTGTTCTTTTGAATTTTCTATTCATCAAAGAATCTTGAAAAAAGTCACAAAAAAATTGTGCAGTACAACTGTTTTCAACACTGATAACAATAAGAAATGTTTCTTGAGCAAAAATGTGCATATTAGAATGATTTCTGAAGGATCATGTGACACTGATCATGTGATACATTTTAAAATATATTTAAATAGAAAACATTTATTTTAAATGTTAAGAATATTTCACAATATTACTGTTTTTATTATATTTTTGATCAAATAATTGCAGCCTTTGTGAGCACTTCAAAAACATAAAAAAATCTTAACCCCAAACTTTTAAACAATAGTGTATAGTCAAGTCAAGTCACCTTTATTTATATAGCGCTTTTAACAATGCAGATTGTGTCAAAGCAGCTTTACAGTGATAACTGGTATATAATTGTGGCTGCACAGCAGCTCTTAAAGAAAATGGTGTCATTATCCATCTTAAGTAAATTCAGTATTGATTCATTCCGATGTAAGAATCAATAGTTATTTATTTAGTTAATTTATCTATATCAGCACTGGAGTAAACAGTGATGTCATCATCCAGCTCAGTTCAGTTCGCATACAATGGTGTCAATGCAGGCAGATCAAAACACTGTTGAATATCAAATGTCAAGTGTATAGGGGTGTAACGGTACACAAAACTGACGGTTCAGTACGTACCTTGGTTATGAAGTCATGGTTCGGTACGGGTTCGGTACTAAACATAAAATTGCTTTTTTTATTATTAAACAGTGGTTTTCTGAGCAAATTGTGTTTCTGTCTTTAAATGAATTCAATTATAACTAAAAGTTTTTTAGGGATAAAAAAAGCCCTTGCACATATTACAAGCTGTTTTATTGACATATTATCACCACTGAAACACTGATTGACAGATTACACAAGATATCATACGTTTCAGTAAGTTGTACTGTACCTTTCAACATACCTTCAGATGTTCATTCATGTTCTATAACTAGCATTAAAGAGGAAGAGATGATCGCGTTCACTCGCGCTCCGCGCTGCCGCTTGAACTGAGGCGCCTATGATCTGTCACGCCACATCAAAGAGCGTCAAAACGGCATTTATTGTTTGAATTTCGTGATAAAAGGGGACAGAATTTGAAAGATGACACTTTGTTTCTTATCGAAAGTAACAAAACGCAGAGCTTATTGCGATTAATGGTGGTTAGGCTAACGCTGTATTCGTCATGTACTGTTTTCGTCTTATCCGCCTGTCTTTGTCCGAGATCTTAATGTTGCAATGTAATGCATTCGGTACACATGTGCACCATACTGGAAGTCCTGTAACGAAACGGTTCGGTACGAATAAGTGTACTGTTACACCCCTAATAGTGTATGTATAAATTAAAACTATCCTAAATAATAATTGCTGTAAAAATGCTCATTGTTGGTTTGTATTTCCGTGGTGACACACTGAGTAGCCCCGCCCACACTTAAATGTCACTGGTTTAAAACAACACTCCACATAACTGAAACAATAATTACCTTCTGATTGGCTGATTGTATCACATCACTAAGAAGATTCACATTTAGTGTGGACAGACAAATTGCTTTGCGTTTGAAACGTGTCCCATCGTGTCTGATTAAGACACAGTGTAAAAGACTTTGACAAAACAAGTTTGGAGAGCTCCAAATGGCAGTCTTAATAATTGTGAACTAAACCACAGGCACATTAAATCAAAAGCTATATATTGAAAATGAATGTGAACATCAATTAGTCACTTCTTCTGCTCTGAGAATCATGTATCAACATGTCAAAGTCAGAGGGAAAGTCTTGCTTTTAAAGACTATTCCCAGGGTCTCGGCACTTGAGCGAGACTCTAAACCTCACAGTTTTCTTGTTCTAGGGTGTCAGATATGCTGGACAGTACACTCTGAAAAGATTCTAGGATCAGTAAAGGCCTTTGCGTCCTTTGCACTGGGAACCTTTACAAGTCACATTATCATGGCTTAATGGAGACTGGCTGACAGAGACATCAGTGATAGAGCCAAATTACTCCCTTGCCATTTCTAAACTTACTTTGAAGGAAAAAAAACCTGAGTGACCTTCTCTCAGAGGACATGGTGTTTTAAAGTTGATATTATGTTTTAATACCCACAGCAATTAATCACGACACAATACGCCTGACTTGAAATGTTCAGGGATCACTGGTTTTGGGTAAGTGCATGGAAAGGTAACCGAGTTTGTTGGAAATAAGCCAGGATGCTATGTGGAGCATCATCAGGCTATTTGCTTCACTGAAAATGCACTTTGTCTTCATAACTTGAATTGATAAATAGCAGTGCTTGCTCATACTTAGGGATTTAAATAAACCCCTAAACATAAGTACTAAACTTCAGCTTGTAATTCATCCCGCACCGTTAGCAAGCGATTTCTTAAATCATGCAGCCTGTGAATAGAGGTGTGCGATTACTTTTCTAATTGATTTAATTTTCACCTGCCAAACAAAAAAACTGGTGAAAAAAATTTCACAGATTCACATTGATTGAAGAACCTGAGTTATCTAGAAAACTGATGCTGTGTCTGAAATTGCATACTGTCTGAGTAGGTACTATGTTTGAATTTGAATTTACTTTGCAACCGTTAAAAAGTATGCTCTATATAGCATGATAGTATGAAATTCGGACGTACTGCATTCGCCATGTTGTTACTGTCAAGTGATGTACCAGAGTCAGTTGAGTCGCTTTCACTAAATCTTCTCCCGTGGCCTCAAGGGAGAGTAAAGTGTCCATCGAATGCACACTTCAGAATCTCGGCGGAAGTATTAGGTCATCCGGGTACTTTTTGCCTAATGTTTTTCGAATACTATGTATTCAGACATTAATCTTTTGGCGTACTGTTTTTGCATACTATTGTAGGGAAGTATTTCATTTCGGATGCAGCGTGAGACTTTGGGGTGGGTTCTTTAGACCTAGCAACCACCCAAAACACCATAGCAACCAGCAGCAATGCCTTAGCAATGATCCAGAAAACCAGTGTTATGGCTACTCGATTTGGGGGAAAAAATCTAATTACGATTTTTCTGTTAAAAATTGTGATTTAAAATGCAATAAAAAATCCAGATTTGCCGTGCTTGTTGGTAGGGCTGCACAATTTGCCCCACATTGTGTGATTATATATCAATATCAATAATAATAATAAAATTATTATTATTATTATTAAAGGCACAATATGTAAGTTTGGCCGCTAGAGGTCGCTATTCAAAACAAAGGTGTAGCTTGATGATGCCGTGAATGAGTGTGGAATCATGGGAGTTGTCTTCTTCACCTCCACAGCCAATGAAAAGCAATCCAACGGACTCGGGCAGAAATCATGTTCATGGATGAGCTAATGAAAGGGGGCCAGATTCGATGTTGTGGACACATCCTTTTCCTCTCCCTCTCTCTCTTTCTCTCTCTCTCTCTCTCTCTCTCTCTCTCTCTCTCTCTCTATCTCTCTCTCTCTATATATATTACATGTTTTGTTTCTTGAAAACATGACAGATTTGACAAAAGCTTGAGCTGACAGTAGAGTAGCTTGAGATAGGACACAGCTGTAAATTTAATACACAAACAATATCTGTAAAACTTTTAACAACCTTGTTTTTAAATGGTGAAATTTAAATATTATTACTGAGTTAGAACTCTATTCTTATTTAAATTAAAAAGTACTCTAATTAGATCACCGCAGGTAAAAACACATGGCACCTCACTACATGGTAAAAAGTAAAAATATTGTTTCTATATCTAGAATGGCTTTATGGTATTTAGTCTATAAACACATTTAATATAAATACGAATGCACAAGACTGCAAGTTTATGAAAAAAAAATATCTGTAATTTGGCCTTTATTACTCATTTAATACTGATTTGCACGTTAGTGTTGTTAAGTCAGAGCTGTTTCAACTGACTTTAAGCTGAATTAAATTACAGAGAGATTTGCAGCTTGTACCTGAGACCTCTACGCCGAACTCGAACACTTCTCACTGGCTGTTTAGTGGTCGTGTAATCGAGACACTCAGCAAGTAAACACATTTGTGAGCTTGTGAGTCGCGCCCTGCGCGGTGCGCACAAGTAGCGCTGTTTCGTTCCGCTTTTGGCGCGTTAATGTTTCCCTGGCCTAAAATCTAGTACATTGTGAAACTGCACGATTTGTAAATTATGCATGGCGGGCCACGTATAATAGATTTTAATAAACAAGCTGTGGGCCGTCTGAAATTCATCCCCGGGCCGCATTTGGCCCGTGACCCATGAGCTAATGTATTAAAGTTTTATCAACTTTACTGTGGTATGAAGAAGGGCGGGCCGAGAGCCGCGGGAGTCCAGCGGCGCTTTTATTATGCTTATGCTGCAGTTGGCCGCTTCCGCTCTTTTTGTTGCGTATGTGGGGTAACACAGCGCTGTTTTACATGGTTAAAACAATCATGCTAAATATGTTTGAGTGTGTTGAAAGTTATAACGTCACTCTGTGCGTTCGCTCGATGGCTTGTAAAAGAGACTTGCAATTTGCAGTAATCTGGATCGATATTAGAATGTCATATTAATAAAAACTGGATGACTTGTGTTGCTAAATGACATGCAATTAATTTAAAAATATATTGTATAATGAAAAAAGCTCTCTCTGATTTCGCTATGTTAGCCACTTGACAAAATAGTGTTGTCTCTGAGGGATGGTAAAAACATGGTACTCGAGGTAAATTAAGAAAACAAGCGATTCAAACAATAAGACTAACTGTGTTGAGCTATATAACAATGATTAGTTTTTTGTTGATAAATGTATCCTAACAGTTGCTCACCTGACTTATAAAACACATAATATATTATAGTGTCTTCGATGTTTCCATGGTTTCTATGAAATTAAAACTGACGTTATTGACAGGCGGTAAAACGACACAGTCCGTGTCCTGGTTAAAATTGCTGATTTCTCTGGATCTAAACATTGCTGGAATCATTTGGGATAATGTAAGTACACAAGTCAACAAAATATATAACACTGTTTTAGTGGTTTTTGGATATTTTAATCTAAAAATATTACATATTGTGCCTTTAAAAATATAAAAAATACTAAAAACAAAATAAGAAATTTCACTATTTTAAGATTTCACAGAAAAATAAAAATATCAAGTATTTAAGAAAAATACAGTAATAATAATGTGACAAGCAGGGCGGGGCGAGATTCGCGAGAGAACGGCGCGAGGCCGGTGGCGTGATTGCTAAGGAGCGTCACCTGCGCACTGCACCGGTCTCGTATCTCTCACGGAGAAGCTCCAGAAGCATAAAGGGAGGAGCAACGACAGTAAAGGACGAGAGAGGACCAGGCCTGGACTTTATGTTATGCTTTATTATGTGTGCGTGCGCGCGGCTGTCGTCCGTGAGGGACTGCCGCCATTTTACTTTCATTTTGTTGTTTGTTTATTTTATGATTATTAAAGTTTGTGATGTGTTCCCGCCTACTCTACATTTTCAAATGTTAATTTTAAAAAGGGAACAGCAGGGAGCCCATGACGCTTCTTTTTTGCTGACACCTGTTGGTATATGAGTGCTTCTCATTAAAAGTGTGGAAGATGGTTGTCACATGTTGCACTCCCAAATGCACATTTATAAACGACCCAAACTCAGAGTACGAGCCACTTGGAGACACTGAAAATACCAGCGGATAATTGAACACAGTGCCGCGCTTCACACAGTGCATATATTCTTTTAATTGAATCGCTGCCCTTGCGATTTGATAATCGCACTAAGCTATATCACAAATTTGGTTTTACTTCGATTAACTGTGCAGCCCTACTAGCGAGCTGCTAAAAACATATAGCATCATTTCTTCAGAAAGTGTAAAAATCAAGTAAGAATTGATCACTCAAGACTTACTGAATGGGTAAAAAAAAGTGTGAAAACTATAATTGCAATGCAAGCACCAGGATTGCAATAAATGCACCATTCTTTTGAGGAAATATTAACAGAGCGTTACAGAACACAGTCCTTTGTGTCTTACAACGTGTGTGCGTGTACATGCATTTGTGCGGAGCACACACGTTGGCTCGTTTCTGGTCACACTGTATCACAAACGCTGAACAGTAATTCGTTTTTCCACTCATTTGAGGCTGTGTGTGTTTATGCAGCTCAAGGGCATTGGTTTGTACCAGACAGCAGATTATTATTTACTACACTGAGTCAGGGAGGACCTAATCCAATTAGCAAATTCCCCCTTTCCTCCTCCTCGCTTCAAGGAGAGAATCATCTTTTTTCTTTTTTCCCTTCCCTTTTGCTCAGCCCAGCTGACGCGTCCCAGGAAAGCAAAGCTGCAAAAGCTGCAATAAAAATGCATCTGTCTCCATTAAACAGCGCAGGGACAAGAACAGGCGCTTACAGATACTGTGTCTTGGCCAGTCACTCGTGGAAACAGATTGCAGAGCAGGCGGCATCATTACTTTGTGTGTTAAAAACACATTAGGTGCCAATAAGGTGGCAGCGTACTTGAATGAAAATACCCAGAGATTAGAATATGCAGATGAGAGCCGAAGAGGCAGCGGTGGCGATGTCTGTTTGCAGCTTTGCAATTAAGTGGCTTCGTGTCATTTTTCTGTGCTTTATTGTCAGTATGATATTGCACATGCTAATTATCTGATGTTAGTATCTGGGCAGGCGATGACACATTTTGCTTATTGTGTACTAAGTGATCTAGTTTCAAACCCTGATTTTGCTTTATTTCGGGGATAAATAGGAGCGCGTACACAGATACACTGCCGCAAGAGCATTTTATTGCTCATTGGTTGCTCTTTCATAGCTCTGGGGACCTAACACTGACTCTCGAGACATGGGACTAAACATGCGAGAACTTTAACCAGCCGTTCGTTTTTAAAATAGCAACATTTAAACATATGGTGCATCTGAAATTGCATTCTGAGTAGGTACTACATTTGAATTTGAACCTGCTTCACAAAAAGTACATTCTACATAGTATGAATGTGGGTAGTGTGAATGAAATTTGGACATACTGCATCTGTTATGCTGTTACTGTCACGTGACCTACCAGCATCAGTTTCGTCGCTTCACTGCCATTCATACATCCTCTCCCATGGCCTCATGGGACAGTAGGACATCCGAGTACTTTTCGCCTACTGTTTTTCGAATACTATAGTTGTGTCCCAAATGACGCACTATACACTTATATGTACTTATGTACTCAATTTTGTAGTGTATGAATTTTATAAGGTTATTTTGTCATTCAAGATCAGAGTTTGATAGCCCCTCCCCCTCTGCTACGTAATAGGTTGTTTGCACATGATGTCATTGCTGTGGTGCGAAATGCAGCTGGAGGGCAGGAAGTGATTTTTCTATATAGGCATCGTTATCACAAACTCCTATGTTTTGCGTTGTTTATGGTTGCTCAAATCGATCAAACCAAGAAACCACAAGGAGCTTTTATCGTTTACGTAACTTTTATTGTTTTTTAACTTTAAAAGTTGTCGCCTTTAATAGCGTTTTGCGTCTGCTGATACTGGAATTAATATGGATACCTGCTTACCTTTTTTGTTTTTGACTTGGTTAATTATTCACATTCTTCATGGTATTGTTTGCGGGGAAGAGTAGCTATTTTATCCCATTGCATGATCATATGGTGTTTTCACTTGTGTTTTGTAGAATTCCGTTCACAGTGTTGATCTGGTTACCATAAAAACAGTGTCACGCGCTGCTGCTTCAGCCATCATATGGTAGAAAATGTCCAAATAAAAAAAAATGTGTTCAACAAGCTGACAGAAGTCGATCCATTTCTTTGTTGGAAGTGTGTAAATGTAACTGTAGTTTTAATGTTGTCTTTGTAAATATTCACTTTCCCATATGGCCACGAAGGAGAATCGGAGGGTCATTCAGCGGACAGACATCGACACACTGTATTTATTTCAACAAATGACAACCAAAATCAACCCATAGAAGTTTGTGAACAGGTCTGAAGTGGCTGTGTGCAAGTTATGCTCATTCACAAGCCGAGTGAGAGTCATACTCGCAAATGTAATGTTAAATATTAAACCAAACAAAATACAAAACTTTCAAAAACACTTAGTAATGTGATTATTTTATTGAGTGATAGGCAGTGGGTTTAATCAGTGACATTATTAGATTTGCTATACGGCGTCTTCTCATCACCTCCTCAACCTGCTTCTTTTAGTGTTTTTATACGTAGAAAAAGGCAAAAATTGTATTACACCATCCAGTTTTTTCCCTGAACGATGATGGGAGTTCCTATTGCAATTCTCGATTCAGCATAAATGACCTACAATGCCGACATTTTTCACAGTCACGACAGAAAATCAAAATACTGCCCGAAACTCACTAGCAGAAAGGCAGCGCAATATAAACAAACCAGACCAGAACTCGACATGGCGTGACGGCAGCTTCACATTTTCTATATTTACCACCTCGATGGCAGGGAAGTTTTTCAATTCAGTAGAAAAATCGCTCCTCTTCATAACATAAGGATCATAAGGATGATTTTCTGTTTATACCTTTCTAAACCAGCACAGTACGGACTTTTCTCCATCTCGTCCATTCCAATTATCACTTCCTGCCCTCCATCTGAATTTCACGCGTCATCAGAATCACGTGATTGCAAACAAGCTATTAAAGCTGTGACAGTTGAGTGCATGAAATGGCCAACATTCCACACTTCTTTTTTTTTTTTTTTTGGTTAATTAAGTGCATCATCTGGTATTTAAAGTGTACTTTTTCTATTTGGATTTTCAGTGTGAACACACTACTTGCAGTATTTATACTAAAAAACATCACAGAACAGGTCATAAGTACGCAAATTGGGATGCACCTTATGTATTCGGACATATAGTAGGGAAGGATCCGATTTTGAACGCAGTGTTAGAAATTAATCAGAGATGTACCATTTCATTTGATTTACTTTGATCACAATCATTGCCCTATTGCTCACTCAATAAACTAAAATATGCATATTTTAAAGAAACATTACAGGGTGTTACTTCAAGTATGGGCACTTTTGACCCTGTGGACTTCTAGGAAATAAACTCTCTTAAAACACTTTTCACACACAGTTCCAGTGTCTTTTCCACCACATCCCAGTTAAATTTGGAACAAAAAGGCATGTTTCTTATTTCCAGACTATCATTCTAAGTATGCTAAATATTGTACACAAAAATAAAAAAAGAATTTAATTCTTTTTTGCATTATCTGTTTAAACAGCTTGTTTACAAACGGTGCACAATAAAGATGTTCTGTGATATTTACCTTGATTTTTCCTTGATTTATTATGTCTTATAAGTAAGTACACTTTTATTTATTTCAGCAAAAAGATTGAGACATGTTTCTAGCTCTGATTTATGTTACTGGCCAAATTATTAAAAATAAATAAATAATGCCAATAAATTCAAATTTTAAAAAGCTCCATAAAGCATTTTTTTCTGCTTATCTGCTTAAGGACAACTGTTCTTCAAGGTGAGCAGTTTTTCAGCATCTGCTTGCCAGTTACAATCTCAGTTTGAGGGCATGGTCTCTGTGTAGCTTTGAGTGTCTCCCTGGGCAACAATATCCTCAAGCATGTGCACAAGCAGTGCAGAATAGTGAAGATCTACAAGGAATGGAAGGTGATATTATAGAAAAATTATATAAAAAAGCATGAGCAACCCACTAGCAACGTCTTCTGTAGAGCACTGACCCTTTCACAGACTTCCATGAAAGTTCATACAAATGATTTCTCTTTCCATTCCCCAACCATATAAGTGGTGGTCTATAGAATCAAAAGTACAGTAGTGGCCAGAAGTGAGGTTCAGAGAGGATATTTGTTTTTTTTACCTTACAAGTTTGATTAAACCATCAAAATATGAGGAAAATATTTTATATATTTTTACAATATTTTAAATATGAAGTAAGAACAAAACACTAAACTTGGTTAAGGTATTTATCTAACAAAATGATTTGGCAAACTAGGTGCTTCCAGGTTCTACGTAAGAATGCCGGCTCAGTATTGGCCGACGCTGTTCACGTGAGCAGCACGACGCATGTGTGTGATGCTGATGCTGGAGCCGGCCAATAATGACTCTGCGTTCTGACGTAGAACCTGGAAGCGCTGGACGTAAACAGCGTATGAAAATGACACAGAAGAGAAGATATTGTTGAATAAAGTCGTTATTTTTATTTTGTTTTTGCACACAAAAAATATTCTCATCACTTCATAAAATTAAGGTTGAACCACTGCAGTCACGTGGACTATTTTAACGATGTCTTTACTACCTTTCTGGACCTTGAAAGTGGTGGTTAAATTGTTGTCTATGGAGGAGTCAGACAGCTCTCGGATTTCATCAAAAATATCTTAATTTGTGTTCTGAAGATGAACGAAGGTCTTACGGGTGTGGAACGACATGAGGGTGAGTAAGTGATGAATTTTCATTTTTGGGTGAACTAACCCTTTAAGGTGTCCTTGTTACAATGTAATTATACATTTATGTACCTACATTTACTTACTATATAGGGTTAGGGTTTGGTTGCATTACACTATGCATTTCATAAGGATATTTAACAAATAGAAGACGGTAACACACATAGCTTGTCTTGGTCTTTTGTCTGTGATGCAGTTAAAATAAAAAAAAAAAACTTAAAGATATATGGAGACTATGTGTCTCAGAAACAAGAAAAAGAATGAATAAAGAGAGTGTGGATGGGGAAATATAATCAGTCACTACTCATCACTCACTCCGTCTTGCCCCCTAGTTTTCCTGTAAGACTTCATTAGTAATCTGCGAAAGTATTGATACCTGCTGCTACATTCAATTAACTTGGAACATTTTTTATTTGAGCCCGGTATGATTTCACTTTCAATTTGTGACAGTCTCCCATGGCCTTCTGGCTTTTTCTGTGCAAGCCGCTGCTTGATATATGAAAGTGCCTTTTTTTCCTTTTCTTTTAGAAATTAGACTGGTCAAGTTTGCTTCATACTGAATTCATTTTCTGTGCAATTAGAGCCCAACAGCTCTGCATGCTTTAGCCAGTGTTTTGCTTACAAATCATTTTAAGTGGCTGCTACATTATATATATATATATATATATATATATATATATATATATATATATATTTAGTAGTGCTCAACATATTTATTTTTACACAATTAAAAATTGTCATTATTTACAAGAGAGTCTAATACCACATTTGTTCTCATTTAATAAATACATTTTCGGATTTTTTTGAAAAGAATAATTTATGTAAAATTGTAAAAAATAATATATATTTATAGGTCACTATTCAAATTCACTTAAATTGTTACAAAATAAAAACAGAATAATGTGGACATTTGGACTCCAGTTTAATCTGCATAATTTATTGAAAATGTTCAACCTTTTTCAGTATTAATGACAAAAAGGGATACAGTACTTAATATCAATTCAATATAACTATATGACAATCTTATAAAGAAATATAAAGAAATTTTGACCATTCCTTTGTATTTTTGTTAATGTTTGTTGTCTACAAGACCCTCACTTTAAAGGTAACTTTAAGAGTCACCATACATCTATAAAATTCCTGGAGGAAAACAACCTGCAGACTTTCATCTCTAATAATATTTGACCATGCATTATTATATTTCTCTGTCTCTCCATTATCTGGATGTTTGTTGTGACAGAGTGTGAGTCATATGTTTGACTTCATTTATTTCTCCATCTGTCTCTTTATATTAGTTTAATTTTCTGTCTGCCATGTCTTTAGGCATTACTTCAGTCCATCTGACATCAGTGCGAGTCTTTGAATCTACAAGTGTTCGGTTGTTTACTTCTAATGGTCACTGCTTTCTCTTCCATCCTTCTTTCCCCATCTCCATCTCTCTCTCTCCATCTCTCTCTGGCTTTATTTCAATGATGGAATTTTCATGGCACCGTTATCATCCTTAACATGGTTATCTGCAATCAACTCAGGGAGTAATGAAATCAGTTTTGTACAATTGGTAACTAGTGTGTGGCCGGGGATCTCATTTGGAGCTCTTGCCGTATTGCTTGTCCCTAAAAGGACCACATGTAGAGAAATGAGTATGTCTCCTTATGACTTAGAGATTGAATTAGGATGATTTTAATGGAAACATTATGTAGGGACATGACATGATGTATTAGTTGTCTCGGAGAGCATTCTTATGACACATTCAAGCCTGTTCAGTCATACTCTTTGGTCCTGTACTTCTACTTTGGTGTATGTACTTCCACATCCACTTCCTGTTGTGGAGAAGAGCACTTTCTACAACCCTGTATAATATACACAATTCACAATGATTTTGATGAAGATATAAAATTAAGCAACATTGTGAATACTGCAATGATTTTAATGTATTTAGTGCATTATGTTCCCAAGGAGAGTTTCAGTAGACTAATTTCTCACTAAGCCTGCATTTATTTGAAATCCAGTAAAAACTGTGTATTGTAACAACTGTTTTCAATGTTGATGATAATAAATGTTTCTTGAGCAGCAAATCAGCATATTAGAATGATTTCTGAAGGATCATGTGACACTGAATACTGGAGTAATGATGCTGAAAATTAAGATTTGCATCACAGGAATAAATTACATTTTAATATATATTCAAACAGAAAACACTTATTTTAAATTGTAATAATATTTCATAATATTACTGTTTTTACTGTGCTTTAAGCCCATACATAGTGTCTTGATAATATAAAAGTAATATAAAATGCAAGTAACCAAAATGCATTACAGGTAATACTATATTTCTGAACTATATAATAAAATAGGCATAAAAATCTATCATAAAAAA
Source organism: Mylopharyngodon piceus (assembly GCA_039654765.1). Classification (NCBI taxonomy): domain Eukaryota; kingdom Metazoa; phylum Chordata; class Actinopteri; order Cypriniformes; family Xenocyprididae; genus Mylopharyngodon; species Mylopharyngodon piceus. The sequence continues at coordinate 24,744,449 of CM077460.1, read as the reverse complement.
TCATAAAGATCTCTGATGAGTAATAGTATAGTTATTCAAAGGACACATGAAACATGGAGGATTTGGAACAACATGAGGGTGAGATGATGACAGAATTTACATTTTTAGGTGAACTGTTCCTTTAAGAGGAGTCTAGGAGACTGTGATAGTGGAATAGGTTCCTTACTGAAGCACTGTAGTTAAGGATGAGTTATAGAGAGATCTAAGAACAAAGCATTTGACATGAATTCGTCTGTGACCCAAACCCCTAAAGCACAAAATAAAGATATTTTGAAGTTTCAGGATCCAGCGGTGACAGCTTACAGCATGCTGCGGCGGTCCGTCGCTGCACAGTAAGACCACTGCACTAAAAAGCTCTTACTTGCCATGTAGCATAGCAATGCTTTTCTTGCACATTCACTACTGACAGTCTTTCAAAAGACACTTCTCCTGAAAGATGTTGAGGAGTAGCTATGGTAACAGGAGGACAAAATATGAAAGGAAGGAATTTGAGAAGGTAAAGGGACGCATTCATTACGTAGGAGGCGAGTTAGGCAGCATCACACCTGATGGAGAACTGTTTAGCATAAATATGCAGTTGTAGCTGGAGGTGGTGCGACACGGATGTCTTCCGTCAACGCTGGGGGTGTGGGGGTGTTTGGCAAGTGGGTGGATGGAGATGGAGGTAGCAGGAGTGTATGTTCTGAAGAGGTTAATTAACTGGGTTCCTCATGGAGTTAGTCAATTACAAGTCTTGCACATGCTAACATTGCACACACAGGAAGTAACTCAGTCGATAAAGTGAAATGGCGGAAATGTAGTGATGCTTTCTGATTACTGGCTGCATGTGTACTTTCAGTAATATACTGTAGACCTGTGTTTTTCCCCATCAGCCTTTAATGCAGGACCTTGCTGCACTTTCTTACATATTTTAGGGCAAAGGAACAGTCGAAGGGAATAATGAGTTCAACAGTTCACTATCTAGGTCCCATTAAAATATTCAATCTCCCATCCCTCCTTCTTACCTTAATTAATGTCAAGTGTTTTGAGGTGTCTAGTTCCTGGCCAACCGCAGAGTGACAGCACAGGCGGAAGTGTCACATGCTTCTTCACATTTCTGGGCCAGCTGGATTTCAAAAATCTTTGATAACCGATTTTTATGATTGTTTTCTAAAACACGGTGGCAGAAATCACGTAATTCACATGTCTAAATTTGAAGTCGAAGTCCCACCTTCTCCAGTTCGTCATCCACCCGCCCTCATGTTGCTCATAAATATTCCTAGACGTTAGCTGGATTTGAAATGAAATTTGAAAAATGGTGCATACAGATCAAATTGCATCTCAAATTGTGACAAACATTTTAGGGTTATGGTTCGGACTCGTGTTAGTTGTTTTTAAGCAAGGGACTGGGCCCACTTTATAATAATTAATTATTATAAATATTTTTCTTAATTATTCTAAATTATTTTTATTATAAATTATTTACATTAATTATATAATATTATTTTAAAAATAATTTATACTAAAATAATAAAACATTTAAAATGCACTAGACGTCAACATTTTTTACTCTGCTAAAAAAAAAAAAAAAAAAAAAAAAAAGTGGCACTGAGTTCTCACTATTTTTTCATCATTTTATTTATAAATTGATTTTTACAGTTCTTGCACAAAATGTGAGTTATGCATTACTTTATATATATACACATGTCCAGTCCTGTTCCTGGAGATCTACTTTCCTGCAAGTTCTGCTCCAACCCTGAACAAACACAACTGAGGGGCCGTTTACACGACACCTTTTTCAACTAAAAATGGAAAACTTTATGCGTTTTGGCCGTTCATGTACAATGGCGTTTTGGGGGCCTGAAAACGCAAACTTTTGAAGACAGGTTTCAAAGTGCATGTTTTTGAAAATGATACGATTATCATCTCAGTGTAAACTACAAAAACGTGAATCTGTGAAAACGGTGACGGCATGCACATGCGTATTTGGTGCGAGTGCTCTGTAAAAGAATGCGTATATGCCTAGGCATGCTGTGTTTCTTTACAAAGTGACATCAACTACTGGCCTGGCATGCATAATACAGTGTTTTTAGTCATTTTCAAGGATCTGTGTGAACGGGGTTCTTTTTATAATGTTGTCATCTGTACAAAGAAAAAAAACAAACTACTTTGTTTTTAGTACTGTCACACTAGGTTATAAATATACACACGAAGATGATGACGGGTAGAATAGTCTTTAATAAATCCACAGGCAAGTAAATCCACAAACATGAAACAACCATACACTGACGATACTGGACAAAGGTGAACTGAAAACACATGACTTATATACACAGACAAACAAGATGGATAACAATACATGATAGTGATCAGTACCTATGGTGACAGACTAGTGGCGGGAAATGGTGCAAAACAGAAGTCCAAACAGGGTGAACTGGTGACGTAACGCCCCCTCCCGGAAAGGCGCGTCCTCACACCGGCAGATGGATGGAGGACACAGGGAAGTCCAGGGAGGTGTAGATGGTGGTGTAATCCAGGGGGTTGCCTTGAGCAGGAATGTCCTGATGGTGCTCCAGGCCACAGCCAGGACGGTGTCCCACGGCGGAGTTGCTGGAGGGAGGAGCCATGGTGGTGAGGGTCTCCACGCCACCCTGGGGACGAGTGGAGGTGACGGAGCCGATGGAGGTGGAGCCCTGAGCGCAGACAGTGAGCCGAAGGAGTGGAGTGACGCAGAAGGTCTCCGAGTGCGCGACGGAGTCGCAGCGACGACCCCCCACGACGGAAGCAGGGTACCGGAGGGCTGAGGTGGAGCTGGAACGACTGAGGGCTGAGGCGGAGCTTGAGGGAAGGCAGAGCCAAACTGAGCAGTAGAGGTGGAGGGCCGGAGAGCAACGAACGGCCTGCAAGTCCGTGGTGATGTGATGCCGATGTCTGAGCCAGGCGGAGTCGATGGTCCGAGGGAGTCCGGCGGAACTGAAAGCTCGATGGTAGCTGTTGCAGTCGAGGGAGGAAGGAGCGAAGGCGGAGGAGTTAGGACGATGGGCCGAGGTGCCACGACGGGATCTGAGGCCGGGGGCGGAGCCACAGGATCTCCACAGCCAGAAGAAGCTGGCTCACAGCGGGCCCCAGGTGTAGCCGTGCCACTGAGAGGAGGCTGATGCGGAACTGAGGGAATGATGGGAGACAGCGAGGGCTGGGTAGCAGGCATGGCTGAGGGCTGGAGAAGGGACTGATGATGAACAGAGGGACTGGAGAAAATAAAAATTCTGGGTAGATGAATGGAGAGGAGGTGGGAGAGGGAGGCTGGGCGGGACCAGCTCATCCAAAATAGAACAGATGGGCTCGGGAGGGATTAAAGGGGGTAGGGGATCCTCTCCAAAATCAAAATAATAGTTCATTGTGCATGCCAGAAACTCACTCTCAGTGGCGGGAGTGTGGTCAGGGCTCCATTCCATACCGTCGCGCTCATCACAAACTCCCTCGGCGACGGATGTTGCAGCCGACTCAGACACCTGGTCAGACTCGCGGTGCTCCGGCTCCGCAGCGATGTTTCACTCAATCGTTCCCTTGGTCGCTGGCTCCTGCATCGCGGTAGAGGCAGGCTCTCGGTCTCTGGTGGGATCGCACTGCCGTTCCTCGCCGTCTGGAGGTTCCTGGCTGGGCACTGGAGTAGGAGTGGGGCTGGTGTCGTTGTCGTCAAATCCAACTGTGAAAGACGATCCACATGATGCCAGCACCCACTCCACATATGCGGCAAAGCTCCCTTGAGGTCCCTCCTCGGACAACTGTGCCTTTGTCGATGCGTTGAGTCCAACGAAGAGGAATGAACAGAAGCAGTTGTCCGGGAAGCTCGACTGATGTGCTAGGTCGAGATATTCTGCTATATGTGCCTCGAGGGAGCGATTTCCCTGCTCAAGGCAGATTAACAGGAACGAGGGAGAGTCCATGGTGACAAAAAGAAAAATAAACACGAAAACATCGCAATCTATCTCACTTTTTTAGGTCCGGTATTCTGTCACACTAGGTTGTAAATGTACATGCGAAGAAAATGATGACAGGTCGAACAGTCTTTAATAAATCCACAGGCAAGTAAATCCACAAACTGGCAAACACGAAACACAACCATACACTGACAATACCAGACAAAGCTGAACTGAAAACACATGACTTATATACACAGACAAACGAGATGGATAACGATACACAGCTGACAGTGATGATGATAGTGATCAGTAACTATGGTGACAGACTAGTGGCGGGAAATGGTGCAAAACAGAAGTCCAAACAGGGTGAACTGGTTACAAGTACATTGTTGTCATGTAAACCTACCCTGAACCAGATAATTAACATCCGCAGGAGCACTTGATAATTACAGACAGGTGTGTTTGATCAGGGTTGGATCTGAACTCTGCAGATAGCTTTTGGACGCAGCCCAACCTTCGGCAGCTGACTTGTCTTGCAGGCAGTGTTTTGTGCTGAAGGTGCCTCATGGAACTGATTTCAGACAGACTTCTGATGGTTTAATGATCTACATATACAATATTTAATTACTACAATAATAATTTCTTGCTTAAATGACATCAAAAGTGAAAAACGGTCAAAAACATACATTTACCCACAAACTGACAACCAACCGCACCATTCAGACGCCATTTTTATTTTTTAGCATACAGTAACTGCCACAGAATGGAACGCACAGAAATGTGGGGTATCAAAGACAGTGAAGGATACATCTATGCCACCTTCAAAAATCGATCAGATGAAGGGATCTCAGGAGACAGGAAGTGAAGATACCATGAAGCTATACCACCCTACAATGGAATGCATCCTCCGAAGGCAGCATTTTCAAGCTTTCGGAAGCAGCCCAGACCTCCAGAAACAGGATTGGGCACCCCTGTATTAGGGCATCACTAAGGCTATGTTCACACTGGCAGTCCAAATCCAAATTGTGTATCCGATTTGAATCTGATCTAAATTATTGACTTTCCATACTGAGCATCACAACTGTTCAAATCCGATTTGTGCGTCCTGTGGCTCTCTTCCGTTTTCCAGAATATCTACATTGGTTTCTATGGCAATGGCGTTGCGTTGGAAGGCATATGCCAAAAACAACAACAACTTGGAGGAGTTTGCAATAAGGGTTTGTCTTGTTTACAATATGACAATATGTAGCCACCATGCTGGAGTACTATGTCTTGTGTCCAGTAACAACATCTGACATGTTTACGTTTTATGTTGCATGAGAAAGTGACATAAACCACACAAAATCCAAATACAATGGTCAGACTGAAACAGATTTCCCGAAATGCGATTAGGATTTCAAACCACATGTGAATGTAGCTCAAATTGTATTTCATGTGATTTTTTTTTTCCCATTCACACTTTAGTTCTAATCAGATATGCACAAAAATCTGATTTGGACTGAACGAGGCTGGGGTGTTCTGGTTGGTTGCTAGGAAGTTGCTTTCTGGATTAAGTCAAGTCTAATTCCCCCATTATTTTTTTACCTCCAATTGTATCATTTGCCAAGTAAAAATTGTATGTTTAGTCATTTAGAAGATTAATATGCTTCCTCAACAGATCAGAAGGTGAGGTATCATTCATGTCCATACAAAAGCGTTTAATACTTCAGGCTAGAGGTTATTACAACCACTTCACCTGAAGCATGAGCAATAGTAATTGCAATAGTAATACTGATGCTTTCCTTAGCAAACACCACTAATTAGCTTCATCTAAAACATAGTCAGTGGAAAGGTAAGTAATTGTGTTTGCACGTGTATCCAGTTACACAGATAGTGTTCTAGCTCTGGAAATCTTGCAGTAATCTCCCCGTGGCAGGGGTCTGGGATCTGTCTCTTAATTGCAAGGTCTGGACTGAAGGGCTGTTATTGGTTCAGTCACTGAACAGGGCTCTCAGGTGGGCTGGTTTAAGTACAGTGTTCAGCGTGTCTGGACCTGCAGACAGATGGGCGCTACACATAAGAATATGCCTCTTGATGGAGAACTTAACTTAATGAAATTCAGTACACATCATTTTAATGGCCTGCTGCTATCATAAACCAATGCCGCTGTATTAAGATGGAGCGTGGAACAGATTTGAAGGCAGATTTGGGATGAAGTAATAATTCTGTGGGCGATTCAAACTAATTTAATTTAAAGTCATGAGAAGATTTTTCAGTAGGCCTAGATAATTTGCAATTATTCACACAAAAGTGTGAAATGGATCATAAACCTTAAGTTTGTATGGTTGTTTTTTAAATGCACTATGCATCGTTTATCTGCAGTACTTTATATTCATATTTATATTAGGACTAACCTAAAAAATGTGTAAATGTGACATTTGTGGGTTTACCCATGCAAACAAAAACAGTCCATTTTAGCTTAGAAGAATGATACACATTAGTTCTGTAGCTGCATTTAAACACAGTAAAAATGTTCTGTCAGGTATCCTAAATGTGCTTTATTTGGTATTGTCTAATCAACTGGTTTTTGTTATAAATAATTCATAAATATATATGATGGAAAGAGCCTGAATAAGTGAAAAAAGTAAAAGTGACACGTGAAGGCCAAGTATGGTAACCCATACTCAGAATTTGTCCTCTGCATTTAACCCATCCAAGTTAGTGCACACACATTAGGAGCAGAGTAGTGAGTAGTGAACACACACACACTGCAAACCATGATACGCACCCGGAGCAGTGGGCAGCCTTTATGCTGTATCTGAAGTATTCTTAAGGGTCAGATCAGCTAGAAACAATGTTACACTTTATTTTGATGATCCACTTTAGACATTCTAACTATAAGTAGCTTTGCAACTGCATGTCAACTAACTCTCATTAGAGTATCACTAGTAGAATAAATTGAAGTAGTTGCAAAGTTACTTATAGTCAGTAGAATGTCTGCTGGGGGAGCATCACAATAAAGTCTTAGTAGACATTAAGCAGACATCAGTCTAATACTATAATGAGAGTTAGTTGACATGTAGTTGCAAAGTTACTCATAGTTTGTAGAATGTGGACCATCGAGAAAAAAAAAAAAAAAAAATGCAACTGCCACAATTAACTCCAACCTGACATTTATGAAAAATATCTGTCAAGTCAAACTGAAGGAAATATAAATTAATTACAAATAGAACATAAACAAATAAATAAATAAATAATATGAAAAAAATATAAATAAAAAGTAAATAAATAACTATAGTAGTCTCAGCCAATCGGAGCGAGGGGCGGAAAAGAGGAAACGGAAAAAAAATCCAGTGCTGTGATGAGACGCGGCTGGCGAGCTCTGCTGAAACTCCCGAGCTGAATACGATAAAGTAAAGTGCACAGACATTTAACATCGTCAAATCCCGGAGTGGAAGCCGATGAGCACTTTAATAATTCACTTTGCATCTGTAAATGAAGCAGAATGATGCTGGTGTCGCGGCAGATGCCGATTAAGTTGATGACGTAGCAACTCTGTGCTTGGCACGGAAAGTTTCGTGACCTACTTTAGCTGTTCAATATGTGACTGTTTAAAGCTAAATGTAGTGCTATGTTGTAAATTTTAATGGTATTAAGTTACTAGTGCATTGATTTGTATATCCGTGTTTGTACTTTGATTTAATCACGAGAGAAATTGACAATGGGATGTTAATTATTCAGTTCACGTGATTAAGACGGATCGCTAAAATAATGTGATAATTCTAATTTCACATGCACATATTGTAATTTTAAGTGTTTAGATTATTTTCTGGATTGTGTATGGTGCAGATTATACTAATTAAGTTATTTAAGCTTGTTAATAATATCATTTGAGAGTGCTTCATGTTAAAAAAATATATGCAAAGAACTCAATGATAAAAACAGATGTTTAATAAACTTTATTAACTAATTCATTTACATTTTCTGTATTTTTGTTTCTGATAAAGGTTTTTCATCTTTCCTCTGTTGGCTTATTTGATGCTTTTCAATAAAAAAGAAGAGTGGAATCCAGTTAAGGCCTCCGTTGATGATGTTACCCTCCCTTTCAAGCGGGGAAATCCTGCACACATAAAATAAGCTTGACAATATCCTTGTCTTGAGAATCTAATTTAACCTTTCAGTTAAAATTTACCTTCATTATAAAGTTGACTCATGTCTTAAAGTACTGTAAGTTAAGTTTTAAGGAGTTTGAAGCCAATATAAAAATTTTAAGTCCGATTTTGGGCCCAATTTGCAACCCCCAATGATCTGGGGGGTGTGGCCCAATTCAAGGCTTCTCGCAACCGACTTTTTGTCCAAAAAATCCTCAACTGTTTGGTGTCATTACGATTAGTTTACTTCTCCTGATTGTGTCAGAGCCCTCACAATGTCACAAACATGCCACAAAATTGGAGTACTGAGAAAGAAGCTCACCCAAATTCTTTTTTTCTCCTTTGTATGTCTTCCCGTAAAACAAAACTCAAGCCAGGAGAACCAGCTGACGACATCGATCGTCCTCCATTTGTTTTTTTTCTCAAGTCACGTTTGATCTCGCGAGTCTCTGTGAGATTTCGTCTCACTGTGAAAATGTTACTACAATTGACAAATGTGGTCTTGCGGTCCAGACGAATCTTGTGTATTCGGAGGATTATAATGCTAAAAATAGGTTGAAACTCTGCTTATGTCTGTGGTCTCCCACAGTTTTAAAATTGTCTAGTGTGTCCCATGCCTTAGTTAGACATAGCTCACGTGACAATTAGCCCCAGCCTCCTCTAATATGGAAAATATAAACAATAAAATCATATCTAATTGAGAGACACAAGTTTGCAGATGGCAGTTACCTCGTTAGTCATTCTTCTCTGGTAGAGGCCAGAAGCAATAAACCCGCTCTCCTAATTTCCATTACAACAGTATTACTCCGGCCTTTTCTTAGGGTTTGCTATATCATTAACATTTTAACATTTGCCTGTTGGTTTTAAATAAAATACAATTACATATAGGAAAAATATGACAGAATAAAAGGGCAGAGCTTGTCAAGGTTGCCAGACACAGGGAAAAACAAACAAAAAAAAAATAATAATAATAATTCAGCTACCGTCTTACCTTGGCAAACAGTTCTATATGCTTATACCACCATTTAATCAGTCTCTCTGAGAGTCTCTCGACCTTTATTAGAAATTAATGTTGAAGCTATCTGCAACTTGCAATTATTTCCTGTCTGTGTTCAGTTGGTTAACCTTTCGGATTTGCTTTAAAGTCCAAATCATTGCAGGTGAAAAACTGTACTTTCTCAGTGATGAATGACCAGAAGTCTTTCTGCAAATCCTTTTCTTGGCCTGCTTTATACTTGTAATCATTTTTAATATCAGAAAGAGGGAGAGCCACCCAGATTGGCAATATGGCGAATTTATTCATCTAAACGCTACCATATCAAAACAAAGCTGGTCAGTCGCCTAACCGTCTCTGAGGATGCATGCCGGCCAAGAACCGTCGACCGCCACCAAATGCTCAACAGATGGTAAAGAGTATAAATACATCTGGAAGCATATGACTGTGTAAGGAAATATTAGGACGGAAATGGAAGCTGAACAGCGAAAGAAGAATATTAAAAAAAGGCATCAGGGAACAATCAGGAAGGAAGGTCACCCTGAGTTCTACAGGGGAGAAAAGTTTCATGCCGGGAAAGATAATGGAAGACTGCTGGGCTAATTTTAGTGTAATTTATGGTTTGACCTTTGGGCAAGAGAAATCTAGCATTATAATATGGAACAACACGCTTATCTGGTCCACAGTAAATTAGTTTGAAATCATTGAACATGAATATTGCATTTTTTTTATTTTTTATTTCTGGCACTTGTGAATTTATTATGCATTCCCAAACAAGACGAATGGATATTTCTTAAATTTCCAATTCTTAGCCTTAAGGTGCTGATGAAACCGAAAGAGACTTTTATAGAAAAAAAGGGCTGCTGTAGAAGTTCTTAGCCACACCTGAAGGAAAGACTAGTTTAATAAGCTTAATTCATGGTAAGTCTGCTTTACACATTTAGTTGCAAGTTTTAATGTGTCAAGTTAGGGCAATTTGATATTTAGAAAATAACACACTACAAAAAAATCATGCAATTAATCATGCCACCCTAAATTTGTACTGTCGGAGTAATTAAAACAATCAAGCATAAACCAACATGAATTCCATATTGGTCCAGGCTGGTTTATGCTGGTCTAGCTGGTGGACCCAGCAGTTATGCTGTTCTCAAGCAAAACTAAACTAGTGTAGCTGGTCCAACCAGCACTCCCGTTTCCCATGCTGGGGACCAGCAAACCTGCACCAGCATCCCATGCTCCTCCCAGCATGCAAAACATACCTTATGCCGGTGACTAGCAAAGCTGGAATTTTCAGCAGGAGATATGACCTTTGTGTTTTTGCAAATGGGCTGTCAACACAGGCCCAGCAGCTAACAGATATCACAGAATGATTAAAGTGTTAGTTCACCCAAAAGTGAAAATAATGTCATTTATTACTCACCCTCATGTCGTTCTACACCCGTAAGACCTTCGTTCATCTTCGGAACACAAATTAAGATATTTTTGATGAAATCCGATGGCTCAGTGAGGCCTGCATAGACAGCAATAGTACTTCCTCTCTCAAGATCCATAAAGGTACTAAAAACATATTTAAAACAGTTCATGTGAGTACAGTGGTTCTGCCTTAATATTATAAAGCACCGAGAATATTTTTTGTGCGCCAAAAAACCCCAAAATAACGACTTTTTAACAATATCTAGTGATGGCCGATTTCAAAACACTCCTTCATGAAGCTTCGGAGCTTTACGAATTGAATCAGTGGTTCGGAATGCAAAAGTCACGTGATTTCAGTAGTTTGGCGGTTTGATACGCGATCTGAATCACTGATTCGACACAAAAGATTCGTAATGCTCCGAAGCAGTGTTTTGAAATCGGCCATCGCTAGATATTGTTAAAAAGTCGTTATTTTGTTTTTTTTGCGCACAAAAAGTATTCTCGTCGCTGTATAATATTAAGGTTGAACCACTGTACTCAGATGAACTGATTTAAATGTTTTTAGTACCTTCATGGATCTTGAGAGAGTACCATTGCTGTCTATGCAGGCCTCACTGAGCCATAAGATTTCATCAAAAATATCTTAATTTGTGTTCCGAAGATGAACGAAGGTCTTACGGGTGTAGAACGACATGAGGGTGAGTAATAAATGACATTATTTTCATTTTTGGGTGAACTAACCCTTTGAGAAGCCGTTCACAGGGGACATGCTCCTATAGTTTGGAGCGCAATAGAATAAAACAGAATGCAGGGATCTCCAAATATATTTCTCAAAGCCAAAATGCTTTTAACTTTACATGGTTTCTTAAAAACGCTCATGGCTGGAGGCGCTAAAAAAACAACAGCCAAAACATCAATCTAGTGCATGCTTACATAGAACAACATTTGACATACTGACAAATTCAACCTTCGATCTTCATTTGTGGAATTTTCTACGCAAATACTGATTATATGTAACTCGTTTGATTTGTTAATTTAGTTGTCATATCATGTATTTAATTCACTACATTGTGTATTCGATTGACAACCATACATTTTTACACTTGGATATATGGATTGTAAATCACATCTGCTGCTTGTTTCATATTTTGATGGATTTCCTGGAAGCAAATGTTTACAAAAGCAATAAAGTGCCATCATTGTGCTGACAGATATATTCCCTGACATGTAAACATTATTCATTTAACAGAACATTGTTTTACAGTTGTTACTATGCAGGAGGTTGCAAGATTGGACAGGTGTGTGCTTTGTAATCACATAATGAAAGGTATTGATTGTTGCATGTTTTGATGTGTACTCTTGAAACAAATTAAGGTGAGTGAAAAGATTTCTATTGCAAAACAGAGGTCATACATTGAAGCTTGAGTCTTAGACCTTTCTAATAATGTATAGTTTGTCAATATTAAATAAGGATGTGATAGCTATATTGTGCAGTAAATCCAAAACAAAGAAACTGTGCAATAGTGCCCGGATGCACATTAACAGTTTTTTTAAAAACTGCCAGACTCAATGTTTCTACATAATGGAAAGTATTGTATGAGTAATTTGAACTGCTCAGGGAACTGATAAACACCTTGACCCAGCTAACCTTATTGAGTTCAACATTGTGCTGTTATTAAAGTCAATTCTGTCTCACAAACACATCTGTCGATTCCTCATCGGAAAGTAAGATGTTCTGGGTTTGTCGTCAGGCTTTCTCATGCAGTTCCTTACACTAATTGATGGACTCATTGATCTTGGCGGTTTTGCAGCTGAAATTCACAGTCAAACAGCATTTGTCCAAGTATTCAAGAATTAGTCTGGTTTGTTTAGTTTTATCAGTTTTCCCTTAACAATCTCTCTCTTCAAGCACACATATGCTGATTGAGGCCCAAACCAAGAGTCTGGAAGGATCGGTTCTGTCAGCAGAAGCAGTAACAGCTGATCTATGTATGTGATGCAGCATTAATGTCCCTGTAGCGCTCTGACCAGCTCTTATCGCTTGTGGCTTTATCTCTATGCGCCAGGCCCTCCTCTTTGCACCGGCTCCATTGCTTTGCCCTGCTGGACAGAAATTTAAGGCCAACCACTGTGCTTTTTGACCTCTGAGCTCTCCATGTGGCCATAACTGTCGAAGAAAAATCTGTAACTAAAGGAGGCTTTCGGCTCAGAGAATGTAACTATATGACGCACTGAGTGATGGGGCAATTAGATGGGTAAAAGAGGACAAAAACATGCTGTAAAAGCCTTGATATTTCACCTGTGCTGGGGAATGACTAATGTAAAGTGCATTTTTTTTTGTATTGTGACAGTAGATCAGCTGTTTTCTAGCAGTGAGTCATATTTTCCTAAAAAGTAGTGGGAATAAAGTAACAAAACTGAGTGGGCTCATATTTCTCTTTCAAGTTTGATTTAAAAAATAAATAAATAAAAATAAATTCAGTCTGACAAATCATTTCAATGAACTGGAAAACAAATTTAATAAGTGAAAAACAAAAATGAATGGCGGGGCGTGATCTTATTTATTGGGATTTGATTGGGTTGTGAGAAGTTGGTGTAAGGAAGGCTTGGTGACATTAGCCAAATAGGAAAGCTATTTCGAAGGCAGAGCAAGTTATTTCATTGTGATGAAAGGTTTTTTTTCTTTGGAATAATATGCTCTGATAAATCTTGCACAATAAGAACATGTAATAAGATAATTAAATTAAACAGTTTCATTATAGTTTGCTATTTGCTATTTATATTTGTTACTAATTTGTATGATAGTTTACTAAACAAGTTGTCTTACTGTGACTGTAGTTTAACTATCGGAGTAGTTTGCAGCTTGGGATATTAGTTTCAAAGTTTCTTCATCACTAAGTGAAACTGTCAGGTTTGGTTTGGTTTGCATGGATCGGGTTGTGCTATATTGTGAATAGTTGTTGTTGGCACAATATGCATGCAGCAGAGTATATTCACAATTTAGCACACCTTAAATGCCTTATTGTTTTTATAAAAAGAATACTACATAATAAATTTGTTACTTTATTAAGCAAATTCATGTATTGTCAACCTGACACTAGAAGATAGTCCTGACACAAGGTTGATGTTCTACACAGAGCTGTTTACATCCTCAGACTTGGATTAATGCATTTTTATCGCAACACTATCAACGCCGAAATGAATCTGCAGCAGTCAGGTGGTACATGTCAGAGCTCTCTAAGTTGTTTACGTTCAAACTGAGGTTAATAGTTGGTCTCTATGGGAGCTGTGCAGTGAGGTGGACACAGGATCTAGGTGAACAGCAAAATGTATTGACCAATCAGCATTCAGGAACATAACTATCGGGTTTATAATGTGGAACATGGCATTCAGTGGACAATAAATCAAAGGAGAAGGAAAGTCATGAGCACAGAACGCAGGACATGAATGCCAGAGAGGAAACAATAGCTTGAAGCTAAGAAATATTCATCTGATACACCAGCATTATCTCTATGGCTTGTTCTATCTCTTTCTCTCTCTGAACAACCAACATTAGCATTGTGGGTCAAATTCACCAAGCTCTGTAATGGACTGCAGTATAAAAGTAAAATATAAATAAATAAAATATCATGCATTATATTTCGCCCTTATTCCCCACATCAGTCTTTTTACTGAAGGCCTTAGATAACACATGCAGGAAAAACCTCTATTCAAAACATCTTTATTTTTTCTATCTGAATGAATAGACTCTCATTTTCTACATTTTAATGTTTGTAATATCTCATTTTCGTTAGATTTGAGCCTTCACTAAGCTCCACCCTGCTTGGTCACTGATGGTCACCCAGATGAGCTTTACAGAATGTGCAATGAAATAGTAAACAGTGCATTTTCAGTTAAATGTGCTCATAAAATTGATAAATTAAATGGATATCATTTTTATTTTAGTTGGAATGAAGTATGCCATTGCAAATCATTTTATCTACTGTTTTATCTTAAAAAATGTTAAATTACGCAGGGGAAAATTAAATACAGACCAAAAGTCACACGAGATGAGGCAACACCTTAACGCTGTGTTTGGCTCATTGCCCTGTCAATGCAATGAGTCTATCAGTCAATGTAAAAATCGCGTTCCAGGGGTAAAATCTGCCTTTTGGCAGGGTTCCCCTGGTAAAAGTTGCATTCCAGGGGCTAAATATCATGTTATTTGGGGTCCCTTCAACCCACGGACATGAAAAACAACCCGCGGCAACTGTTAAAGTAGCCCAATTTTGCGGGAAAACCACAGACTTGGCAACACTACCAGTTGGGTTGTCTGTTTTTCACTCCGTGAAAGTAGTCCAAACAAGTCTACAGCACAATTAACCACTGCTTGCCTCCGTGCAACACACAGTGGTGTTTTGTTCCTGAATGAATCAGCATTTATGAGCGTTTAAATCATTCGTTTAAATCTGTCGAATGAATGATTCAATGACTCACTCACACATGCTAATTTCAAAATTGCCCCCTATACTCTCATTCACTATTCTCTACAAAACCCCATCTAATATAATATAGTCCACTTGAAGGAGTGAATGAAAACGAGTGAGTGAATTCAGACACAGAGTGTGCTGAAAGTATTGAGTATTGCTGCCGCTTTTACATAGTTTGTGCTTGCTGTTTAATAGTTATTTGAAACTTAACAAACTGGCAGCTCCAGTAGTAAGATGAAAATATTTATCTTGAACTCTGTCTTGGAAACTATGTATAAACCTTAATTAAACAATTTAATAATCACTTAAAATGAATTTTTGATGAATGAATGAATGAATGAAAATGAATGAATACCTGTATGATATTACGCTGTAGCCATATTGGACCAGTGAGGTTTGGAAAATGGATGGATGAATAATTCAGCTGCAGGCTCCATCTTCTGGCGAGACGCAGGAATTCATTCGACTCTCACAGTGCATTATGGGTATTCTCTAGCCGTTGAACATGCATCAGTTGTACACTTGTTATTGCGGTGCATTGTGGGATTGAATGAGTGCACTTGAAATCGTTTCGGACACCACTAGAAATGGTTGTCCCCTCAAATAGTGCCCTATTTAAGGGTACAGGGGCTGTTTTGGACACAGCCAAAGACGTTCACGTTTTGTTTATGAATGAATAAGTGTTGAACGAATCATTCGACCTACTCACAGAGAATAAATCAGTGTTTTTGAACGAGTCGGTTGAATTGATTTATTGACCCATTAACATTTGTTGCCACCTACTGGCTTGATGTAACCAGAATACAAAACTATTTTTGCTATTTTTGCTATTTCAGCTTAATCTTTATAATGCCAGAAAGGAGACGTTGTTTCCTAGAAATAATATTTTAATTTATTTTTTGCAAAATTTCTATTAAATTTTATGTAATACAGAACACAAGACATAAAGTACATTCGAAAGGAGCTTGTCTGTTAATATGCTGGATGCATGCTAGTAGGGTGATTGACTAACATTTTTACAGATTTAAATGTAAAATTTGCAGATGGAAGTGGAAGGCACCACTGCTACCGACTGAGTTTATGTGCACAGAGTTCAGTGCTTTTTGCAACGCGACCGGCTAAGCGTTCAAATCAAAGGCTCATCACTTGTTAAAGAGATCAAGCAATGTTTGTCCATTAAAGTTTAATGCACACTTAAGTGCAGGAAATGAAGAGCCCCTCTTTTTTTCATCAGAAGATTTGTTTAATCTGGCATTCGTCTAATAAAATCTCTTTGATCCCACTTTCTCCTCTAATCAGGGCGTGCTCCCTATCGCTCGATGTATGAAGTCAGACCGACCCTTTCCCCTCCTCGTTCGTAGTGTCTGATTTGATTTCTGTTGACATTACGATACTAAAACCAAGTGTCTTGCACTAATTGGCCCAGGTGGAATAACACGGCATCTGATTTCCGTGCTAGTTTTTACGTGGCTGCAACTTTACAGGGTCGAGTTTCACATTTACAAAACTTTAATTTTTTTCTATTTTCCCCTCCACGTTTCTGTCTTTATCCCTTTAGCTCTGCTGTCATTCACCTTGAAGGCCACTGGATTCTTCAGATTCTACTGAATGACTTGAATAATTGTATGGTTGAAAAGGTGGAGATGGCACAATAGCGCTGAGGTTTAGAGGTCACACGTCTGTGTGTGGGAAGATCAGCCTTTCAGTGTCTTTCAGTACAAACATTTATACATTGAAACTATTATTGACTTTACAATCATGACCACTGAAAAGAAGTAATACAATATAGAACCGGCTAAAAAGAAAGAAAGAAAAAAATAAAATAAGCTAATCTTCTGCCAGTATAATCAGGTAGGGTGATCAAGAAAAGCACCAAAAGAAAGAATGTTCTCAATTTTAACATGTAGGGTAAGCCGGGGCTTGTTGTCATAAGTTGCCACAGCAGCTGTATCTCAGTAACTATGTAACAATTTCAGTCAAAAATTAAATTACACGAGTGCTTGCACCTCGTTAAAAATCTTGATTTAAAGGGGACATATCATGAAAATCTGACTTTTTCCGTGTTTAAGTGCTATAATCGGGTCCCCGGTGCATCTACCAACCCAGAAAACGTAAAAAAAGGACAACCCAGTAACTTTGTTTTGGCAAGCATGTGAAAAAACAAGCTGCTCAGATTTCGCTCCCCTTGTGACATACTAGGAAGGGGATCTTATTATAATATTACCGCCCCTTAATCTGCACATTTCCACCCACTGCGACATTATTTTGTTTTTGCAAGCGAAAATGGTATACCAGTTCTAAGGCCATGGCAAAAGTTCGAGCTAAGCATGCTAATTGTTTTGTCGTTGGCTGCACAGATGAGCACACAATACTATTTAGAGTCTTGTTAGCTTGGATAGCCTGCAAGTTGACCCTGGCAAGCTCATTTGCTAAAAAAGGAGAATTTCTGTCCTAATGATATCTTGGAAAAAATATTAGACCCTTCACAGCATTTGATAGCAATCATATTCATAAACTTTAACCTGTGTGTATGGCTCTGTTTGGCAAACAAGTACACTATGTATATGGGTATGTAAAATCCGTACGGGTTTTGCACAAAAGGTTAACATGATGTCACATGCTAGTTAACGAGTTGAATCCACTCCACAGCAACGACATAAATTTATCCACTAACCATTCAGAAATGTCCAGATGCATTCTAAAAGTTGTAACTTCTTCCTGAGTCTCTCCATCAGTGTCCGACTCCGGTTTAAACAATGTAAGGCTGAACACCATTACTGACAATCCTCATTTTGGCTGCGTAAGATTCTCCAACTTTGTTGTTGTTGAGCAACTGAAGCGCAAGCTGTTAAAGCTCCGCCCTCTTTTGGACAGTTCATTTGAATTTAAAGGGACACACAAAAACGGCATGTTTTTGCTCACCCAAATGGGGCAAATTTTACAAGCTATAATATATGATCTGTGGGGTATTTTTAGCTGAAACTTCACAGACACATTCTGGGGACTTATATTACATCTTGTGAAAAGGGCATAATAGGTCCCTTTTAAGATAATAGGTGTGTTCGACTTCGGCTGGTAACCGATCACCGAGAGTTGCCGCTTGCAGTCAGGGAGGAGCTGAAAATGAAGACGTCAAGTCAGACACTTTCTGCTTCCCGTAATGATGCTCTTGTGGCGTTTGGAAATGAATTAAATGCAGTATTTGTCAAATACACAGACGTTTCAGAGATGTTTTCACTAAATAGTTTATGTAGACCTACTGCTTTAAGGGTTAGTTCACCCAAAAATGAAAATTCAGTCATTAATTACTCAAAATGTTGCTCCAAACCTTCGTTCATCTTCGGAACACAAATTAAGGTATTTTTGATGAAATTCGTGAGCTTTCTGGCCTCCGATAGTCTGCAATATTATTACCACTTTCAAGGCCAAGAAAGGTAGTAAAGACATCGTTAAAATAGTCCACATGACTACAGTGGCTCAACCTTAATGTTATGAAGCAACGAGAATACTTTTTGTGCGCAAAAAAAACAAACAAAAATAATGACTTTGGGTGAACTAACCCTTTAATACAGCGTCTGTTTGTACGAGAATAAAGTTCAATCTAAGCCTATACTATTTAAATACCATTGAAGTGGGGTCTATGTTTTTTTATCAGTTTTATTTTGATAAACATGACACAATATAACATTGCGACTACATGAAAAGAGCTTTAACTGTTATAAAAACACGGATTTGTGAGAATTAGTGGAACTGAAGGTGTCAGAATAAACACGAAACACACGTGATCGTTGTCATGTGGTGAATCCGGCCAATCTTGAAACAGCTGTGTCGTCATTAGAGCTCGTGCACGCCGCTCTGGAGAAGCTGCGCAGGCTGACTCAGCCGTCTGGTCTCGAATCGCTCTCGCGGTACTTTGATGCCATACGTCACAGTGATGTGGCGTCGGCGCTGTCTCATGTTGGACAAAATTTCTAACAGGCATGAACAAGTCGAACAAGCCTAATGTTTTATAAATTAAACCATCAACAGTAGTTTTGGATAACAAGTTGTTGTGTAATGTTTTTTTTTATTTATGTATGTAATGTTGTTTAGTGCTGTGTATGTGTTTTGTTTTGTTTCCTTGTTTCCTTCTCCCGTCTGTCTCTTTTAATAGCACACAGGTGCAGCCAGTTACAGTTGTCAGAAGCAGATTGGTGATGGTGTTCCTGACGTTCGCTCCTCGAGTTCTCGTCTCCCAGCTCAAATGATCAGTTGTTTTTGTGTTGCTGATCATTTCCAGTGTGTAAACCTTGACTATCTCGGTTTATGTTGACTACAAGACTGCTACCTTTCTAGTTATCTGAACGGAGAGCCATGTAGGGAGGATGATGCCTGTTTATTTTTTCCCTTTTTCTCCTGTTTTGTGGTTAGCCAGGGAGGTAAGGTTATGTTGATTATTTTTGGTCCTGTTTCTTTTCAAGGTAAGAGGTTAAATTAGTTAGCTGGCTACTTTTGTTTATTATTTTGGCTTTTCCCCTCCCAAAGCTTTTTGTTGGTCTCCTAATTAAGTTATGTCTATAAAAACATCTTTTTTATTGTATTTCCTGTCCTGAGGATCCTTGTTTAGTCAAGTTCAGATTGGGAGATGAGACTCCGGGCACCTCTGTTTAGTTTGCAGGGTTGAGGTGCTCTATTTCTAAACCCGTGTTTTCTTTTACTTTTTTTGTTAAAGATTTTTATTTATTTATTTATTTATTTTTTGCGACTCTTAAAGGAAACTGTGGTGGAGCAGTTTTGTCAGAACTCTAAAACCCAAGTGCACACAATAAACCACACTGACGCATATTCACACAAATGCAAACTAATGGAGGCAGAAGCCTTTTATAACTGAAAGGTTTAACTATGTTCTCAGGCTGGGGCAAATTGTCACATATTTTTTAAAAAAACACTTTGAAATATTTATTGGAGTAAAACGAGTGACAACTAGCCCCAGTCTTCCCTATACTTTAATTTTTCCCTTTATTTTCAGTTCTTCTTCGTGTATACCGCAGCAGTAAACAACTGAACTGATGTTCAAAACTGAATGAATTAAGTTGTTGTTGTTGTTGTTTTGGTTCATTAGTGATGGAAGTGATTATGATACAAGCTGAGATGAGCGGAGAATACAGGGGAGCAGGAAGAAATCATTTAATTAACAACAATAATAATGATCATTATCATTTTAATGATATTCATGCAAGCAAGTGTCTCATTTTACAAAATACATTGGCCTCATTTACTGGAAATGACATACAAAGCATGTTTAAGCTATCTAAAGATACTGTTTTTCAAATAGATCTTACAATTTCAAACATAGTTGCAAATACTTTGTTGGAAGCTGTTTGTTACTTAAAGCCATTTAATCATAGAACAGCAACCAATAATTATTTATTTGAAATACTGCTGTTATCCTTTTAACATTAATAAGGATTATTGTTGTTATTGTAGTAGAGACTTTAAACACTTTTGAACTCCTGGATATGCACTTTATTGTGGAATATACTGTATATAATTTTATGGTAAAACAATATTTTATAAAACGGTTAGTTCCTGTCCTTGATTCTGATTGGTCAATAGCTGTGTTTTATTCATGATAAAACACGGCTATGACCGCTTCACCCAGCGTTTCTGTGTATCACTACACAACACCCTTAGCAACCACTCTTAGCAACGTAAACTGTATGTTCTCAACTGATATTGTTCATTGAAGCTTACTGTATTATGTAGAAGAGTATTGTGAGAAAGAGATCGATTGAGCGAGTTTATTACCTGCATTCAGATTTAGCATTTTCCTTCAGGTCAGTCCTATGTTCATAATAAAAAATCAGTTTAAATGTCCGATGTATTATCTTGTCCTTTTAACAGTTAAGGGGTTTTCCCATGACTGACAGCGCTAGTCAAAGCATTTGTCAGTTGCGTCATGTTCCGTGTTCACAACAGTCTTTTCAATGTAAAAGTCTTCGCTACTGACTGACACATTCATTAAGACAATCTTTGCCGCCATCTAATGGCGTAATAATGTAACTTCTGTTGCTGTTCACAGTCAGGGACTATTTTTTCCGGCGGAAGGAAGGCTTTTAGTAAGAGTTTATTTCATGAAAGTTGCACTGATACATATTTTTGGCTTTAATATTTGTATTGTGTGGTAACCGTTTTATAAAAGCAATAAGGTACTCGATGCTAGTGCTCCGCTTTGCATCGTGCCTAACAACGCCCTTCAACCGTGATTTATTCACGATACAGCACAGCCTCTCGTACCGTATTGCTTACATAATACACAGCAACACAATTATTCAGCACTTAAAAAAAAAAAAAAAATTGCATATATATGTGCTACAGGATGATCTGACATCAAACTAACCTCAATACTAACACTGAAATATGTTTGAGATGTTCATGTTACATAAAAACCAGATGATTGCTTTATAAATCTTGATGATGTCATTGTAAATATTATAAGAAAGACTAGGG
This sequence comes from Mylopharyngodon piceus, assembly GCA_039654765.1. Lineage (NCBI taxonomy): Eukaryota > Metazoa > Chordata > Actinopteri > Cypriniformes > Xenocyprididae > Mylopharyngodon > Mylopharyngodon piceus. The sequence continues at coordinate 24,723,052 of CM077460.1, read as the reverse complement.
CTAGTTGCCATAATGGCTGACGTACGTTAAACATTTCAAACAGGTACATTCTTGACAAATCTTTGTCAGGTTCCATTCATGACAACTCACTGTATTGGCTTATGTTGTCACAAAAGGTGAATGTGTGTTAAATGACAATCTTTTTTTTTTTTTTTTTCTGGATAATAATGGTGTACATTTCATAGCTCTTTTGAAGAGAAAACTTCAGAGATTGATACAGATATTGACTTTCATAAAGAAACCTACTTTGAAAAATATCCACTGGATCATGACAAAAGCCCCAGTCTCTAATACGGTATGCCATAAACTATAATATGCTATTATCTCAATACTCAATATGTATTTTTATACTATCTATAATCCACATGCAATATGAGATTTATTATTCACTGTAAAACACTGGCCTGGTCCATTAATGAGGCTGGTGCATCCTCAGACGCATTAAATGTCTTTTAATCAGACTGTAATTAAGGGATATGCATTAATAAAGCACTTTGTAAAAGCATCGACCAAGAGATCTGTAAGAAGTGGTGTGCAAGCACAAACCTTATCAAAATATCAAAGATAACGCCTTGAAACAAACGGATGCAACCTTTTTCTCATTAATGATGAAGTAATGTCTCTAGAGACAAGATCAAGACTAATGAACATACTGTATTACAGCATATTCCATACTCTGGAATGAATGTGTAACATAAACCATTGTGTGACACTACGACTCAGGAGGCAAAACTCAAGTTTTTCCTATGTTCCAAGTCAAGACAGTATATGGAACCAGAAACATCAATATTAGTTTTAATTATTCTCTTATAAAATTAATTAATGAGCATATTAGAGGATTTCCCAGAGGCACTGATTAAGGAACGTTTGAGTGGATAGGAAAAGCCTTTGTTCCATTTACTCTAGGGATCCTTAACAAGTCTTCAGAATCATTGCATCTCATACTGCATACAGTATAAGAACATTTTTTACATTTTCTTAAGAAGATGTGAGAGGTGCTTGCCTGTGCAAAATTCAACACCACGGATGCTGTGGATGGTTACCAAAGTGTTTCTGTTAGGGATCTGTATGGAGGCGAATACCTTTGGAAAAGCACAAATGGCGAATTCTACCAAATAATAGTTCACAAGTTCACACCTACATATAATTAAATAGAGTAAAGGTTATGCATATTTGACGTGCTGTCCAAGGGGAGGAATTTGGTACTCCCCCATCCCAGGTTCGGATAGGAATAGATAGAAGTGAGGATATGGGGTGGTGGAGGGATGCTGGAAAACTGTCATGGAACAGAGGCAAGTCTGCTGTGTACATCTGTGAGCAGAATTATAAGGCAAGTCGATTTTCTGATCATATTTTTTTTTTTTTCTAGGCACATTTTACCAATTCCAAACCACATCAATCTTAAGTATTACTATTAATTTTGTATGTAATCATTTATAAGTGATATATAATTGTTCATTAAGGCTGGAAATGAAAAACGCCTTATATTCAGGTGTGCATGTGCCGCGTTTTGAAGTAAAAAATAATGCATCCATCCATCAAAAAAAATATTTAATTTAATTAATGTTTTAAATATGGATATTTTTCTTACAAAAATGCATTGCTTCTCTTCAGAAGGCCTTTATTAACCCACTGGAGTCATATGGATTACTTTTTTTATGGATGGATGCATTATTTTTGACTAAACACGGCCCCCCATTCACAACCATTATAAACCTTGGAGGACTAAGGATATTTTTAAATATATCTCTGATTGTGTTTGTCTGAAAGAAGATAGTCATACACCTAGGATGGCTTGAGGGCGAGTAAATCATGGGATAATTTTCATTTTTGGGTGACTTTAAGGTTCCCTCTATGGTTAAGAGTGTTACATCAGCTTTATAAGGTTGCAATAAACAAGAATAAATAATTTTAGGGATTATACAAGGCATATTTGCTTAACGGAAACTATAAATGGAAAAGAGTTAGATCTAAAAATGGGCTTTTCATTTAGTTTTAACCCACTTTTGGTTTAAGCCCCACCACCTCCACAGCCGTTTTTATCCCAATACATATACGGAAACAGATCATTTTGTCAATGCAAAGGATACATATACAGATAATTGTTTCGCTGCACACCCCTAGTTTCTATGCGATTATAAAAGCACAAATCAAAAGAGCTCACGCCCAAGTTTGTTATATTCTAATAAAATATGAATGGTTTTGGCCTCACCATTTTTTTTCTCCCATTTTATGGTTCACCAAGTTGCTTAGAACAGTAATGATACACGTCTTCTTAACAAGACACATAATTGAGCCATCAGATCTCTGGAGCACAAGCGGTGTGGGACGAGTTCTTGAGTTTAATACTTAGAGTTAGGGATTTGTTCAAATCACTAAGCATATGTATGAGCAATAGTAATAGTGATGCTTGCCTTAGCAAACATCACTGATAATTATCTGCACACATCCGGTTCTAGAATTGAAACTACTGTAATCTTTATTTTCCAGCCTGTGCCCAAGTTACACATGCATTCACATTGGTGTGTATTTCACTGTGCATGTGAGAGATTGTTTACGCATGTGTGTGGATTTTGGTTGCGCGCATATCTTCAGTCCTGATGGGTGAAACTGTTTGTGTAGCCTTGAGAAGATAATCTTGCTTTATTAAAGTGAAGTGATGCATGTAATGAAATATAGTGTTGACAAAAAGCAGAGGTTTGGGGAGATTATGAAATTTCTCCTTGATTGCAGACTGCTCACTGTCATGTTGACTGTGGTTTGGGTGGGGGCTAATTATGCCTCGAAACACCCAAAGTCAGAATGCAAAGCTGGAGGGAGTCTAAAAGAGTAAACATACTAAACCGTTTTAATTTAGTATAGCCTATTACATAAGAAACGTCTCAACAGCATTTGCAAACATCATTTAGTTATAAAGGACAAAGCATACAGTATTTTTTTTATAGCATTTATCATGTTATAATAGATTTACATGAGACATCAGACATGTATCCACCTTATGTTTAATGTAAGAGTCAGCAAGGCCATTTGCAACTTGAATATGTGAGACTTCCGATGTCATCCGCTTCCAGTTATTTTAGCTGTATAAAAACAGTCCGTTATGCTGCTTCATTTACTATCATAATCATAAACACACTAGTTTGTAGCACAAAGAGCTTTACTGTTTACTTAGTTATTTACCTAGCGGCTAATGAATTGGAAGTCACATATATGGAAAAGAGCTTACTTCCACATTGCAAAATAAGATGGATATCCCAAAACATTTTAGTGGCTATATACATGTTGTTACTAGTAATGCTCACGTTTGAATCTGAATTGCAACCTTTCCTAGTCTTTTCAGGGCTCAATAAAAAGGATTTCTTTCTGCCCTGCTATAATTGGTTCCATCACAATACATTTTTTATCACCACCACAAAATATTATACATGTTATTTTTAGACAGAATATTTTTAGAAATGTCAGAAAAATACATTTATACAATGATTTATGTATTTAAATTGCGTTACGGTAATTTAAATTAAACCTTTTATTAATGTTATGTTTTTCATTTACAATAATAACTGGGATTTTTTTTTTTTTTTACAGCTATAGTATCCACCTTATTCCTACGCCCCATGACGCTTTGCACGAATTATGGGTGTAACTTCCGTTAAGCTGTAAACAATCAGTGAAAGGCTCGCTCTATGAACGCAATAATACATTTTTTTTTTTTAAACTGGGTATAATGAGATAACATTATTCTACTCACCCTTCAACCATTGAACAATAAAAGGACATTTAAACGTGTAAAAGAACCAAGGTATTTTCACCAGACCACGAATAACTCCGAAAGCGTGATTCTTTCCACAGCAATAATGGACAGGTTAAAGGGTTAGTTCACCCAAAAATGAAAATTCTGTCATTAATTACTCACCCTCATGTCGTTCCACACCCGTAAGATCTTTGTTCATCTTCGGAACACAAATTAAGATATTTTTGATAAAATTTGATGGCTCAGTGAGGCCTCCATTGCTAGCAAGATAATTAACACTTTCAGATGCCCAGAAAGCTACTAAAGACGTATTTAAAACAGTTCATGTGACTGCAGTGGTTCAACCTTAATTTTATGAAGTGAAGAGAATACTTTTTGTGCGCCCAAAACACAAAATAACGGCTTTATTCAACAATATCTAGTGATGAGCGATTTCAAAACACTGCTTCATGAAGCTTCGAAGCTTTACGAATCTTTTGTTTCGAGTCAGTGGTTCAGAGCGTGTATCAAACTGCCAAAGTCACATGATTTCAGTAAACAAGGCTTCGTTACATCACAAGTGTTTCGAAATTTCAGTGGTTCACCACTGGGGGGCATGACTTTGGCAGTTTGATACACGCTCTGAACCACTGATTCGAAACAAAAGATTCATAAAGCTTCGAAGCTTCATTAAGCAGTGTTTTGAAATCGCCCATCATTACATATTGTTGAATAAAGTCGTTATTTTATTTTTTTGGCGCAAAAAAGTATTCTCGTCGCTTCATAACATTAAGGTTGAACCACTGCAGTCACATGAACTGTTTTAAATATGTCTTTAGTAGCTTTCTGGGCATCTGAAAGTGTTAATTATCTTGCTAGCAATGGAGGCCTCACTGAGCCATCAAATTTTATCAAAAATATCTTAATTTGTGTTCCGAAGATGAACAAAGGTCTTACGGGTGTGGAACAACATGAGGGTGAGTAATTAATGACAGAATTTTTATTTTTGGGTGAACTAACCCTTTAAAAGTCACTGTAGTAATCTGTATTATGTAACATATGTTGCCTTATTCAAAAATGTTCATTAACTTCAGCACTGTGTGATACTATTTCAAAGTGTTTTGAAATAGTATCATGAACAAACAAACCTGGAAACCTGGAAAGAGACGTGAGGATTTGAGGGAAACGAAAGATTCTTTGTTCATTCCAGTGAATTATTAATGGGATATATTGTAAATTAAATCGGGAGAACAGACCACAAATGTGCAGTATATGTTGTCCTTTTTCATACTATTACAGCAGAATGCAAAGGGAAAAAAGAAAATAATCATGAGGAAAAGAATGCAGCGACTGAAAAGAGCTCTTGCCATAGATATTCTTGTTATAACATGTCACGTTAAAATACCAAGCGTTACATTATTCTCATGATGTCTGAAAATAAAACATGAAGCAAAATTGACAAATCATTCAGTCAAACTGATGGATAAGATATGATTTGAAATTATTAGTTTCACTCTTTTTGAATGGAAGTTCCCCAAATGATGGCATGTTGTACAAAACATTATGATTTGTTTATGATTTTGAACTCATTTTATGGGTTATGCTGTAAGATTACAAGTCACACTCACAATTTCAACATGCTTATCTATGTTAGCCAGATTTACATTTGGATTTAACAAATGCTTACAATGGGAATAGGAATCAAACCTTTGACCTTGATGTCACTCAGATTAGCTCAAGAAGAGTGCGTAGAGAGCTTCATGGAATGGGTTTCCATGGCCGAGCAGCTGCATCCAAGCCTTACATCACCAAGTGCAATGCAACGCGTCGGATACAGTGGTGTAAAGCACGCTGCCACTGGACTCTAGAGCAGTGGAGACGTGTTCTCTGGAGTGACGAATCACGCTTCTCTGTCTGGCAATCCGATGGATGAGTCTGGGTTTGGCGGTTGCCAGGAGAACAGTACTTGCCTGACTGCATTGTGCCAAGTGTAAAGTTTGGTGGAGGGGGGATTATGGTGTGGGGTTGTTTTTCAGGGGTTGGGCTTGACCCCTTAGTTCCAGTGAAAGGAACTCTTAATGCTTCAGCATACCAAGACATTTTGGACAATTTCATGCTCCCAACTTTGTGGGAACAGTTGGCCCCTTCCTGTTCCAACATGACTGCGCACCAGTGCACAAAGCAAGGTCCATAAAGACATGGATGAGAGAGTTTGGTGAGGAGGAACTTGACTGGCCTGCACAGAGTCCTGACCTCAACCCAATAGAACACCTCTGGGATGAATTAGAGCGGAGACTGCGAGCCAGGCCTTCTCGTCCAACATCACTGCCTGACCTCACAAATGCGCTTCTAGAAGAATGGTCAAAAATTCCCATAAACACACTCCTAAACCTTGTGGAAAGCCTTCCCAGAAGAGTTGAAGCTGTTATAGCTGCAAAGGGTGGGCAAACTCCATATTAAACCCTACGGATTAAGAATGGGATGTCATTAAAGTTCATGTGCATTTAAAGGCAGGCATCCCAAAACTTTTGGCAATATAGTGTAGGAACTACTATTATTATGGTGTCATACATCCATTGGAAAAACATCGTTCTTCAACACATCACAGAAAATCAAATGTTTGAACTTTGAACTTTAAATGAATGAATGTGAAAAATGTAAAGTGCAAGTGACAGCTCCGCGTACTGATCTGAGTCTCTAGGGCCTATTGTTGAGCTAATTTCCTCTTATAAAAGTGGCATAATCTTCAGAATTTTGTCTAAAAACTGTTTCAGATAGCCGACATTTGCTTAACTGCTAGGGGTGGCAAAAGACAGATGAACCTCAACAGATTGCACTTCACAAATGACTTCCTTTAAAAAATGTTACCCCCTCTGAAAGTCATGTCATTCGCACAATGGTGTGAAACAAAATGAGAAGTGTTGAAAACAAAAACTAGTTTATTTAGTCCAGATGTACCCCTGAGAAACAGGCCGAACTGCTCATGCATTGCAGGATGTTATACGTTGTTGCCTTGGTGACAAACCTCTTCCTTACAGCAGTGCTACTAAGCTGATCCAAGTGCACAGGCCTCTATGTTATTGTTTGGCACAATTTAATATACAATTTGAGATCCTGAGCAAGCGTGGGTGTGTTAAAGGTTAATTCAAACACACACGCTCATGTAATCACGCACAAGCGAACACAAAACCTCACCGCACACACACGCTCAAGCGCAAGCGCATACAGACGCACATATAGATGCACGTTTAAGGCTAGACTATAATCTGTGATTACCAGAACTTTTGAGAAGTGCAAAGCAGGAAAATCTGATGAGTTGCAGCAGATTTTCCAAATCCCTCAGGTGCTGCCTCTCACTTATCTCCTCTGTGCCAGCCATTCAGCTGCCAAGAGCAGGTGGCACACTTTTTTGAGAAAATTGACTGTTTTAAAGATGTAGAACTCCTGGCGCCCTGAGGACAAGGGATTTGGGATGTGTGAGAGAGTGTGTGCATGTTTTAGTGCACGTGTGTATGTGTGTGTCAGCGCAAGGTCTGTGATGATTATCTCTCACATTCTCCTGCCCAGCGGGAGTCTCTCCTAACGCCCTCTTTCTAAAGATAGTCTCAAATGAGAAGCCCTCCCCATCTCCCCGTCTAGATTCAATTTGGAGTCGGACAGTTCTGCCAGGTTAAAGCGAGATCTGAGACTGATGCGCGCGGACTGAAAAAAGGGGTGAGCCAGAGAGACCACCACCGGCAAGAAAGATCAATTAAATAGTAAATGAAAATGATCGCAGCTCCGTCCTCTCGTCTTTCTAGCCTGCAGATTTAATTTGGTGGTGCTGAGGATTAAAAGGCAAAGCTAGTCCTTCTTCCTTTGCAACAAGTGCATGGGCATAGGGTTGCATCATGGGATACGGCTCAGAGCAGCTGCTCTACAGCACATATGGGCCGGCTGATTTATGCTAATATAACCTGCGCAGCACACCGTCTTTTTCCCTGCCTCTCTATCACTCCCCGTCCGGTCTTTCCGCTCCTATCCTAATGGAGAGCCCCCCGATGCAGGTTGTGAGAAAAAGGGTCTCTCTTCGCGTAAGATAAATGAATTTAGCGCCAAAGCCAATTTGTCTAGGGCTCATCGTGCTGTCAGCTCTGTTTGTTCGTAAACGACTGTCTTAATCAAACACTGATCCTCAATTCCTCCAGGAGATTAAATAACGAACGGCAGGCCGCTCTCTAAACATCTACCATGCTTCACTTTTAGCTACGCCCTGGGAATGAAAAAACATTCTTACTTTCGCTAATCACCACGTGAGGACGTTAACTGTTTGCAAGCTGTTTACTGGTAATGTACTGCTACCTTCAGTAATATTATAGCATAATGTTCCTTAAAACTTTTACAGTCTGCGGTGCTAGAGATTATGAATCCCAAAAGTACCACTGCTAATTCTTGGTACTTCTAGCTTATAAATTAATAGAATAGACCATAGAGAATGCAAACACTCATCAAATAAATTAAAACTCGTATGTGTTCTATCAATTTGTGTTATTCAAAATAAATAAATAAAAAAGAAGTTTGTCTTTCATCAAACTTTTCATCAAATCTCTGCAATGACCAATCCTCTTTACTTTTCAGTTCCTCCGCTCCAACCATCTGGCTCCATTATGAAATGGACACTTTTCACCATCCAACAAGTTCCTAATGAATAAAAGTTCAAGACTTCTTCCTCAATGAATATTCTTTTTCAGTAAAGAAGTAAAATGGGTTGAAGTCGACTTTAAAAGGGGAATTTTGTAAGCGATAAGATCCAGCCTTTTGACAATATTCAATATACACCGATCAGGCATAACATTATGAGCACTGACAGGTGAAGTGAATAACACTGATTATCTCTTCATCACGGCACCTGTTAGTGGGTGGGATATATTAGGCAGCAAGTGAACATTTTGTCCTCAAAGTTGATGCGTTAGAAGCAGGAAAAACAGTGGTGAACCGGCAAAAGGGTCAAGGCTCATTGATGTACGTGGGGAGCGAAGGCTGGCCCGTGTGGTCCGATCCAACAGACGAGCTACTGTAGCTCAAATTGCTCAAGAAGTTAATGCTGGTTCTGATAGAAAGGTGTCAGAACACACAGTGCATCGCAGTTTGTTGCGTATGGGGCTGCATAGCCGCAGACCAGTCAGGGTGCCCATGCTGAGCCCTGTCCACCGCTGAAAGCGCCAACAGTGGGCACGTTAGCATCAGAACTGGACCACGGAGCAATGGAAGAAGGTGGCCTGGTCTGATGAATCACGTTTTCTTTTACATCACGTGGCTGGCCGGGTGTGTGTGCGTCGCTTACCTGGGGAACACATGGCACCAGGATGCACTTTGGGAAGAAGGCAAGCCGGCGGAGGCAGTGTGATGCTTTGGGCAATGTTCTGCTGGGAAACCTTGGGTCCTGCCATCCATGTGGATGTTATTTTGACACGTACCACCTACCTAAGCTTTGTTGCAGACCATGTACACAATTCATGGAAACGGTATTCCCTGGTGGCTGTGGCCTCCTTCAGCAGGATAATGCGTCCTGCTACAAAGCAAAAATGGTTCAGGAATGGTTTGAGGAGCACAACAATGAGTTTAAGGTGTTGACTTGGCCTCCAAATTCCCCAGATCTCAATCCAATCGAGCATCTGTGGGGTGTGCTGAACAAATAAGTCCGATCCATGGAGGCCCCACCTCGCAACTTACAGGACTTAAAGGATCTGCTGCTAACATCTTGGTGCCAGATACCACAGCACACCTTCAGGGGTCTAGTGGAGTCCATGCCTTGATGGGTCAGTGCTGTTTTGGCAGCAAAAGGGGGACCAATATTAGGAAGGTGGTCATAATGTTATGCCTGATTGGTGTATATCTCGATATTTATTTGCTCAGAAAGGGAATCATTTCAGCCAAATTATAATAATTACATTTATAACATTAAAATTAAACTTAAAAAAAATAAAATTTATAACATTTTTAAGTGCTGATGCACACAAATCGCTTGCCTGAGTTTTGAATTGAGTCACTGAAACATTTTGAGCTGATCAAAGGAAATAAACCACAAATAAATAGTTTGTCCCACAACCCTAAAAGTGGTTTGGAGGTTTGATAAATGGATGGATGAATCATTTGTCTGGGTTTTGAACTGATTCACTGAAGTTTGAATTGATTAATGGATATGAATCAAACTCTGAACCAACTAGCATTAGCACTGTAATACTGAAAACTTACCATTAGCGCAAAAGTACGGAGCCCCGCACATGATATGCAGGAAAAAAATATGTATATCGTGGCCACAAATTAACAATTTGTTCCCATGACTTACTAATAATGCGTCAGCACGTTTCACTAATTTGCTCCCTCATTTTAAATAAATTGTGTGCGTGATATAATTTGCTCCCTCGTTTTACTAAATCGTGGCCATGTTGTAATAATTTGTTCCCTTGTTTTAGTTAAATCAAATCAAGGGAACAAATTAGTAGTCTACAATGTGGTTAATGAGTAAATCGTGGCCATGATTTACTAAAACGAGAACAAATTCATGGCCACGATATATATACTGTGTGTATATATATATATATATATATATATATTTGTCTGCATGTCATGTGCAGGGTTCCGTATGTATGAATGCTTTTCTTATAATGTTCTACAAGATTTATTGCACCACAGTTTGTCATAATTTAGTTTTCATTGTTTTTACCCTCCCTCTGATCCCAAGTGTTTTTGCTACTGTACCTATAAGATCTTTAAATGTAAATGTAAATGGTCTCTGTTATGACAGGCTAGCTATTAATTTATATGGACTGTTATACTGCATGTGAACTTGCTCATGGTTGTGATATTCTATTCATGATGGTTTATGAATGAGTGTTTTTGCAGATCAGTTTCAGTAATGCTCTATATGGACCAGGAAGGAAGTTTTGTGGTATAAATGTTAGAATATGTTGACAACCTCAAAAGAGTTTATTTTAAAAGAGTTTCCCAGGATATGTCTCAAAGTCCTGCTTAAAATTTAAATGTATACAGTAATCCTTTGGCACAGAGGAGTTGATCTAACTTCTGAAGCCATAGGAAGCCTTCTGAGGTAAAGGTGGAAAAGCTCACATTCAGATATGCCCTCTGTGTATTTGATCTGTGTTTGTGTATTGAAAAGAGTGTGTAGTGTGTGTGTTTGTGTGCTGTGGCAGCACCATCAGCTCTTACCATGCCCAGCCATGGCAGGTCAGATCTCATCCTTCCTGACAGCGTGGTATTTATGCAGTGTACCGCAGTGATGACATCTTATCAAAGGTGAGCCAGAGCTGCTGAGTTCAGGTTTACACAGACGGGTCACTCTGTGTTCTGTGCTTCTGTCTGCTTAGCACTTTTCCTCCAGGCTAATGGACATCAGTGCTTCAATCTCAAGGCCTCATGGATCAGCATATTTTGCCCCTCAACCAGTTTTTGGGCTCCTTCTGCATTTTGGGTCATTAGCCTGAAGGGCAACTGTGTTTGACCAACCACATAACTTATTTCCAGGGGCTTCAAAATACAATAACCAGGTGGTAAAGGTTTGTCTGGTTAGCTTTAGAAAGCCAAAGTTAGCCAAAATCCATTTTTCTTAATTGATGGCCATTAATCTTAAATATTTCATTGGTGCTCGGGCCCTAATGAGTCAATAGAAAACATCATCAATCCTTCTTCTAAATTGTGTCTTATCCTGATTCACTATGGTAAGCCTATGATAATTGTTTATACAACAGTTAGTTCCGGTTCTTGAATCTGATTGGCTGAGAGGTCTTTCCAGCCATGCAATATTCTACCAGTATCCCCACGGGAAACTGGTAGAACCAGAATCAACATTGGTTTGGCTTTTCGTAGATAGTGAGAACTGACGGATTTGAAATATTGTAAATGCATAGTGGAGATGGTGTTTTTATTACTCAACAGGTATTTTATTGAACAGATAAACTGCCATATGTAGCTCTCTTCATTGTAAAGCATTATCTAATCTGAAGGGTCATATTCATCCTCACAATCACACAGAGCTGAAGCACAACCAAAACAATGTTCTTCCGCAAAATGCATGCCATTTTGTTTTTAACCGCTAGAGGGCCAAATGTTACATAGTGTACCTTTAATAAGTGAGTCACTAAATCATTGATTCAACCGATTTGTTCCAAAACATTCAGGTACGAAAAAAGTAGCTGTTGTAATAAGTGGATCATTGAATCATTCATTTAAACAATTTGTTAAAAAATGTTTATAAATATAGGAACAAAACAAGTGACTGTCTTCATGAGTGAGTCATTGAATCAGTTATTGAAATGATTTGTTCAAAAACACTGAAGCTCAGACGTGCTGTGTAACACACAAGAATGAACCTCATTGGTTCTCCCACATAAAACAAACAAGCTTGAGCTTCTGTTTACCACAACTGATGTGTGAGTTGATGAATGTTTATATGTGAATAAAAGCCTAAATTCAATCTGTTCATCATATAAAGCGATCGTGTCTCTTCAGAAAATTTGGACTAAACCGCTCAGTTCATATGGATTAGTTTTACGATCTCTTTATGAACTTTTTGAAGCTTCAAAGTGGTAGTTGTGTAGTTGTCAATGGAGGGACAAAAATTGCTCAGATTTCATCAAAAAGATCTTCATTTGTGTTCCCGAAGATGAACGAAAGTCTTACGTGTTTGGAACGACATGAGGGTCGACATGAGGGATAAAATGAGCATTTATTATAAATATATAAATATTATATATTATAGAAAATGATAAATATTGTAATAAATTCAGTTATATTTATTCTACATAATATATGGAATTGAATGATGTAAGTTTATTTTCGACATTTCGACACCAGATATCTATGTACAAAAATAAAATGTATACTGTAAAACGAAAGATTTCCATTTATTTTTCTTTGATTTTTAAAAAAAAAAATTATTTAGAAAATATGTTTATTAACATTGAAATATTTTTAAAGTAACTTTGAACCTTGTACTCGTGAAAAAAAAAAAAATAATAATAATAATAATAATTGTGTCCCTGTCCATCACTGTCTCTGTTTCAGTTTATATATATAGACCTATTGTCAGGCTGCTTTACTATAGAATAAAAAAAAAAAAAAAAATGTCTTATAACTGAAAAGAACAAGAAAATCATGACCTGGATCAAAACGTTTGTCTTCCAGGCTATTTTCAACTATTCAGCCTTTTGAGCTTCATGATTTGGTTTCTAACTCTCTCAACCTCCTTATCCCTTTGCTCAATTGTCTTAGTCCATTTTCACCATATCAATCATCCTCTGACCGTTTAAATCACAACATGTTATCAGCATTTGTCTGATTGGGTCATCAGTGTCCACAGGGACATTTGAGGATGTGAAAATGACATTTCCTTTTACGGTTCTCTGTCGTCACTAAAGTGTCTTTATAACCCTTTTTGTTGATCAATTTTCTCCAGAGAAACCTGTTTGAAGCCAATTATCTCAAGTCATACAGAAGAAAATTGAGGGTTTATGACCGGATCTTAAGGCGAGACGGAGGCGTGAACACGTGGCCTGTAATTTTTTGAAGTATTGTTGAAGGCATCAGGTGGATCATTTGTCATCTTGATATCCATTAGAGTCACAAGGCATGTCCCAGCCAGTAATTCTCAAGGTAATTCAAGCACAGACTTGTTTGACACTGTCCAACAAGGTTTGAAGTTGACAGTTTAGGACGTTTTGCCCAAAGAGACATTTAGACGTTGTTTACACACTAGATCCGCATCCTAGAGTGGAGAGACTGAGGCAAAAGACTGCACCATAACTTTGGTATCTCTTGGTGTCATTTTGAAATCAGATCTTAGTTTCAGAGGTCCTATCAAAACTATAAGTAAATCAGCATCTATCATCTCAAAAATTACAGCAAAATTAGGTGCTTAGTATCCAAACAAGCCCATTTTAAAAGACTAGCTAACTTAGTGGACTTAGCTAGTTTAGCTGGTTAGAACTACTTGGACCAGAACGCCTCTAAAAGCATCTTAAACCATCATACAAGTTGAGACTGACTTCCAGTCACAATTAAATGTGCTTTTACTTGTTCGGTTAATGACCTTAGACTACATGGCAGATGCTTATAGGACTTAATAGATCGCTCATATCATTATGATCAAGTAAGCTAGCAATAACAGCCTGTACTGCCCCAAGTAGCTATATTCAAATACCAAAAACATACATATATACAGACACACATTTATTTAATGCATCAGAAATGACATACACTAAATTAACATACACTACTGTTAAAAAGTCTGGTGTCTGTAAGACATATAGGCATTATATTGAGATAGAATTGATAATTTTATTCAGCAAGGATGCATTAATAGATCAGCAGTGACTTCTGAAGGATGTGACACTGAAGACTGGAGTAATGATGCTGAAAATCAGCTTTGATCACAGGAATAAAATTATTTTTTAAAAATATATTAAAATAGAAAACAGTTCTTTTAAATTGTAATAATATTTCACAATATTACAGTTTTTTACTGAATTTTTATCAAATAAATGCAGCCTTGGTGAGCAGAAGAGACTTCTTTCAAAAACATCTTTTGAATAGCAGTGTATCTGTTTACTGTGTTATCAGTTGTCTTTTTTGCTTTTAAATGATTTAAAAATCTGACCTTTTATATGTCTTTTTCCTTTTTCTTTTATAATGTCTGTTTGAAGCACTTTCCATTGTGAAATGTTCTATATAAATAAACTCGTCCTGCCTTCTTCTTGAACAAATAGTCAATGCACAATGCATGCAGCTCTCAGCAAGAACACTCTGATAAAATGGAATTACGACCTGTATCCGTAGTCTCTATTCCTTCCGCACTCGCAGAAGCACAAGCTGTTCTTGCTGGAACTATATTGAAAAAGATGTCTGGGATTCTGGGCGACTACAAAACGTTTAATCACGCTTCTCCCAACGTCCCAATTAATCGGCTGCCGATCTGTCACCATCCATCATAATCATTTTAATAGCGCCTCCTGTTGACCTGATCATCTGGATACCTGCTGCACCCCTTTTGCATTTTTCAGCCCATTAATTTAACAAATTTTAATTGTGTACGTTTTTGACAGTTTTAATTTCCCCTATGAAAGTCAGCCTCTCTGCGTTAAGGGTGGTGTGAGTGCTTTTTCTCTCTTTTTTTCCCCCCAAGAGCTGTCAAATATACATCTGGGCTTGATATAGCAGCGCAGGGTTTAAATAAACAAAGCAATGTTTGCCAAACCCATTACAAGCCATTTTAGAGAAAAATCTTTCCTTTTTTTTAATTTTATTTTCACTAACTCCATAACCCATACATCTGGTGCTTTTTATGGTGTCCATTTGTAAGCGTGTTTGTATGCGATGGGGTGGGAAGTTAAATTTCGGGAGGAACCTCCTCGCAGAAACACAGGAAATGAAATATTAGTGGTGGCAAAGAAAAGTGACACGTAATTACTGTGGACACATTTGGCTGCCTAGGCAAACAAATTCCCGTTAAATAGGTTTTGAACTACGGTAGTGAGATTAATCACCTCTCTATGAGCACGGCCATATGTGCTGGATCAATCACGGCCCACATTGGGCAGCTTTGATGCAAATATATGCACTTATTTAGCCTTTGCTTTTATGTTTTCATTCTTTCGGTCAGAGCGGCCGCTTTCCAATCTGCATCTCTGCTGAATCCCATTAGCGTTTTAACAAAGGGTTCTGATACAGGTCGTCTTAATAGGCCCGGCTTCAACCTTCCAGGAAAGAATTTTGCTGCCTCCCTGTTGAGTTTCTCCTTTGGCTTACAATCCACTACTTTCCTGGTATGTATTCATATGGTGCAAACATGCCAAAAAAGTGTATTTGTTGGTTTCCTGTATGAGCCTTAAGCAAACATTAGCCATACAAACTGCAAAGTCCAGCAGAAACTCTGAGCTCTCAGTCCATAAACTTGCATATATAATTTGTTTTTGCATATTAGATACATGCGTTGGTAATAAAGTGCAACAACAACCTCCTTTTTTCAGTGGCCTAACTATTTTTATTTATACATTAGGGATTTTTTAAAAAATTCTTGAACCAATCGGACCAATCTTGAATCACAACATTTCAGCATTTGATTGGAAGCAAACAAGTTTGATTGCAAAATATTCAAATATTTAAAAAAAAAAATGTTTGCGATTGTAGGGAGACTGATTGACGTAATTACGTCATTCACAGTGCTTTATGGGTGAGGGCGGAATTCTGTATCCAAGGTAACAGCATCGTCTCTGATTGGTGGAGCTCTTTTAATGATTATAGAGTGCAACAGTCAGGTTCCGGAAGTGAAAAAACGCCATTCATTTTCTCCATAGGGAAATTGATTTTTAACGATAACTTATAAACCTTTATAGACAAACCCACTGTGAGCTACGAGGTTGTTAATAGTACTGCTTTTGTTGAAGCCATCAGCCTGCATTATTTCAACTTACTTTTTTTAAATTACAGTGTTTAACAGAGGAATTTGTGGTGAAAAACTACATTACCCATGATGCTGTACAGAAAAATCAGAGAGTCGAAACAAGCAAACACGCCAAAAGAGCTTTTTAGCTCTGTCTACTCCCATGAAGCACTGCGAATGATGTAATCGAGTCATCATTTTGCAATAAACATATAGAGTTTCTATAGATATAATCAACATTTTTAAATGAGTAGTTTTATATTTTTACATAGCTTTCAATTCGATTATGCTGTTTGCAATGCTTAATGGGATTGTAGTTCTTTCCCTCGTTAAAGCCATTTCAAATACTTTTTTGCTTCAAATCAATGTTTGTAATGTTATGATTCACCTCGTAACTTGGTTCATGGCTTATAATGTTTTAAATGCCTAGTTCTGTCATGAAACTCTAGATGGCGCAAGCTGGTGAGTCCTTAACACAAACTGATGATATTCTTAGCGTTAACTACTTAGCACAAGCTGATTGGTTCCTGTCGCATCTGCAGCCAATTAACTTGCTGCTCATAACATTTAAATGGATGTCTACCATTCACTATAGCAGTTTGCAGCATGCTTTTCAGAGTTCCTCCACCTTCCCCAGCTCCACCTGTATAGATCTGCTGTGGGTAATTTTTATATATAAGCTATTTGTGCAGCAGCAGTATGTCTTACATACACACAACAGTGTATTGGCGTATGTACTGATAGTAGCAAGTTCCTGTACTTGCTCTGCAGTAGCAGTAATAATCAACAACAGCAATAATCTACAGCAGCAGCAATTCAGCAGCAGCAGTGTAGATCTATTCCGCCAAGACCAAAAAATTAAAAGGGTCCTATTATGCTTTTTCACTTTTTTTATAACGAATGGCTACTTTTTTTCTGGACCTTGTGAAGTCACACTGTTACTCATTTAAACAATCTCCGCCCACGGAATCCGCAAAAAAAAAAAAGGGGGGGTGGGGGGCAAGATGAAGAGTGTTGTCACTGTTTTTTCCACCCCAGAAAAAGTTTGTCCTAAGGCGGACGAACTTAGAGTGGTTAAAATGTAATTTTAACACTGTTCCTGAACATTATAACCCCAACGTTTGTCTGTGCACTGCAAATTTTATGGAGAACAGCTTCTAGAGTACAATGCAGGCTACACACAAAAGCTTCTCCTGAAAGACATAGCTGTTCCCATTTTGTCGGGACAATCTGTTGTTTATGGATAACAACTTCTAAGTATGTCTTCTTATTTGTATAGTTGTGTTTTCTATGAACAGTTCCAATTATAAGTTTTATGTAGTTGCTATGGTGTAAACAAAGGGAAAGCTTCGTCTCCGCTAGCCTAACTAACATTACAGTATTAATGTTTACTGTAGCTTTTGTAAGACTGTTCACTGCCCTTTAGGAAAATATGATTTTGTGATCGATTACTGTTTGTATCGTTTTCCGACAAGTATGATTAAATGGTGGATAACGTCATAGCTACAAAAAAAAAACACTCTGAAACATCCTGTGAAATCCATGCTTGCAAAGTCTGTGCTTGAAATACATTCTGCACGATCCTCTTGTTCGTTAACATTGTCAGGGGCTGAATCGGGCTTGAATTAGTTTGAAATTGACGCCATCCTTAATTATTTACACCAGAGCAGAACTCGCTGTTACGAAGGGGCGTGACAAGCGCTAAGCGGTGCCAATCACAACACACTGGGCCAGCTAACCAATCACAGAACATTTCATATTTCAGAAAACCCCCCAAAAACAAAATCAAGACTTTGTAAAAGGGCATAATAGAACCCCTTTAACATTGTCATATCCATTACCATGCTAAAGAGTTGTCATGATATAACTGAGAATTTTTATTTTAAATCCTTATGGGAGAAATAAATGGAAAAAATACTTCTGGCACCAACGCTGCTGAAAAAGTGGGCGGGCACTGTTGCACTCTATGTAGTTATTCCAGGGGAATTTAATTTTCAACAGTTAATTTTTTTTTTTTTTAATTTTTGAAGTTGAAATCACACTGTCTTGTGACTTCTCACAGAAGTGCATGATAGACCAACCATGAAAGCCATTAGAGCCTACATTTAATTTAATTAATAAAAACACATACCAGTGGAAAGAGGAAAACTGGGACATGTAAACAAACTCAAAAAAATGTTTCTATCTCTGCTACTGTATAACTTGCAGTGCATGTTTTATTCCCATCTGAATCAGACTGAGGTTCTAAATAAATTTCTTCAAAATATCTCTCCATCACAAACCCTTTCACTTGAGCATTTCTTTTTAAAGTGGAAATACTCAAAACACAGATGGGGTAACAAAAATCATAGCGGGAAGCACAAGAAGAAGATCTTTCTGCCTCCAGAAAAATAAATGCAATAACGCTCTTAAAAACAGCAGGGGAGAGATCAAGTATGGGCCGCTGCAGTTTGGCAGCAAACCAACACATTCATTCTGATCTGTTACCTTTGGACACTTCTAATAGCTCCCCATACAGTATATCAACTATAAAGATTGAACAAATACACTGGAGAGCAGTGATTTCTATATATGCATCAGTCAACACTAAGGTTGACAAAGTTATTTTAGCAACCCTTACGAAAAAGAAGTTTATTCAAGTGTGCTATTAGTAGGCTATACTTTTTTTTAAACTAAAAAATAAGAAAGTATAATTTTCAGTCTACTTTTTATGTACTTCTTAGACATATTCTTTATGTACTTCTCAGAAATATACTTAAAATTGCACTTAAGTATACATGACTTATACTGACAGAAAAGTTTATGTATATTTGGCCTATACTTGTACTCAATCTTTTGATCGAGATATATTAAAAGTATAATTAAGTATTCTAAGTATACTTGGCTTGTAGTTGTGTTTACTCTTTTGATTGAGTAGCCTATTAATTACTTTTTTTCACATGGTTTTACATACTGTCTTATAAACTTACATTGTTTGAAAATATTAATTTATAAAGAAAGCAGATATGTTCCTAATTCTGAGGATCTGAATTTTTGTGTAGGCTAATCCACTGGTAGTGTACATAGGAATTTACTTCAAATCTACTTTACTCTTTCCCTGCCATTGACTTAATTTTCCAGCTATCCATGTTTTCACTGTTATACGGTAGGGGGCACTATTACGCATCTTCTGAAATGGTACAGAATCTCTGGATCAAAACACAGGTGAAGAAGAAGCAGAAACAAATGATTGCATATGCAAATGTGAAATAACACGATCATCAAACATTAAACAGCATATAAATCAAAACTGCCTAAGGGGCCATTCACATATCGCTTTTCCGTGCGCAAGTTCGTTATTTCAAATGTAGGCGCGCGACAAGCACGCTCATAATAGAAGCGACGCATTTAAAATGTTGCTTTTTTTTATGAAACTCACCCACATTCAAGTGTTGATAAAAAAGGATGCATGAAGCCAGATTAAAATGTTTTTAAACTGGAAAGTACGGTGGCCCAGTAGTGCACAACACAACAAAATTTAAAGAGCAAACATAAGTTCACAACACAACGAAATCAAGCCATAACACAACGAAATCGAGTCACAACACAACGAAATAACACAACGAAATCGAGCCACAACACAACGAAATCGAACCACAACACAATGAAATAAAGCCACAACGAAATCGAGCCACAACAAAATAAAATAAAGCTCCAACACAACGAAATTGAGCCACAACACAACAAAATCGAGCCACAACACAACGGAAATGCTCCCGACCACTAGGGGGCTCTCAGAGCTCGGTAAAGTTAGTTTTCCTTGCCAATGTTCTATAGAGTCGGCAGTGATATCAATACCACGATTAGCTTTAACAGTATGTAACCACTGTATATGAAATATTAATTCAAGATCACCTATACGTGCACAATACCTTCATATTTATACCCGTGAATGATTTGACGCACTACCACGGCACATGATGAAGGGAACGTCTGCCAATTCCACCACGTGGTTAAAACGTATAATTTGTATTCATTAAAATTCCTTTTTAACATTTAAAAACAGATATGTTCAAATTCCAAAGCTTGTAGTAGGTTTCTATTGGTAAGACTGACTTACTACAGGTGACATTTTGACAATACATACAGGGAGGTATAATTTTACCTATAGTAAGTCAGTCTTACCAATGGGAAACTACTACAAGCGTAACATGAAAAAAACCCTTTAAGTAAATTACAGTAAAAAAGTATACATAAAAGGAGGTACTGGCACAATTTCACCTGTAGTAAGTCAGTCTGGTCACTACTACAACCTTTGGATTAAAAAAAAAAAAAAAAAAAAAAAAAAACTTTTGGTGAATTACAGTGATTTTTTCCTGAAAATAATTGTTTATTGTAAGTACATGAAGGGATGTATTGACAAAATGTCACCTGTAGTAAGTCGGTCTTACCAACAGGAACTAACAAACTTTGGAATTTGACTGTTTTTAAATGTTAAAATAAAGTCATTGTAATGAATACAAATTATTCGTTTTAACCACTTGGTGGAATTGGCATACGTTCCCTTCATCATGCGCCGTGGTAGCGCGTCAAATCATTCACAGGTATAAATATGAAGCTATTGTGCACGTAGGTGATTTTGAATTAATATTTCATGTTGATATACAATGTTGACATACTTAAAACTAATCATGGTATTTATATCTTTGTAAGACTGTCGACTCTATAGAACAGTGGCAAGGAAATCTAACTTTACCGAGCTCTGAGAGCCCCCTAGTGGTCGGGAGCATTTCCGTTGTGTTGTGGCTTGATTTCGTTGTGTTGTGGCTTTATTTCGCTGTGTTGTGAACTTATGTTTGCTTTTTTAATTTAACTGTGTTGTGCACTACTGGTCCACCATAGGGAAAGACTTAATGTACAGTAAAAGGTTATAGGCTAGTTCAAGTATAAAAAAATGAATCTAAATAGGAACATAGTAGTATACTTAAAGTGCAAAAATAATATAAATAGTAAACTATAAGTATGATGTTATGTTCACTTAAAGAAAACTTACAGGTATACTTGCAGTATAAAGCTACTAAACTAGTAGTTCACTGAGAGTATACTTAAAAGTGTACTTTCATAAAATAAAACAAAGTATTTGACTAGTAAACCATCAGTATACCTACTATAAGTTCACTTGTAGTATTTGCAGTACAAATGAAAAACTTAGTTGTAAACTAGTTGTGTAATCAAAGTTTACTACTGTTACACTTTTATACACTAAAAAGTAGGCCAATTTAGTCCAAAGTAGTATTGAAACAGTACACTTACAAATATACTTGTAGTACATTGATATAATATATATAATATACTTGAATCTATCTATCTATCTATCTATCTATCTATCTATCTATCTATCTGTCTGTCTGTCTGTCTGTCTGTCTGTCCGTCTGTCAATATGCAAAAATGCAATGGCCTGCCATGGGGTAAAAACAAAAAACATAACAGGAACATAGTAAAAAGATCACGTTTTTGACTTCCTGTTCCTTTAGTTGTCAGAGTTATTTTTATGATGTAGTAAGTATTCCCCAAGCCGTTTTCTTCCAAACCCATGTGCTAATGATTTAAACAATGCTCTGTACATGCCGTGATATCTGCCAGCGTGCCACAGAAGAAAAGAGAAGAACTGTCAAGAGTGAAAAGCTTACAGACGTTTTTATGCATGTCTTCTACTCAACTTCCTCAGAGGAAATGAAGGAATCATAGGCAGCAGTTAAGATTAGTATCTGAAATAGAGATGTCAGGACTGTAATTTAATGAAATCTATCTTTGGGAATATTCTCTACAGTCTTAGATTATTCAGGTTCATTTCTGTTAGCTGCAGCGCTACAGCAATTCCCGGCCGGTAATTCTCGCTCTGCCCATTACCGCGACCCCTTTTCCATGCGGACAGAAGATAACAATAATAACGTAATCTATAAATTACAGGCTGCACTTTTAGCATGTGTGTAGCTTAACGAATGACTCACAGGCCTTCCACTGACTCTGATATCTCCAGGATTTTCTCAACGATCTTCAGAGGACATTGTACGGAGTAAACAGCATTTCTTATTAATGTACATTTTGCAAATGTGTGCCAGTGTGATTTCTTTGCTAATTCATGGCGCTCTTTTAGAATGTCAGTCCAATGCAACATTGAGTTATTTATCTGCCACTAGATCTGAGATACATGCCACGAACACACAGGGATTCCAGTGAAGATGTTGAATTCTCTTTAACATAGACTCAGCCTACCACTGCGCTTCTGTAATGTTCTTATAATCGCACAGCGGATGATCAAGAACAACCGCTGTAGCCTATTTCTCTACAATGTTTAGCATAACTAAAGTTGGTGGAAAACGTAGCGGCAGATTCCCTCAAAGCCGCTGGGAATGTGGCAAACAGGTCGCATTTGATCCATCTTGCACCAAGTGTCAGAAGAGCAATAAAAGAGAATTTCCAATCAGATGAGCACAGAGGAGAGAACAGACCATCAACAAGGCAGTTCATGTGCTGTTGCACAATTGCTCTCTCTTCAAAGGTGTTGTGTTTAAGGGTTAGCTAGTTTACTAGAACGTGGGAATTCTGTCATTTAATTATCACCTTCATATATTTTTTCTTTCTTTGAATAATAACTGAGATAATTAGCTTGCAACATATAACAAAGATGGATGGTGGTTCACACATTCAAGCAGCAAAATGGACAAAAAAGCAACATAAAAGTGGACCATGTGACTCATGTGCTATATTCCAAGTCTTGTGAAGCTATGTGTTTGCTTTGTGTGTGTATGATGAATAGAGTTTCACAAATACAGACAAATACAGGATATAAAAATACACATAAAGAAAATTCAGCTAGAATGCATTAAATTGTTTAAAAGTGACAGTAAAGACATTTATAAAAAACAAAAAAAACAAAACAAAACTTGTAGCACGGTTTCCATAAAAATATTAAGCAGCCCAACTGTTTTCATATGGAAGCTTGTTTCCACCATGGAATGAAAAATAAAAAAAGGTAATTGCGATATCTCACAATTCTGAGAAAAGTCAGAATTGCAAGAAAAAAAAAGGTAACACTTTACAATAAGGTTCATTAGTTAAACATTAGTTAATGTATTAACTAACATGAACTAACCATGAGCAATACATTTGTCACTGAATTTACTAATCTTTGCTAACGTTAGTTAATGAAAATACAGTTGTTCATTGTTTGTTCATGTTAGTTCACAGTGTTTTTAAACTAATGTTAACAAGATTTTAATAATGTATTAGTAAATGTTGAAATTAACATTAACACAGATTAATAAATGCTGTATAAGTGCAGTTCATTCTTAGTTCATGTTAACTAATGTAGTTAACTAATGTTAACTAATGAACCTTATTGTAAAGTGTTACCAAAAAAAAAAAAACATTAATTGTGAGATATAAACTTGCAATTGCGAGGAAAAAGTTATATAATTTTATATAACTTGCAACTGTAACTTTATATCTCGCAATTCTGACTTTATAACACACAATTGTGACTTGATATCTCACAATTCTGACTTTATAACTCGCAATTGTGACTTTATATCTTCCAATTCTGACTTTATAACACACAATTGTGACTTTATATCTCCAAATTCTGACTTTATAACTCGCAATTGACTTTATATCTCCCAATTCTGACTTTATAATTCGCAATTGACTTTATATCTCACAATTCTGACTTTATAACTCGCAATTGTGACTTTATATCTCCAAATTCTGACTTTATAACTCGCAATTGACTTTATATCTCCCAATTCTGACTTTATAACTCGCAATTGACTTTATATCTTCCAATTCTGACTTTATAACACACAATTGTGACTTTATATCTCCGAATTCTGACTTTATAACTCGCAATTGACTTTGTATCTCCCAATTCTGACTTTATAACTCGCAATTGACTTTATACCTTCCAATTCCTACTTTATAACACACAATTGTGACTTTATATCTCCAAATTCTGACTTTATAACTCGCAATTGACTTTATATCTTCCAATTCTGACTTTATAACACACAATTGTGACTTTATATCTCCGAATTCTGACTTTATAACTCGCAATTGACTTTATATCTCCCAATTCTGACTTTATAACACACAATAGTGACTTTATATCTCCCAATTCTGACTTTATAACTCACAATTGCAACTTTATATCTCCCAATTCTGACTTTATATCTCCAAATTCTGACTTTATAACACACAAATGTGACTTTACATCTCACAATTCTGACTTTAAAACACACAATTGCAACTTTATATCTCCAAATTCTGACTTTATAACTCACAATAGTGACTTTATATCTCCCAATTCTGACTTTATATCACGCAATTCTAAATTTACAACTTGCAATTGCAACTTTATATCACGGCCTGTGTTGCAGCAAAAGTCAGAATTGAGAAATGTAAACTTTCAGTTGTAAGAAAAAAAGTCAGAATTGTGAGATAAAAGGTCACAATTATCTTTTTTTTTTTTTTTTAAATTCCATGGCGGAAACAAGCTTCCGTAGTTTCACCATTGATAGTAATAAATGTGTCTTGAGCACAAATCAGCATATTAGAATGATTTCTAAAAGATCATGTGACACTGAAGACTGGAGTAATGATGGTGAAAATTCAGCTTTGCCATCACATGAATAAATCATTTTGAAATACATTAAAATGTTGGGTTTTCATGTTTAATGGGGACTTTCCATATACATATAATGATTTTTATACTGTACAAACTTTATATTCTGTCCCCTAACCCTAACTGTACCCTAAACCTACCCATCACAGAAAACATTCAGCATTTTTACATTTTCAAAAATCATCATTCTGTATGATTCATTAGCTGTTTTCCTCATGGGGATCAAAAACAACAACAACAACAACAAAATCCCCACAAGGTCAAAAAATACTGGTATTACTATCTTTGTAGGGCAGGGATAGGCCAACTTTGGTCCTGGAGGGCCAAACATATTTTGTGTTTCAGAAAGAAAGTCATGTCATTGGGTGTCATGAGGATTTTTGGGTGAACTATTCCTTCAAGTAAGGACAGATCGCTAGGACAGTCTCTTACAGAGCTGAGCAGAGAACCATAGAAAGGATCTGTTAATAAAGAGCAGTGATGGTTTTATTGCTCTAACCTTTTGGGGTGGATGCAGTTGAATGGACACAGTTCATGAAAAGAGCTGTCTGAGCTACTCTTCAAGTGCTCTTCCTTTAGAGCTTTGTCTCTCCAAAATGCTAAATCTAAACGGAGTCAGACTTGGCCTAATCCCAAACCGAATGATTTTGTTACGACCCTGCTTGAGTATTATTATCTTTTGAGCCGTGGAAGCGTGAAGGGTGGAGATGGCAGCCCTGCTTTTTGTCTGCCCTAAATTTATGAATAGCTTCTCTCTCTTTTGCTTTTGGCCAGAAACATACTTTATGCAAATATGCAGATGCATATGTGAATGCCTGGCCAGCACTTTGCAAGTGCACATTCTTGTTGTACATACTTAACGAATGTGCATTCATGCAGTACTGCTGTGATAACAAACCTCAGTACTCAAGAGGGCGATAGAGTTACCTTCAAATGCCATTAAACTAGATGTGTTATCATTCGGGTAGATAGTTGATACATGTCAATTTTAACTGATTTAGTGAGAAAGATTCTCTTCAAACTGTTGTTTCAGAATCACACTACTAGTTGATCACAAATACAGTATTATTTGATCACAAATACAGTAAAAACAGTAATATTGTTAAATATTACTACAATTTAAAATAACTGTTTTATATATGAATATATTTTAAAATGTATTTTCTTCATGTCATAGCAAAGCTGAATCTTCAGCATGTTTTGGGTCTTTTTCTCTAAAAGTATTTTTTAATTTCATTTAAGATAAGTAGTACAGCATTTTATTTAACACTTTTCTAAACACCCACAAAATACAGATCTAAACTTGATTTTTTAACATTTTGTCCACCTCTCTGACTTATGAGCTAGTTTTAACAACATTTAAACAAGTATTAATAAGAAACCGTGTCAGATTGGTATCAAACTAACTTGACAGAAAGCTGATAATGCTCTCACACAAATGAACAGACAGAATTGTGAATAATGCCAGACCCTCGGTTGTGTTTGCACCATCTGCAGTGCTGGCTGGGCCAGAGTCATCATTTACAAAGGCATTAACATTAGCATCGTGGCAGCCAGCTCTGCTTCACTGTTGTTTTCTCTTGTTCCCTGAAGCCAGCAGGTACACAGAGGGAATTTATTGTTGCTGGACCCCATTAATATTAAACATAACTAATGAGAACTAATCACCACAGCACAATGGATAGTGACAGGCTCAACAAAGAGACCTGTCTCTGGAACTCTATTTGTTTGCCTGTCTGTTTGACTATTCATTCATCCATCCATCTTTTTTATCCATCCTTTTTTTTCATCCATCCATCCATCTTTTTTATCCATCCATTATCCATCCATTTTTATCAACCAACCAACCAACCAACCAACCAACCAACCAACCATTTTTCATCCATCCATCCATCCATCCATCCATCCATCCATCCATCCATCCATCCATCCATCTTTTTGAATCCATCCATCAATTTTCCATCCATCAATTTTCCATCCATCTTTTTGCATATCCATCCATCCATCCATCCATCCATCTTTTTGCATATCCATCCATCCATCCATCCATCTTTTTGCATATCCATCCATCCATCCATCCATCCATCCATCCTTTTCAACCATCCATCCTTCATCCATCCTTTTCAACCATCCATCCTTCCATCAATTTTTTTCAACCAACCATCCATCATCCATCCATCCATCTTTTTGCATATCCATCCACCCATCATCCATCCATCCATTTTTTTCATCCATCCATCCATCCATCCATCCATTTTCTTCAACCAACCACCCATCCATCATCCATCCATTTTTCAACCAACCATCCATCCATCCATCCATCCATTTTTTTCAACCAACCAACCAACCAACCAACCAACCAACCAACCAACCAACCAACCAACCAACCAACCAACCATCCATCCATCCATCCATCCATTTTCTTCAATCATCCATCCATCCATCAATTTTTTTCAACCATCCATCCTTCCATCAGTTTTTTTCAACCAACCAACCAACCATCCATCCATTCATCCATCCATCCATCCATCCATACATCCATTTTCTCCAACCAACCAACCAACCAACCAACCAACCATCCATCCATCCATCCAT
Organism: Mylopharyngodon piceus; assembly: GCA_039654765.1. Lineage (NCBI taxonomy): Eukaryota > Metazoa > Chordata > Actinopteri > Cypriniformes > Xenocyprididae > Mylopharyngodon > Mylopharyngodon piceus. The sequence continues at coordinate 24,695,632 of CM077460.1, read as the reverse complement.
CCATCCATCCATCCATCCATCAATTTTTTTCATCCACCCATCCATCCATCCATCCATCCATCCATAAAGAGAATGTAATTACAGCTACAAATTTTAATCTCTTAATTAAAATCAGTTTATTCAATTAATTCAGTGCATTATTTTTCATTGTTCAGTTTAATTCAGGTTTTGCACAAAATTGAACTAAAAAGAAAAAATCTGTAATATGTTTCATGTAATATTAATATCAACATTATAGTTGGATGCCACTTGCATGGAATGTAGTGAGGTCATACAAAACAATATTGTTTTTTTTTTTTTTTTAAATTAATACTTTTATTAAGCTTTTAAATGCTTAAAAAATTGAGTTGATGTTTTAAATTGATCAAAAAATGTGAACAGATTTTTATTTCAAATAAATGCTTTCACAAAAATATGAAGCAGCACAACTGTTTTCAGCATTGATGATAATAAGAAATGTTTCTTGAGCAGCAAATCAGCATATTAGAATGATTTCTGAAGGATCACGTGACGATGCTGAAAATTTAGCTTTGCATCACAGGAATAAATCACGTTTTTAATATAGAAACCAGTAATTTCAAATTGTAGTATAATTTCAGAATATTACAGTTTTTACTGTATTTTTATCAAATAAATGCAGCATTGGTGAGAATAAAAGGCTACATTTAACAAAAACAACAAAATCTTTCTGATTCACAAACTTTTGAATGGTAGTGTAGGCTACAGTAGATAGTACACAGTGTATAGTATTCAGTAAACAGTATGTTAGTATTTCAATGCTGACATTGCCTGTGTTCATTTATTATAATATTGTTCATATTCTTTTTCAGACATGGCACCGACTACCGCCTTGTCACCTCTGAAATGACAACGGTCTGGATTAACGCTTCTGGATCTTCCCCAGAATGCTGATTTCGCCCACACCCAGCACCTGTCTGGAGCTCGTCGTACCCTATTTTCTAGAGCATCTTCCCTCACAGCAGTCTGTCTCCCCTCCACTGCCAGTGTTCTGCATCTGTCTTCATTTCCTGCCACACCTGAACAAAACCAACTGACCTTCGGGGTCCTTTGCCTTTAAATAAATGAGGGCGGCTGTGTTCTGGCACGTGTGCTTCTGTCTGTTTGCCCAACGATCTGATGTGAGGTATTGCACCTAAAAGGATCGTAATGTGTGAGGGACCAGAGGTGCGAGCTCTGTTCAAACGCTTCAATTAATTAATGGCGTAATTAAGATTTTGTCATTGACGCGGTTTGCCGTGACAGGGATGGATCGGTCGGTCTGTATCCACGCCAGGCGTGCGAGGAGGCAGGCAGTTGGGCGGTCGGTATAATGAATGGCAGCAATTTAAGGTTTGTTTCCGCGGTGACAGGGCCACCTGCAAAGGCTTAGCTGGTGCGTTCCTGCATGCCAACATCTTTCAGAGTGGCACTGCTGTTACATGGAATTCTGGGTAAAATGACCACACAGCCTCACCCCTACTTTCTGATTTTAACAGTTACCTTCACCTTTTCTCATCGCTCTTTATTTTCTTTGTCAGCTAGGCCTATGTATTATTCAATGCAGCTTTATTAATGTCTTGATCAAATTTCATACTGTGTTCAGAATATTTTGCTCATTAAAAGAGGAAAAAGACACTAGACCACTAATATTTTATACCTCACAGATTCTTGATTACAGGGACAAAACAATCTGTAAAACTGATTTTATTTTATATATATATATATATATATATATATATATATATATATACACACACACACAGTCAAACCAAAATTTATTCAGACACCTTATACATTTCATTCATTAATTCAGTTTATTCACTATAGTTTAAAAAAATGGTAATAAAATATGACAAGATCTGTGTCAGTAAAAATTAATCTTAATTATGTCAGATAACACAAGCAAAACATGGTCAGGTCAAAGTGTGTGAATAATTTTTGGTTTTTATCAATTTTACTGTATGAAGAATTTTTGGGTATAATATGTCACAGTTTACTTTATTTTGCTATCCTCACTTACATAAATGAACTATAGTGTATATATATTGGAGAAAGTTACTTTTAAAAGCAAGGCATTGCAATATCGCGTTACTCCCTAAAAAAAAAGTAACTAATTGCGTTAGTTACTTTTTCTGGAAAGTAATGTGTTACTTTTGCGTTACTTTTTCTCACCTGGGCTGGGCTTGCTTGTTTGTTCTTGCTAATCCTTGCTATTTTTTGCAAATGCAAAGGCCCTTTCACACTAAGGGTACGTTTACACAACAATGATGTACTAAAAATGGAAAAGTTTTTCCTTGTACAGATGACAACGTTTTCAAAACTATCCCCATTCACACGGATCCACAAAAATGACTAAAAACACTGTATTATGCATGCCAGACAAGTAGTTGGCGACGTCACTTTGTAAAGAAAAACTACGCATACGCATTCTTTTACACACTGTAAAAAATAAAACTTAAAAGTTTAAGGCAACAAACTTCAGCAGATTTTTGAGTTTTCTCAACTTCTTTTTGTAGGAGATTTTTGAGTTTTCTCAACTATTTGTTGTACTAACTGAATACTGAGATATACTGGGATAAACTGAATATGGAGAAAACTCAAAAATCTGCAGAGGTTTTTGCCTTAAACTTTTAAGTTTTCTCAACTTTATTTTTTACAGTGCAGAGCACTCCCGCCAAACGCGCATGCCTATCCACCCTTTTTGTACAGTTTTCTGCACTTCAGTATTCTTCTTGTTATTTCCCTATAGCGGCTAATAAATCAGAAGTCTTACACATTTACAGAAAACCTTAGGTGAAAAATAAGGTGGATAGACTAAACACATAATACGCGTGCATGCCGCCACCGTTTTCACAGATTTGTGTTTTTGCAGTTTACACGGAGATGATAACGGTATCATTTTCAAAATCTTGCACTTGAACGGCCAAAATGCATAAAAAGTTTTCCGTATTTAGTTGAAAATGGTGTCGTGTAAACAGCCCCTAAAAGTGAAATGAATAAGCCTCAGGATGAAGTAAATGCAAATTCATGCCTGTACAGTAGAGGGCGCAGCTCAAACAAACCTTTCAACTGTGCTGCCATTCTGGATTGCAGAAGAATAGGACGCAGGAGAAGAAAGTTCAACACTTTTACTTCAGCAATAAAAAAAAAATAAAAAAATGAAACTCAAATGTGATGTTTAACTAGTCATTTTTGCTTATTACTATGGTTGAACTGGATCGTCAAAGATCAGCAACAAAGACATTAATAAAGGGTTACACTTTATTTTACAGTGCCGTAGTTACATTGTAATTACTCAAATAAGTACTGAGTACTATTAATTAACTACATGTACCTACTATAGAGTTACAGTTAGGATTAGGGTTTGGTTTAGGGTTAGTTACTTGTAATTATGCATAACTGACTGTTATTACTATAGTAAGTACATGTAGTAACATGTAACTATGGCACTGTAAAATAAAATGAATTATTGAATTATTGCAGGTTTGCGTAATATTCTGAGTTAGCATTTCACTGTTTTTAGTGCTCTTGGTGAATATTGAATCTCTTCTTGTGCAAGAGAGATGAGTAAATGCAAGTTCACATTTAGTCTAGAACTACAATATCCATCATGTTCACACAGCAGTGCATCTTTATTCCCGATTTCTCTCAACATAGGGACAGGAGAACTGTCAGTCAATACAGTAAATGAGAAAACAAAGTAACTTGCGTTACTTATTTGAAAATGTAACTCCAATATTTTGTTAATTTTGATAAATGTAAAATGCGTTACTTTAGTTACTTAAAAAAGTAATCTGATTACGTAACTTGTGTAACTTAGATGTTATACGTTACCCACAACACTGTATATATATATATATATATATATATATATATATTATATACATATATATACAGTATATGTCATGGCTTCACCAGGCTCTCCCCCTCTGTTCCAGTCTACACTTAGCTCACGCTCACCAGAGTAATTATCAGCAACACCTGTCAACAATCACCTGCCAGTCAAGGAAGATATATAATATGGACTCTCACATTCACCCATTGTCTAGTCTTGATTGTGTATACATTGCTACAGACTCTCTCCATGTCTGGAATTTAACTGTTATCCTGTGTTTTCATCATCCTGTTCCTGTTCTGAAAAACAGAAATAATATTCAACATTTAATCCTTCAAATATCCATACTTTTAACAGAATGAAGTGTAAACAATATGAAATAGATTAAAAATGAAAATGTTGTTATTTTCAAAACTAAAGTCAGGTTAAGTTGTAGAACATATTTTGAGCCGCAGTCACCTGCTACAATCTCACTTGAATTGACATAAGCAACATCCTGCTGACATCCTGCCATGAGGTGATGCAACCTGACAGCAACGGTGTAATAGCTTTGCGGTAACACCGATGCCCCACCAAAAGTCACCTTATCGATCCAACCAATAAGGACAGGAGTCATGTTTCACCCCTGATGAGGAAAGATGAAGGAAGGGAAACAACCTCCAAACCCTTGTGGGACAAATGTTTGGTCCTCGTCCTCTTTCCCCCTTCTTTGATGATTCCGTTGGGGAACGTCGCCCTGCAAGGTGACACAGGATGATCTCCGGTTTCACGGAGGAGAAGTTACACACGTTTAGTGGGTTTTTGGATGATGTGTGGAATTCCCAATGGAGAGAAAACAGAAACAGCGGAACACCTCCATCTCTCTGTGTGTACCATCTCTCAGAAAGGGCAAAAGGAAACACGGCCCTGACATTTATATGCTTTAATGACACTGTTTAGTACATGCTGCACACTATATACTGCATACTATTAGTAAAAATATATGTGTAGGTTTGGCTTGTTAGCATGATATAATTGAGGTTGTCACATGACCTCACTATGTTGCGATGGATGGATGGATTTCAAATAGCCTACCTGCAGTACTCCAACTCTCTGCCACAAGGAAAAGTGCGTAAGTCTGCTTAGACCCTGATGTGACGCTAAGCACTTTTCCACGTCAAAGACCGTTTTTTTTTATAAATATGAATGTTGGCGTGGATTTTAGCGTACACACACTCTAAGATCAAATCTGTGCGTACGCATGTTTTACAAATGAGGCCCTAGAAATGTAGTGTATGAAGTGCATGCCCTTGCTTAGGTAGTGAAGTATTATGACAACCGACTAGTGAGTGCATTTGACTATTGAGTGCATTTTTCTCACTAGTTAAAAAGGCTTATAAACTGGCCAAAACATGTCTTTATTTAAATCTAGTATTTTGCACGCCTCTATGAGGGTTGTGTTTAGGGGTAGGGGTTGGGTTGGGTTGGGTTGGGTTGGGCCATAGAAAATATCATTAAAGGGTTAGTTCACCCAAAAATTAAAATTCTGTCATTAATTACTCACCCTCATGTTGTTCCACACCCGTAAGACCTCCGTTCATCTTCAGAACACAAATTAAGATATTTTTGATAAAATCTGATGGCTCAGTGAAGCCTACTGACAGCAAGTTAATTAACACTTTCAATGCCCAGAAAGGTACTAAAAACATATTTAAAACAGTTCACGTGACTACAGTGGTTCAACCTTAATGTTATGAAGCGACGAGAATACTTTTTGTGCGCCAAAAAAACAAAATAACGACTTTATTCAACAATATGTAGTGATGGGCGATTTCAAACAACTGCTTCAAGAAGCTTCGAAGCTTTACGAATCTTTTGTTTCGAATCAGTGGTTCGGAGCGTGAAAGTCACGTGATTTCAGAAAACGAAGCTTCGTTACGTCATAAGTGTTTCGAAATTTCAATGGTTCGTGTGACTTTGGCAGTTTGATTCACGCTCCGAACCACTGATTCGAAACAAAAGATTCGTAAAGCTTCGAAGCTTCATGAAGCAGTGTTTTGAAATCGCCCATCACTAGATATTGTTGAATAAAGTCTTTATTTTGTTTTTTTGGTGCACAAAAAACATTCTCTGTTTTAAATACGTCTTTAGTACCTTTCTGGGCATTGAAAGTGTAAATTAACTTGCTGTCAATGCAGGCTTCACTGAGCCATCGGATGTTATCAAAAATATCTTAATTTGTGTTACGAAGATGAACGAAGGTCTTACGGGTTTGGAACGACATGAGGGTGAGTAATTAATGACAGAAATTTTCATTTTTGGGTGAACTAACCTTTTAACCTGATATAAAATCAATGCAAGTCTATGCAATATTCTCACTAATATAATGAAACAAACATCTGTGTGTGTGTGCGTGTGCAAACATGTATCTCAAAATTCATGTTACACCTGTTTGCTTTTACAGCAGAAGTTTTTATTATTATTATTATGAACTTGTGAAGTGCATCAATAAGCCGTGATTTACACTGAATCGCACCATGAAGAAAAGAACTACATATTCTCAAGGTCGGATTTTCATCTTAATGACACAATACCACTCTGGCTGCAAGACCAGTGAATTCCACTCAGTGACTGAAAATCGTTCGTCTCATCAAAAATCGCACTGCACTTGTTAATTATTAAAACCTAAAGGTGAGCATGTAATATTAAAACACCTAGAGGCGATTCAGCAGCCCAGGCGATATATATTGCCAATGCTTAAACACACTGCATCACTGATAATGGCTAATCTTGACAAGGAAATGTGCGATATTGCCCTTTTGTTTGTGGAGAACTGTAATCACCTTCATTTCACTTTTATCACCCATAGTTTCAGCAGAAATAGTTGCCAAACTATTTGTATTGTTAATAAATCAATTTGTTGGTGATTCACTGTTTTGGAAAGTGTCAAGCTTGTTAGAACAAAATTAAATTTTAATTTTCAGTGTTTCTTATCAAGGTTCCCTTCAGATACAAATCAAGTGCTAGATATATTAGTAGGGATTGGTTAGTAGTTTGATAGACATCTCACTACCGTCCATACCTTACAGCAGAGCTCTTCATCTTTCAGTCATATTGATGTAGCCATTCAAATGATTTTGATGAAATCTCTGTGCTGCCTGAAGTGAGTTCAACAGCACAGTGTCTTATTCAAAGAAAAAGAAATCAATGTTAAAAATCAAAAGAAGAGCAGACAGAAAAATTCACACTTTTCTTATGTGTTGATTTCAGATCTTTCCAGTGTTCTCCCCCAATTTTCCGACTTCTCAAACAACCTAATGAACACAAAATAATCATTATGTCACTATATTTCTCAACAAATAGGTTGTTTAATTTAGTTTTTCTATACAAAGTCCAATGGAGCAATGAAAAGATCCCTCCAGTAAAAGTTTGGAGGACATTACATTTCCACAAACTTTGTGAATAGCAAACAAAACATTTGGTTATGCCACATATGTGGGTCATTTCTACCTTTCTCAGACCTGTTTGATGTCTCGGTCAGTTCAGAGCTCTGAAAGAACTTCTGCTCTCCTTTCAACACTACAGGTAGCTGATTTAAATTTTCTTGTATCTGCGTTCTATTTTAATTGACACGTGTGCTCTGGCCCATGCGAGGCATAATTAAATGATAACAACCCTAAACTTCTCCTATTTCCTTAGAGGTGAAAAGAAAGTTTTGTACCGGAAAGGACATCAGAGAAAATTACAAGCATTCAGTGCGTCGTCATAGCGCCGCTCGGATCAGTCAGTCAAGGGTGGAATCTCAATGGCAGGAAGCGTACGTCATAATGAGCTTCAAATTAGCTCCTATTTCTCATCTCCGCGAGCCGCTGCCTACGGGTGTTTGGATGCGCCGTTCAATGGCCTCATGCGTGTGAAGGTTTTGTGTGGGGTTTGTCGACAGCCTCTCGCCACGTGTGTTAGCAGAACGCTGAGAGTCAGCAGAAAACCTTTTGACATGCTGCCGCGGATCATTCAAGCGCCCACTGAGTCGTGGTTTTATCTTCTTCTGCCAAGCACTCGTTTCACTCAGCCTCTCTTTTCTCCCTCCCCTATCCTTTAACGTTGCCCCCTCCTGTCTCGCCAGACATAAGGCTCTTCACAGAGCTTTGGTGTAGGCAGCAGTTTTCCTGTGTGTTGGTCAGGTGGAAACTGTGAGTTGTATGGCGCAAACTGTCATTCCCCATTTGTGCTGTATAGAAAAGTGCAAACAGGGGCTTATTTGCCTTTTGTCTTTTCTGACAGCTGATATGAGCAACAAAGCCCAGCATTGAAACCCTGCACTCTGAGGGCATGCACTAAAATGAAGAGAGAGGATTTCAGATAATCTGTTTGTATTTTTTTTTTAATATACTTTCATAAAATGTTGCATGTTCTGTAATTAATTCTGAAGTGTCTGAAAATAAGAAGCAGCAAGACAGACTCAATGAATTGGGTGATACACTGAAGCAGCAAGGCCACTCGAAACACATCAGAGGAAACGCTTGTCTCTGATATTTAGTAAATGAGCACCTGAGCTAATCGTTTAGCTAGAAAAACAGTATTAGAAATGTTGATGGCATTCTGTGTATTTGGCACATACTGTAGATCAGTGATTCTCAACCTTTTTGACTCCAAGGCCCCCCATTGTCCAAGACAATATTCGCAAGGCCCTCGTATCTAAGCTGATATGTACCTCTGGTACTTCTGTTGTCATATCAAAGCACTCACCACGCTCTTCCAACTAATTAGGTGCTCAGACCTATGTTTCAGTAGATAAAAATGCAAAAAGGTATGCACTGTAAAAATTGCTTTATCAAGTTTGGGATCACACTCCTCAGCCTCCCTGGAAAAGTCTACGCCAGGGTACTGGAGAGGAGAATTCGGCCGATAGTCGAACATCGGATCCAGGAGGAACAATGCGGTTTTTGTCCCGGTCGTGGAACACTGGACCAGCTTTATACCCTCTTCAGGGTGCTAGAGGGTTCATGGAAGTTTGCCCAACCAGTCCACATGTGCTTTGTGGATTTGGAGAAGGCATTCGAACGTGTCCCTCGCGGCGCCCTGTGGGGGGTGCTCTGGGAGTATGGGGTCTGGGGCCCTCTGCTAAGGGCTGTCCGGTCCCTGTACGACCAGAGCAGGAGCTTGGTTCGCATTGCCGGCAGTAAGTCAGACCTGTTCCCGGTGCGTGTTGGACTCCGGCAGGGCTGCCCTTTGTCACCGGTCCTGTTCATTATCTTTATGGACAGGATTTCTAGGCGCAGCCAGGGGCCGGAGGGAGTCCGGTTTGGGGACCATAGATAGGATCTCGTCGCTGCTTTTTGCAGATGATGTTGTCCTGTTGGCTCCATAAAACCAGGACCTTCAGCGTGCACTGGGACGGTTTGCAGCCGAGTGTGAAGTGGCTGGGATGAGAATCAGCACCTCCAAGTCCGAGGCCATGGTTCTCAGCCGGAAAAGGGTGGCTTGTCCCCTTCAGGTTGGTGGAGTAGTCCTGCCCCAAGTGGAGGAGTTTAAGTATCTTGGGGTCTTGTTCACGAGTGAGGGAAGGATGGAGTGGGAGATTGACAGGCGGATCGGTGCAGCTTCTGCAGTAATGCGGTCGATGTACCGGTCCGTCGTGGTGAAGAAGGAGCTGAGCTGTGAGGCGAAGCTATCGATTTACCGGTCAATCTACGTTCCAACTCTCACCTATGGTCATGAGCTTTGGGTCACGACCGAAAGAATGAGATCCCGGATACAGACGGTTGAAATGAGTTTCCTCCGTAGGGTGGCTGGGCGCTCCCTTAGAGATGGGGTGAGGAGCTCGGTCACTCGGGAGGAGCTCAGAGTAGAGTCGCTGCTCCTCCACATCGAGAGGAGCCAGCTGAGGTGGCTCGGGCATCTTTTCCGGATGCCTCCTAGACGCCTCCCTGGGGAGGTGTTCCGGGCATGTCCCACCGAGAGGAGGCCCCGGGGAAGACCTAGGACACGCTGGAGGGACTATGTCTCTCGGCTGGCCTGGGAATGCCTCGGAATCCCCCCGGAAGAGCTGGAGGAAGTGTCTGGGGAGAGGGAAGTCTGGGCGTCTCTGCTTAGGCTGCTGCCCCTGCGACCCGGTCAACGGATAAGCGGAGGAAAATGAATGAATGAATGAATGAATGAATGAAGTTTAAACAGGAGATAAAAAAAAAAAAAAAAAATGTTTCGGCTGTCTGCCTTCGCCAGTGTAAAAATTCACTTGTTCTTAATGGTTATATATATTGCCAAAAGTATTGTGACACTCCTCAAAATCACTGAATTCAGGTGTTCCAATCACTTCCATGGTCACAGGTGTATAAAATCAAGCACCTAGGCATGCAGACTGCTTCTACAAACATTTGTGAAAGAATGGGTCGCTCTCAGGAGCTCAGTGAATTCAAGTGTGGTACTGTAATAGGTTGCCACCTGTGCAATAAGTCCATTCGTGAAATTTCCTCACTACTAAATATTCCACGGTCAACTGTTAGTGGTATCATAACAAAGTGGAAGCAATTGGGAACAATAGCAACTCAGCCACGAAGTGGTAGGCCATGTAAAATCACAGAGCGGGGTCAGCGCATGCTGAGGCGCACAGTGCGCAGAAGTCGCCAACTTTCTGCAGAGTCAATAGCTACAGACCTCCAAACTTCGTGTGGCCTTCAGATTAGCTCAAGAACAGTGCGTAGAGAGCTTCATGGAATGGGTTTTCATAGCAGCTGCATCCAAGTAACTCTTAATGCTTCAACATACCAAGACATTTTGGACAATTTCATGCTCCCAACTTTGTGGGAACAGTTTGGGAATGGCCCCTTTCTGTTCCAACATGACTGTGCACCAGTGCACAAAGCAAGGTCCATAAAGACATGGATGAGAGAGTTTGGTGAGGAGGAACTTGACTGGCCTGCACAGAGTCCTGACCTCAACCTGATAGAACACCTTTGGGATGAATTGGAGTGGAGACTGGGAGCCAGGCCTTCTCGCCAACATCAGTGCCTGACCTCACAAATGCAGTTCTAGAAGAATGTTCAAAAATTCCCATAAACACACTCCTATACCTTGTGGAAAGCCTTCCCAGAAGAGTTGAAGCTGTTATAGCTGCAAAGGGTGGGCCAACTCCATATTAAACCCTACGGATTAAGAATGGGATGTCATTAAAGTTCATGCGCATGTAAAGGCAGACATCCCAAAACTTTTGGCAATATAGTGTGTTGTGTGTATGTATGTGTGTGTGTATATATATATATATATATATATATACATACATACATACATACACACACGCACACACACACACACACATACACACACGTATATATATATATATATCACTACAAATCTTCAGGTGATCATAACCAAACAATCAATCCACAGACTCCAGTTCAACTCCATCTGGAAAAACAAATGAATAATATAGATAATAATGGGAACAATAACACATAAGGCAAGAATGCCATTCATAAACATTGCCCCCACACTGCATTTTAATTAAGACTATGTTTACTAAATTTATTAGATTACTAAATTTAAAATAATTTTAAGATTTATTGGGGCCCCCCCTGGATGTTTGCTGAAGCCCCCTAGTGGGCCCCCGGTCCCCTGGTTGAGAACCACTGCTATAGATCACTCGTATAAAAAATGGTTTTTGTTACACTTTATTTTAACGTGTCTGTGTTACAGTGTAATTAAGTACTGAGTAATATTAATTAACAACATGTACTTACTATAGGATGAGGGTTTGGTTTTAGGGTTTGTTACATGTAATTATGCATAATTTATAGTTATTACTATAGTAACTACCTGTACATGTAATGTGTAACAAGGACACTGTAAAATAAAGTGTTGCAAGGTTTTACAGTATATAGAAACTTAAAGGGTTCTGTCAGCCGTTTCACATATAGAACCTTTCTGGGGTTCCCATCATGGGATCATTGAATAGAATTAGTTTCATTTAATTAATTTTGTTTTAATTATTATCTTTTATTAAATTTTATGAATTAAACAACTCATAAGCATACTTTATCACTAGAACAATTTTAATAACTAATTAAACATGGAAGTATTATGCCATAATATAAGACATTTCTCGTTCTTTAAAACTGAGTCTAGGATTATGAACCTGTTTTTCTAAAAGTATACATTATTAAATTTGATAAAGTATAAATTAAAAGGATAAAAAAGCCATACAATAGCCAGTATACCACTTGGGACTGCAAACAAACTTTCCTTGATCTTTTGAAACAAACAAACAAAAATGTTTGTTGAACGTTATGAAAATATACTGTTCAAAAATGTCTCTGGAAAATGTCTATGAAAAACATGATGCAAATGACACTTGGGCTTTCAAAAAGTTGGCCCGTAGTCACGTTGAGGTAATATGGAAGACATGGATAGATATGCTACTATTATTCTAAAATGCTAGCAGAACAAACATCAACTCTTCCCCGTCATTGAACATTTTGTGAATATGATCAAAAACGCTACAGATGGCCGGCAATTTAAAAATAAAACTCCGACCGGGAAAGAGTTACAAATAAAATGAGGGGAATTTATCAGGGAAATTCTTGTGTTGTTCCAGGCTGTGTGTAGAACCTACAGCTTTGCAGATCCAACAAGCAACTGAAAAAGTTTATTTTCACAAGATCATTTCAGTGCATTTTTTTTTTTTTTCCAAAACAAAAGTCATCTGGTTTGGTTCTATTCTAGTGTGTAACAGCCACTTTTGAACATCCAGCCTATTCCTGATGGATAAAATCAAGCCTCTCCAAAATTTAATAACCTGTTTCTTTCAGAAATATGCCACATTGAAGAAATATGTTATGAATGGCAATGCTGAGTTGCTATGCTGCTTGGTAACCATAAACAGTCATTAATGATAAATCTGTATCTTTTAAGCTGCAATAAGCAGTTTAATAAATAGCAGCATTGTAAGATGCATGTGATTTAACTGCTGTCTGTCTGTTGTGCTTTTATTGTTGAAGGTTTCTGATGGGCACAGATTGTCCTGTGACCTCCATCTCTCCAAACTTCTGTCTGCGTCCTTCTCTTAGTTTTAATATCTGCTTCCCCAATTGCAGTGGCAGTGGAGAAATTATTTCCTTTTCAAATCAATCATACGTATGAGTCTCTTATCAGACTGACCTGCTTCCATAAAAATGTTTCTCTGCTGCGCTCGTATTCGAAATCCAATTTCTATGTATTTTCTTGTTTACAGAAAATCATTTGTGTTGGATTTGATGTGCCCTCTGAGCTAGTTATGTGTTCGGATGTTCGTGTATGTGCGTTTAAAGGAACAGTGCATCTGAAAATGAAAATATAAGTCATTTACTTACTCACGTCATTCCAAACCCTTGTGTTAATTTTTTTTTCTGTGAACACAAAAGGAGACATTTTAAAGAAGCTCATTTCCATACAACGTCAGTGAACACATCTGTAAAACTGACATAAAAAAACATAAAAAAAAAAAAAGAGTAGCCCAAATTTTCTAAATCCATACAAGAATGTTGTTTGAGAAACAGACCCAAACCTAATTGTGGTCAAACTAAAACACTGTGCACATAATATTGTGGCCTAACTGTTTAATGATTCACCCCTCAATTTTATAATTATGTCTGGTCATTTAAACATCTTTATATGCCAGAGAAACCCTTCTTCTCTGACTCTGAGTCAATCAGATCTGATTAACTCAGATGTCCATTTTTATATCAAACTTTTATTCCTGAGCAACTCAGCATAAGCAGCACCGCTTAAACTCATAGAAGAAATGATGACATTAACCACACTGCATTAAACCTGGATGTGAAAAGCCGACCAGACAGATCAGGGTGATGGAGGGAGGGATGGAGCGGAGGAGTGACTGTCACTTCAGAGAGGGAGAAATCTTATCAGCAGGAGCAGTCAGGCATCAGACTACAAACCCCTGATGAAGGAAACCATGTGGGTCATTCTACAAAACAGGTGTCCTTTGTGTGCCTCAAATACATATGTGAAAATAATATTAACAATGCAAACTTTCACTGTGTTGATACAGACCTTTCCCTACACACATTAAAGGCACAATATGTAATTTTACGCCACTAGAGGTCGCTTATTCAAAACAATGGCGTAGCTTGATGACGCCTTGATTTTGCGGAATCATGTTAGGTGTTGTCTTGACATCTACAACCGGTGGAAAAGAATCCGACGAGACTCAGGCAAAAATCATATTCATGGTGAGCTAACGTATTAAAGATTTATTAACATTACTGTAGTATGAAGCAGGGTGTGGCTGAAAACCGCTGGAGCAGAACGAGGCAACTGGAGCAATTGCTAATGAGAGACAAGAACGACACACGGCTCGAGAGCAGTAAATACACAAGTCAACAAAATAAATAACACTGTTCTAGTGGTTTCTGGATATATCAATCCAAAAATATTACATATTGTGCCTTTAACAAAAATACGGTAAATTTATTTATTTATTTTTTTTCTATACCGTTCAAAAGCTTGGGGTTGGTACAATTTTTTTATGGTAAGAAGTCTCTTATGCTCTCCAAGGCTGCATTTATTTGACCAAAAATACAGTAAACATTGTAATATTGTGAAGTATTATTATAATTTAAAAGAACTGTTTTCTATTCTAATACATTTTAAAATGTAATTTATTCCTGTGATGCAAAGCTGAATTTTCAGCATCATTACTCCAGACTTCAGTGTCACATGATCCTTCAGAAATCATTCTAATATGCTGATTGGCTGCTCAAGAAACTTTTTTTTTATTATTATCAATGTTGAAAACAGTGCTGTGCAATATTTTTGTGGAAACCTTGTTTTCAGGATTTTTTGATGAATAGAAAGTTCAAAAGAACAACATTTATTTAAAATACAAATCTTTTGTAAATGTCTTTACTGTAACTTTTATTTAATTTAATATGTCCTTGCTGAATAAAAGTATTAACTTCTTAAAAAAAAAAAAAAAAAACCTTACTGAGCCCAAACTTTTGAATAGTATTCACAATTAGGGATGAAACTATTATTTTGATAATTGATACATTTTTGTTGACATAACGCATTATAAAAACCCAAAGAAATTAATATGACGCTGCCATTCTTCCAAGAACTGAACTTTTCAAATTAAAGTCTCATCTCTTTATCTTATGATTCATGTTTTTCATTAGGAGTCAATTTTACAAGGTCAACAGATTTTGTGCATTAAAGAACTGAATATGGTTTTAGAAATATCAGCAAAATTGTCGTTCTAAGAAGCACTTTGTTGCATGACCTTGAGGTTTTAATATTAAACCAAACTATAAAAGTGTCAACCTGGAGACCTTCCTTGACACATATTTAAATATAGTAGTTTAGCTTAAGATTGCACTGTGCAATTTATCAACACTTATACAGAATCAGAAAGAGCTTTACATTGTTTAAATTTAAAAATCCCCTTATTAAACTAGAAAAGGCACCCATTTCATAGACTGACCCATGCATTTCTCTCTCTCTCTCTCTCACACGCACACACAAACTGATGAAGATCAATCGCACTTGCAAAATAGGTGAATGAGGAAGATGCAAGAAAAGAATTGTTGATGCCAAAAAATTGATGGAGTGAACAAAAGAAGAGGTTGTTTGGCATTAGAGGACAAGGGAAAGCAAGAAAGTTGAAAGAAACTGACTTTGACATGCCTCATTTCCTGAGCCTGTTTGTGCAGCAGAGATGTCGGCGCTAATAGGTCCCACAGAAATGCAGCAGCCATCATGCGAATTCTAAGGGCCGGGGCTGAAAAGTGCTTGAGAAGAAGTGCAAAAAAACCTCAAAATACCTGGCTAACAGTCCATTTCTCTGATCATGTAGGAGCTGACATGAAAATGTGCAAGAGGAAAAGACAACAGATGCTGCTGCCTTTAGCCGGGTTCATTAGATGGCCTGTGGAGAATCAAAAAACGTCAGCCATGGACATTTTTCAGGCTGCAGCTGATGTCTGGAGAGCAAACAGAAGCTGTTGTTCACTTACGGCTTGACATACGGAGATGGAGTGAGTTTCAGTCACAAATACAAGTTAAAAAGTGACCTTTACCATCTGACCATATGTTTCATAGTCTGTTGATAACTGGTAGTTCACCACAGAGGGCTTCTTCTCTCCTTTAAATCCTTCCTCTTTGAATCCTTACTTCCTGTCTATGACCTTTACATCCCGTTACATCTTCTTCTGACTCCTCCCACTGTCTACCCGAATCTTCCTCCTTTCCTATAACTCGTGCTTCGCTGACCCTCCTTTTCTGACTCCTTCCATCCCTCTACCTCCGCCTACTCTTCCACTTGCCCGTCCCAGACTGACTCAGATTTCCTTCCTTTAATCTCTGGCTGTGTCTGAAATTGAATACTCTCTGAATAGGTACTTCTTTTGAATAAATAATTACTTTTCAAGCATTACAAAAGTAAAATATAGATGTGCTTAGGATATTCCTACAATACTACATTGTCATTTGACCTACCAGCGTCAGTTGCATCACTTCATCAGTGTTGGGCAGTAATGCGTTACTAGTAACACGTTACACTAATAATATTACTTTTGGGAGTAACTAGTAGTGTAACTAATTACTAATACGATTTCAGTAATAATATTACAGTTACCATCCATAAAAAAAACATCATACAATGCCATTTTTATTTCCTCAACCCTACTGATTTGAAATCCAACAATCCAATCATTCCTAGATTGACGTCACGTGACGTCACCATTGCAGCAAGCTAGCTTGGAATATGGAAAAGCAACACCAATGTAAAATGGATTGCCCATCCACATCCCTTTGATCCCAAAATACATTATACCCACCTATTATCAAAAGTCTTTCTAGAGAACAAAACAAAACATTTTCTTACTACCTTAAGTGATATTTTTTGACAACATACATCATGAAATATAATCATATCTGGGTAACAGGTGAATTTCGCTACAATTAGCATCAACATGCACATGAGAATTTAATACTATGCTTTTACTCAAAACTCACTATAAACCACCATCAACTGTTTGTAATAACTTCCGACTGCGATTTAATGTGGAATTTGGTTATATAATGAGGCAGAAATATGTTGTTTGTAGCATTTTAGAATAAGCTAATCGCTACCTGCTTAGCATTTCTCATGTAAACATCCTTTATTCTTATAAAAATAGCCCAAATTACATTAAAATCACATACAAATCATATGCTGTTGTAATCATATGTAGAACATGTAGAAACATTTCTCTGGGTTAGTATGTGCAGAACAGAACGTGCAAGTGTAGCGGAACTTTGTCATCGGAACACAGGGCGGGTTATGAATGCGTAATATAATATGAGTGACATATGAGCAGCGAATAATCCTCCTCCGAGTAATAACAGTGACCGCGGAAGTGAAAACACAGGGAGACACCAGATCGCATAATTCAGTGGAAAATGAATAGAAATGATGATTCTGTCTAAAGAAATATGAACTAAATGATTTAAATATACCCTAACATTCACAAAGAGATGTGCATGGGAAGTCAGAATTTTGAGGAGATAATACTCAATTACCACTTCTGTGGGGTGTAACAGAAGTAGTGTAACAAATTACTGTTGCCAGGAAGTAATAAGTAAAGGAAAGGAAAGTGTTCGTTGTATGTGCACTTCAGAAACTTGCCGGAAGTAGTAAGCTATCTAGATTTTTTCGCTTACTCTTATGAATGCTCTAAATTTGGACATACTACTCTTTTCACATACTGTTTTTCCTCTACTATATATGCAGATGCAGCTACTCTTGCAGATGCAGCTACTTTTGTCTGACCCCTCTATATAACCATTTTCTCCTCCCACTATCCATATGACTCCTCCTCTTTCTGTTTAGGAGGAGTGTTTCACAGTGATGCTGGCTCACCCTGACAGTGAGAGGGCAACTCAATCACACCTCCTCTCAAATGCCTCCTCTATGCCTGCGAGAGAGAGAGGGAGAGAGAGAGAGAGAAGTCATCTTAAATAAGAAATCTGACAATACCATGCTACTTACATTTCCTTGAGAGAGGCCTGAGACCTAATACAGCTCAACAGAGTCCTTGACTGGTCACTTCTGATTTTGCAGAAATTTCAAACTTTATTAATGTAAGTAACTGTGGCCTGTTTCAGTGTTCTCTGTAGTGAGCCAGCATATTTTAGACTGAAGAGTTTTTTTTAAAGGATTAGTTCATTTTGAAATGAAAATTACCCCAAGATTTACTCATCCTCAAGCCATCCTAGGTGTATTTGACTTTCTTCTTTCTGATGAACACAATCAGAGTTATATTAATAAATATCCTGACGCAGAGTCCTGCATGCGGGCGGGTACCCGCGGGTACCCGACGGGTGACACGCCAAATTTTATGTAACGGGTGGAATAATATTTACGTGTCGGGTGCGGTGCGGGTGCGGGTCGGATGCGCGGTAGGCACGGGTAGACTGCGGGTCCAATAGCCAAGACTATTCCAACTCAATTCGGTGCATTTGACAGCTGCTTTCAAATGGTCCCGTGCTTATTTGTGTTCACGGGCTGTCTGAAGACCGTTAAAGGCTTCTAATTATAGCAGGATTTGCAGCGCTGAGCATTGTAGCCAATCGTGCTGCATCTGATTGAAAGCTATACTGATTATTAAAGGGAGCGTGCTTTGCTCGCTTTATGTATTTAATTTAGGCTATTTACAATTTCAATAAAGTTTTAGAATATTTTTCGCGCTGCTACAAAGAGGACCAGCGGCCAGGTAAACACTGCTTAGTTTTAGAAGAGACAACCGCGTTTAAATGCCGAGTGAATCTGATAAAATATTTACTAGCTTTAAACTTACAGTTAAATAGCCCTACTAAAACATTCTTTGTTCTATTATTTTACTTGTGTTGTTTAATGCAATGTTTAATTAGATGCAGCGACATATAATGCCTAATGTTGGTTTTATTGCTTGTGTTAGGCTACATGAGAAAAATATTTTTGTCTACCTGATGTAGGAGATTTAATGTGGGTGCGGGTTGGGTCGCGGTTTTTATGTCAAATGGGTCGGGTTGGGTGCGGGCTAAAATTAGTGTTTCTGTCGGATATCGGGTCGGGTGTGCTGTTAATAACTGCGGGTGCGGGTTTATCAAACAGGACCCGTGCAGGACTCTGTCCTGACGCATATCCAAGCGTTATAATTGCAGTGAACGGGTAAGTTTGTAAGTTGAGTATGGAAGGTGTAGGTGTATGATATCCAGCGTTAGCGTCAGTTCTGGCAGGTCACGTCAGTCAAGCTCGCATCAGCTGACTCCCAGGTGACTCACGTCTACCTATAGGAATACGACGCCTATCACAGCATCCATATATAAGCTCCTCAGTATTATCAGCAGCTGGGTCATTCTTTATTTGTGGTGGCAAGTGGTGTCCCTCTAATTTACAACAGTTGAAATAAACTTTAAATACCAATAAATTATAAAATGTTTCCATGTTTGTATTCTGTAGGATAAACACAATTCGTGCACTATTAACAATTACATTTTTTGTTTTAAAATACATATTTAATTGAGTTTGAGAGATTGCATTTGTAACAAAATATGCATGTTCCCGCCATACCTCAGAGGGGTATCATGGATTGTAATTGCAAAAATATAACATTTTTAACACAAATGAAGTGGTTATATTGTGAATATAGATTTTATTTAACATGTACAATTTTATATAATTGTTTTAAAAAAATATATATTTTGTAATATTTAAGAAGAAAGTAGTGTCCCCCAAATTCATGTCTGTGGTGTTACAACAATGGATGTCGCCCCTTTAAGAAAAGGGGGAAATCTATTTGGACTACTTCCTGTGTGTAAAGGTCATTGCAGGTGCTGGTTGATCTGAGGGGTGCATGGTGAGTGCATTCTTTCTTATTAATTTTCTTAAAGTTAGCTAAATTTCTGACAATTTCATGTGTCGCACTTTAGTGTCTGTGGTGTTATGTTTATAACTTGCAGATTTTACATATTTGAATAAAAATTTTGATAAATACATACTTATTAATATTTCCTAAATGTCCCCTGATCTTGAAATCATCATGATGGCAGCCTCCATTTTAGAAAAGTCTGGATTTAGGCTAATTTGTCTGTGGTGTTACTGTCTTTCCTGGTAACACCACAGACTCTATAGTAACTCCACAGACAATATACAACCAGAAATGTTGTATTTTTAATGAAACACATAGGACATTCATAATCATATAATTGTATCTCTCTTGTCAGGTATGGCAAGATTAACTGCTGCTGAAAAGCAGCGTCTTTATAGACAGCGCAGAGATGCAGACCCAGTTCGAAGAGCAGAGTACCTTCAAAAGAAACAGCAGACCTATGTAAAAAAATATTCAGTGCAAAAAAAGACTGAGAATAGGAGATCTCTCAGAGAGGGGAAAGAGAACAGCAAGGAAGAACTGGAGAATATATAAGGCAGATTACAGGGCAAGAAAGCACAGAGAGTCACAACAGGGCACCTTGACTCCACCAGACACACCATTAAGTTCAGATAGTCCAAGGAGGATACCCAACACATCCAGGTTAGGTTTTAGGACGAATAAAAGGGATTGTAACTGTAAATCATAATTCAAATTATATACTTAACCATTTGTAAGTGATGGCACATGGCTTAATCGTATTTTGACCTATTTCAGGCAAAAAATCCATGGAAAAAAGAAAATACACCGAGAGAGAAGGCAATGCTACCGACAACTGAAAAAGCTGCAACATAAACTTGAAATGGAGAAAAAAAAAGCTGCAAAATACAACACAAAATGTGCCCGTCTAAAGAAGAAAATGCTGAAAAGGAATCCTCAGAGCCCCACAACCAAAACAATAAACATTCTTAAGGGAAGCAATGCCTCATCACTGGTCAAAAAAACCCTTAGGTTTCACTTCTCTCTTTTAAGTGAAATAAAGGCAAGATATTCTGCAGCAAAAAAAGAGAGGGTCAAACAAATTTATGCACGGCTGATTTGTGGAAAATTGATCAAGAAGTACTTTTCTGCCAAAAACAGATTGGCTTTTCATATAAAAGGTGGAAAACATGTGGGAGAGAACTTGATTTCATAAGACAGAAGAATATAATCTCTCAAGGTCTAAGGAGCACTGTCAAACAATTCTTTTTGAGAGATGATGTGAGTAGGGTTGTTACTGGAAAGAAGAACACAGTCACTGTAAGAAAAATAAAAAAGCAAAGAAGAATTCTCTGTGACACAATGGTCCATCTCCACAAGAAGTTCACTGCAGAGCATAAGCATGTGTCTTACTCTTTTTTTTTTTTGTGTCCAGAGACCATTTTGGGTTACACAGCCAAAAGAGGCTGACCGGGATACTTGCCTCTGCAAAACCCATGAGAACTTGCAGTATATGGCAGACAAGCTATTTTCACTTGGCATCCTTATTTCCAAAAATCTGGAGGAAATGGCTGATGCCACTGTGTGCGATATGACAAAAAAGGAGTGTGCATATGGCCAATGCAAGGAGTGCAAGATGACTACGTGTTCACTCTTCAGATCCCCTCAGAACAAAGAGGTAAATCTGACTCAGTGGTCCCTTGAAAAGATAAGTCGTGAGAATGATTGTGATAGCTCCACTGTTACAATCAAAAAGGAAATTGCTATAACAGAGGATGAACTTGTGACTCAGTTTCAGGACAGATTGTTTAACTTCCGTGGACACATCTTTAACATCAGATGGCAGTATTCCATGTACAGGAAACTACGTGAAAACCTTGGCCCAAATGAATGCCTCATCCATGTAGATTTCAGTGAAAATTACTCCTGCAAATATGCAAAAGAGATACAGGCAGTTCATTTTGGGGGTTCGCACAAACAAGCAACACTTCATACAGGTGTGTTGTATGTCCAGGCTGAGCCAGCACCAGTGCCCTTCTGCACTATATCACCAAGCAGAAGACATGACCCTCCTAGCATTTGGGCCCACTTACATTTACATTTAGTCATTTAGCAGACGCTTTTCTCCAAAGCGACTTACAAATGAGAATAGTAGAAGCAATCAAATCAACATGAGTACAACAGTATGTAAGTGCTGTGTCAAGTCATAGTTTCATCAGTAAAGTGCTCGTAGCAAGGTATTTTTTTATTTTTTTATTTTTTTTAAATAAATAAATAAATGCAAATAGATGGAGAAAGAGAATAGAAAATCGAAAAAAGACAAGTAAAATAAAAGTGCTAATATTGCTGGGTCAAGTGTTGATGAAAAAGATATGTCTTTAGCAGTATTTTGAAAATGGCTAGAGACTCAGCTGCTCGGATAGAGCGGGGTAGGTCATTCCACCAACCAGGAACAGACCAGGAGAAGGTCCGTGAGAGTGATTTT
Source organism: Mylopharyngodon piceus (assembly GCA_039654765.1). NCBI lineage: Eukaryota > Metazoa > Chordata > Actinopteri > Cypriniformes > Xenocyprididae > Mylopharyngodon > Mylopharyngodon piceus. The sequence continues at coordinate 24,673,470 of CM077460.1, read as the reverse complement.
GTGCCCCTTTGGGATGGCACCACAAGACGCCGTTCACTTGCAGAACGCAAGCTTCTGGAGGGCGCATAAGTCTGAAGTAGTGAGTTTAGGTATAGAGGTGCAGAGCCAGTGGATGTTCTGTAGGCAAACATTAGAGCCTTGAATTGGATGCGAGCAGCTACTGGCAGCCAATGCAAACTGATGAAGAGAGGCGTGATATGCGCTCTCTTCGGTTCGTTAAAGACCAGTCTTGCTGCAGCATTCTGGATCAGTTGTAGAGGCTTGACAGTGCATGCTGGAAGGCCTGCCAAGAGAGCATTACAATAGTCCAGTCTGGATAAAACAAGAGCTTGGACAAGAATTTGTGTGGAATGCTCCGATAGGAAGGGTCTGATCTTCCTAATGTTGCACAGGGCAAATCTGCAGGACCGGGCCGTTATAGCAATATGATCTGTGAAGCTTAAACAATCATCCATCACCACTCCAAGGTTCCTGGCCATCCTGGAAGGAGTTATGGTTGACGAAACAAGTTGAATGGAGAGGTTATGATGAAGTGTTGGGTTGGCACCGACCACAAGTTCCGTTTTTGCAAGGTTGAGTTGAAGGTGGTGGTCATTCATCCAGGCAGAAATGGCTGTCAGGCAGGCTGTGATGCGAGCAGCAACCGTTGGATCATCTAGTTGGAATGAGAGGTAGTTGTGTGTCATCAGCATAGCAGTGACAGGAAAAACCATGTTCCTCAATGACAGACCCTAGTGATGACATGTAGATGGAGAAGAGAAGTGGTCCAAGCACTGAGCTCTGAGGTACCCCAGTAGCAAGATGTTGCATCTTAGACACTTCACCCCTCCAAGATACTGAAGGACCTACCTGAGAGGTAAGACTTGAACCACTGGAGTACGGTTCCTGAGATGCCCTTTGTCATGAGGGTTGACAGGAGGGTTAACTGTGTCAAAAGCAGCAGACAGATCCAGCAAGATGAGTACTGATGAAGCTGCTTGTGCCAGTCTCAGGGATTCAGTAACTGAGAGCAGGGCAGTCTCAGTTGAGTGGCCACTTTTGAAGCCAGACTGGTTGTTGTCAAGGAGGTTGTTCTGTGTGAGATAAGTAGACAGTTGGTTGAATACAACTCTCTCAAGTGTCTTTGCAATGAATGAAAGAAGGGTTACCGGTCTGTAGTTTTCTAAAAGTGCTGGATTTAGAGTGGGTTTCTTAAGCAGTGGGGTAATCCTAGCCTGCTTAAATGCTGTCGGAAATGTACCAGTGTGAAGAGAAGTATTAATAATGTGAGTGAGTACGGGTACAATTAAGGAGGAGATGGCCTGAAGAAGATGAGGGGGTATAGGGTCAAGCAGACAGGTAGTAGGGTGATTGGAAAGGATGAGTTCAGAAACTTCTGCCTCCGAGAGTGAAGAGAAGGAGGGGAGAACATGTGTGTTTTCCGTTAAGATGTGATTGTCAGTATGTGGTGTGGAGAATTGGCCGCTGATGGTTGTTGTTTTATTTGTGAAGAATGTGGCAAAGTCATCTGCAGAGAACATTGGTTAGCCATGGGGCAGAGGGTATGGAGTGGGCTGGTCTGGATGAAAGGGGGCAGAAGTCATCTAAGCAAGATGTTAGAGTGGAGCAAAGAGTGTCAGTAGCATGGTTAGTATCCAGTGATGAAAGCTGATTAGGGGGAGGAAGTGTGGATGAGACCAAAGAGGATAGGCGGGAGGGTGAGAGCGAGCGTAGGTTATGCCAAAAAGTGACCTGTGGGGGAGTGTGTGTTGAGTTAGGAGTCAGGTTGAGATTAAAAGTGATGAGGAAGTGGTCTGAGGTATGTAGTGGAGTAACCAGTGTATTTTCAGTGGAGCAGCAGCATGTGTAGATGAGGTCCAATTGGTTACCTGATTTGTGGGTAGCTGTAGTAGACACTTGCTTGAGGTCGAATGAGGAAAGCAGAGTATGGAAGTCAGCAGCCTGAGGTTTGTCTAGATGGACGTTGAAATCTCTAAGTACTATCAGAGGAGTACCATCCTCAGGGAAGGATGAGAGTAACACATCTAACTCCTCCACGAAGTTACCTAGCTGACCTGGGGGACGATAAACAACTACAACATGGATTTTAGCAGGGTGGGTGATAGTAATTGCATGCGATTCAAATGAGCTATTGTCACAGAGAGATGATAAAGGACTGAACTTCCATTCCGTTGGGCATAAGCAGACCAGTACCACCACGACTCCCAGTCTGAAGTGAAATTAGATGAGAGGGCTGCCGGTATGGCAGTGTCCTCTGGTTTGATCCATGTTTCAGTCAGAGCCATGAGATGGAGACCTGAATGAGTAGCGATAGATGTAATGAAGTCTGCTTTGTTTGCAGCAGATTGACAATTCCAGAGACCAATAGGAATAGAAAATAATCTACTAGAGGACACAGGTAAAATATGCAGGTTGTAAGGATTGCACTGCCTCCAACGTGTGGCATGCGATTTACAAGTGTTATTAATAGTGGGAATTTGGAAGCACACAGCTAAAACAGGTCACAAAAACAAACAGACAAGAACAAGCTGTATAAAAGAGGAAGAAAAGAAAAGGAAAAAGAAAAGAGCAATACTCAAGTGCCTTGTCTGTGTCCTTGCTCGGTGGAGTCATGCAGGTAGAGTCGCTGGTCTTTACACTCTTCGGCCTTCACACGATGAGGGCTTCACATGAATAAGGGAACAATAAGGAAAGAACGAAAACTAATTGCTGCCATCTTTTCTCATTGGCACTCAGTTCTGGGCACATGTTTTTCAGCTGTTCCGAAATGCTGACAATTTTCAGGATTGTGGATAGTCCCTCATTAGTGACTGCCCTGAGCTCTGAAAAATATAAGCCTAGCAAAATAACTACTATAATATATTGTGTAACTCTGTAACTAAGAATTGAGAAATCTAACAAAAGCTCTTGAAATGACACATTAATGGTTGCAAACTTAGCGGAACTTTATCTTCACAAAAATCACAAGTGATGAATTGGAAGTGAGATGGTGGGCTATGAATATTCAGAGATGGTCCTTTGTTGTCATCTGTGAGCCATAATGATGCTGCATCTGTGCCATTTGAGGCTATTTCTGCATTGATGTCTAAAAAACACATTTGCACATTAAGAAGTTTTATTTTCATGGCCCATTTCATGTGCATGTATGAAATTAATTCATTTAAATAAGGGCTGGAGATTTCAATTAATTTTTCGGGTCAGGTTGTGTGACTAACATGTTTATTCATGACTTAAACGTGAGGCTTCCAATCTTAAGACCCACACAGAGACTCTGTCTGACAAATTTCACACTGAAAGAAAAACTGAGATCATCAGAATTACCTGGAAAGAAGGAGAGGCATTGGATCTGTCGAGGTTAACAAACAAGAAAAACAAAAGTGAACATACTCAGAACAAACATAATCAAAAACAGGATTAATTTTGCCAGAACAATCCGGATTTGGCACTATTTTATTTATTATTTTAAATTCATAGAAGAAACAATCTTCTGTGTTAGCAAAAAGATATTGTCTATTAACTGTCATTCAAAAGTTGCTGTGTATTCTAAATAAAACTTTATGGGAATATCATATATTGCAAAAAATTCAACCTATAGGCTCATTGGAAAAACATGCTTTTACCTACATTTTTGCAAAACTCCATAAACGTACCTGAAAATAAAATTCACTGCAGTTTCCAGCTAAAATGACTACTAGTGGCAGTTAATAAAGACTTATTTTCACATGGTTTCTTGCACAATACTATTTTATGACCTCAAAAATGGGATGCGAAGCGCACGTGTATGAGTCCCATGAAACATTAGTCATGATAAAAGAATTTAAAGAAGACTACATCTAAAATGGCATGATTGCTTCAGCAAATGTTTTTATTTTACACTTACTTTTATTAAAGGGATAGTTCACCCAAAAATGGAAATTATCCCCTGATTTACTCACCCTCAAGCCATAGGTTTATATGACTATCTTCTTTCAGACGAACACAATCGGAGTTATATTAAAATATATCCTGATTCTTCCAAGCTGTATAATGGTAGTGAATGGGGCGCTGTATTTGGAAGCCCAAAAAAGCACATCCATCTATCATAAAAGTAATCCATACAGCTCCAGGGGGGTTAATAAAGGCCTTCTAAAGCGAAGCGATAGGTTTTTGTAAGAAAAATATCCATATTTAAAACTTTATTAACTAAAATAACTAGCTTCTGGCAGACCGATTTACGGCGGCAGCGTAACCCTTGACCTGATGCATGAAGTACTGATGAATGCGGAAGCTCAGAGGATAGAGCAAAACAAAACACCAGTCATGAATTAGAAGTCTAAAACGAGAATTTTTAAAGAGAAATGTCGGAGGATTTTGATGTAAGAGAAGAGGAGCTTCAGTTTGTTGCCCAGCCCTATTTGTTTGAACTGCGAGAGGCGCCAATACAATACAATACTCCTACATCCTACGTCGCGTTAAAAGTTATTCTTTTGCCGTAAATCGATGCGTATGGTCATCTGCCGGAAGCTAGTTATTATAGTTTATAAAGTTTTAAATATGGATACTTTCTTACAAAAACGCATCTCTTCGCTTTAGAAGGCCTTTATTAACCCCCTGGAGCCGTATGGATTACTTTTATAATGGATGGATGCACTTTTTTGGACTTCCAAATACAGCACCCCCTTCACTCCCATAATAAAGCTTGGAAGAGTCAGGATATATTCTAATATAACTCCGATTGTGTTCGTCTGAAAGAAGAGAGTCATATACACCTAGAATTGCTTGAGGGTGAGTAAATCATGGGATAATTTTCATTTTTTGGTGAACTCCCTTTAAGACTATCAGTTAGGTATAGGGTAGGGTTTCGTGTAGGTGGTATGTTATTTTCAAATGCAGTAGAAATCATATATTCCTAATTGCATTTTTTTTATGACAATTTGTATTTTCATTTCATTGTGACAATTTCATGATAATCACAATCAATTAATCATCATCTTCACAATATCTTTATTATAATTATTATGAAAAATACTGTAGTATTATAATATTTCTTTAAATCAGCAAAAAGGCAATTTAAATAATTCATTATTTTTGAGCTACAATAAATATTTATGATTATTCTTTTCTATTAATTTTATTTATTTATTTATTTGCATTACAAGAATTGCAATAGAAAATGTGATTAATTTGTGTGAAAATAATGACAAAAAAGGCAAAAGTCAAAAAATCTTATTGACCATGCATTGTTTCTGAAAGAAGAATATAATTTCTTGCTACTTTCCTTTGGTTTTGGAGTGAAATATAACCTGGACATGTTCTTGGCAGGTTTCATGAGATTCACCCGTGAAGTTTATTTATTTATTTTTTTTAAGGTTCTGTCTTTAAGTGACCATAAGAGGACAGCCAATTGTCTCAAAATGAACTATTTTCCCAGCTGATAATCTGACTCAACTTCAGGGAGGCTCTGGTCCTTCACAACAACAAAAACAGCAGAAAACCTCTGAGAGCAACAGCTCTGTTATTGTGATTCTGTACACAGACAGGTGAAGTTGTTTTTTTTTTTTTTTTCAGTTTCACTTCACATATGACTGACCGTTATCACCATTCAGTTTTGTTTTTTCAGATGTTTCTCTTTCACCTTCCAGCCTAACATAAATTTCACCCACTTCTGTTCTATTATTCTCTATCTGTGTACGCGTTTTACCTGTTGTGTCATTATTGAATTTGCCCCCGAGCAGAATGTGCTATCACATAAAACATCTGTTCATGTCTTCTTTTTCTTTTCAGCCTTATCAGGTCAACATGGATAAACAGCAGATGCAGTTTAGCTCCAGGAGCAAATAAAACTTTGAAAGGGTTCCCCTGAGGCATTATATGAGGAGAACATCACTTTAGATACAATATTAAAAACATATTAATCAGTTTTAGTAATGCTCCCCCAACAGACATTCTACTGACAAGTAACCTTGCAAGTACATGTCAGCTTATTCTACTAACCCGAACAGACTTAGTTGCCATGTAGTTGCAAATTAATGAGAGTTAGTTGACATGTAGTTGCAAAGTTACTTTTAGTTAGTAGAATGTCTAAAGTGGACTATCGAAATAAAGTGTATAACCTCAATTTCTCCTAAAGGCTGTTGTTTAGAAAAATGACTAGTTTTATTACACAATGCTTCCTAACAACCTGTATTTCTTGTTAATTGTAGAATATGCATAATAAAAAGTATAATGCACCTGCTTAATTAAAAACCTGAGAAAACCTCACTAACATGTGCCAGACAGCAGGCGATTAGAGGCAGTAGGTGACAGATTCGTTCTAAGAAGATTAATTCATTTGCTGTTTCCATATGAAATAATGCTTGTTAAAAATGAGCTTAATCTAAAATTGTGACTGGTAACTCGCACTAATAAATAAAAAATACTTTCAAAACTCCATTAATACAAACAATTCAAAGGCATAAAGGGCAGTCTGGTGGGGCACACTCGAATATGAAACAACCCTATACACAACAGTTATCAAAGCCACACGGGATTAATTAAAAACACAACAAAGCCAAGGCACAGTAGTACAATCGAGAGGACAAAATCACATGCATGAATGTTTTCCACATAGTACTATTGAATCAAATGCAAATGAGTACATTATGAAAGGAAAATGTAATGCGTTGGTGTGTCGTTTGACAACTCTGCCGATTACAAAAGGACAAGAAAAACAAATGTTTACAATAAAAGTAGCACTTTCCCCTAATTGTTCCCTCCCATGCACAGGCACAAGCACACAAAAATTATGTATTTTTAATAACGCAGGCATATACTGCAGAGTGCTGTATTTATGGAAGAAACCAACATCTATCGTATCTTCTTCTATCACAATTTGATCTGCAGAGACTGTACGGCGTTCGTAGGTTGATTCCTGAAGAGTGTAAACACTGTGGGTGATTTTTACTCAAAAGTGAGCATCACTATAACACTGCTCGCTCTGAAGGGCAGAACACTTGAAATGAACAGGGCATAACTCTCTCAATGTGTGTTTGGTACACCGTAGACGAAAACATATGGCACTACAATTTTAGTTTGAGTCTGAATGTTACCTGAATAACATAGCTACAAACTGCAAACTGTAGCTGTTAAAACTGTTGTACAAATAAAGCTTTTGTTTTAAATATTACCTCTTGGTGTCTTTATTTCAAATTCATTTTAACTTATGGGGTTTGCTAAAAACAAAATTCTGAATTTAAGAACTTACTCCCTTGCAGTTCATCTATCTCGAAGGCCTTTAATTCTTCCAACTTCAAGGCCTTTTAAAACATTTTCAAAACTTTTATTCAAAGCTTTTCCAGCCAACATTCAAAGTTTCTCTAAATCTTGTTTTTCTAGTTAAAAATGACAGTATTGTATTTCAGGTAATTTCAATACTTTCTTACTACTGTTACTACTTACTACTGTTCAAAAGTTTGGGGTCAGTCATTTTTCCCCTTAAATTGTAATTATTACTTTTATTTGTGTAAACGAATGGCCAAAAGGCATAAAAATTTTTTAGTTGAAAACGGTGTTGTGTAAACAGCCCCTTAATCTGTTTGCCACCTACATTCAAACTGCAGAAACTGAATTTTCAGTTCTGAATAGTGCAATGTCCTGAAGCAAACATGATTCAGGATGACGCACCATCCAGGATCAAGTGATCATAAATGGCAAAATTACTTCTTTGTTGTGAACATCACAAGTGCACTTTGTTAACACCTCGTGGAAGAGTACTTCATGAAAGACTGGTTTCCATGGCAAGAGAAGAAAATGCTCAAAAATGAAGATTAGAATACTGAGATTGAGTGTATACACTCACCAATCATTTTCTTAGGTAGTCTGTTCAACCGCTCGTTAACGCAAATATCTAATTAGCAAATCACATGGCAGCAACTCAATGCATTTAGGCATGTAGACATGGTCAAGACGATCTGCTGAAGATCAAAGTGAGCATCAGAAAATGGAAAAAAGGTTATTTAAGTGACTTTGAATGTGGCACGGTTGTTGGTGTCAGATGGGTTGGTCTGGGTATTTCAGAAACTGCTCATCTACTGGGATTTTCACGCACAACCAACAATACTTTTATTCAGAGAGGATGTTTTAAATTGCATTAAAGTGACAGTAATTTATAATGTTACAAAATATTTCTATGTTAAATAAATTATGTTCTTTTGAACTTTGTTAATCAAAGAATTCTGAACAAAACAAACATGTATCACAGTTTCACAAAAATATGAAGCAGCACAACTGTTTTCAACATTTATAATAATCAGAAATGTTTCTTGAGCAGCAAATCAGCATATCAGAATGATTTCTGAAGGATCATGTGACACTGAAGTCTGGAGTAATGATCCTGAAAATTCAGCTTTGATCACAGGAATCAATTACATTTTAAAATATTCAAATAGAAAACAGTGATTTTAAATTGTAATAATATTTTACTGTATTTTTTTATCATATAAATGCAGCCTTGGTGAGCATAAGAGACTTCTTTCAAAAACATAAAAACAAATTTTGCCAACCCCAAACTTTAAACAATAGGGTACTTTCAAATTTGAATTCCAATTTAGGGTACATTACGTGACAACGATGTACTAAAAACTGAAAAGTTTTTTTCTGCTTTTTAGGTGCATAAACAACACCATTGTCAAAACAATCCCTGTTCACACTGATCCATGAAAATGATTAAAAATGCTGTATTATGCTGCCAGGCCAGTAGTTGGCGATGTCACTTTGTAAAGAAACACTAGAAATATGCATGCGCATGATATCACCATTTTCACAGATTTCGTGTTTTTGTAGTTTACACGGAGACGATAATGGTAACACTTTAAAAAAACTTGCACTTTGAAACCCGTTTTCAAAAGTTTGCATTTTCAGGCCCCCAAAACGCTGTTGTTGTGTAAACGGATGGCCAAAAGGCATAAAACGTCTTCAGTTTGCCACCTAAATTCAAACTCCAAAAACTGGATTTTCAGTTCTGAATAGTGCAATGTCCCGAAGCAAACATGATTCATGATGACGCACCATCCAGGATCAAGTGATCATAAATGGCAAAATTACTTCCTTGTAGTGACCATCACAAGTGCACTTTGTTAACAACTCGTGGAAGAGTACTTCATGAAAGGATTCAGTTTCTCTTTTTTTTTTTTTTCTTCACAGCTATTCATTTTTTTGTCTGTCATGCAAGCATTGGTTTTTCCTTCAGGCAAGGAAATATAGTCATGTTCGCTTGCTAATTTCCATTTGGTACCGCTAATGGTGCAGAAATACACTTCACTTTTTAAAAACAAGACTTTTGACCTCAAAAAAAACAAAAAAAACCAAAAAAACAAAACAAAAAAAAAAAAACCTTTTAAACATTTCCGAACATTTCCGAAACTTGGTAGTTAGAAAGTTTTGCATTCACTCTCTTTCTCCATTCTTCACAGTGTGCTTTTTTAGTTATATTTGTTCCATTCACATTTAAAGGAAGGCAAGGGCCAGTCCTCACTGTGGCCTGTCATTAGGCTCACATAGAGACTGTATTCATGCTGCTTCCCCTGCAGTCAAAAAACACTCAATGCAGTCGCTCAGGAAATGCCTGACCTGCCTCTCAGATATTGCTTTGGAGAGAGGAGGTTATTGCAGCCCCATTCTGTGGATTAAGTGGGTCCGGGTCTAAGTTACTAAAGCCTCCTCCTAGGGTTTTGACCCATGGGGCCACCCAGTTTCTGTGTAGAGTTAAAAAGCAAAGAAAGAGAGCAAAAGAAAGAACTAGTGTAAAAGCTTCAGCAGAATGAAGACATAAATAGTAAGAAAGTACTTGCTTTTTACCCATGTAGAGTAACAATAGAGAATGGATGGTTGCAGACTGGTTACCGAGAGAAAAGTGCTCAAAAATGAAGTTTAGAATACTGAGATTGAGTGTATACACTCACAATCACTTTATTAGGTGGTCTGTTCAACTGCTCGTTAACGCAGATATCTAATTCGCAAATCATATATCAGCAACTCAGTGCATTTAGGCGTGTAGACATGGTTAAGACGATCTGCTGAAGTTCAAACTGAGCATTAGAATGGGGGGAAAAAAGGTTATTTAAGTGACTTTGAATGTGGCATGGTTGTTGGTGTCAGACGCCTGTTCTGAGTATTTCAGAAACTGCTGATCTACTAAGATTTTCACGCACAACCATCTCTAGGGTTTACAGAGAATGGTCCAAAAAAGAGAAAATATCCAGTGAGCGGCAGTTCTGTGGGTGAAAATGCCTTGTTGATGCCAGAGGTCAGAGGAGAATGACCAGACTGGTTCGAGTTGATAGAAAGGCAACAGTAACTCAAATAACCACTCGTTACAACAGAGATCGGCAGAAGAGCATCTCTGAATGCACACGTCCAACCTTGAAGCAGATGAGCTACAGCAGCAGAAGACACACCGGTACCACTCCTGTCAGCTAAGAACAGGAAACTGAGGCTACAATTCACACCGGCTCACCAAAATTGGACAATAGTAGAGTCCAAGTCTTGATTTCAAGTCTTGATTGCCTTGTATGAACGGTTCAAGCTGCTGGTGGTTGTGTAATGGTGTAAGGCATATTTTCTTGGCACACTAAGTACCAATTGAGCATCGTTTAAACTCCACAGCCTACCTGAGTATTGTTGCTGACCATATCCGTCCCTTTATGATTGTATCCTTTATGATCACATCTTTTCATGGCTACTTCCAGCAGGATAACGAGCCATGTCACAAAGCTCAAATCATCTCAAACTGGTTTCTTTAACATGACAATGAGTTCACTATACTCAAAATGTCTTCCACAGTCAGCAGATCTCAATCCAATAGAGCACCTTTGGAATGTGGTGGAACGGGAGATTCACATCATGGATGTGCAGCCGACAAATCTGCAGTAAATGTGTGATGCTGTAATGTTAATATGGACCAAAATCTCTGAGGAATGTTTCCAGCACCTTGTTGAATCTATGCCATGAAGAATTAAGGCAGTTCGGAAGGCAAAAGGGGGTCCAATCCGGCAAGGCGTACCTTTATAAAGTGTCTGGTGAGTGTATGTAACTGATCTGGGTCAATGTATTTTTATGAGCACAACTGACCTTACAAGCAACTTAAACAGCTATGGCTTTCAAAATTGGATTAACATTAAGTTAACCCCTTCAGATCTGAATTATGTTCCACTGAGCCAAAAAAAATGTATCCACTTGATATTTGCTCTTCTTTAATGTATAAATGAGTCAAAAAAAAAAAAAAAAAAGATTTGTGCAAACTTGCAAATGTTTTTATTATATTTTTTATGTCCACTACAATGGACATCCGGGCTGAAGCAACCAAAAATGTGTCATATTTTACCCATATAGTTTTTATGAGCTAGAGTTCATACACAATATATGAGCTATAGCATTGAAGATTTTGAAAATGACATACTGTAACAAAGAGCTATGCAATAAGAATGTAGAGGAAAAAGTGAGATAAGACGAATTCTCAAAAAAACGTTTTTATTATTTTTGTTGTTTGCAGCTATATATATATATATATATATATATATATATAGCTGTGTGTTGTTGTTGTTGTTGTTGTATGCACTCATTTCACATTTAATGACGGTTTATGATCACAACATTGAAGCCAAAAAAATCAGATAAATTAAGACCTAATGTCCATTGTGATGGACATCAAACTTCAAAAAATCCTGTGTTCTTCAGCTCTGAAAGATCTTCAAATTAACTTTGAATTAGAATTGAATTTGAAGTATTATCACTTGATATATAAAGATTATAATAGGTGCAATTTGATGATGTTACTATGAACAAATCTGCATATAAAAGATAAAAAGAAGCTGCTCCTCCTGTCTAGTTGGTTAGCCATGCTGTCTTTTATGATGCCTAAGGCTCAATCATATTAAGTTATGGATCATACTTTCATTGTGATTGGTAGATCAGAGACCAATCAATGACCAGGCAGTACTTATAATATATATATATATAAATCTTACTGGTTTAAACCAAAATCCATGTGATGTTCATTCTAATGGACACATGGTCTGAAGCTGAAAGGGTTAAAGAAAAACTTTTTTTTCATCCAGTTCAATTTGAAGTACACCCAGTATATCCAAAAATCATCCTGTCATTTCCTTTTCCAAAGCTGTATGATTTTCTTTCTTTCTTCTGTGAAAAACAAAATTGGTGCAAAATTGGAATAGAAATTGTAGCCACTGGGGAAGTCAGCTCTTTTATTAAATGCAATAAATAACTTGCGGTAACTTCAGTTGTAGGAGGTAATAGTGCAAATTATTCAGTCACATGACTTGAGGCGTCTCACCTTAAGTGAGCGTATGCTTTTCATGCACGTTTTGGAAATTTTTTGAGCATCTTGTGCATCAGTTCTATTCAGCATTTTTGCAATATCCTAAAATTTTCACTGTACATAAAAGAGAAGCTTGAACATTCTGCTTAACATCTTATTTTGTGTTCCACATAAAAAACATTTCTTTCAAACGGTGATCAAACTAGAAAACATATTTTCCAAAGTTCAGTCAGCAACAAATATGCGACTGTTTAAGAGAATTATATAAAAGCTTTTCACACGTTTCTTAGTGGAAGCTTGGACAGGCACAAGACCCTTTTTAGAGATAATGAACCAATGACTGAAATGCTATCCTTCAACTAAATACAATTTACAGCAGATGGTTGAATTTAGAGCGATCCTCAGAATGGAGCTTCAAAGGCTGCCACTGAGTGTTCTTTATCCCCTCTGGCTTTGATTTTGAGTAGTTTTCTTTATACAGTGCATGATTACATGAGCCTTGATCACACTTTATATTGTCAAGCAGTGAAATGGCTTCTATATTGCACTTTGCAGGGTGATTGAGGGAGTGACCTGACTCTGGGCAACAGAGTAGCACTTCTGAGGGTTTTATTGGCCAAGGCCTCTTCTCTCCATTTGCCATAATGGGGCATGAATTCGGCTTCGTTTTGTGAAGTTCATGTTCCATTCCACTCAATGTGACTCTAGAACATTGATTCATTCTGTCTGTTACCGGAAAGTGATAAAAGCCTGTTACAGCTTGTTTGTCAGTTGGTTTTGACACTACATAAACTTCAGAAACAAAAATGATGTGCACAAGCTCCAAAAATGACACAAAAGAACAATAAAATTTCATAAAAGTATACCATTTGTCTAAAGCCATACAATAGCTTTGTGTACAGACTGAAATATAAGTTGAGTCATTCACAATTTTGCATATTCTAACTAGGCTCATCGACAACTTACAGTCAAGTGGGTTTGGCATCAGTGACGTCAAACCTGGTGTACGCATCTTCATACTCAACTTTTGAATATACACAAACACTAATATGTGGAAGATTTTCAGTGAACAATTACTTGCATTTCAGTCTGTTCCTCAAATAATCATAAATATTTTAAAAATATTATTGGTTATTTTTTAAAATTCGTTCCCTCATTTTAAGTAAATTGCGTGCACGAAATAATAATTTGTTCCCTTGATTTACTAAATCGTGGCCTAACTTTTTATCTCACAATTCTGACTTTTTCTGCAATTGTGAGTTTATATCTCACAATTCTGACTTTTTTCTCAGAATTGCTAGTTTATATCACGCAATTCTGAGAAAAAAGCACTTCTGAACAACCATCTTCATGGAGTGATTCTGTCATTTCTGTAACTAAAAGAAGTCATTTGGCCTAAATGTTTCATATCTCCCTTGTCTTTTATTTTTGTCTGGAGCCCTATTCTTATGTTTTTATCCTTTCAGCATTTGAAAGCATTTACTTTCTAGTATCAACATTTTGCCTCACACCTCATGTGTTCTGTGAAAGAAATAAAGTTGTAGCACATATCTATCATCAAACAGAGCCCTGGCCTCTTCTCCATTTGTCATAATGGTTCATGGATTTGGCATCCTTTTGTGAAGTTCATGTTCTATTCTACTCGAGCGCTTTGATTCTTTCTGTCTGTTACCGGAAAGCTGGAAAAGCCTGTTACAGCTGAGTAGCTTTGATTGTTTGTCAACCGATTTTGGCACTACAAAAAACTTGAGAAACCATAATAATGGCACACGATGCGTCATGCTGCATTCACTCCTTTGGAGCCTTTCTCGGTTGCATGTTGACAGGGAACCGGTGGAAATAATTAAACTGCGCTCACCGAATCTATCTAAAGTCACATTTTACAGTGAGAGGAGCTTTACAGCAAGTTTTTGTACATAAACGCTGATCAAATACGAAGGAGTTCTTTTGCCCTGCTGGTTATTACATGACTAAGTCGGCTAAGACCTGAGAGTTTTATCCAGGCTTCTGATGTCTTTCCTACGGCCCATCAATCACACGGAACTAGATTAAAAATGGAAATGAAAAGAGGAAGGCAGAAATATTCATTTCTTCTAAAAAAGGGCTAGCGGTGATTACATTAAAAAGGTGTTAGTCCTGCTTTACCTTACAGTTGAGCAAAAAGACAGGAAAACTTAATCCGCATTTAGAACATTAACATTCAAATTACATGGACGCAAGTTTCCTGCTTAGCCCTGGGAACGCAGGAAGAAAAATTGGACTGGGAAGATTCATCGAGACTATACATGACAAAATGAAGAAGTTTGTCCTGTGTTTTCAGACTGGATGAAAGTTCATAAGATTCAGTACGACTTTATTTAAAAGTGTTTTCTTTTATTTATGTGCACAAAAGGGGGAGTTAATAAGGTTTCACTGACTGATTACATCTGCAATTTGCAACAGTAAAAATGCTTTTTAATTTGTATTTATTTCTTTAGGATTCACGCTGCATGCTGTTTCTTCTTTCAAACAGCCCCTGTAATTATTCTTTTCTTCTAGTTTTAGTATTAGTTTTGCTAAAACTAATTACTAGTTTGGTTAAAGTAACATACATATTCGGTGAGTGGGTGGAGGTTGTGACAAATTGTCATGCACAGTCATATATATTTAAAACATTGAAAGTAATATAGCATCTTAAAAATGCCCCTTAGTCTTTAAAACTGCCTAGATGCACAGATGGTAGAACAATTAAACTAAACAGAAAAGATAAAATGATGTAAAGAAGTCACCATATGCCTACATATGCATCATAGGTACGTTCCAGATGCAAAAGTATTGTTATACCTAATTTTGGGCAAATTATAAGAGAAGGCAGCCCAGGTGAAAAAAAGTATACTTGAATGCACTAATAAAAAACTTAAATACAAGCAAGTACATTTGTAGTACATTCTTATTTTTTGTGCTAAATACAATTGTAAAAGTTATACACTGTTAAAACACTAATTAAAAGTATATTTCTACTTCAGTAGTACTTCAGTGCACTTTAAAAAGTATACTAAAAACCACTAATACTTAAATTGATTTTAGAGCATTGAAATAAAGTATACTGCAAAAATATACAGAGTTTTATTCATGTATTTCTTAAAATTGTGCTTTGAATACTTTAAAAATTTGCTCAATCTTAGTATACTTTTATATAGTAATCGTAAGTTTAAATTAAATTGATTTTATTAAAAAATATATTACTAATGTACTAGTTATAAGTACATTTTTCCCAACTGTGGTACTTAAGTACACTTAATATAAATGCACTAATTAGCACTAACACTTAAATTGATAAACCAAATATACAGAAGTGTTTTATAAATGCATTACTTAAAAGTGTGCTATATGAACGCTTTACATAAAAGTTTAGTGGATTTTTATATATACTGTCACTAAGTTCTATTTTAATGGATTTTCATGAAAAATAAAACATGCAGGTTAAATGTGTACTAAAATTCACAATTTAACAGTAAGTATACTTTTAGCATAAAGTACTTAAAGTGCTATATTTTATATATTTTAATGTGGGAAAAAGTGCTACTAATGACAAATATAATAATAGTAATATAATAATAATAGTGTACTTGATTGTACTTGTCATGGTTCGCATGTTCACTGGTTTACTCTGTCTCTCTGTGAATGTGTGTTGCTGCTGATGAGCTGATCAGCGTCAGCTGGGGCTTATCGGTGCCGCTATTTCATGTCTGTGTGTTTTGCCCTGTGTTGTCAGATTGTTGGTGTATTTGTGCAGTGTTAGTCCTGGCTGTGTTTGAGTCTCCTCGTTCCTGTTCTGGATATTCCCTGTCGAGGCAGTTGATCCCCATAAAGCCTCAACAGTCTCACAGAACAAGTCATTTTCATTTTCTGAGCAATGTGACATCACATTGCTTAGGCCCCGCCCAGGACTGCTGACGGACTCTGCCCTATTAGCATAGACCCCGCCCTGAGTGAGCACAGCCATCTTTATCTCCTCGCCAGAGCATTTAACAGCAGCATTCAAGTAAGAGATGTATTCTTATTAAAGCTACTAAAGTTATTCAGTCAAGAGCAGTGAATGATTTTCTGTTTCTTTTGTTGTTTGATTCATATTAACAGCAGCAGTAGGTACTGTATGTTACGCTGCTTTCACTTTAATACACAGATCTAATATACACATGCGATTTCTTTCCCTTGCTGTTTATGTTCACAGACATAACCGACTGTGTTCGTGAACTTTGTGTGTTTTTGACATAACCTTGTGTGTATTTGACAGTTTAAGCACAATAAGATGTGAAAGAGAGGTTAGTTTAATACTCATACGACGTCTGACATCCAGCTTTCTGTGCGCATGCTCTGAAAACCATATATCAGAAGTTTAGACTGATATGGCTTTAAAACGCATGCAGATAATAAACTTTCATGATGATGAAGAACTGCAATGTCACATGAGTGTGACCGCAATAGAGATAATAATCAAAACCAAGCAGATGTTTTGTTAGTTTTAACAGTGTATTCGAGGCACGAGCTGTAGGCTCTGTCCTCTTCTGGAAAGGGGGTGTGGAGGAGCAGCTCATTTGCATTTAAAGATACATGCACAAATACAGCATGTTTTTCCTTCCACTCAGAAATGGGCATTTACAACATGGTATAGGCTAAAAAAATAATGATCTGTGGAGTATTTTAAGCTGAATCTTCACAGACACATTCTAGGGACACCTGAGAGTTATATTACATCTTGTAAAAAGGGGCATAATAGGTCCCCTTTAATCAAATCCATTTTAATCTTGCATTTGTTTTAATGGGTTTATGGTATAAGGTTTAGTTTACAGCTGTTGGTATGTTATTTTCAAAAGTGATAGAGCATTGACCTTTTAGCACCACTCACCGGACATTTAACTGCCACAATACGTGCAACATCCAGCATAATAAAATGTTGCCACATTCACATTCACTTATCGTTTCAGTGAAAATTGAAAACACCTGTAGCGCCACTCACTTTGCAAGATCCGCGAAACATGCAAGAAGCAACTTAATATAATTTTGCAGAAATGTCACTTAGAGGAAAAAAAAAAAAAAAAAAGATTCAATGGGATTCTATATAGAACCCTAGCATTCTTGACTCAATTTTAAAGAACCCTTTATGCCAAAAACATTCTACATACGGAGTAATGTCTTAAATGATTGCATACTGCTTTCATGTTTAACGGGTTATTTCAATTTTTTATGTTTATGAGCTGTTTAATTCACACAATTTTATTAAAATGTATGAATTAAAACTAAATCCATAAAATGATCACATGATGGGAACCCCTAAAAGGTTCTGTATATGAAGTGCCTGACAGAACCCTTTAAAAGTCTATAAATAACCTTTTCTTCTGAAAGTGTGGGTCATAAAAATCCACCAGAGATTGGATACACTGAGAGAAATATTAATTATAAATATGCTTAACAATTCAATACCAAAAATGTAATTAAACATTTATATTTTGCTTATTAGAATATTTCACTGTTAGCTTAGCAACATGCTAACACCAAACCCCATTAACTGAGTGCTACTGCCTTAGAAAGCAGCTGCCTAAGTAGACAGAAAACAACAAGGCAGCTCACTAGCTTTAGAAACAGAGCCAGTGTGCGCATTCATCTGCTCCTATGCTACTGTGTTTACTTACCAAAGACTGACTGTTTAATAAATTTGTCTCTGTTGTAAAATGAGTCATGTTTATACACTTAAAAGGCCTGTGTAAGTGCCTGTGCATATGTACACTGGTATGCATTTGTGTGTGTGCAATAAAGTGTAATGGTACATTTGTATGTGTACCTGCGCTTCATCCTCTGACAGTCCAATTTCATGGTGTGTCTTGCCTATTTTCACAAGATGTTGGCTCTTTATTGAACAATTCAAATTTGATTTGCGAGGAAAGGATGCTAAATACTGGCTAGAGTTAAACTGTCGCTGTACATAAGGAGCACACCAGCAGCTCAGCCACGGCGTGTACAGAAAACTCGTTCTGATATAAATCAGGCGACTCATCCAGGGGGAAAATGACTTCTGGGTTTTGGCTTGTTTGCTTGGGGCTTGAGACAATACACAGATGTAGATAACACGCAAGCCCCAAATCAAGGAGATATTACAATTTGTAAGAGTGTTTTGTTTTGTTCCTTCCTTATTTGTTGCGTAGTGTTTTTCTCTCAGTATTTTACGGCTGTGGGCTGTTTCAATGCATTGACGCTTCTGAAGGGAAATGGGACGAAACCGCTAAACCATCAATCAATTTCTTTCACTTGCAAACATCAAAGTACATTTCTGTAAGCAATTGTTTACAGTTGCTAGTTTATGCCGGGCTTCACAGATCAATGCAGTGGTACTTTTTTTGTGGTAGTTTTGTAAACAATTTACTTTAGTCTTTGTGGATATCAACTTTTCATTCAAATTCACTGCTTCTTTCCCTCTCTCTCTCTTTTTCTCATTCTTTGAATGTATGAGGATGTAAATGTGCAGTGATGTACTGTAGTGTACTGCTAGCAAAGGTCATATGATACAACAAGAAGAAAAATGTACCAAAAGCTATCTTGGTAACTGTTTTTTGGATGTGGTACCATGATAACACCAATGTTTTTTGGACATTTTCTGTAGTATTAAAGTGCAAGAAATGGCATTAACATAGTGCCATTTCAAAAAACAAACAAACAAACAAACAAACAAAAAAACACGATAATACTATGGTAAATATCCAAAAAGATGTATCATGGTACCATGTCAAAAGCACTACGGTATTTGGTACTAAGTACAGTAAGGTTTTTTGGACATTTAGCGAGGCATTACAATTTTACAGTGTTTTTAGTCATTCACTATAGTATTAAAGGGATAGTTCACCCAAAAATGAAAATTATCCCATGATTTACTCACCCTCAAGCCATCCTAGGTGTATATGACTATCTTCTTTCAGACAAACACAATCGGAGATATATTTAAACAATCCTTAGTCCTCCAAGGTTTATAATGGTTGTGAATGGGGGGGGGGCACATTTTGAAGTCAAAAATAATGCATCCATCCATAAAAAAAGTAATCCATACGACTCCTGGGGGTTAATAAAGACCTTCTGAAGTTAAGCAATGCGTTTTTGTAAGAAAAATATCAATATTTAAAACGCAGAATGCGCAAGTCGACTTGTGTCAAATGAGTAATCCTCTGATGCGATGTATGACGCAGGATGTAGGAGTATTGTAAGCTTAGACGCCTGTCATGGTTCAAACAAATAGGGCTGTGCAACAAATTTAAGCTCCTCTTCTCTTATATCGAAATCCTCTGAAATTTCTCTTTAAAAATTATCGTTTTAGACTTATAATCCGTGATGTGACCTGTGATTTGTTTTGCTCTATCCTCTGCGCCTCCGCGTTCGTCATTACATTGTGCGTCAGGTCAAAGAATACTCTTCCGCCGCAAATCAACTTTCGCATTCTGCGTACGGTCGTCCACCGGAAGCTAGTTATTTGAATTTATAAAGTTTTACATATAGATATTTATATGCATTTTTTAACCCCCTGGAGTCATATGGATTACTTGTTTTTTTTTATTTTTTTATTTTTTTTTTATGGATGGATGGATGCATTATTTTTTTACTTCAAAACGCGGCCCCTCATTCACAACCATTATAAACCTTGGAGGACTAAGGATATTTTCATGGGATATTAATATCATGGGATAATTTTTAATTTTGGGTGAACTATCCCTTAAACAATGCTTTGGACAAGTGTTTATATATATATATATATATTTAATATTCTATAACAGTATTTATTAAGAATAAGTTTTTATTTTTATATTTTCAGTTTTCATTTTAATTCTAAGTTTTAGTAAGTTTAAGTGCTTTTGTCCTTTTTTTAAATATTTCTATTGAAATTTTATTCATTTTTATTTTAGTTTTAATGTGTTAGTTTTTATTTATTTAGTACTTCAACTTAGACATTTCGTCCCCTATTATAAGGTTCTATCTGACATTTTTGTCAAAATTGAGTTATTCACATTATTCTGTGACAACACATTATTTTTTTTTATTTTTTTATTTATTTATTTTTTTATGTTGTGTACATTTTGGGACCTTTTTTTAGAAAACAAAAAGGTTCTATCTACACAGTCGAATGGAATATAAAAAACTTTGAAGCTCAATATCTCAAAACTATTCGGAATGCAGATAGAACCTTATAATTCCAAGGGGATGATTTGTTTCATTTAGTAATAATAATACATCTTTATTGTCAACGGTGGTTGAAATTTGTCTTTGACCGCACCAGTAATACCATATACAAACACACATATCAACAAAGGAGAAAAAAAAGAAAAAAAAAGATACTACATCACATCATCTTTCGATTAAGGAGTCCAATTGATACTACAGTTGCCAAGGTTTTTCATCTTTAAGTTTTTCATCTAATATTTATATTTTATTTTATTTAATCTTTATTTAAATTCCCTATTTTAGTACCAAATACCTAGTTTTAGTTAATGATAACATCACTGCTTTGGACATGGTACCATGATAATACCATCTTTCTGGTCATTTACCATAGTATTACCATGTTTGTTTTTGGGAATGGCACCATGGTAATGCCATGTTTTTTGGATTACTATGAATTTTGGATACTATGATATTGGACATTCATCATGGTAATACCATGATATTCAGATATTACAATGTGGTAATCAATCAGTACATGATATGTTTCATAGTCTATTGGCATTTTCGTCTGATACCATCACTTTTCCATAGTAGTGCCACTGAATGTTTTGTAAGGATACCCACATCCAGTGAATAACACACACACACATCTCTTCACACCATCCAAATATGCTGTTTTCCTGAATTTCATGACAGCCTGCCTCATGTCAGCAGTGGAACAAATTGGAGCAATCAGCCGTTGTCGGCTGCGATGCGATGCTAGGCTTCGCAAATTAGCCTCCATTAGCATAATGACCCTGGCGGGAAAAGACAACGGCCCCCTCACACCATCACTCCCAGCATTCTATGGGTTGATGTTTACACCGCCATGACACCAGCCCCTCATTAGCACATTTGTCTTAGTTAGGCCAAAATTGGCAATGCTATCGTTGCTAGCAAATGTTTCAAATGGAAGCTCATTGGAGCGTAACCAATGTGATGTCACTCATGATAGCACAATGGCGGCATAGAGGAAAGAAAAAGAGAAAATAGACATTAGCACTCAGGTTTATGCCCCTCTAGGCGTTTGTGTTTGCGTGTATATCATTTGTTTCCACATTTCATTATAAATGTATTGATGTACCTCTTATCTGCTGTATTGGCATTGCAGTTATGGCACACATAGGTTAATTACGGCCTTCATGTGAAATATACCCACACATGGATGGATGTTTACCCACATCTATTGGTCTTCGGTTGACTGTTAAAGACCTTCTGGCATGTTTATAGCTTTGATGTGCTTTGATAGGGCCATCTATTGCTTCTTTGTCAGTATATTTCATGTGATGTATGTGCGTGCCGGGTGGCTTTGGGCTATTGGTGCTTTCTTTAGATGCACATTGAGTTGTCTTCGACCTCGTAACCTTGGGGAATCGATGTTCCCCAAGAGTGTGCATGAACTCCTGCTGTGCTTTAGTACTTCGACTCTCCATGACAAATTTGAGCCTATATGACACACATGATACAGATCATCAGTTTTCACAGAGAGTTTTATTGATATTCGATTATGGTAGCCATTGAATTGATTGCATCTGCTGGTATTATTCTCAAATTTTATACATTTTATTGATCAAGAATATCAGTCTTAGTCTACAAATGCTAATGCAATCTTTAGAGGAAGTGTAAAACAACTGGAATAGCCAGTTCACCCAAAAATAAAAATTCAGTCACAAAAACACTGTGTTCCACAAAAAGAAATATATGCATACAGTGTTTAAATGACATGAAGGGGAGTAAATTATGAATTGTCAATTTTGGGTGAACTATCCCTTTAAGAGTGTTACTTAATAAAACCGGTTTTAATTGCCAAAGATGTGAAGAATACACTGTTTCTCCTTGACTTTTTATGCATGGCACTAAGCAAAGTTGATTAAAGTTTTATGCCATCTGAAAAGTATTGGGCTTTTTGAAGCTCTGTGTGCGATCACAGAGCCCCGCTTTTCTTTTTCTGCGAGTGCTTCATTAATCTGTTGACATTGATGGAATCGTAAGAGCGAGGTCTAATTTACACTCCCGCTGGGGAATTTTACACCGGACGAGAGAGCGAGAGAGAGAGTGATGAGCGTTTTCCACTGCTCTCACTTCTTCTGACTATTGTTTTCCTCGTCTCACTCTGCAGGGCAGAAATTCAGAGACCATGGGGGAAGTGAAAACTGCCATTTTATATATATGTATAAAAAAAATGCATCATAACATCAGGGGCCCTATTTTAATGATCTAAGCGCACGGTCTACGCACGGCACAAGTGCACTTAATCCGAATCCACTTTTGCTAGTTTAAGGAGGAGAAAAATGGTTGGCGGTCTAAAAGGGTTGTACCTAGTCTCTTAATGAGTAATGGGTGTGTTTTGGGCGTAACGTGCAATAAACCAATCAGAGTCTCATCTCCCATTCCCTTTAAAAGCCAGTTGCGCTCACGCCATGACGGATTCGCTATTTACATGGCGGAATTTGCAAGCGGAAAAACTGAACGCTTCTCTAGCGAGGAAACAATTCGGAAAGCCGGATTCCACCAAAGCATTTTTATCTTTATGCAAACAATAATAATCTTTTACATTGTAAACCTTTTATTTTTAATATTTGGCATGTTTGTGTGCTGCTGCACATACCTGTGTGTGTAACAAGCAGAGTGTACGTGCGTTGTGCACCCGCATATAGGCACATATTACTAACGTGCTCTTTAAATAACAAAAAAAATATTGCGCCATTGACTTTAGACCAGGTTTCAGTTAGTCAATGGCACAGTCTATTTCAGTTGCCTCAAAATAGTAACGCGCCAACAATGCGCCTGAACACACCTCGTTTTCAGACCAGCATGCCCATGGGTGAACAGATGGGTGCGAGTGCATTTGCTATTTAAACAATGTGGCGCAGGACGTGAAAATGATAACTGTGTCGGGCTGAAATTAGCAAAAAAACACTTGCGTCGCGCCTGGCGCCACATTGCACCAGGTGTATGATAGGGCCCCAGGTCTTTACATCCAAGATCTAAAATGTTTAGTACATGTTTAGTTTCTTCTATAAAAAGATGATCGTTTTACTTGATGAATTAAAAAAAGAGCTTCAATTTACCATTAAAATATACCATTAGGATACACTCTCAAAGCAATTAGAAAAATGTGTTCAATAAAAGTCATACTCAATTCATTAGAATCTCTCTCTCAACTGAATTTATGTCTTGTGATCTTAAAGACCTACACATTAAATTCTTATAGACAAAGAAGCTCAAAGATAAGAGATTTCATTTTTGAACAGTTTGTTGTCAATATTTAATTAACATAGGCCTACTTGTATTCAAGATAACATAAGTGTATCCAAACTTTTGACTGGTAATGCACAATAATACACAATGCAATGCACTGTGTGTGTGTGTGTGTGTGTGTGTGTGTGTGTGCGCATGTTTTTGTGATTTATGAGGATACAAATTTGTATAATGACATGGGTATTACACTGGTATTACGAGGTAAACATGAAAAGGAGGACATTTCATGAGTCCTCATATTTAAAATAGCTTTAAAAACATATTAAACAATGTTTTATTAAAAATGTAAAAATGCAGAATGTTTTCTGTGATGGGTAGGTTTAGGGGTATAGGGTAGTGTAGGGGGATATAATGTAGTTTGTACAGTATAAAAACTATTACGCCTATGGAATGTCCTCACTTTGATAACAAAACAAACCTGTGTGTGTGTGTGTGTGTGTGTGTGTGTGTGTGTGTGTGTGTGTGTGTGTGAAGTTGTATTTAAAGGACCCCACAAGGACAAAATCTTTTATATGAGACTTAATGTTGACTATATATACTATTGTCCTTCCCTACACTATACCTAAACATACCCGTCACAGGAACCTAATATAATTCTAACATTCTTATATATATATATATATATATATATATATATATATATATATATATATATATATATATACACGTGTATATATATATATATAAAGAATGTTTTAAGAACCATATATATATATATGTGTGTGTGTGTGTGTGTGTGTTTTGCATGTATAATTAGAACTACCACATAATAATTTTAATACTTATTCATGGTTTTTAGTATAGTGGTTACACTTTATTTTAAGGTGTCCTTGTTACAGTGTAATTATACATTTAAGGACTGAGTAATATTAAAGGTGCAATATGTAAAATTTTCTGTCCGTTAGAGGTCGCTAGAGGCCTATTCAAAACAAAGGCGTAGCTTGATGATGCCAAGTTTGAGCGCGGAATCTTGGGACATGTGGTCTTCACCTCACAGCCGGTGGAAAATAATAGGGATAGGACTCGGGCAGAAATCATGTTCATGGATGCGATTATTAACGTTACTGTAGTATGAAGCAGAGCAGGACCGAGTGTTGTGGGAGCTGAATGAGGCCGCTGGAGCGATTGCGCAACACACGCCTCACGAGCAGCAGAACTTTTATTATGCCACAGTCGCCGGCGCTGCTTCTGCTTTTCCGGTCATGAGTATGAGGTAACGCAGCTCTATTTATTATATTAGATACATTTGAGTGTGTTGAAAATGATGTTATAACGTTACTCTGTGCGTTCGCTCGGTGGCTGCTGTGAGACACTTGTTGCACACTGCAGTAAGACAGATTTTAGAATAGCCTATCATATTAAATGCTGGATGGCTTGTGTTAATAAATGGCATGGAATTAATTTTAAAATGTATTGTATGATGGAGAAAATGCTGTATTACTGTTACTAAAAATAAAGCTGCATCTGATTATGCTATGTTAGCCACTTGACAAAATAGTGTTTTTCTCTGAGGCATGGTAAAGCATGGTACTCGCAAAAAATCAAGAAAATTAGATTTAAACAATAAGACTAAACGTGTTGCTATATCAAAACAGTTGTTCCCTTTTCTATTAAAAACATGTAATATATTAAAGCGTCTTTGGTGTTTCCATGGTTTCTACAAAATAAAACCGGAAACCGAGGGTAGAAATTATGGGTATGACGCAATTCACAGGCGACTCCTCACACGTCCCGGAGCCTTGGTTAAAATTGCAATTTTCTCAAGATTTACAAATAGTTTGAAACATTTGGGATATTGTAAGTACTCAAGTGAACAAAATATATAACACTGGCCTAGTGGTTTTTGGTTTTTTTTTTACTGTAAAATTCTTACATATTGCACCTTTAACTGCATGTACTTACTGTAGGGTTAGGATTAGGTTTGGTATAGGGTTAGCTGCATGTAATTAGGCATCATTTAATAGCTATTACTATAGTAATTACATGTATCATGTGTAAAAGGGACACTGTAAAATAAAGCATTACCCAATTTATCATCGAAGATATCAAGTTGATCTAGGTTTTAATGCATTTTATTTTTCTAAAGATGTAATCTTGAATAGGTAAAAAATCTGTGCTCACAAATTATACACATGAACATACAAAGCTATGTTAAAGCATTCAAAATGCATTAAGTCTACCTTTATCATAGACTATAAATACAGGCAACAAGTGTTTCTATCACTTCAAAATGACTTCCATTTGATTGGAATCACTTTCCTGGAAATTAGCAGAGGAGCTGAAGAGCATTATGCTTCAATTGAGCATTGGCACTGAAATTACACTTCTCGTGGCACGACTCTCAGCATGCTGAACGACCATTCAAATCATCAAACACCTTTTTGAGACATTTATGGGCTTACAGTATTGGCAGGGCCTGTCAAATATCCTTAAACAGCAGTTTATAACTAAAGCTCTTTGTTCCCCAGTGCCTGTCTCATCTCTGTGATATCCTCTGGATGTTTTTTTTTAGCCAGCGGACCATGGAGCTGACAACTCTTGTAGAGCAGCCAGATAAGAAGATAAAAAGCTTGTTTTTCAGCGGTTATAAATTGCTCTGGCTAGGATCAGTGGTGCAGGGCTTAGAGATATATGACTTGATAGAAGCTTACTTTTATATCCATCACAGAAGCTGGAGTGTTATGTCAGAAGCATTGAATTATAATGCAATGATAGACGCTGAATTCATCGGGAACCGTATGGAGCTTTAAGGGCCCGTATCTCAATGCGAACATGGCGCGCTGAAAGAGCGCGTGAAGGTTTGTCATCCGACTGAAGCTACTGTAGTGACACGTTCGGTTGAGAAAAGAGCGTCGTTTATGCAGCCTAATGGTTTCTTTTATCTTTCCCTTTCCTTTGACTTCGGTATGAACCGACCTTGGATGAGGAAACATAAAGAGTGATGGAACATTAACCAGTGTTATGCCTGTCTTAAAATATGGCAGGATACACTTACAGTCAGAGCTGGTAGTTATGCCGAGAATAGAATAGAATAGAATAGAATAGAATAGAATAGTTTTGGAGCATACGCTGGCCTTTATTTTACATATAGTAAAAGTAAATGAAAACTAGGTCTCTCAATCTTCAAAATGAAAAAAAAAAAGATCCTTCACTTTTGCAAAGAAAAAAAGGATACTTTAGTAAGTAACTGATGCAAAACGCATATGCTATTATTTTAAATGATGGCATATATTTAATAGTGATGCCATATCATAAATGATTAAAGTCCCCCTGTGGTGAAAATCAGGTTTTTAATGTTGTTTATATCTATGTGGTGTTTTTAACATGCTTTAAGACAAACCATGTGCAAATTCATAAGTCGACACCACTGCTGAGTATTTTCTATTTAAAACTGCAGTGGAAAAAAGTCTCAAACCCACGGTTTGAAATCCCTGGTGTTTCTAACGTCACAAACTACCTTGTAACCAATCACGTCAACGTGCCGGTGGGCTTTAGCATATCATTAACCATGACCGCTCTGAAGCAGGAGAGTCTCTAGAGAATTAATATATGCCGATATATTTTTCATGTTGATATAAAAAATCAGGTAGATTTGGCAATATAGCGGGTGTATGATGTATAACGATGTTATGATGAACTATATGCCTTTCTCCACTGACGTTAAGGTGTTCAAAGCGTTTCTAAGGATACTGATTGTTAGATGACATCTATCTGACTCACGAACGGGAACATGGTTTGTGTAACATTAGCAACACATTATTAGGTGTTTGATAATGTAGTCAAGCAAAACGCTAATCATATTAATTACCGTTATGAGTCCGGCGTTGTAAAAAGCGATACCATTGTGCAGCGTTTACCTCAGTAAGTTGATCGAGTGGATCTGTTGAGCTTGTGCAAGTGAGTGGAGGCGGGGCTAATTAGCATATTCATATATCTGCGTATAATAAATGAGGCAAGGGTGTAGAGTTACATTCAAGCTATTTTAAGGCATAAAGAAATTTTTTTCACAGGAAAAAATGTTTAAATGTGTTATTTTGGTGATCAAAGATGAGTTTTAAGGGATAAAATTATTGACTACAGCATTAAAATTGAAATTATTGACTACAGCATTAAAGTGTTTAAATAAAACTATTTTTTTATTTAAATTTCAATTTTGTTATTATAAATATAATACATATTTTAGACACACACACAATAAATATACAATATTGTGCAAAAGTCTTAGGCCACCATTAGATGTTGTTTTAGCAATGGTATAATGCTATCTCTTTATTAGAATATAACCAAAAAATATTTGTATGCAGTATTAAAAAACAGAAAAAAAAAAAAAAATAAATAAAATCAGAAAAAACGGCTTCTAGGCAAAAGTGGCAAGTAGCCTATTTAGTGACCTCCCCTTACACTTGAGCAATAGCAGGCACCTGGCTCTCTTAAAGGGGTCATATCA
The DNA here is from genome assembly GCA_039654765.1 of Mylopharyngodon piceus. Lineage (NCBI taxonomy): Eukaryota > Metazoa > Chordata > Actinopteri > Cypriniformes > Xenocyprididae > Mylopharyngodon > Mylopharyngodon piceus. Next base: position 24,645,250 of record CM077460.1, on the reverse strand, counting down.
TGAAAATCTGATTTTTTCCATGTTTAAGTGCTATAATCGGGTCTCTGGTGCATCTACCAGCACAGAAAATGTGAAAAAGGACAACCCAGTAACTTTGTTCTGGTAAGCCTTTCTCTACAAGCATGTGAAAAATCGAGCCGTTCTGATTTCTCTCCCCTTGTGACGTAGGAAGGGGATCTTATTATAATATTACCGCTCCCTGAATCTGTATGTTTCCACCCACAGCGCCGCTATTGTTTTAGCAAGCGACGAGTAACACTGGTCCTGGAGTGCAGCAGCAGCTGTCCAGCAGTTTAGCTACAACCCTGATCAAACACACTTGAATGTGTTCAGGATTACTAAAGCTACGTGAAGGAAGGTGAGTTGTGTCAGAGCAAAACTCTGCAGGACAGCAGCACTCAAGAACGACCGTCCCTGAGCTCGTGATATGTCTCCGCTATGTAAACATTATCACTGATCTGTTAACGGCTATAACAGCAAACATATGAGTCTCCATAAACTCATGGCATCTGAGCCACTAAGGACGCAGTGGTGTAATTTTATTTATGAAGGAAATGTGTCCAGATAAATTCATATACCAGTATGTGTAAGTCATTAACACTAGAATGCTTCACATGATCGTCAGTAAAACACAGGATTTGCACAGAAATTGATTCTCAAAGATGGATCGATACCAACTGATCCAATTTCATATATATTTATTTTGTGATGTTTGCAAATTGTCTTCCTGAATGTGTTTAGTTAGCACGTTGCTAATGTACTGTTAAATGTGGCTAAAGCTACCATTGTTTCTTACTGAATTCACGGAGACCAGAGCCATTTCGTTATTTTCATTTTTAACCCAAAAACGCTTGCAGTCTGTATAATTCATAAACGCATCTTCATTCTTATCGAGTCTCTCCAACAGTGTGTGGCTTTAGCCACGTTAGCCGTGCATCACGCTATCAAAATCATTCAGAATCGAATTTTAGCAAACATCCACAAAATACATGCCATACCTATGTTATATGCTGCATCAAGAACAGTTTAATGATCCATTTTGCGAGTTATATTTGCTGTGTTAGCTTCATTATTATGTATGCCTCAGTGTATTGGAATGACAAGCGAACTTGGGGGCGGGGAGCACGAGCATTTAAAGCAATCCACCCACAAAAATGGCTTGATTTTGCTCATACCCAAATCGGGGCAAATTTGACAAGCTATAATAAATGATCTGTGGGGTATTTTGAGCTGAAACTTCACAGACACATTCTGGGGACACCAGAGAATTATATTATGTCTTGTCAAAAGGGGCATAATAGGTCACCTTAATGGAATGGAAAAGGACTGGAAGGCCAAGAAAACTTTCAAAATCTGATGAGAAGTTTCTCAGAGTTTCTTCTTTGAGAAACTGGAAGAAGTCCAGGAGATCACACTAAATACTGATTTTTGCTTTTTGCTTTTTTTTTTTTTTTATATATATATTTTTTGTACATATTTCCTGTATTTTCTGTTTATATCTTAATAAAGAGAAAGAAAAATAAATATGGATGGTCATTAAAACATTTTATAAAACAACAAAGCTTAATATAAATATAATACAACATATTTATATTAAAAAATAAAAAATAAAAAACACAATCAGGGCCACTATTTATTTCTGCAGCCTTTGCACAGCTAGTTTATTAGCTAAGCAATCATACTCTTACAACATCTATGGCCTACAACTGTGTCTGAAAAGTGTCTTAAAGTTAGCTTAGGTAATCCAGTGGGTGTGTGTGAACCAACATCAAGGTAGAACAGATGACTCTGTGACTTCTGACCTTTCCGTTACTCTGGCCGCAGCAGGATTCTCAGCCCTTAGTCCTGTCGCTGGTACTCCCTTTCATCTCAGCTCTTCTGTCGACAGATGCTGCCCTTCTGAAGACAGACTCTGAGGCTCAGAGGCTGAATGGACAATCTCTGAAGTGCCTCTTTATGTGAAACTTCACACTGCTCCACGAGAGAGATCTGGACAGGAAGTGCACTGCCGCCAGGAGAGCAGACCATCTCATGGGGCCGGCTTATGTAACAGGCTCACAGAAGTCCTGAGATAACTTTAAAGTCAACATGAAGTAAAAATGAACCCGATTTACTTTCTTTCCATGTGTTCCTATTATTGTACATTATTCATCAGCATTATTCCAAAAGAAAAAAAAAAAGTCTTCATAATCTTATTTTCCTTTCCAAACACCTTTAAGACCACAAATCCAATTAATTTCCAACAGATAAAATCAACTTCCTCCCTGTTTTTCTAGTTAAATATCCTGTAATGTTTATTATTAAATAAATTGTTTTTTGATGATATGACTATAACAATGATTGTTCAAGATCCAAGTGGCTAATGGGTATTTTACTTAAACAGTACAATTAATCTTATGCATTTTGTTGATTAGCACTAAAGTACTGACAAAATAATATGTGACCCTGGGGCACGGGTATATTTGAAGCAATAGCCAACAATACATTATGGGTCAAAATTATTGATTTTTCTTTTATGCCAAAAATCATTAGGATATTAAGTAAAGATCATGTTCCATGAAGATATTTTGTAAATTTCCAACCGTAAATATATCAAAAATGTATTTCTGTGGGTGGATATACATTGCTAAGGACTTCATTTGGACAATTTTCTCAATATTTTGATTTTTTTTGCACCCTCAGATTCCAGATTTTCAAATTTGTATCTCAGCCAAATATTGTACTATCATAACAAACCATACATCAATGGAAAAATTATTTATTCAGCTTTCAGTATAAATGTATACAATGATGTATAAATCTCAATTTCAAAAAATTGACCCTTATGACTGGTTTTTATTTTGTTTTGTGGTCCAGGGTCACATATGTACATAATGTGTGTGTGTGTGTGTGTGTGTGTGTGTGTGTGTGTGTGTGTGTGTGTATCCCTCTACAGCACAGCGTTGCCCTCAGGCAACGGAAAGTTTTCTTAAGCCCTATGTTTAGTAAATTTTTCTTTAAATGATAACCAATTAGAAAGGTCGAGAAAGTACCAAAGAACAGTCCAGTAAGGTGTGGGAGTCACTATCAAGCATCATTTAAAGGTGGGACGTCCTGTTCTGACACATGGTCACAGGAGCACATGGTGTGAGAAGAAGGCAAGATTATTTGCTTTAGTAATCTTAGTTTAAATGACATGAACTGTACATAAAAAATATGTGTGTGTGTGTGTATGAAGGTGTAGAGAAGCCATTTGTCAGGTTTTATTAAGTTTTTTTTTATTTTGCATGTTCAGAAATTCAGTTTTTCTTTTCGTTACCTCAGGGCAACGTTGTACGATAAAGGGTACTTTTCGAGGATGTTTTGGACAATACCTCACATTGGCAATAATGTGTTATAAGAAGGGAAGATGCAGGGTTCCTGGGTGTGCAGGAACACCCAAAGTGATGTGAAAAAATTGTAACATACACCTCTATTTCACAGCAGAGAAGAAGTGCTTTTTGAAGTTTCGTACGGAGTGAAATCTTATTACATGAAGTACATTATATGGCATGACACACTACATGATACAGACCTATGCATGTATCAAATTCAATATATCAATGTCTTTCAAGTGTTTTCCCCTTTTTACTTAATGATTTCTTGACATTTTTTTAAAAAAATTTTGATTTTGATGATAAATTGATGATTCTATGATTCTGTACCATTGTTGCACAATGTTGCCCTGAGGCAAAAAAAAATTATCAATAAAATGTTCCCAAATGAACCAAAAAATGATGTGGAATATTTTTTTTTCATGTGCCATCAACGTGTGCAGTAGAGGGAGATTATATATATATATATATATATATATATATATATATATATATATATATACATATATTATAGTGACTTTATATTATAAATTACGTGACTCTTTGGCACCAATTAAATTCAACATTTGCATTTTAGTACCTAATTAACTAAATTCGTCATTTGTTCAGCATATAGGTTTTAAAAAGTTTCTTTTTTTTTTTTTTTTCTCTTAGACATAAGCTACTAATTAAAACATGTATATATGAGTTTTATCTCAGTGCAAAAACCATGTTTATTCAAGTAGGCTGTACGGTAATATAAGCTTTGTGCTTGTATACGCTCTTAGTATAACCTGTTTTGTGACCTTCTATGATTTTATCTAAATAGCATGCATTGTTTACATGCATTTGCATTAACGCTTATGTTTTCAGTGAATGATTTCATGCAAGTGCAGTTATTTATGTAAGAAGCAGTTACCTAAAGTATGGAGACAAGCCAAGAGTTAAGACATCTTGAGTGCCAAGAGGAACACTAGAATGCAAATACAAGAACACTGCAACACCTGCAAGCGCTGTATCATATCAATACCAGTGTCATGCTAGATACAGGTCAAGCATGGAGAGCCAATTTGTCTAGTGCTGAGAAACGAAGGAAGGCTGATTCCCAATGCCAGCACAGAGAGGTACACCATGGAAAATATTTTTGACCACAAAACTGTGTTCGCCCTTTTCAGTTTGTTGGGACTGGCGGCGAGAGAGATCACACTGATTGGCTGTTTAGTTTATCGAGTCAGTACATGGGAATAAAAGTGAAAGTGATGAAAGCGAGCAAAGAAGTTAAAATGGCACAGACAGAAGGTATCTTGCCTGATCGAACATTTTCATAACAGCATGAGCCACCTGGAATGAAGAAAGTGATCAGCACGATTGATATTCAAAATGGTAAGCAAGTGCTGCTTTGTTTATGGTTTGTATATCTGCGGTTCTAGTTTCATTTTCTTTTTTTGAATGACAAATATAGACTATTGATACCTGCTGGTTATTTGCTTTTTTCGGCCCAGAGGCAGCAGACGCGGGGAGACAACACAGTCGGCTTTTGTCACCGCTTGTTCTTTGCACCAGCTTGGTGTGTCACCCAAATGGTGAACGTGATTTCACCAAGTACAACATGTTCCTGGATCAACATCTTGATCCTGGAACAACATTTCAATCAACCAATCAGATTTGGGGGCAAGTTTATGGTTTATGTCAGGTTTTGGCTTACAACTAGGGTTAGGTGCTTCTACATCAGTGTTATTTAGTTATCATTTCCCTCTGATTTTAGGGATAAGTTATGGGTAGGGTTAGGTTTAGGGGTAGGGATAGGTTCAGGACTAAATTTTCAGACAGGAATGTTGTTGACAAAATATGTTGATCAAGGAACATGTCTCACTTGGCAAAATCAAGGTGACCATCACGGAATGCACTTACAGTATAGGGCAAGACATTGCACCAGAATAAATGTTTAATACAGAGTTTCAAAAAATCGCCACAAATAGAAATGTAACTCTATAGCATCTGGTATTTCAAAAAATATTTCAAGCATATTTGACCTTTGAAATTGTGGGAGTAGGCATACATTACAGATACGTTAACAAGTATGTAAAAACTGTTCACAAAATTCCACTGATTTATTTCAGTGTAGTTGAGCATAAGCTTATGCTCATCACAAAAGAATAAATTGCATCAGCGAGACTGTATTTTCCTGATGACTGAAAACAGGTTGAAAGAATGGATTTCTTGCTTGTTCCTTTGCTGTAGTGACATGCAGGTGACATTGAAACTGTCTGTTTGAAAGTCTCAAACAAACATAGAAGAATAGTTTTTTGATAATTAAGTGTCTGTTTGAGAATCATTTTCTCATATTTCCTCTATACAATCACTAGTGTCAGTGTGTATGGCTGTAATGCAGTATAAAGAAGCTTTGTTCCTGCAGTATCAAATCTAGCGTGCTTCATCAAGATTACACAATGACAGGATTAAATGTCACTGGCGGCCCTATGATTCCAGCAAGCCCAATTAAACACTAAAAGTCTCATTTTCCTTGTGAGCAATGTTAAAAAATTCAGAATTATAATGCAGTCTTTAATGAGAAAGGACACTGTAGATTCATTTATGCATTTAGCAGACGCTTTTATCCAAAGCGACTTACATTGCATTCAATGTACACATTTTTATCAGTTCTTGCTTTTCCTAGGAATCAAACCCATAACCTTGGCATTGCTAGTGCCATGCCCAACTGTTTGAGCTACAGGAAAGCATAATGTGTATTATGTGACATAATGTGACATGTTCATGGAGAAGAAAAGAAGTAGAATAAGAAAAGTTTCTTTAAAAAAAAAAAAAAAAAAAATTGTATTTTGCATAAAGATTTTATTTAAATTGCATACAAATTTTATTATTATTACATTGTGACATTATTTTCATGATAATTAATCATATTTTCCCCAAATTCCCATTGCTATAATGTGTCTGGATTTACTTTTGAGTTTATTTGTAATTCCCAATATTCTCAATTAAATAATTGTTAAATTCACTGCCCGGTTACTGTTTGGATTTAAATAGGCAAATATGACTAGATCATTATTGCTGTGATTATTAAGTTTTTAGCATGTTATATGTTTGGGAACAGTTCTTTTTTTAACCCTAATTGATGGAGTGTGTAGCTTTTCATTTCTTAAACAACCATGTAGGAAGACGTATCTTGGCCTTATTACAGGATGACAATGTCAAGATTCACCAGGTTCAAACTGTGAAAGAAAGGTTGGGAGGGAGCATGAAGAATCATTTTCAAACATGAATTGGCACCTCTGAATCCAGACCTTAAATTCATTGAAAGTTTTCAGGATGTGCTGGAGGAAACTTTACAGAATGCTTGACTCTTGCATTGTCAATATAAGATCTTGACCAAAAAATGACAGACAACGCCAGCATTTTTGATCATTTTCACAAAACTTTCATGGCCCCCACAATATTTTGTTGTATAAATGTCTGAACATGCAATATGTAAGGAATAATTGACGACAGGCCGTTGAATTCTTAGAAAATAACGCGGCCACAACATGAAGCGGAACTAGTAAAGGAGGCTTGAGCCTTGATAGCAGACTAATACAGTTGATACAGTTATTAACACAGTTGAGAGTGTGAGAGAGAGAGAGAGAGAGAGAGAGAGAGAGAGAGAGAGAGAGAGAGAGAGAGAGAGAGAGAGAGAGAATAAGCATATGTGAATTAGCCTAACTTACCCGAGTCTGTGACTCTCTCACGGCAGCAGTGTCTCTACTAATAGCGAAACTAAGTTTATCTACCTCAAGAACCGCACAGTTATTACCTCGCTGGTGAGAAATGTCATGTATCTTTTAAGTTCCTGAATTTTACTGAATAATTCGTCAGAGCAGCACTGACAAAATGTTTCTGTGCAAGTGTGTCTCTATACTATACAGTACATGTGTACGTTTGAAAGAGAGAAAGCGCGAGAGAGTATGCCCTTTCAGGACACAATAAAACGTATTTTATGGCAAAAACCATGACAAAAATTTGTTGTTTCATCCTTTTGTTTACTATATTTATTTGCTTGGTCAGTGTCATTGTGGGTTTTGTTTCTTTGGCGGTTGTTGGCTGTATGACCTATTGAAATAACTGAAATCATTTGGCAAAGTGATATGGAACTGCAATGCGGTCAAGACTTGCCTAGAGCTACTTTAGGCGTGCGTTTCCCTGAAAATAATTGCACACCTTAGAACGTTGGTCAACCAATCAGATTTGAGCATTCAACAGCCCCGTAGTATAATTTAAAAGAAAGAACAGAGCTTCTGCTCTCATTTTATTCTAGCTTCATGCATTCTTTTTTATCAACACTTGAATGTGGGTAAGTTTAATAAAAAACAAAAAAACAAACAAAAAAAAACAATATCTATATTCATATCAATGTGCATAAGCAAAGCTTCTATCACTTGTTTCTGCTTTTTTGCCTGTTTGAATCTAGAGATTCTGTACTCTTTCAGAAGTAATAGCACCCCCCTATAACATGGATTGCTGGAAAATTCAGTCAATGGTGGAGAAAGAGTTAAGTAAATTTATCTGGTTTTAAGATTGTTTAGATACTTTAACTAGACAAAAGACAAAAATACTGATTAAGAAAAAAACTGAAGTTTTGGCATTATGAGAGTAAATTTGTTATGCTATTTGTCATGAAAATGTCACAATGCACATTATTCTCACACTCTAAAAAATGCTGGGTTAAAAACAATCCAAGTTGGGTTGAAAATGGACAAACCCAGCGGTGGGGTTAAATGTTTGCCCAACCTGCTGGGTAGTTTTATTTAACTCAACTATTGTTTAAAAGTTTATTGTATTGCTTGCTTAAAATGAACCCAAAGAATGTTGCAAATTAACATTTATTAATAAGTTTAATGAATAATAATTAAACAATAGACATGTATTAAATTGCTTATTACCTTTTTATTATAATTGTTGCCTCTAGTAATTATGTGTCTGATTTTCAATTTCCAACCTATTTTGGGTTCATTTTAAGCCAGCTATATATTAATTTTTGAACAATAATAGGGTGAAATAAAACTGCCCAGCATGTTGGGCAAACATTTAACCCAACCGCTGGGTTTGTGTCAGGGTTAAGCCTATTTTGAGTTTTTTATATTTCCCTGTCCTGTTCATGTATTAGTTGGTTTGTCTTTAGTCACATGTTCTCTTTTGTTCAGTTTCCCGCCATTCCTATGTTTCTATGGTTACCATCATTATTAGTTCATTTGTACCAGCTGTTTCTTGTTTATTAGTCTCATTAACTCCTCAGTTCACTGTGTATATATGCCCTTAGTTTCAGTCTGTCCTTTGTCTAGCTTTGTTTAGGTTACACTGGGTTTCTAGTTGTTTTCTTGGTTATTTTCCCTGATCCCCTAGTACTCCATTAAACTTTATTGAATATATCTTCTTTGTCGTGCATTGCATACTGCAAACCAGTCCATGACAGTTTGTCCATTTTCAACCCAGCATTTTTTAGAGTGCAGTTTCTTCAAACAAAATGTAATTTATTATTTCTTTCTTTGCAAAATATGACAAACATGTTCTTGATCTGTTTCGGGAGTTTCACATAATGCAACTATGTTGATATACAGTTTAATTTACCTTTCTCTCTGTGATAGTCTGGCTCATGCTGGGGTATTTCTACACTTGCGTATTTACCATAGAATGAAGATGGGAAGATATCTGTGTGAGTGTGTTTATACATGTGAGCAAGTGCTTACTAAAGTACACTATTTGCTAAAAAGATTACCTCTCTCATTCAGGTCTGTGACATGTAGCACAAATGATCCAATTATGCGTATTTTACATATGTAAATATTGCCCCGGTTCAGTTGCCTGTCCACTTGGTGTGTGTCATAAACCAAAGCAACCGCGTGAAATTCTGAAACATTGTGTCTGCCTCTTTCTTTCCATTCTGTCCTCCTCCAATCTCCTGCCTTCCTCAGACAGGCCTGTGAAACACCTGACACGGTTGACAGGCGTGTTTTGACTAACTGCATATGGCAGTCTTGATAAATAACATGCTAAGGAGGAAGCTTATCAACCAACTAAACTCAGCTCTATACAGATAAGGACGAATATGCAAATCCAGCCTGACAGTTTCCAGCACTGTTTGCAAAGTGCGGAATAAATAACCCAGATATATAAAGCTCCTTCCTTCAGTTTGACTAACAGGATAATTCTGTTTATGTTAGTACTTGAGGACCAAGTGTCTTTATTTTGTCACAAACCACACTTGTTTTCTTTCTCTGAAATCACAAACCATCATTTAACATCATAAACTAGATTTTCACAGTTTCTGGAAAATGAGTGGTATTTGCACATGCAGTGCTTTTCTGTGAAATGGTTCTTTCGGACAGTTCATTTCAATGAACTGGTTCAAAACATTTTTTTTTTTTTTGGCAGACAGTTCTCAGCATGTCAGATATGTCCGAAAGACTGTTCTCAGTTCAGTGTACTGTTGGACTATAACTGAAGAGCTAAATGAGTTAGCAAAAACCATCATATGATCATAAACTCTTGGAAATTGGCTAATTTCGAGTTTGAGTGACTGTCAGGCACTTTTGAAAGTGAGTTTTGATTGAGTAATTTGCCGTCTGAAACAGTTCATTCCGATTCGGTGAACTGGTTCAAACAGTTCAAGAATGGTTCAAAAGAAAGATTTGTTCGTGTTCTATCACTACTGGGTGGATGCTATAGGGCATTACTGGCTGGTTTTTAGGGTGTTCTGGATGGTTGCTTACTGGTTCTGTTACGCCTGAGAATAAACGGATAAAGATCACAACATATAATGAGTGGTGTTTTCCATTGATGGCGTTTACTCGTATGTTTTCATGTTAAACACACGACTCATTAACATACAATTTGATCACAGTAATATATACATTAACTTGTAACCATACGCACAAAGTTCTCTAAACATTTCTCATTCTTTTCACCATCAGTGAATAAACATGAATATGCGTACATTCTTACATAACTCGTAAACAGTTACGACAATAAACAGTATGAAACGTAATACAAACTATATAAAAGCCTTTTAGCTTTTCCACATGGCGAAAACCATATTAACATCACGCAACCACGCGTTAGGCCCAACTACCATGTGCTCCGCGCATAATCACGCACTAACACACTCAAAATAAACTTTTACACTTTCAAATAAAACATACACATGTCATCAACATTTAAACTCGTTTTCTAAATGATTTATACTAACCTTAGTGATCCGTTACCTGAGAATAAACGGAGAAAGATCACAACACATAATGAGTGATGTTTTCCATTAATGGCGTTTACTCGTATGAGCCAACTCTCGCGATCTCACCTGATAACATTTACCCGCACGGAGGAACTCTCGCGATACCGTGAGAGAGAGCTTGACATGAGCAATCGATCTCAGATAAACGGATCTACTCTAAACTTCACTATAATAAAGAATCGATTTCAGACTAACAGCTCTATTATAAACATTACAAAATAAAATAATAAAAAAATAATAATGTTTAACTAAAATTACTTTAAAACAATTAATACTGTTAAACCAAAATTACTTTATATATTGAACAGAACTATAACTGTATCAACTCTCAGTATTAATGTCTGTGATGAATAATATGAATACTACCCATTACAGTTCCATAAAAATAGCCCAACCCTCTAAATAGCTCCAGACATGGCTAGCAATTTTTGGTCTGTTTTTATGGCTTTGCAAGGCAAAAATTGTAAGTCCGATCATTTAGAAAAAAAATTTTTTATCATCAACAAGCCACATTTGAGGAATCATTCACGTCCGTAGCACAAATGGTGCGGAAGTTTAAAGTGTTAGTTCACCCAAAAATGAAAATAATGTCATTTATTACTCACCCTCATGTCGTTCTACACCCGTAAGACCTTCATTCATCTTCAGAACACAAATTAAGATATTGTTGATGAAATCCGATGGCTCAGTGAGGCCTCCATTGAGAGCAAAGCCATTCAAACTCTCAAGGTCCATAAAAACATATTTGAAACAGTTCATGTGAGTTCATTGGTTCTATCTTAATATTATAAAGCGACAAGAATACTTTTTGTGCGCCAAAAAACAAAATAACGACTTTTTAACAATATCTATATGGGCCGATTTCAAAACACTCCTTAATGAAGCTTCTGAGCTTTATGAATCTTTTGTTTTGAATTAGTGATTCGGATCTCCTATCAAACGACTAAACTGCTGAAATCACGTGACTTTGGCGCTCCGATTCACTGATTCGATTCGTAAAGCTCTGAAGCAGTGTTTTGAAATCGGCCCATATAGATAAGTCGTTATTTTGTTTTTTTGGCGCACAAAAAGTATTCTTGTCACTTTATAATATTAAGATAGAACCAATGAACTCACATGAACTGTTTCAAATATGTTTTTAGTACCTTTATGGACCGTGAGAGTTTGAATGGCTTTGCTCTCAATGGAGGTCTCACTGAGCCATCGGATTTCATCAACAATATCTTAATTTGTGTTCCGAAGATGAACGAAGGTCTTACAGGTGTGGAACGACATGAGGGTGAGTAATAAATGACATTATTTTCATTTTTGGGTGAACTAACCCTTTAATACTTAGAGTTAGAGCTGTGTTCAAAACAACTAGTAGCAACAGTAATAATAGTTATTCTATAGCCTTAAAGGGTTAGTTCACCCCAAAAATGAAATTTCTGTCATTAATTACTCACGTCGTTACGCTGTTGATGTAGTAAACGCAGTTCTATGTCAGAACGCTGACTCAGTATTGGCCGACACTGTACACGTGCGCAACACGACGTATGTGTGTGTTGCTGACACAGGAGCTGGCCAATAATGAGTCAGCGTTCTGATGAAGAACACGGAAGCACTGCACTGCGTTCACTACATCAACAGCGTAAAGGAGACAGGGAAGAGAAGAAATTGTTGAATAAAAAGTCATTCATTTTGTTTTGTTTTTGTGCACAAAAAGTATTCTCGTCGCTTCATAATATTAAGGTTGAACCACTGTAGTCACATGGACTATTTTAAAAATGTCTTTACTACCTTTCTGGACCTTAATGACGTTGCTGCCTATGTGTGGTTCAGAAACCCTCGGATTTTATCAAAAATATCTTAATTTGTGTTCCAAAGATGAACGAAGGTCTTACAGGTTTGGAACAACATGAGGGTTAGTACTTAATGACAAAAATATCATTTTTGGGTGAACTAACCCTTTAACAAGTACAACTAAAATGTATCATGTGAGATTCACCTTAATTCATGACCACAACACAAAGCCATGGTTAAAAAAGTGGCCTTCAACAGTTAGATTAGGGCAGCTATAATATCATGTAACACACATTTACATTTGTGTCAAACACAGAGGTGTGCGGTTTGTCTTTTGCTTGGCTGTGTGTTTTTGTTCTTCTCGTTACCCCAAGGGGGACAGTTGGCAGGCAGCGTAGAGGACAGGACGAAGTGTTGGGCTGGTAGCCAACGCCACGAACACTGGCGAGTATGACTGACAATTAAAAAAACACAACTAGACAGGGCAGGCAGCTGTGACTTTAGTGTCGGCAGTGTGTGAGGATTTGTAGTGAAGAAAGAGCTTGCTGAAGTCAAAAGAGGAAAACAAAACAAACAGCAATGAAGTTGATGAATGAACAATGTTTTTTTGTCCCATTCTCTTACTCAAACATTCATTAAAGTGTCTTAAAACTAAATTCATCCTTACTTATAATAATACACATTTACTAGACAATAGTGATAGGAAATTATTAGGGAGATAGCAATTTGCTGAATCGCAAAGGTCTGAAAAAATTCAAAACTTACTCTGTTTCCAAAGCTAATGTGTTGCATGGTTATGCAAGAAAATATGCAAATGTAAATTTCAGGAATATTCACTGAATGAGTGATTATATGGTATTCAATGATTATAGGGAATATTCATAGCAGGAGCGATTACAGCCTTTTGTACCATGGGATTCTGTGGTCTCTAGATATGTTTCTTAGGCTCAAAACTTGTTTGTGTATAATCACAAACACATTTGACTACATTTATTATTGATTGATATTATAAAAGCCGGCTGTGGATGAGTGATAGAAATGGAGCACTTCAGAGTGACGACCACAAATTTAAGAGTAAATCACAGATTTACTCTGGAGGACTGTGATGAAAGCTCCCTTAAATAGGATCTATAATTATCTATGACTCATTGTAAATTTTCAGGTTGGCTTCCACAATACCTAAAAAAAAAAAAAAAAAAAAAAAAAAAAAAAAAAAAAAAAAAGGTAGGTATTTTGGGTTCATTTTAAGCCAGCCATATAGTAATTTTTAAACAATAGTTAGGTTGAATAAAACTGCCCAGCAAACATTTTAATCCAACTGCTGGGTTAAAACAACCCAATTGCTGGGTTTGTCCATTTTCAACCCAACTTTGATTGTTTTTAACCCAGCATTTTTATGCAATAGTAGAAATATATCTTAGCCAATTTTGCAATGCCATTTACACTGCAGTATATCCGTGGTGTGATTTAAAAAAACCAGACACCAAGCAAAACACTTTAGCCTACTCTCTAAACTGGGTTCCACATGGGCGCCTCCAGTGTAGACAGTTTCGCTGATTATCCTAGAAGTGAAAATAACTATACTGTGATATATACTGTTAGCGTGAAATAAAATTACTACTGTGATATAAGATTTTGGTCATACCCAACCATGCTACATTCAGCAGGCCAGACTTTTTATTTGTAGGGTGTATATATGTGTGCTTCTGTAAGTATCTGCCTATATATTAGCAAAAATCTTCTCCCTCTTTCTCTTTCTCGCCCGTCTCTCGTTCATCGTTCTGCTCTACTTCCTTCAGCTCGGTTTGTAATGGAGATTGGCTCCAGGTTTACGCCTTGCCGCTGTGGAGAGCATAATAACACTATACCTGATGTTTTCCCCTTCTCCTCTAAAGATTGCAATTGATTTAAGTGTGATGGGTAATATTGTTCGACGTTGTGAAGGGAACAAAATGACAGCAGTGATAAAGCATTCTGGACATTTGCTTGACACCCGGGTTATCGCGACTTAAATGCAATGAGGTGCAATGGCGAACGGTCAGGTTTGAAAGTGATAAAGAGAGATGAGCCATTGGGAGATATAAAATGAGAGCGATAAGGAGACAAATACTGAGTTGTCTAACCTTTGTATCACGCCCTGTCCTTGCCGCACACCTGTAGCCATGTGTTCTCTGGGCCTAAGCTCCAAACAGATGGCGGTGTGTTGTCCTTCACCTTCGTTCTGTGTGGAAAAAAGAGAAAACAGCAGTTGACATTTTCCAGACAGAGCGCAACTCCTCGCTGATTTGTCACCTGTCTGTATAATAAACATATATTTGGAGAACGTGACCTGTCATGCACACAACAAACTCAATGCCAATGATTAACTCTGATTCTTTTTATCCTCTATGGTTTTGTGGCTGTTTACACAAGACCCGTGGAAAGGTAGACGCCATAAAAGTTACACCTGCTCTCTTCCTCCATATGTTTATCAGAAAGAGCTTAAATCCAGGTTTAATTATGTTTGCATCAATCAAAACATTTGAGAAGGTAAGATGTGGTACATTAACTATTTAGGTCACAAAACTGGTCATTGGCATACCACAGGTTACAAGGAAAGGAACCCGAGAGGTCCAAGGTTCAAATCGCAGATGAGCCCCCATTTGTTGCGTCCCTTTATTAAGCAAACATCAAACTTACATCAAACATTTTGTATTTTTACAATAACAATGTTATAAAGTATAAATCTCATCACGTTTTTAAGCATTATTGCATTTATTCCAAAATAACTAAAGGCAGTAACAATTTAAACAATATTTTATTTGTGAACTGATGTTCAGCGGCATTGCCTCCTCTCACATGACGTTCCCCCATTCATTCTCAGTTGCACCCAATGAGGCTCAATGGGCTCAGGGGAGGCAAGAGAAATCTGCAAATGCGTTCTGCAGATACAATGTAAAAAGCGATTCATTATGCAGTGTAGTCAGCTTCATTGATTATAATGGGTGTTTTTTGCGAGATTGTAGAAGTCTGTGAACTTGCAATGAACTGAAGTCATTGACCGCTTCACTGATGATACTGATGAGTATTTGACATAAAACAACATAGATGCCTTTAATTAGGTAATTATAAAAATTTCCCTAACAAAGGTAAAAATGCCTATGGGAATCAATTCCTTATTAGAAAAGACTATTTCTAATGACCTTGATACAAAAAAGAAAAAGAAACAAAAAAGAAACCGTATATGGGCACATACCATAAAGAACATAAGTGCATCATACACTACCGCACAAAAAGTGAAAATGCTGCGTGATGTGCTACAGTGACAGCCAATCAAGACATATTTGATATTTGATTTAATATACAGATATGCAGAGTGGGATTTTGGACCAAGGAGATTTCACTATGGACGGATTTCCCAGTGCAGCCTGGTTAGGAAACAATGTAAATAGAATATATTAATATTAAGGAAACAGTGCTGTATGTGAATAGGGATTCAGACAGAGTTACTTAGTTATACTTTTCATAAATATGTCGAGGTCTTTGAGTAATATGAAATGAGTCTGATCTGAAACACATACACACACACAAAGGTTTGTTTTGCTATCAAAGTGAGGACATTCCATAGGCGTAATGGTTTTTATTCTGTACAAACTGTACATTCTATCCCCCTACACTACCCCTACCCCTAAACCTACCCATCACAGAAAACATTCTGCATTTTTACATTTTTAACAAAACATTGTTTAGTATGTTTTTAAAGCTATTTTAAATATGAGAACTCATGAAATGTCCTCATATTTCATGTTTACCTCGTAATACCAGTGTAATACCCATGTCATTATACAAATTTGTATCCTCATAAATCACAAAAACGCGCGCACACACACACACACACACACACACACACACACACACACTGCTGTACCACAGTGGGGACTTTCCATTGACCGTCATTATTGGGTGGTAACCTAACCCCACTTATACCCCCTTTTTTGCATTTATGTTTATTAAGCCATTGGAATATCCTCACAATGTATATGATTTCAGGTTTTCTTTGCACAAAAAGAGAGCAAAACCTGACCAATATAAACTGCCTCTTTTAAAAACACTATGTCAAAATATTAATATCTTTCATTCTGCAGCTCACCCTGCCCCCACAGAGGACTCTCACATTTCTACATCAACACTGTGGTTTTACTCACTCTCATTGTCATTTACTTTACCTCTCGTTAGCAGAAACCTGATCTGGCGGTACAGCTCTTTACACCATCTAGAGAGGAAACAGGAGTTTATATACGTCCAGCAGAAGACATTTTAGAGCACCAACCCTAAATCATTACAATAACACTGTAGCCATTTAACTGTCAAAATAGCCATCAGAGAGCACGAACCACCTCAGCGGGGATAATTGCATGTGCGTGTGTGTGAGAGGATCATTATGCACATTTAGAGCGTGTTGAGAGAGTCTGTCCTGTGTATCTTTCATCTTTTTTTCTTCCCCCTACCCCTCTGTTAAGTTCCCATTTTCTCAAATTCACATCTGAGCAGCACTTATTCTCTTGTTAGTGTTTTTTTTATCTCCGTTTCAGACAAGCTAAACAAACAGAATAAAACATGCGGGTATATCATTGCCTTTCTTCTCTGTCCTACAAATTATTCGCAATTCTGCAGCAAAAGTTTCGCAATGCTCGGGGAAAAAAGCTTTAAGTGGATAGCCCAAACTTTTAACACACTCCAGCATGGAAAAGCTTAATGTAACATTACGGTCGCAATGGCTGACCTGTGACCCTCTTAGATTTAAGCTGCGCTTTAAAAGGTTTACTGCACTGGTGTTCGCGCAGGGCCGTCGGCGTCTCGCCGCATCAGTGCCATCAGCTGCCCGGAACTCGCTCTTTCTCTCTTATATCATCACATCCCAAAGAATTGAAAAATTTAATAAAAGGATTTACAAAAGAAGTTTAAGTGTCTGTCAGAGACAGAGAGAGAGAGAAAGAAACAACAGCAAATAAGATCAGGTCACATCAGATGCTCTCTTCTCAGAAGGGTAAGAAGTGCCCCATTTGTTATTCAGCCTTGTCCTTCATGTGTAATGGTGACCTAAGGAGTACAAGTAAAGATTGAGATGGCTGCTGTGTTTGGTTACCATTGACTTCAGTGGTTTTGGTGACCAATGACTGCCAGACAAAAACCACTGAGACATTTCTCCAAATATTGTCTTTTATGTTCCACAGAAGAAAGTTATACAGGTTTGGAATCACAATTTTGGATGAATTATCCCTTTAAATTGTTACACTAGCAATTATCTAGAGCTGTGATGTCAAAGGCAGCAGACAAGATACAATTTAAGTTATATGTTTGGTTACACTTTATTTTCATTATCCACTTTAGTATGTTGGGGACCATCAAAATAAAGTGTTAGCAGATATTAAGCAGACAGTCTACTAATACTCTAATGAATGGTAGTTGACATGTAGCTGCAAAGTTACTTACTTAGTAGAAAGTCTAAAGTGGACTATTGAAATAAATTGTTACCATCAGGGCTTGACATTAACTTTTTTGCTCACCAGCCACTGTGGCTAGTGGTTTTCCAAAGTTACTAGCCACTCAGCATTTTCACTGGCCACAATTTTGCTGTTGGGAAATTACATTTTATATGATTAAAGTTGACTTTGACATGTTAAATTACTTGATTTTGAGTCATTTTACTTGATTAGCTAGATTTAAAACCATTTCAAACTTTCAAATGCAGATTGACCACCAAAATCAAGACTAAGCCTACATGGTATATCAGCTGGTATGTACGGGTGGGCAAGGGGTGGGTAATATGACCATAATATGATACATTTTATAATTGTACAAGTTATTTTTGTTAGGCTATAATTAAGCAAATTAGCAAATTACAAATACAATAGTAAATTAAATAGCCTTAACTCATTTTTTTCAGATACAGTAGGTTTATTTAACATTTATTTAACATCTTTTGTTGTTTGATTAACATTAATGACAGACAGGTATTTAATTGGGCTGCTGAATGCATGTAGGCTATGTAATATACTGACACATATCCAGTTTTTACCAACCTGTTTACTTACACTTAAGCCATAACCGACTGTATTCACGGGATATACTCCACACGATGGACATTTTGACATCTGTGTGTGCGTGCATCTGACTATTCAGACGCAAGGAGATCTGATCGCGCACGCGAGAGAACGCTTCTGTTGTGTATCATTCAACGCGATTCCGCCGATCTCGCCTTCACTAACTGCAAGTTAATCGATAACGAATTGTGATCGTATTGTAATTTTGTGCTACGACGAGCTTGGCTACCTTTGGTTAAGCTGTAGGCTGAAATTATATTCAACCCGCCAAAGTGGCTAGTGGGAGTGGCTGTCTTACCCGCCACAGCTGAAATCTACCCGCATTTGGCGGGTTGGCGGGTGTTAATGTCAAGCCCTGGTTACCATATATTGAAAGTCGTATTTTCTTGCTGTGGAGAAAGATGCTGTTTAGAACCAGAATGGTGTCATTACAGGGGCTGGCAGGACTATTCTAACCATTCTAGCCATGACTGACCCCTTGAAGACTACTCACTTTATCTTGGTGATGGACCACTTTTTCAGTAGCCTTGGTTCAAGAAATATGTTTCCAGTTAATTTTCTCCAAAAGTCTCTTTCTTCCTTTCTAAAGAAAAGACTGTCAGCAAGGACACATTCAACTGATCAAAAGTTACATTTCTATATATTTATTTTTTTTAAAAAAAATCAAATAAATGCTGTTCTTTTGAAGTTTCTATTCATCAAATCCTGAAAAAAAAAAAGTTGTTCACACAAAAATATTAAGCAGCACAAATGTTTTCAAAATTAATAATAAGAACAGTTTCTTAAGCAGCAAATTGGCATATTAGAATGATTTCTGAAGGATCATGTGACACTGAAGACTGGAGTAATGATGCTGAAAATTCAGCTTTGGCATCACAGAAATAAATGACATTTTACAATATTATTAAAAAATAAAATAATAAGTAAATTGTTATATATCAAGCACTGATGAATTGTTCACAATAAAGATAATATTAATTAAGAAAGTAAATAGAGTGAAGTTTGATTTCGAGTTAAGTCTGACAGCAGCTTCTTCTTGCCTACTCTCATTTTTTTCTCTTCAGAATTTCTCTCCTAATCTCCATCTCAGGTAATAGCTTCCTCATTCCCCTCCTCTCTTCTTCCCCTGTCAGTTTCTCCATCATCTCAGTCTTGGCATCAATCTGGCGCCCTTGCTCGGTATCCACACTCCCCTCATCATCTCAGAGAACACAGCAGACATCTTTTTTTGGGCTGTGGCAAAACAAATGAGCCGAGAATGTTTGACCTTTAGCAGTGCACATCCTGAACATGATATGTGAGTGTCAGAGAGAGAGAGAGGCAAGAAACAGAGAGACTGCAAGTGAAATGAGGGAGGTGTTGGAGGAAGAAATTGAGAAAGAGATACAGGGGAGAGAAAGTCAAGGGGAGGAAATACACAGAGACGGAGAAAAAGAGAGAGAGATAGAGTGAGGATATCTCAAGTCCTTATTTGTCCGGTATACCAAGGATATCTGTATTGATCCAGCAGGGTGTCAATCACAGCACTCAATAGACTATTTATGTACGGAGACCTTTACCTTTGAAATAACAACGGAGCTAAGATGATGAGAGCAAACAGATAACCCCACTGCATAATACAACATCTTCAAAAGTTAGTGAGTGACCTCGGCAGCTTTCTCTCACTGCCCCCAGAGCATATGATGCCGCTCAGGCCTTCAAAAGTTTGCCCTACATCACAAATCCACAAACAGGCCCTACATGAAACATCATTATAATGCTTCCTGCTGTGAAATTATTTTTATTTTTAATTACATCATACAAATACTGCAAATAACCTGTCTCATAAGAGTAATCATTTTAAACTAAAAACTAACTACTAAACAATGGTTGGTCTGCTAGAGACTTTTGTGTGTGCGGCAATCAGTTTGCTGCAAAATATTTTTCAAATATATATGTAACAGGCTAGTAAGAGCTGTGCGTGTAAACTGACTCTAGAGACTGTGGTCTTTAGCCTCCTTGTTAGAGTGCCCGACTCCCATGCTGGCAAACCCGGATTCGAGTCCCGATTAGAACAGGCGGTTCAAACAGGAGGGGTTACATCGGTGCCGTGACCCGGATGGGAGTGAGGTTTAGGGGGGTGAGTGTAATAGACGTAGGCTAGTAAGAGCTGTGTGTGTAAACCTCACACCTCCGAATTCAAGAGGCGGTCTAGAGACTGTGGTCTTTAGCCTCCTTGTTAGAGTGCTCGACTCCCATGCCGGCGAACCGGGGTTCGAGTCCCGATTAGAGCGGGCGGTTTGAACAAGAGGGGTTACATATACACTACCATTTATATATGGTAGTGTATATATTTGTATACTTGTTTTTGAAAGAAGTCTCTTATGCTCACCAAGGCTGAATTCATTTAAATATATCAAAAATACAGTAAAACAGTAATATTGTGAAATATTATTACAATTTAAAATAACCATTTTCTATTGTAATATACACTGCCTGGTCAAAAACAAATCTGACTGGATCATTATTGCTGTGATTTTTTAGTTGTGATTATTATTATTATTATACAAGAACTTGATCAAAAAACCTGTACCTCTTGATGGAAATAAATGTTGTGATCTTATTTCCATCAAGAGGTGCGTCAATTTTTGGTCAAGATCTTATATTGACAATGCAAGAGTCGAGCACTCTGTCTACTCCAGCACATCCCAAAGACTTTCAATGAATTTAAGGTCTGGATTCAGAGGTGCCAATTCATGTGTGAAAATAATTCTTCATGCTCCCTCCCAAACATTCTTTCACAATTTGAGCCTGATGAATCTTGGCTTTGTCATCCTGGAATATGGCCATGATGTGTCTTCCTACATGGTTGTTTAAGAAATGAAAAGCTACACACTCCATTAATTAGGGTTAGAAGAACTGTTCCCAAACATATAACATGCTAGAAACATAATAATCACAGCAATAATGTTTCAGTCATAGACTATTAAGTATTTGCCTATTTAAATCCAAACAGCTGCTTTTTTTTTCTTGGCCAGGCAGTGTATTTTAAAATGTAATTTATTCCTGTGATGCAAAGCTGAATTTTCATCATCATTACTCCAGTCTTCAGTGTCACATGATGCTTCAGAAATCATTATGCTGCTCAAGAAATATTTCTGATTATTACCAATGCGGAAGCCGTGATACATTTTTGTTGCAAGAAAGTTCAAAAGAACAGTATTTATTTGAAATAGAAATATGTTGTGACATTATAAATGTCACTTTCGATCAATTTAATGCATCCTTGCTGAATAAAAGTACTAATTTCTTTAACAACAACAAAAAAATCTCACTGAACCCAAACTTTTGAACAGTAGTGCATGTTGAAAAGATCCAAATCAGTAATGTATAGGTGCATTACATTACATTACTTTTTATTTAGTTAGTTTCTATCTCTTGTAACAATAAGAATTCACCCACTATTTAATGGTCCTAATTTGTTTATTTGTTCTTGTTTTATTACCGCCTGTTTACTTGTCTTTAAAAATGTCTAAACTTTATATTAGTTAGGGTAGTAGTTTTTGTTGTGATATAAAATTTGGAATCAAGAATTGTGAAATTCCACTGGGATGTCATAACATCCTTATGAATTAAAATAATTATATGCCTAAAAGGACACTGGTTAAACCTATTCTATTTTATTATATGTTTTTCTTAGAACAAAACACAGAGAAAAATGAAGTCCTTGGTAACTGTAACCATGACAACGTCCGAGCACCACCTTGACTGCACAAACGATTGTGCTAAAAGTTATTGCATTTGGGGACTTTACCACATTTAGGACCGAAAGCTATTACACACAGGGCCTTTATCACATTTAGCTTGTTCAGTGTTCAAGACATGGTTACGGCCTTGTCTAACATCACGACTTCACGGCTCTCAACCCCACCACACTGTCTGGCCTTAAATCTACAGCTCTCGCTGAAAGTAAATAGGTCATTCAGATGTTCTGTTGACAAATGCCTTGTTGATAACTCCCATCCAGCTGTGATGCCACCCAGGCCTCTCTTATCTAATGGGACCATCTGTCTTGTGTCGATGATGTCACTTCCTGGAGTCTGGCTGAGGCAGGGGAGGGTTGATAGATAGCTGGCTTGATAGAGAGAGACAGAAAGAGATAGGGAGGGACTGGGAGAGAGATGAGCAGATTATACGTTTCACACATAAACCTCAAAGCTCACCATATAGCTTCCTGTTTCAGCCTAAACATTTGCAAAATAAATATAATAGAGCTGCGTGCGTGACAGTTTTAAAAAGCATTCAGAAAAAAGTTTGTTGTTACCCAACAGAGCAATTCTAAGCCATCAGATGACCACCGATTCACAAAGTCTCTTTTCAAAGGCCCTCATTGGAAACTAAAGACAACACGGCTGAGTGAAAGAATTCTCACTGCAGTCATTTTTCTGATATATTCTTACTCCACAGGCACCAGTGGCACGGCGATAAGTGTACCATTCACTCTTATTTTTCCAAAGGCGAAATGCTCGACTTGTCAGACTACAAATGGTTTGAATTCTATTTATCAAGCTCAGCCGTTGACCAAATGACACGCCTACAATTTAGGGGCATTTGAAAAGAATGGAAATGTCTTTTCTCCATCATAGGCATGAATTACAGACACTTTGAGAGCAATAACTGAGGGTCAAAGAGGCATATCTGTACAGCACTATGTCTGAGAGGGTTTCTGTGAATTGGTAAGTACAATGATCCATACTTTCTGTTTTTTAGCATGTGTAGGAATAATGTGTTAGCATGTGGGTTGGGATGTATATTATATTTATACACCACATTTATATATATATATATATATATATATATATATACACATACACACACGCATGTATAGAGAGAGGGGGGGTGTAAATGTAGACAGAAAAGCTTTATCCCTTGAGATGAATTATATTTGATTAATTAGACTTGTTGTGACAGTGTGTGAAACATATGCAAATGGAAGTCAGTGTCATATGTGCTGCTTGTTGTGAACAGAACATCCTATATTTAATAAGTTTTCAGTAATAAGCATTCATTTTGAAACTGCTGAAAAGAGCAGCACTACTTGTCAACAGCAGATGTTGTGCTTTGAAAACAGTTTCCCAAAATGCATTCTTAGTTCAATCAAAAATTAAAATTCTGTCATCATTTACTCAAACCATTATGACTTTCTTCAAAAGATATTTTGAAGAATGTTTGTAACCAAACAGTATTGGTTCCATTGACTTTCATTGTATGAAATGGCATGCGTGTGGGTAAATGACAGAATTTTCCTTTTTGGGTGAACTATTCCTTTAACTAGCTTAAACAGTAATACTTTCTTAGTTCGAACAGCTTCACTGGAAATGCTAACTTGTTTGATCAAATTCACCAACTATCTTTTGTTATACTGGTCCAATAGCTAGATGTACACCAAATCAGCAATACAAAAGCACTAGGCAGCATTAACCAGTACCAGACCCACTCTAGTCAGCATAAACAACCACCAGACCAGCACTAGCAAAAAAATAAAATAAAAAAGGCACTTACAGTATCAGTCCAGCACTACAAGGGTTGTCAAACTCAGTTCTTGGAGGCTGTCCTGCAGAGTTTAACTCCAACCCTAATCAAACACACCTGAACTAGCTAATCATGTTGAGTTTATTCAGGGTTTGAGCTAAACTCTGTAGGACAGTGGCCCTCCGGGGCTGGATTTGAGCTAACAGCATTATCCACCACCATAGTAACACTAATTAACACCAAGCCAGAACCAAACTAGCAAGGGCTGCATTTCCCAAAAGCATTGTAAGCATAAGTAGATAATAGAAACCATTGGCACCAATAGTCTCTACAATCTATTTAGGTTTACGATACTTTTGGGGAAACACAGCCAAGCACAATATCAGCATTACCAGCAATGGTCTAGCATTTACCAGCATAAACCAGCTTGGACCAGCATAGAATGCTTTTTACGCTGGTCTCAGCTGGCCTTTTTAAATTGATGATATGAGTCATTTGGGTTTGATTAGTGTAAGTTCTCAATGTGAGTATGCTGAACTAAAGGCATTGTTTACACACACACACGCACGCACGCACGCACGCACACGTTGGGCTGGGTTTCCATGTTTTATGGAGACTTTCCAAAGACATAATGATTTTTATACTGTACAAACTGTATATTCTATCCCCTAACCCTAAACCTACTCATAAACCTACTCATCAAAGAAAACTTTCTGCAATTTTAAAAAACAATTTTTTTATAGTATTTATAAGCGGTTTTCCTCAGGGGGACCAACAAATGTCCCCACAAGGACAAGGATTTTGGGTATTTTGTCCCCATAACATAGGGAATATCTGAAACACACACACACACACACACACACACACACACACACACACACACACACACATTCTTGTACACTGAAAAAAATGATTTATGCTGCTTGTTCAAATTACTTAATTAAAATGAGCTAAAGCAACACAATTCCTACACATTTTGTCCTAACTTAATTTAATAGTGTTTAATCCACGTAAATAGATCTAGTATTGAAGTTTACTTAATCCGTTTGTGTTGAGATTACATGAATGAATTTTGTTCCATTAACTGAAAAAGGGCGGTGCTTGTTAGTTCCTATCATGCATTGCACATGGCTGGATAAAGAGAGAAAATGTTTAAAAATTTGATGTTATTTTATGTGTTTTGCAGTAAGATGAAAACGGGGGATGCTTGATAGTGTTTAATAGTGTTCAGTGTTCACTTATATTGCAATTATTAGAATGTTTTAAATTTCACTGGATTACCATTGTAGAGAAGAGTGGGGCATTTGCTTAGGCTGTGGGCTGGTGCTTCATATTCAAATTTAGCTTTGCGTTGAAAGCTAATATTTAATGTGCTAGTGTGTGCACTATTGTTAGCTAATAGGCTGTTGACTATTTAGTCCAGTCTAATGAATCAATTACGTAACACATATATGAAGTAGAAGTGAATGAAAGAACATATTGGATGAAAGGATATTTTGAAAGAATGAATCACAAATCAATGAACCTTACAAAATTCACTTTGAGACTACTTAATTAGGTCACTTAAAAATTACTTAATTTCACCATGTTGAAGTTACATTAACAAATTATATTTGTATAACTTAATTGATTCATGTGGGACCGATGTACACTATTAAATCATGTAAATTCAACACACTTTTTTTTTCAGTGTACATCTATCTTTGTGAGGACATTCATTGTCTAGCTCCTTACCCTAACCCTACCCATCACAACTAAGTGTCTAACCCAAACCCTTACCCTAAACCTACCCTTAGCCCAATTATAACCTCACCCTAAAACCAAGTCTTGACCCTCAAACAGGCCTTTAAAGGGCACTCAGAAAGTGAGGACCGGCCAAAATGTCCTCACTTTACTCTCTTTTTTCCTCACGCCAATGGTCTAAAACTCAAACCGGTCCTCACAGAGATAGCTGTACAAGTACACACACACACACACACACACACACACACACATGCATATCTTGTGTTGACTCACTCTGGGCTAATCAGAGTTTTATCTCTCTCTCTCTCTCTCCCACTGCCAGCTGCTCCAATCTGCTCTGCAGCCTGCCGATTATAAAATTGTAAAAATGTGAAACATACTCTCACATTAACAAATGTCACGAGGAGCTTGAAAAGGAGATAAAATAAATAAATAAAGCACGTTCCCCCATAGCCGGGAAAAAAACCCTTTGTCTGCTGACATTTCCTTCTCAGGAAGCAAATTGAAATGGAAGAATTTTAATTTTGTGTGATTCAAATAAGCGTGAATCTGAATTGTAATTAATACACACTGCTGTGCTCCCCACAGGCTGCGGCGCTGACACTGGCTTAGCAAGCAGGGGATGAAATTCCATTTGGAAGTGTAAAGATTATTGTTATGAGAGCCCAATACTCTTTTATTTCCATCTCCTCTCATTCCTTTTCTCCATTTCCCCTCCATTTCTGTCTCCTCTTCATTTCCTGTTATTCATAGACACTTTAGATCTCTGCAGACGACTCGTGACCCACATACAGTACACAGGACTTCACTTTGAATCAGAGAAACAAAAGAGTATAAACGCTACGTGCTGTTATTAGCAGAAAAACGTCCAGGTATATACGAGGAAGACTACAAAGGCTGTAGGGATTGCTGAGATACATGTGTGAATGTTTATTTATGCATGTGCGAGACACGTTTTCTCAAATACAGTGGGCCCCAAAAAACATTTGGATACTGAAGCCACATGTATGAACGTCATCGCATTTGTTATAACACATCAAACCAAGTGCCATTTAAAGACATTAGCACAAGCACTCTTTTCCAGCAAAACATTTCACAAAAAGAGGTGTTAGGTTTGAAATGATCAAACAATAGATATATTGTCCAAAAAGAAGACAAAAAATATCATAACACTTTATGGTTGTCAAAAGTTAACTGAACAAATCCATAGTTGATGTGGTGTAGGACACCTGTGTGAACTTGAGAACTGACTTCATACATCCATAAAAAAATCACCTTGACCCAAGTTGGTTATAAGTCAATGTAAAAATGGCTCAGAAAAGTTAGTTCTGAGAAAAGCCTGTGCAGCATTTGCTTGCAAATGCCACTTGGTTTGATATATTTTGTTTTCTAATGCAATGACATTCAGACATTTTAAAAGTTGCTTAAGTTTGAGGCCACTGTATAACACACACACACACACACACTCACACTAAAAAAAGGAGGCACTAAAACTTCACAGCTCTCACTAAGTCCCATGGAGTTGATTTTGTCAACCTCTCACGTTCTGGAAAACACATAAGGACACGCCAGACAGCAACTCGTGACATCACATTTTTGCTGATGTGTTCCTGTAATATATAGTTCTACTAACTTCCCTTAGATTAAATCAAGCTTGCTGCAGTAAAAGCAATAGTACGCCAATAAACAAACAAACATAAATAAATAAATAAATACTCTGCCTCCCTCATGTTGTTCCAAACCTATATGCTGAAATTTGTCCATAGAACACAAAAAGAGAAAAAAAACTTCAAGCACACTGTAAACCCGAATCAGTTGGCTCAAATTTTAGGTAATCAGTTACATCAAAACGATTAAGTTAAGAAATTCAAGGTTTTAGGAAGCAGAACTGGCAGATTATTATTTTTGTATTTTAATTGCTCTTAACTTGAAAATATTTGAGTAAACTAATTTTATATGAACTTGGCTAGCTTAACTAGCTGATTCAGAAAATGCTAGCTGGCTAATTGGTAACACAATGCTTTGATAGTATTAGCATAGCATAGCAAATTCTGAATAAGTATGGCAATATAGAACATTTAACATTATCTGTTCTCAAACTAAGCTCATGCTCCACTCATCACCATGATGGTAACTCCCCATAAAACTCATAAGTTCATAAAACACAAAACAATGAAACAATTCAGATTAGCCTACTTAAAATGTGTCAGTTCTCAAAAGAAAAAGAAAGTTTTAAATATTCATAAAAGTTCATTTGATTGAACTAATTTGTTTAATTTAAGTTTACCCTACTCAAACCAATTAATTATTTTAAGCATTAGGGTTTACTTAGCATAAAACGACAAAAGGGGAAAAAACACCAAAAGTATGATTTATATGGACTTATTTTTCAATACTTTTGGTGGTTTTTTTTTCCTTTTGTCATTTAATGCCAAAAAGCTGCTTGACGATTTTTCAGCGGAGAAGATTTTCAGTGAATAATGATTATTTTTTTTTTTTTTTTCTAAAAAAAAAAGATATCATATATGACTTTAAAAGTCTTAAAATATAGTGCACAAGTCGTATGGACTAGTTTTATGGTGATTTTTGCCATGGCCTCTATGAACTCTCATAAGACCTTCAAAATTTCGTCTTGTACGCTTCAGTACATGGAAGAAAGTAAGGCAGGTTTTGAATGACATGAGGGTGAGTAAATGATGAGAGAATTTCCATTTATGAGTGAAAATTTCTTTAACCTGTTCCATTATTAAAACATCACAGCTCTCATTAAATCCCTCAGGCTTGATTTTGTCAACCTCTCACTTTCTAGAAAACACAAGGAAATGACAGACACCCGCACTGACATCACAACGCTAATGCCTTCCTGTAATAGCTGAATTCAAGGATGTAATCATTCACAACTGGGGGAATCCCATGTAATATTTTTTAAATTAACCACAGAAAACCCCTTATCAGCTGAGCACTGATCTGAATACTGGAGGAGACATGTCCTTCTCAACGTCTACTGGGGTTAAGGCTCTCGCCAAATCTAACTTCCTTTAGATTCCATCATGCTCGCTTCAGTTAAATTTGGACGCCATCATTCTGTTTTGGATGCTGCTTTGTTGTCCCAGTAACCTTGTATCTGAGTTGTAATGAGACTGTGATGTAAACTCATCTCTTGGCAGTGCCACATGGGCCATTGGTGAACATTTATCACTCTCTGGCCTGCTCTGTCCAATCCTGCACCGGCCCAGATTGTGCCTAAAGATAGCAGGAGTGTCCGGAACCCCAGAGATCGCCTCTCTCTCACCCTATCTCTGCTTTTCACACACTCCCACAGACACACATACAGTGAGAGGTAGATAGGCCAGGTTGGCAGGCAGTATGTGGTGCAGGAGAGCTGGACCGAACCATCATCTGGCCACAGCCGAGCAGCCACAGCTACAGTCATCACCGCACATGTGTGCATGTGTGAATGTTTATTTATGCATGTGCGAGACACGTTTTCTCAAATACCTCCACATCCATGCTCTCTCGGAACGGCAGACGTGGCACTGAAATTAGTCGCAAACTGTAAGAGACGAGAACAGGATGAAACCTAAAGAAGATTTGCTTTCTGGATCACTCGGATGCTTTTAAGTGCCACTTAGATGTTTTACAGTTTATTGCAGTTAGGAGCCGCACTTCTATTTTGGTTATCTTTTTACAGTTCCATATTTTAATGACTTACAGTGACTGTGCATTTCTGAAGCCTTTCTGTAAATGTATTTGGTTCACAGACGTGCATCTAAGAAACCAAGCTTTCTCGCTTCGGGTTTGATTAGCTCTTTTTGCAGAGTTCACAGAAAGCTGTATTTAAATTCACCAGGTCTTTCAAATGGAAACATGAGATGTTGAAAAACCTTTAAACATTGAAAACTGAAAGCACACTGCAAAGAAGTCATGTTCCTAATCAAATACGTGTATCTTGGCCTTGTTTTCTGTAAAAGTTCTAAAGGTCCTTGAAACGAGATTAATTTACCTGAAAAGCAAAACCACCTATAGCCTATATATTTAAGAATATTTATCTTGAATTTAAATTTTGCATGTTTCATTGACAGATTTTTGCACTTTTTTTGTCTTAAATCTTTGGCAGATTTATGTTCACTAGATTGAAGCTAAATTTAGAGTGTATGTGTTCCTAAAAAAACAAGTGGAAAATATCCACCAATCATTCATTCTATGAAAATAATTCTTAATATCTAAAAATATCATTTTTTTAATCAGTATTGTTGTTTGACTTGTTTTCAAAAAGTATATTTTACAAAGAGCAGCACTTGTTACAAATCACAACACGCTTTAGAAACGCATCAGACACAAATGACATTTTGAAAACTGCAAAATGTAACGGTCAAACTTTAACACAATTATTTATAGTACTTTTATCCAATTTGGAGGTACTGTGAAGGTTCACCATTATCTATCTGACATCTAGAGGTTCAACAAGATGTTTTTATATTAGTTCTTGTAATACAAAAGCAATGTGCTCCTTTTTTGTTTGATCTCTGAAGAACACTTGAGCTTTGAATGCATTGAACTGTAAAGCTTTTAGGAAGGAGAAAACTCAATCTCTATAAGGAAGTGACTCACCTGATCACAAAGGAACCGCTCAAATATGTCAATATCTTTCAATATGTGGCTTTCTCAGTTGACCTTAGGGCTTATGTCTAATCATAGCGGATTTCATGAAAGAATTACACTTTAACAATGAGTTTATCTGTGGTTAAATTGGCTCAACAGGGGCAGGGTGCTTTATCAATACATTTTATGTTTCGTCTTTCATAATTCATGGTCTTACTGTTGTAATAGAATTCCTTCAATACACTATTGAAAGGTTGTCAGGTCTGCAATAATCCTTTACATAAACTATCAACAGTCCAGCATCATAGACATGAGCTTGTGCGCATTATTCATACAAGGAAAAAAAGCAATGCAGAAAATAAAAAGGAAAATATTGATGTGAAAATCAGAGCTCAGCTCTTATGGGACTCTAATTTATTGCTGTGGAAAAGCAAAACTTAATAGCTAATCTAATATCCATGGAAATCACCTATTCCTTACACTCTCTGGCTTGGCTGTGTAGCATCACCAAATCCAAAAGGTCAAACCCACAATGCACCCTGAATGAACTGTAACCTTCAGAAATGAATATGCTTGTGTTGTAATTTAATTACTTATTTTGATACAATAGCAAGAAAGTTAGCCACTGAAGGTTTGAGAGTTAGTTTACAAGAGAGTGTTAACTAATATTCATAAGAGCATACAGATTTGTGAAATTTTATCAAACAAGATGGAATGTTTTAAAACAAGACAATGCAAATTCATTGCTAATACTCACTGATGATTGTCTTGTTGGTTTCCCTCCAAAATGATGCCACTTCCTGTATGATGATGTCATAAAGGACATGGATAGAACAGGATGGAAAATCATATATAATTGTTATATTGTGATAAAAGAAATGAATGTGATTTCTAAATGTTAATTTAATATTTAATTCAATATCAATTTGATGGGAACATGAAAATGTATTCCTTCTACACAATATGACCCCTATGATGTCTCTTTACTAACTTCATATGCTTTAGTCACAGTTCTTTAATTTGAGAAATGATAGGTCAGCCCAGGTTGTCAGCCAGCCAAAAATATCTTTTTTTTACTCCTGTATCTCCCTTTTTCCCTTGTAATCTTTGATATGTCAGTGGAAAAAAGAGCTAATAATTTCCAAGAACCAGACTGGCTCAGTCCCTCCCTCTTTGACCTAACAAAGCTTTTGCGCACGTACACACACACACACACACACACACACACACACACCTACACACACACACACACACACACACACACACACACACACACACACACACACACCTGAAATCTCGACAGGAGTGTCGTCCCTCAGTGTTTCAGATGAGAGATAAGCGCATGTGTCTCGTGTTCGCCTCTAGATGGTGCTGTTTACCACAACTCAACTAAACATGCTCCGCTTTCCTGTTGGTGTCCAGCTCTTGAAAGACTCATCTTTAGTCAGTCTAATAAACCTCAAATAGAATAGATGAAAATATTTTAGATCTTTAAGACTTTAGATCTTAGAAGGTTTTGTTACTGTTACATATTTCAACCCTGTTACCTTACTTAAAAGAACAACTAAATAACTGGCAACTAATTACAATGTTGAATTTCACAATTGAATAGGCTACCTTTCAATCAAGATTTATCTTCATAAATTTTATAAACAGAATTTTACAGGCACAAAGCATTATGGGAGGATTTTGGTGACTATATTTTACAGTTACAAAATGTTTGTCAATGTTAATATACTAACCTATTCGAGCTTTTAAAATCTGTTTAATACAAGTGTAAAATGTACTGATGGCAGTCAGGTGGTAGGCTACAATAAAATGTCACATGGTGGTTTAACGTTCATCAATATTGAGAAAAGTAGAAAACTAACTTTGTAGATACAATTATAGCCTAAAACAAACTGATGTTTCCGTACTAATAATTCAACAAATGTAAAAAGTAGTGTAGCTAATATTCCTACCAACCTAATAAATATATAACTTGACAGAAGCATAGCTTTAAGTAGCCTATACTTTACATTTTGCATCTGTCTAACAGGCTTAATTTGTTCTGGAACGCTTTTAGTCACTGCAAACAGTTTGACGCCGACATTGCACTATTTAATAGTCCCAACTGTCATTCACAAGTGACAAAACATTTTTAGTTTGTGTACGGATTACTTGACTTCATAATGCTGTAAACAAATACATTAAATAGTCTTAATAAAGTGAAACGGAACCGTAGATCTGAGCTCCTCATCCCGCAGCCCGCACAGTCTTTCTGAGGCATTTCGCTCCGTCTCAACAGCGCGCTTGAGTGACGTTAATTCTAACCAATCACATTATTCCCCCTCCCCTTTCTGCGACGTTAATGAAGAGACGGACCAATCAGCAGCCGAGGGGGCGTTCCCCTGTGGGCATACTCAGAGTTGTTGAGAGAAATTCAGTCTGGGGAAGAGGAGAGAGCGAGGATAAGCATCCCAACACATCCCACCGTTTGGACTTTTCTTCATTCAGGTGTGCGCGGCGAATCACGCACAAGACACCGGGACAGAAGCCGTGGATTTTCTTTCTGACTGAGGACTGAGAGGGAAATGATCTGATCGCATTTGAACTTGACTCTTTTTCTCTGATGGGATAGTTTATGTTGATATTTGAGCAGAACAGGTACATTTCATAAGGGCTCCTCCGGTAATGCGGAATGACCGTGCGGGACCGTTAACGCGCGCGTGGATCACCTGATTCATCACCGACCACCGCATTCCGCGCGCCCCCGACCGCACGCTGATCTGCGGGGGAAAGTTCATAAAGATTGTCTGATTGATTGCTGTTTAAATCAACATTTCCCCCCAAAACCAGCTGTGCTTTGAATTGGATTTTTTTTCCCCCCATGACTAAAATACTTAAGTCTTAACTGAACTAGTCCTCAAAGCAGTGATCAATACGGATATCTTCATATTATTCTGGAGGCAGATCATTTTTCTGACTGGTCGAACGGATTTGTCACTATGGTCTCGAATTTGGTAACCTCCGTATGAGCGCGCTCACAGTGAACCGAGGTAAGAAAACGCATGCATGCATGCATACACCCAAACGGGTTTGCATGCAGAATTTATGTACCGTCTTGTTCAAAACACACTGTCACTTCTCGTGCATATGCTATTTATTCACAATGAAATAATAATTAGATTAACTCCCAAATACATGATGCGTCACTTTGAAGGGGGTGACATTAGAGGCATTTCATGTGAAATTTCTTAAAAGGTGATGCTGAGTGCTTGACTGGCTAAATTATTTTATCTAGAGCCTCTGTGTATGCACAGGAAAATGATTACAGTGAAGACCAGGCAGTAGTGGTGGTTAGAATGAATTGAAGAATTACAACTAGAATGCAATGCCATCTTTGTAAAGCCATACTATAAACCAAACTGTAAACATTTATTATTTGATTTTTAATTATATTGGTTTTGATGGACCATTTGTGGGTTCTATGCCTTGAGTGTTGAATATTATGGAATCCATTGTAACGTATTATAATGTTGTGTGTTGTAGGGTCGTGTTTGGCTGCACTTTATCTACAAATGTAAGGCTCTGTGAAACCTTGGCTCTGACAACACCATATGGAGACAACTGTTTGAATTAAAGCAGCGGGAACACGCGTGAACTGCTGTCATGGATTTAAGGGATTTTTTCTTGTTGGCAACATTAGTTGCTTGTTTCTGGTTAGATCCAACCATTGCCCAAGAGCTCATTTACCCTATTCGAGAAGAGCTACAGGAGAATGTTCTTATTGGAAACATACCAAAGGACTTGAACATCTCCCATATGTACTCTGCCACCGCGGCTAGCAGTAATTTGGTTTACCGACTTGTTTCGAAAGCAGGTGACACCCCGCTACTTAGAGTGATGAGCAATACAGGAGAAATTTTTACCACCTCCAACCGTATAGACAGGGAGAAACTCTGTCCTGGCCCCTCTTTTGAAGACAGCGAGTGCTCCTTTGAAATTGAGGTGGTCATTTTACCCAATGACTATTTCAGATTAATCAAAATTAAGATAATTGTCAAAGACACCAATGACAACGCCCCCATGTTCCCCTCTCCTGTGATCAACATTTCAATTCCAGAAAACACACTCATCAACAGCCGCTTTGCTATTCCTTCTGCCACTGATCCAGATACCGGACCCAACAGCGTACACAAATACGAGCTGTTGAACGGGCAGAGTGCCTTCGGTTTGGATATTGTGGAGACACCAGAGGGAGAGAAATGGCCTCAGCTTATCGTTCAACAGAATTTAGACAGAGAGCAGAAAGATACTTATGTGATGAAAGTAAAAGTGGAGGATGGGGGGAACCCACAGAAATCCAGCACTGCCATTCTACAGGTGACTGTCACTGATGTTAATGATAACCGGCCTGTCTTCAAAGAGAGCCAAATTGAGGTCCACATCCCTGAAAACTCTCCCGTTGGGACATCTGTAGTTCAGCTGCAAGCCACCGATGCAGATGTGGGGGCCAATGCAGAAATAAAATACATGTTTGGTACCCAGGTGTCTCCAGCGACACGGAGACTTTTTGCTCTGAACTCCACCACTGGGCTCATAACAGTTCAAAGGCCGCTTGATAGAGAGGAGACTGCCATTCACAAACTCACAGTACTAGCCAGCGATGGAAGCTCAAGTCCAGCGAGAGCCACCATAACTATCAATGTGACCGATGTTAATGACAATGCTCCAAACATTGACCTGAGATACATCATCAGTCCAATTAATGGTACCGTAATGCTCTCTGAAAAAGATCCAATAAACACCAAGATTGCCCTCATTACTGTATCTGACAAAGACACAGATGTCAACGGCAAGGTGATTTGCTTCATTGAAAAAGATGTTCCCTTTCACCTCAAAGCAGTTTATGATAACCAGTATTTGTTAGAAACATCTGCACTGCTCGATTATGAAGGAACCAAGGAGTACATCTTCAAGATTGTGGCCTCTGACTCTGGAAAACCTAGTTTGAACCAGACTGCCCTGGTTAGAGTACGGCTGGAAGATGAGAACGACAATCCGCCCATTTTTACCCAGCCTGTCATCGAGCTGGCAGTCATGGAGAACAACCAGCGTGACATGTTCCTGACGACCATCAGCGCTACAGATGAAGACAGCGGACGGAATGCGGAGATTGTCTACCAGCTTGGACCCAACGCATCATTCTTTGATCTTGACCGCAAAACAGGAGTGCTAACCGCATCCAGGGTGTTTGATAGGGAGGAACAAGAGCGGTTCCTTTTTACGGTCACCGCTAGAGACAATGGCACCAGGGCTCTGCAGAGTCAAGCTGCAGTCATTGTGACCATACTGGACGAAAATGACAATAGCCCTAAATTTACACACAACCACTTTCAGTTCTTTGTGTCGGAGAATCTACCTAAATATAGTACAGTTGGAGTAATCACAGTCACAGATGCAGATGCTGGTGAGAATGCAGTGGTGAGACTCTCAATCCTCAACGATAATGAGAACTTCATCCTGGACCCAGATTCTGGAGTCATAAAGTCCAACGTTTCCTTTGACCGAGAGCAGCAAAGTTCCTACACCTTTGACGTCAGAGCCGTGGACAATGGAAGCCCTCCATGTTCATCAGCTGCCAAGGTGACCATCAATGTCATTGATGTCAATGATAACACCCCCATCGTCATCTACCCACCATCAAACACCTCTTTCAAACTAGTGCCACTCTCTGCGATTCCAGGATCGGTTGTGGCCGAGGTGTTTGCAGTAGATGGCGATACAGGTATGAATGCAGAACTCAAGTACACTATTGTTAGTTGCAACAAAGAAGGTCTTTTCAGAATCGACCCCGTAACGGGAAACATCACATTAGAGCAGAAACCCACGCCTGCAGACATCGGCCTCCACAGGTTAGTGGTCAACATCAGTGATCTCGGCTATCCAAAGTCCCTGCACACCCTTGTCCTCGTTTTCCTGTTCGTGAACGACACAGTTGGCAATTCCTCGTACATACATGACCTCATCCGACGGAAAATGGAAACGCCGCTGGATAGAAACATTGGCGAGAGCAGTGAGACTTATCAGAATGTTGACAATCTGAAAACCATAATTGCAATTGTGACAGGCGCTATGGTAGTGATTGTGGTCATCTTCATAACAGTTCTGGTACGCTGCCGACACGCCTCGCAGTTCAAAGCTGCTCAGAGAAAGAAGCAGGGTGCCGAGTGGATGTCCCCAAACCAGGAGAACAAGCAAAACAAGAAGAAGAAGCGCAAAAAGAGGAAGTCGCCAAAGAGCTCCCTCTTGAACTTTGTCACCATCGAGGAGAACAAACCCGACGACCCTGCCCACGAACCCATAAATGGAACCATCAGTCTCCCGGCTGAGCTCGAGGAGCCCGGGATTGGACGCTTTGATTGGAATGCCACCCCTACTACCACCTTCAAACCCAGCAGCCCAGACTTGGCCCGGCACTACAAGTCCGCTTCACCCCAGTCGGCCTTCCACCTCAAAGCTGACACTCCGGTGTCTGTGAAAAAGCATCATGTCATACAGGAGCTGCCACTGGACAATACCTTTGTTGGGGGCTGTGACACGCTTTCCAAACGTTCCTCCACCAGCTCTGATCACTTCAGTGCCTCAGAATGCAGTTCACAAGGAGGCTTCAAGTCAAAGGGGGCACCTTTGCACACCAGACAGGTAAAAGAACACTTTTACTGGTCTATAAGTACTGCTTATAACTGCCCTGCTCAGTACTGAAGTGCCTGTGGTAGCTAACTTGCTCTGAGTGATACATCTGTGATGCACTATGTAGAATGTAGATTTCAAAAAGCCCCCCGTAGATGTTCTCAAATGACCAAAAAAGACGTAAATATTGTATGTGTTTTATATGAAACTAGCTGATCCAGGCGAATACTATTGTCATCATCTTACCACATGCATTTCTGTGTTCTTTCTTTCTTTCTTTCTTTTTTAATTTATAAACCTTTACTTGAAACAAGTCCTGGATAAGCAATTGGTTTAATGGGTGAGATTTGAAAAGAATCGAACTTCTCATATGAATCTTAAAAGGCTAGATTCAGTTTAATTTCACTGCTTTGTCATGGTTCAAAGATGCAATGCTCTGAGAGTTTGTGAAAGAAACATTTTTTTCTCGCCTGTCTACTTCGATCACCATTTTCTCATTTCGACTTCTAAACTCCTTTGTGGAAGAAATGGATTTGAGTCTAGGAATTATCAAACAAATCATCACTTGTATGAATAACCACTGAAATTTTTCTGCATTTGTTAATTAGCATCCTCTATGATTCAGGTTTCTTAATTAATCTTGGACTCCAGTTAATCTACTAATGTAAAAATGTGCACACACAACATTAAACATTATCTCCTGGTTCATTAAATCCAATGGCTTCAACATTCTACACCAATAAACTGTCACAGACCTTCAGTATAGAACAGTATTCTCTTTGGGTTGCTATGCATATTTCTTAAAGAAAGTTCTACTGTATAAAGCGCTAAAAATCGCAAAAGCGAGTTTCCAAGCTCAGCATCTCATAGTATGAAACCCAGAAGATGAGGGAGAGAGTTGAGGGAGGGTGGGTAGGAAGGAGGGAGGGAGGGAGGGGAATATTACCTTTAGGTGGCACTGTTGTTCTGTATGGCACATTCTGGCTATGGGCCAACATGCAGTGTCTGTAATGCATAGGGAAGAAATGGGGGCAGTTACTTGTTCTCTCTCTCTCTATCTCTCGCTCACTTTTTGTCTCTCGCTGTCTCCTTGTCTTTCCCTTGCCCTTTTGTCTGTGTGTGTGTGTGCGTGTATGGGAGCATCTCTCTCAGTAAACAGCTCATGTCTAATGATGGACTGAATACACAACAGATTGGTTATGGCTGTTAGAGATGCATAAGATAAGGTCTGACCGTTAGAGAACAAACACATACACGCTTGTTTACTTGGCTATCTAAAAAAACCTTCTGTTTTTTAAGGCTAATTATGATGCTAATTATTACTACAGACTACCCCAAAACTTACCCATACACCTTAAACCAAGCATTTTGTGATTTTAAAATAATAATTAAAAAATATATATATGAATGTTAATCCATTTAAGGACAATATACGCTGACATCTGGGGACAATTGTGTGTTTGTAGAATTTTTGTTGAAAAAAAAAACAAAAAAAAACTTTACTTTATTTTTTTTTTCAGTTTATTCATGGATGTTTTTGTTTGATTGATTGTTTGTTTTTTCAAATTGAAGACATAAGTTAACATCTGGGGACAATTTTGTGTTTTTATTTATTTATTTATTTATTTTTAAAACCCTTTTTAAATTATTCATAAATTTAGAATTTTTTTTAGTTTATTTATGGTTGGTTTAATTGAGGGCAGAATAAGCTCACCTCTGGGGACAATTCTGTGTTTTTAAAGTTAAAAAATACTGTTATGAGTTTTTTTTAAGTTCAGTTATGGATGTTTTTCTAATTGAGAACAAGATTTCTGGGGACAATGTTATGCCCAAAGAATAGCAAAGACGACCAACATATTCATTAACTAATATATATATATATATATATATATATATATATACTGTCTCTGCATGAGGACCAATCATAGACTGTTGGTATTGTTTTTATTTGTTAATTTTGACAAAATTAACAAAAGGTTATTAATAATTACTACAGACTAAGCCTGTCCCAAAACATAGGTTTTTTTGTTTTGTTTTGTTTTGTTTTGTTTTTTGTGTGAATCACTTTTCCTATTGAGGACATTCCCTGGAAGTCCCCAATGGAAAGATTTGTAAGATTCAGCTCACTTCAGGGGATAATTTTGTCCACAAAGTGTAGCTAAAGTAAACACACAATTCTGCATATTCCAGATTGAGTGTGTGGAGGATTTATAATTTCCTTCAGCGTGAAAGTTGTACAAACAAAAGCTTAAATATTGTTTTCCAGGCGGATGGGAGTCTGGGAGATGGGGGCGTCTGTGTTGGCTTGCTTTTGTGAGGGCGGTCCAAATCACAAACATGCTTCGGAGCAAGCCACACAGGATATGACCCTCCTATAGGTTACAGTGCAACTCATTGCATCCCATTCCCCTTCCAAATAAGAGAATCAAACTGAATAAAGCATTTTAAGAGGTTTTTCAATGAGATTTTGGATATGCAAGGCAGTTCATTGCATTCTATTTCCTTCCCCTGTCTCAGATTTGCATTGTAGGGAGCAAGAAAGGAGTACACCAATGTAGAACGACAGATTACATAATGAACTGCAATCCAGGCCAAGAGAGTGGCCTCTGCAGCTACTCTCCTATTGGGAAACCATGCTGTCGTGCTGTACATGCCTTTTACGAATGACTCAGTGACCCAAAACAATAGCCAGCACTGTAAGCGCAGAGACAGATGCCTGTCAACGCTGTAGATGGATTGTACCATACTGTGAAATGCACTGTTCGCTCAGTCCAGAGGGGGCGGTTTTTGAACAGGGGTTTCCCTTTGTGTCTCTGTCGCAATCCTTTAAAGGCCATTGACTGCGTTTCCTTTCTAAAGCTCATAGATACTGGGGCAGCCTCCATGCAGAGCTAGTTAGCACAGCTAGAGGCACATCAGTGGCAAGCTTATTATGGCACCCAAAACCTCTGCTGACAGCCATAGGGCAATTAACACTTGGCCTTTCTGTTCACCGACTGAACTGAAGCAATGCAAACAACAATGAGCACATGCAAACTTGTCTGATAGTCAGGGGTGCAGAAAACCATTTTCGTTTTGCTTGGCCACAGTGCACTGAAAAAGAAAAATATTGTAGATGGCCATGTAAAACTATTACTCTAAAGGGATAGTTCACACCAAAATGAAAATTCTGTCATCATTTACTCACCCTCGTGTCATTCTAAACCAGTATGCATGAATGAAAGTCAATGGGGTCTGATGTTTTTTGGAACCCAACATTCTTCAAAATGTATTTTTATGCACAGAAGAACTTGGGGTGAACTATCCCTTTAAGACCAAGCAGGAGCGATTCAGGTATAAGACGTTAAAGCATTTATCCAAAGCAACTTGCATTGCATTCAAAGCTTACATTTTGTCAGTTCTTGCATTCCCTTGATATTCAACTCATGACCTTGTTAGAAACATGCTCTACTTTTTAAGCTATAAGAACTAGTCAAGTCACATAATTAATATTCATGAGCTAAAATGATTTATAAGTGCAATAATATATCTACTTTTCAGTCGTTTCTATAACACTGCTGATAATGATAAGTATTGTAGAGAAATTTCCACTGTGTCCAGGAATCAATGCGTATCATTTGTCTGTCACTTTACTATGTTATTCGGCATGAAATTCAATCATATAACAGATACAAATTGCTCACCTTCCAAAGAACTCGTTGATGAACAGCGTTTATTGCAAAATAATCCGAGTAGGCCATTTATTTCTCATTTGTAGTTTTTTTATTGCATGGGGCAAACACACACGCACACATCACGGTTCAATAGCTTCTCAGGATGGAGGCGCATTAAAAAGTCTATTACGAAGTGCATGAAACATTTAGGTTATTGATTAAGAGTGCATGCATAGTGTGCAAGACTCCACTCTGCGGGAAAACTCCTCAACAAGCCTGATTAATAAACTCAGTTGAAGAAATTAAACTGGGAAGTGACTGCTCATAGCAAACCGAAGTCATACAAGCATTTATAAGAGCGTTTGTGCTTCATGCTAGAGAATTATCTCTGCTCATACTCAAACAAGCATTTGCTCATGAAAAAAATCACTTATACCACGTATATCAGATTCAGGTGTCTTATCTGATCTTTGTCCAGAAATATAGATTCTTAGAAAGCCTCAATTATATGTATCCAAGCTCTAAGAGCAGGCTAACAGCTCTACCGGCGAGTGCTAGCAATAATGACTTGCAATTATTCCGAAGTGATGTGGTTATTCTGTTTGGATTAGGAAGCAATCAGAGCCGAGAGATTCACTGGGACTGTTTTTAGAGACCAGATGATTGTCTCGCATGCACTGTTTCCTCTGTTACTGAGCTGTCCTCTAATCTGGCAAAGCAGAGCACAGTCAGGTTTTTCCCACTGTCACATAATAGAAGGAATCTGTACGCATCGCCTATCCTGGGAGTTTCAACGAGCTAAAACAAAACCAAAATGGAACAAAAGTGTCTGGTTGCTGACTTGAATTGCAACATTGAATCTTAAGCGATTACGCATGCATCGGGCTCACGCTCCACCATATGTGTGCTAGACAAAGGTTACTAGCGAGGGCACGGAGCGAATAATGTGTGGAATGAAGCTGTGTGTGTGTGTGTGTTCAAGCTCTCTCGAGTGGCTTTATGCTTCAATGAATGGACATCCTAATGCAAACAGTAGAGACTCGAGACGGTACGAGGGAAGGCGGTAATAGACTCCGCATTGTGATGGTGAAGGGCCGGGAGGGAGTAGTTCTTTCTCCACAGGTTCATTTGCCACATTAATAAGGGATTAGCATGGACGGGGCTCCCAGGATCAGGGCCTGAAGTTTGAGAAGATTAATGGACTGTGACATTATTGCACCTGAGGGGGATGTCTGTTGCGATATCTGGCGCGTTGAGCTGATGGAGGGGCTCCATTGGGCCAGGGAAAGAGATTTAGCTAGGGTACAACACTCGCGGCTGCTCGCTGCCTCTCATTGTCTTGCATAAAGAGCCTCTGCAATTCATTATTACGTGTTGTTGGGCTGCTCTTTGACTGGTTTACAGGGAGACTAGATTAAATATTATGTAAATCGCGTTGGACTGATGCAGTGTTATGTTATTAAATAAACATTCTGTCATCATTTACTCACCCTTGTGTCATTGCAAATTTGTTTGCCTTTGTGTAGAACACAAAAGGAGATATTTTGAAAAATGCTTTAAAGGGTCATCATTAACTCAACCTCAAGTTGTTCCAAATCTGTATGAATTTCTTTCTTCTGCTGAAGAATTTTTGAAGAACAGTTGATGGACCCAACTGACTCCGAGAGTTTATCTTTTTTTTTTTTTCCTCCATACTATGGAGGTCCATCAATTGTTTGGTTACCAACATTCTTCAAAATATCTTCTTTTGTATTCAGCAGAAGAAAGAAATTCATAGAGGTTTGGAACAACTTGAGGGTGAGTAAATGATGACAAAATTTTCATTTCTGGGTGAACTATCCCTTTAATGCTGTTTAGTCTGCACAGTGAAAGTAAGGGGGGTCCAATGTTGTTTTGGACCCCAGTGACTGTAATTGCATAGGCAAAAATAGTTCTTGAAGAAAGTCATACAGGTTAGGAACAACATGAAGGTGAGTAAATGATGGCAGAATGTTCATCTGTGGGCGAACTATCCCTTTTAAGACCAGTTGTGGGTGAACGAGGGATGTAATGTTATGCAATTTCTCATTTTTTCACCTTCAATGCACAAATTTTACACAATACATTGGCACCATAGAGTAATCTAACATTCAGAACCACAAGGTAGGGTTTGTCCCAAATGTACACACTGGAAACCAAAGATTCTTGTCTTTGGAAAGGTTCCTAATTTTCCAAATTCATTTTGTAGATAAATCTCTCTCAATTTAAGGGTCAGTCTCACTGT
Source organism: Mylopharyngodon piceus (assembly GCA_039654765.1). Lineage (NCBI taxonomy): Eukaryota > Metazoa > Chordata > Actinopteri > Cypriniformes > Xenocyprididae > Mylopharyngodon > Mylopharyngodon piceus. The sequence continues at coordinate 24,602,327 of CM077460.1, read as the reverse complement.
TTCAGCCCAAACGGCAGTGGCTTACAATTCTGAAATTTACACGGCTGTCCGTTTCTCTTACGTAACTCATTCTGCCTGCAGCTCAGTTAGTCAAATCCCCAGTGGGAACAAGCAGGCTTATCTTTCAGACCATTGATTGTGCACGTTCTGCACCCTCAACGCCGAGGTGAAACCTTCCCTGTTTTGTCCCTGTGAGGCTCAGCATCTGAGGTTCAAGTTGAACTTATTCGATCTAAAGTACTTTGCAGTTATAGCCCATGTTGGGGCCAAACTGTCAAACTGCTTTTGATAGGGTATGATGAAAGACAGACAAAGCGGTGCAAGAATGGAAAGTTGCCTCAGGATGCCCGTTGCAAAGCCTGTGTAAAACTCCTAAATTTAGGAACAAACTGTACATTTGAGGTAGGGTTGAAGGCACCCCACTTGGGTGCTGGCAGAACTTTTTTTAGCAAGCTCAAGACTTTTATACAATCACACAGATGTTGTTGTGTGGTAGAACTTCAAGCAAGACCTTCCTTTCCTGCATGGACAATACACTGAGATACTCACATACTTCTGCTATGCTAGAAACCAATGAGGGGGTTTTTATTTATTTATTACACAAACTAGCACAGACCATTGGCAAATTACCAGGATTTTGAAGATTTTCAAACATTTGTTGTTGACTTTTTCCCCCCATCATTTTCATGATCACACAGTTATTCACACGACTGTAAGTAAATGCGACTAAATTAACCTTCAGTGGTCTCAAAAATTCTTTGGACATTTAATCCACACTTAAAAAGGCATGCATTTCATTTACAAAATACCAAAGTAAGTGGCACCTGCAATGATACAAATAATCATTGCAGGACCTTTTTCTGAGCCAATTCCTACTCATTTCTTGCAATGACTTTTAAAAGTTTCTTACTTTATGTATGAAGTCACTTCCCCTCAAGTTCACTCAGGTGTCCCAGCAGTGTTACCACAGGTAAAACACAAATGTTTCACAACCAGTAAGCATCCAAATACTCTTTGGAGTATTCATTACCACTAGCCATAACTCATAACTCAAACTTAGCGCTGCCCACAAGGCTAAGGGCTCCTCAGGCATTTTAAGCAGGGTTTAAATGTCCAAATATTTTTCAGGGCCTTGAACATACCAAGTATTTTTCTGTCTGGATGTTTTAGAATGATTTTGTTTCATTTTTGAAGTCAAAAGGAGAGAGAGAGAGATAAAGAAACCAAAAGATGAATGTTCCAATGTGTTTAGTTGTGTTGTTTCCTCTGCCAGCTCTCTGGCAGCTCATTTGCTGAAGTCACAAGCAAAAGTCAGCATCATTCATCATAATTTCATTTCATAAAGCAAACTGATTGATAAGAGATGGCTCCCGGATCCGCTGTATGATCTCCGAGAGGCTAGATGAAATCCTTCGGATTTTTATTTCCATATTTTTGTCCTTCATTCTCATTCACATATTAACTTTGATTGATTATTGGCATTGCATGATTCCTAATTATATATAATGGAGAATATAAACCAATAATTAAACCCTATCATGATAACATCAGAAGTCTCTCTGCTTATTTCATCCTATGGTACCTACATGCTGCAATTTTGAACGACACCAGAACGATGCATTTGGGTGACAACCTACACGATATGAAATGGCTAAAGTAGATACGGTGGAAGAAAATGTTTCTTGACTCGTTTGTGATGTTTTGGACACTTTTTCATTTTTGTCCACATGTTTTCACACTGTTTCAAATGCTCACCTGAGGAACAGTAGGGGTTCATCTAATGTGCACCAATTCATCTCAACATTTTTGGGACAGAAGACACACACCCCACATGAACACCACTGTACACTCTTAAAAATAAAGGTTCCAGTTAGAAACACAAAGAACTGTTTAAGTCCTTTACAGATAACCATCCACTTTAAAGAACCCAGAAACCATTACTCTGATCTGAAGAACCTGTAATGTAACATCAAGAACATTTCTGATCTCCAAAGAGCAATACAACTAATTCGAAACTCCCAGAAAAAGCAATGATAAGAAGAACTGTTGAAGAACCTTTATTTCTGAGAGTACTGTGCCCATCCTTAGGTGCTGTTTCTCTGAAACGATGACATCATTATGACACAATGAGCTCTGTAGGACCTTTCCAAAGGTTGAAGGAGTCATCCTGTCAGATCACAGCACCCCCTTCTCTTCAGATTAATAGCTTTGATTACCATAATCTGTAGTGAACTTCTCCTGTTCCACCCCTCCACTGCACCCACCGTAATTTATAATGTACATAAAAGATGTTTTATGTAAATTGACCTCCTGGTAATCTTGCTTAATGTGCTGTGTTATTCTATAATGGACTGTTATGGTTTTGTTTCTGCATATTTTTTTCTTTGGCTTGTTATAATGTACTTCCCCACTGCAATCTGTATGCAGCTCAAGTAATCCTTTATGACTATTAATATCATTATTTTGTTTTTGCTTTCTGCTGAGCAATGTTTGAACAGTGAAAGTTTATCTTTTTAATTTCATAATAAATGTTGAAAAGCGATTTTTTTCTTTTCTGGTTTTTAGTCCACTGCTTTTGACACTGTGAAACTTTGCATTTTTAGCGTTAATCAGGTTTTACTGCAGATAAAAGCACTAGTCATTATTCACTCAATGTAACACTTTCATCATGCAGATCTGAGGTTTATGAAAGTTTAGAAAGTGTGCAACTGTTAAAATCACACCTACACTGATTAAAGTTAACTTTTGATGCACAAAAGTTGTTGACATTGCTCAAAGTAGGTCTACATCTATTAAAAATAGACTAATGAAGAAGTATATCAAGTAAACAAGACAAAAACAAACAAACAAAAAAAAAACAGTATATGAATATGCAGATTTATTAGTCTGGAGATATCTGAAAGTTCTGTTGCTCTTGAGTAAAAGTTAAAGTTATAAAATATAAAAGCAGTTATAAAATAAACCAATGATAAACACAACTGACTATAGATTTGATAAAGGGAATTTTGTAGCCAGGTGTCACTGCACATTGCACCAGTAATACGTGAGCTTTTTTACAATTATAGATCAATATAAGTGCATTTCAATTTAACAAGCTCTATTATATTTCTGAACTTCAAATTGAAGGATATAAAAATCTGAAGGGATGTATTACTTTGAAAGCCGGTATAAAAAAGCCATATTACAAATATGTTGCCTTAGAACAGTATATGAACTGTTTAATATCTGTCTGTGAAATATGAAAGGACAGAAGATACCCTGAAGCTCTTTGCTTGGTTTGAAATTTCAAGGATTTAAGATACTGAAAAAAAGAGAGTTTAAAAAGTTAATGACAGTAAGAGAAAAAGTGGAGAATTGTATTAATAGACTAAGATGAAAAGAGAATGGACACATTTGTAGTCCTTTACATTCCTGCATTTGGTGGACACTTTTACATCGCTCACATTTATTCATGCATTCCCTGGGAATTGAACTCATGACCTTGGCTGTTAGTGCCATGCTTTACTGTTTTATACACTACATTATATTGGAGAGTACAAGCTGAACGAATGCTCACAATTTTCTATATTGACACATTTCTTACTGAAATAGGAAGTTTCGTGAACCATAATTTGCTACTTGCTATTTTATTACTAGTTGCTTGCAGATGGTATTATGGAGGACTAATACACAGTTCAGCGGATACGGAGCCCCACACATGACATACGGGGAAAAATATGAATATTATGGCCACAAATTAACAATTCGTTCCTACGACTTAGTAATACATCAGCACGTTTTACTAATTCAATACTTTATATTGGAGAGTACAAGCTGAATGAATGCTCACAATTTTCTATATTGACACATTTCTTACCGAAATAGGAAGTTTCGTGAACCATAATTTGCTACTTGCTATTTTATTACTAGTTGCTTGCAGATGGTATTATGGAGGACATTTTCATACTTGACAGATTTTAATTGGACAAAAATTTCCGTCTCACAACAATTCAACAGTCAACTGTAATAGTAATTTTAAATTTAAAACAATTAATGTAAAAGGTACAATAAGACCCAGACTGTATTAAATATGGGTTCATTTGCATAATGGATACATTGTAACTACCACAATGTGTTTTGTGTGGTAAATTAGTAGCTGCCAAGAGTGCAACACTAAAAAGCATTTGCAGACTATGCTATTGTAATCTTTTTGTATATTGTAGGGCATATGCAGCTCATGGTAAAATTAATACATTTCAATGCTTGATTTTAAGGACTGGGTTCTGAAGCACAATCAACTTCGTTGTGATGACCTCAAAGCTAACAGAAATGGACTAAAAGTAGGTTTGGGAATCAAGAACTGGTTCTTATTCAGAATTGGACCCATTATGTTAACGGTCGTAACAGGTGCATTCACACCCTGACGCGGACAGAAGACTGTAATTCTCTGACAGAAATTCCTGCAGTACTTATTCAGTGTCATCGCAACCCTGCTTTCGAATAGCAACAGGGTGATCCTGAATGAACTATGAGCCAGTTTTAGTGGATCAAAACATACAGCTTAATGAAGTCTGATTCCCAAATGGATGATTCTAATGAGTCAGATTTTTGTAGTGATTCAAAAAACATAAAATTAAAACAGTGAAGTCTGATTCTCGAACAAAAGGTTATAATGAGTCGGTTCTTTTAATGAGTCAAAAACATACAGAGCAAACAGTTTAATCCGATTCCTGAATGAATAATTATGAGCCGCTCTTTTAAATGAATCCACAACATACAATGCAAACAATGAAGTCCGATTCCCGAACAAATGACTCAAAAATATACAGCACAACCAGGGTGGTCCGATTCCCAAACAAATGACTCTAATGAGTCGGTTCTTTTTAGTGAATCAAACGCATCTTAAATCAGTGTAGCTACTGGTAGTTTATATGGCAATGTGTAGTTAAAGATTCTCAAGTTTTGTTGCCATGTTACAGATGTGGTGCAGTGGGCTGTATACATGAAAAGAAAAAGAAAAAAAACCTCAGAAAATTGTTGATCATAGTTTCTTCTTTATATTTGACTAAAATAAAGCCTAAAATAAATAAATAAATAAATGTATAAGAACAGAACAGCAGTAAACAATGTATATAATTGTGTGACTTGTATTATACATGTAAAAATAGTCTTGAAGGCATATTTAGCGTATCAAGAAGGTGCTTACCAATGCGATTAGTGGTAATACAACATCAACAGTTGACTGCACACACCTATAAAGACATTTCTACCTTTCTGCCTAAGCTTTCCCTCTATGGCCCTTTTAATTTGATAGGTTTACACTTCACAACAGGACTAAATCTCTTTAATAATATAAGAACCAAAACAGATTAGAGTTGAATATGGTCTGATGCTTCGTAGCAGTTGTTTGGTTGAGAACTGGCATCTAAGTGCTGCATAAACACATGCTGAGTGAACGGGTGTATATCAAAATGCCGAGCAAACACATCCACGGCTTAAACTCCTTCTTTAATCCCTTCATTTTTGGAGCGTGGCCTCCGTTGGCGGGCTGATGACTTGATGAGCTTGCGCTGGGGTTGAATACCGGGAGATAAATAAATACACAAACAAATCTTTGAAGGCTAGGGTTAGAGTAATCCCATCAGCACTGTCATTTATGGTGGACAGCAGAATTTGTTATGTCCGGTAAGCGCTTCAAACGTCCTGTTTGAACACTATATATATATGTATATCAAATATAATGTGGAGAGGTATAAATATTTAGAGCAGGATTGGTTCAGGACTAGTTCATTGGTCTGCGTGGGGCTCCGGGGCTTGTTCGTCCCAGCTGTTGCTTTGACAAGCAGCTGAGGGAGGATAACGAATTGCTACGATAGTGTCAGCGTTAGGTAAACCAGCTGGAATATAAACTCACATTAGTGACGTCCCCAAGGCATGCAAATGGTGTCATGACTTCCACATATGCACTACTGAAAAAGCAAACAGCAAAAAAATGATGCTGTTTTTCAATTGCTATTAAAATTGAATGAATTCCACATGCCGTCCCCAGCGTTTTTGGTGCACCCGGCGTCCAAATTCACTCACTCGTTTTCATTCACTCTATAATAGTGAAGTAATATACTGTAGGAAATAGTAGGGTATTGGGGCGATTTCAGATATGGCCACTGTGTTCCTATAGCTCAAACAGTAGAGCTTGTTACTAACAGTGTGAAGGTCATGGGTTCAATTCCCAGGGAAAGCATAATCTTACAAAAACAATTAAATGTAATGTACACTGATTTGGATAAATGTAAATGGTCTTAAATCAGTGTGAAATACTTTTGTGTTGAAAATAATCAATGCCCATCTACTAATACACAGTACAGCGGATACGGAGCCCCGCACATGACATACGGGGAAAAATATGAATATTGTGGCCACAAATTAACAATTTGTTCCTATGACTTACTAATACTTAAGCACGTTTTACTAATTCATTCCCTTGTTTTACTAAATTATGAGCTTGTTGCTAGCAGTGTGAAGGTTATGGGTTCGATTCCCATTACTTATTTACTTACTTGCACTTAAATGTAATGTACGCTGATTTGGATAAATGTAAATGGTCTTAAATCAGTGTGAAATACTTTTGTGTTGAAAATAATCAATGCCCATCTACTAATACTTCAGCGGATACTGAGCCCCGCACATGACATATGGGGAGAAATATGAATATTGTGGCCACAAATTAACAATTTGTTCCTATGACTTACTAATACTTAAGCACGTTTTACTAATTCATTCCCTTGTTTTACTAAATTATGAGCTTGCTGCTAGCAGTGTGAAGGTTATGGGTTCAATTCCCATTACTTATTTACTTACTTGCACTTAAATGTAATGTACGCTGATTTGGATAAATGTAAATGGTCTTAAATCAGTGTGAAATACTTTTGTGTTGAAAATAATCAATGCCCATCTACTAATACTTCAGCGGATACTGAGCCCCGCACATGACATATGGGGAAAAATATGAATATTGTGGCCACAAATTAACAATTTGTTCCTATGACTTACTAATACTTAAGCACGTTTTACTAATTCATTCCCTTGTTTTACTAAATTATGAGCTTGCTGCTAGCAGTGTGAAGGTTATGGGTTCAATTCCCATTACTTATTTACTTACTTGCACTTAAATGTAATGTACGCTGATTTGGATAAATGTAAATGGTCTTAAATCAGTGTGAAATACTTTTGTGTTGAAAATAATCAATGCCCATCTACTAATACACAGTACAGCGGATACGGAGCCCCGCACATGACATACGGGGAAAAATATGAATATTGTGGCCACAAATTAACAATTCGTTCCTACGACTTAGTAATACATCAGCACGTTTTACTAATTCGGTCCCTTGTTTTAAGTAAATCGTGCACACAATATAATAATTCGTTCCCTTGTTTTACTAAATTGTGAGCTTGTTGCTAGCAGTTTGAAGGTCATGGGTTCGATTCCCATTACTTACTTATTTATTTACTTACACTTGAATGTAATGTATGCTTCTTTGGATAAATGTAAATGGTCTTAAATCAGTGTGAAATACTTTTGTGTTGAAAATAGTCAACGCCCATCTACTAATACACAGTACAGCGGTTATGGAGGCCCGTACATGACATATGGGGAAAAAATATATATCGTGGCCACGAATTAACAGTTCATTCCTATGACTTATTAATATCTCAGCATGCTTTACTAATTCGGTCCCTTGTTTTAAGTAAATCCCTCGCACAATATAATAATTTGTTCCCTCATTTTACTAAATTGTGGCCACGTTGTGATAATTGTTTCCTTGTTTTAGTTCATTTAAAATGAGAGAACAAATTATTTTAAAATGGCGACAGTTTACTAAAAGAAGGGAACAGATTAATAAATCATGGGAATGAATTCTTAATTTGTGGCCTCAATTTAACTAAAATGAGTGAACAAATTAAATTGTGGCCACGATTTACTATAACGAGAGAATGAATTCTTAATTCATGGGAACGAGTTCTCAATTCATGTCCAATATATATATATATATTGTCTGCATGTCATCTAAGGGGCTCCGTAAGCAGCACCAACTGTCACTTAAAAATGGTTGAATGTCAGTGCATTAGAGAAAAAACTAGTGGCATCTGCAAATAAGCACTTTTAACCAACTGGTCCCAAGGTGATTTTAGTGAATATATATTTGGGTTATCAGATACCTTGCTGCCAGTCAGTCGATAAATTAAGGTATTCTACCTTCTAAGGAAACAATAATGTTATGTCTAACGTGAATTTGAATGTGCCATGTTGCCTTCCTATATCTATAGTAAGCTAAAGCATTTTCCATGAAGTTCAAAAACACGTGTCTAGACTAAGCTCAAATGTAGTTCATCAGATTAACCATGGATATGCTTCACTAAGGTTTGACAACCAGAAATCTTCGAAATAATCTTTGAAATTTTAAACCAAATTACTTCCCCCCCCCCCCTTTTTTTTTTTTTTTTTTTTTTTTTTAATAAATGTTTTGCTTGAAGAGCATCCTTATTTCTTTATTTTGACATTTACCTAATGCAATCACATCCATTCATTTTAAATTGTGGCTGAAGTGTGTAAGTGCTGTTTGGGGCCACCATCTTGTGTTCAAGTAAACCATTAGAGCAAGAAAGAGAGAGAAAGACAGAAACATAGCTGAGATAAAGGGAAAAAATGTGCTCAGCACCCTGAGACTACATTTTCAAGACATAAAATCACCTCTTCAGACTGACTTTGCAGTCTGTGATTTTTACGATGGCAGGCGTGGTATTAGTCGCTCCAATCTGTATATCCATCTCTTGCTTTGTCTTGGCCCAGGCAAATCGATGTTCGTAAGGCGCAGTAAAAATGACAATAAAACTCAATCTCAACTTTCAGTCTCAATCTCTTTTTATTGCACCGCATTGACAAGTCTCACGACTGGGCCGGGAGAGGTAATGCACTGAAGTGGCCTACTAACTCTGCCAGCGCGAGGAAAATAACCCGGCTGATTGCCGGGACTCTTGATTGCGTGGAGCTGGACGGTAGGCAAAAGCTGCAGACCATGATGCTGATTTACTTCCTGAAGAGACGCGGATGACGGAACAGGTGCTGGAGTGTAAATATACATGTAGATCGCCTTTTGATTGTAATGACACAGTGGGTGCCAAAAGCTCCAGGCCAGACGTTTTTTTTCCTTTTTTCCCCATTTGCTGATTGTCTGAGCCACTGTTTACTGACCGACTGGCATCTGGAAGTTCATTTCCTGCACTTTAGAAGAGCCACCATGCTATGCTCATTTTGGCTTAACCAAATTTTAAAATTACACACTAATTCCATGAATGCATGTGATTTTTCTTCAACTATGGGTACAATAAACTCTTAAAACACACCTCACACAATAGTTTATTTAATTTCTCCACCAACCATGTCCAACTGTAGACACACATCAGATGAAATTACATTTCTGGATAAAAACTCTCTCTCTCTATAGGCCTATAGGCTAATTTGACAGCTTGAAACATTCTATTCTTGTTCTTTATTTTCTTCACACCTTCACACATATATTTCATCACAAGCTCTTCACTGACACTGTTGTCTCCTTAGTAAACAAGTACATGATCATTCGATAACATTCGAAACAAACTTTATTAGAGGCTAAATTGTTGGTTTTTTGTTGCAATGGAATTACATTTTAAGCATTTATTAATAAAATGGCAGAATATTTGTCTTGCTAAGCTAATTTAATTGCTAGCATTTTGTGTATGCTAAATACATACAACTTAATAATTTAATAACATTTACATTTAGCAGATCATTTCATCGAAAGCAATTCAAGGTAGGCCTATATATTTCATCAGTTAATGCATTCCCTGGGAATTGAATCAACAACCTTGATGTTGCTAACACCATGCACCACAGTTTTTCTTTGTTTACATCATGTCTCATACAGCTATGTGATCTCAAACATGCTCTTCACTGACACTGTTGCCTCCTTGGTAAACAAGTGCGCTAACTTTTTATAGAATTTCATTAGGGACAAGTTGTTGCTTGTAGAGGAAATGACATCACATATGAGTGACAGTGATAATTTGTGTAAAAATATACATAATTTTTTATAGGCCTACAATAAATATAGAACTTCTATATGTTATTTAATATTTTCATACCCATGTTTTACAATAAATATATACTTAAAAATAAATTGTTTTAATAAAAACAACCCCTGGGACATAAGCGTGCCTCCATAGATAAGAAACACTTCTGTTGGCAAAATATAAGTGGAATGCTATTCAAAACTTAGCTTGAAAAGGAATCAAATAAACTCAGATTCTAAAAAGGGTTACTGAAGGGTTGAAAGCTATACGCGCGGGCGTGTGTGTTTGTGTGACGACGAATGTTTTGTTGTCGAATCCGTTCGATGTATGGATTGTGGATGAGTATTGATCCAAGGCTTTATCCGGGCGGCTGAGCGGGCCGTTGAAACCTTGGAGCTCTTGTCGGGATTCTCAGTATTTGCTTGAACAATGTGAGAACACATAAGAGCTACGATCAATCTGTCAGCGAATGAGCTGTCACGGAGGTGCTGCACCGAGGGATATTTAACGCAAACATAAAACACGCCGTGTCTGTTGTTTTATCGTCAAGGGAATGTAAAATGGCAGGGTTTTAAAATCACACACTGGCACGTGCCTCAGTGCTGCACGAGTGCGTCCTTCTCTGCTCACCGCACCACGTGAAGGTCTCGCAGGAAAATAACAATATGCGAGGAAATGTCATTCAGGCCAGTGAAGAGTCACGTCTTATCGCAGCTCCATTATATGCAAAGGTGTAAAACATTTGGCTTCCTTATTTAGATGATGCGATTCCATCCAGGCGAAGAGCTGAATTAGCAAAGGAGGGTAAAATTGTTTTCCCACTATCTCGCCACAAACATAGACACCGGGCTCGTCTCCCTCCTCGCCATCAAGCCGATAATGCTCCTGATAAAGTACATGGACACCTGGATTTATTTCCTCCGCTATCACTCGCTTTATTTATTTATTTCCGTGTCCTTTCGTTTACAACCCTTGCGTGCTTCTCGATTTCACCTCACCATCTGCACGCGGCCGAGCTCAGTGATTCCGAAGCCAAAAATATCAGTAATGCCGTAGTTTCTCATTTCTTTCTTTTTTTCCTTGGCTTTTTAACACACTAATGTGCTGGACAGATGGTAGCACACTATGGTTAATACTGTTCCCATTAAGCCATGCGCTCATAGTAAAGATAAGGGCTGCACTATTGGTCACACTTTTCCTTCATTCAGGAGCACTAATTTGGTTGCTTGGCAATAGTAGCATTGACAGAATCTGCAGCTTTTTCCTGAATGTAACCTTGTTATAATAAACACCATGTATAGGGGTGGGTGGTGTGACCACCAATTTCATATACCACGGTAGTAGCTGCATATATCACAATAGCCTAGTTGTTGTTGCTAGAAATTCTAGGGCTGATACATTAAACAACCAAGTTATAATGCATATTATTTCCAAGTCAATTAAATTTACAGATGAAAAATTATTTATGAAAATTCTCATTTTATTTTCTTTGCATACATTAAAATGGCTTTATAAAACGTATATTTGTTGTAATGCTGTTAATATACAGTACACTACCAATGAAAAGTTTGTAATAATAATGATTTATATATATATATATAAGAAGTCTCATATTCTGGTCTCGTATCTCGTATTTCTGCATTTATATAATGTAAAAACAGTAATATTGTGAAATATTACAATTTAAAAGAAAAAGTTTTCTATTTTAAATTTACGTAATTTATTCCTCTGCACAAAGCTCAACATCATTACTCCAGTCTTCACATGATCACATGATCCTTCAGAAATCATTCTAATATGCTGATTTGCTGCTCAGTTATTATCACTTACTATAATTGATGCTCAAATATTAATAATGGTTCTTATTATTATCAATGTTGAAAAAAAGTTTTTGCTACCTTTTCTTGGGGAGAAACCGTGATATATATATATATATATATATATATATATATATATATATATATATATATATATGTGTGTGCTGGATCTGTCCATATATATATATATGTACACACACACACACACACACACACATTTCAGGATGCTTTGATGAATAAAGTATATTATAAAATAAGCTTTATAGAACTTGTTAGAGAACTTATGTACAACAATTATTAAACATTTGCACTGTGATAGAATAGGAAATGTTTTGCACTAAGTAACCAGTACTTGACCCATTCCCTCTCAACAAACACACACACACACACACACACACACACACTGCATACAGCTCTAGATCATGTGGATCTCCCATGACCCCATTTCACAATCATTTCTGACTCTGCTGATGGCTTGAGTCAGTGTCTTCGATGTCTCCAAGACATCTGCCCTGAATACAAGTGGCTGGATACATTATAACCCTCATTCACAACCCCTTATCAGAGATGCCTGTATCCCTGGGGCGTCACAATTTGGGGTTCCTCGCGGAAGCGTTAAAAGGTTATGGTAGGGGTGACATCTGACGGACCCAGCTCCAACAAACGACCGCTTCTTCTCCCGCCCCAAACTCCCCCCCGACCCCAAACAGTGTCTGCGTTGTTCTCATATCCGAGGTGATGAACCTTTCAGGCCCTCTGGACTTAAAAATATCCCCAGCTCTTCAGAGGAAGCTCGAATACAGGAGATGTGGGAGGGATGTGGATGCGACACGATGCATAGGGCCGCGGCAACCCCTGACGAATATCAAAGAGCCGGGCACGCTTTCATCCTGTATTCGGCTCACATTCACGCTATTGAAAGTGACCCTGTGCCACAGTTTTCTACACTGACAAACAACAGCCTTATACTGGACTGCCCCCACACTGAGCACATTCATTTTTAAATGAGTCTCTTGCAGGAGGAGAACAAAAAACGCTTTCCGTTCTTCCAGAATTATAGATGAAAATGGAAACGCTTTCATTTAGAGAGATTTCAAATAGATCACTTGGCGTGGAGAAAAAACCCCAGCAAAATGTACAAACTGGATTTTTGGATTGATTATAACTATTATGACCTGATGGTCAATATTAATTACAGGCTACATTTGGTTATACATAGATATGAATGAATAATCACCATGGATCTGCTTAAAATAATCATCTTAAAGGTCAGTCGTTGTCCCAATATGGGATTGTTTATGTCGGCACAGCCTGTTGGGAAGGGCTGCAACGTCTGAGATTGATTGGATTATATCTGCGTGATTTGTATGCCTCTCTCTGTACGAGACAAGACCTGTATTAAGACCACCCTGCAGTTACTGCAGTGTTTGTGGACTTGATAGTCTGTAAACAGCCTGTCTCTGGGTTTTTATTAAACTCTTCTGCATAGAAAGCATCACAAACATCTCCTCCTCTATATTTCCATTTTAAGGCTCCTCTCACTCATTGCTGACTGAATCAAAATGAAGCTGGTAAAAATCACTCTCAGCTCTGGATGTCTGACCATGTCACAGCGAGTTCTGTCGTAGGAGCTCTTACGGTTTCAAAAGGGCTTAGTGCTTGTGAACTGCATTAGTTATATTGGACTGATAAATGCTTGAAAATCTTCCTAGCAATGTCAGAAATGTCAATATTTATATTTTCTCTCAGGATCTTTCATGACTGTTAGCCCTGAGGTACTTTTAAAGGGTTAGTTCACTTTTAAATAAAAAAATTTCAAACATATATTCACACTCATGATGCTCCAAAGCCATATGATTTTCTTTCATAGTGGAACAAAACAACAGAATACACTCACCTGCCACTTTATTAGGTACACCTTGCTAGTACCAGGCTGGACCCCCTTTTGCCTTAATTCTTCATGGCATAGATTCAACAAGGAGCTGGAAACATTCCTCAGAGATTTTGGTCAATATTGGGATGATAGCATCAAGCAGTTGCTGCAGATTTGTCAGCTGCACATCTATGATGCGAATCTCCCATTCCGCCATATCCCAAATGTGCTCTACTGGATTGAGATCTGTTGACTGTGGAGGCCATTTGAGTATAGTGAACTCATTGTCATGTTCAAGAAACCAGTTTGAGATGATTTGAGCTTTGTGACATGTGTATGTTATCCTGCTGAAATTAGCCATCAGAAGATGGATACACTCATGAAGGGCTGGACATGGTCAGCAACAATACTCAACCTGTGGTATTTAAACGATGCTCAATTGGTACTAAGGGCCAAGAAAATATCCCTCACACCATTACACCACCAGCAGCAGCCTGAACCGTTCATACAAGGCAGGATGGATCCATGCTTTTATGTTGTTTACGCCAAATTCAGACCCTACCATCTGAATGTCGCAGCAGAAATCGAGACTCAGACTAGGCAATATTTTTCCAGTCTTCTATTGTCCAATTTTGGTGAGCCGGTGTGAATTGTAGCCTCAGTTTCCTGTTCTTAGCTGACAGGAGTGGCACCGGTGTGTCTTCTGCTGTAGCCCATCTACTTCAAGGTTCGACGTGTTATGCGTTCAGAGATGCTCTTCTGCAGACCTCGGTTGTAACAAGTGGTTATTTGAGTTACTGTTGCCTTTCTATCAGCTTGAACCAGTCTGGTCATTCTCCTCTGACCTCTGGCATCAACAAGGCATTTTCACCCACAGAACTGCCGCTCACTGGATATTTTCTCTTTTTCGGACCATTCTCTGTAAACTCTAGAGATGGTTGTGTGTGAAAATCCCAGTAGATCAGCAGTTTCTGAAATACTCTGGCACCAACAACCATGCCATGTTCAAAGTCATGGTCAGTTTGAACTTCAGCAGATCGTTTTTACCATGTCTACATGCTTAAATCCATTGAGTTGCTGCCATGTTGGCTGATTAGATATTTGCATTAACGAGCGGTTGAACAGGTGTACCTAAAGTGGCCGGTGAGTGTATATGGCAAAACATCCAAAGTGCTCTTTTTCATAATGTCAAGCTCTAAAATAAAATGTACTTCTGTGTTCCACAGAAGAAAGTCAGTGAGGACAGTGATAACAGGTAATTATTTTTTAGATGAACTGTTCCTTTACGATTTCTTCTTTTAGCAGGCTAAAAATGTTTCTAGACAGCAGAGTTTCTAATTTTGACCCTGTACTAGCTGTTACAAAATTTGTGTGAAGTAGAATGTAACATTTCAAGACTAATACACAACAATCAATGTACGATGAAGAAAAATAAAACAAAAGCAGTCGTGATTATCAGGTGAGGTAGATACATTTACAATCATTTCTTATTTGTGTAATAATGCTGTGCAAGTCTGTATTTAATTTTCCAGTTCTTGAGCCGTAACACCTGCCGTCTTTCATTTTCACAGAGAAGTCGCCTTGAAGAGCCACTAATATCAAACACAAACAATCAATCTCAGGCAATCCTTAGCAGCCCTAATGGAGAAGAGCAGAATATTAATTATTGCAATGGAAGGAGAAAAAACAAAAGCCGCTGCCACGGTGATGTAGCTCAGCTAATTTATGTGTGTTTGTGTGCCAGGGGAGCTCCTGCAAATCTAGTAATGGCGCTTTCACACTCACAACCATGTATACATGCGTAATCGCACATGTTAATCAAGTAACCTGACATACGCATTTCCAATTAATGTATATGCATTAGTGCCTATAACTCATTAAGAATACATAAACATAGATTTATGAACATTATTTTTTTTTTTGCACTGTGTGTATGAGCTCTTGTTTGTCTATCCACATAGCCATGATAGTAAAACTTTTTAGATAGCCATGATAGTAAAAAAAAAAAAACTTAAAAACACTCACAATAAGAAAAAAAAAAAAAAAGCTTCATAAAGGGACCAAACAATGCCTTTTTGACATGTAAAAATTACAGACAGACAGACAGACAGACAGATAGATAGCATGACAGACAGACAGAAAGATAGATAGATAGATAGATAGATAGATAGATAGATAGATAGATAGATAGCATGACAGACAGACAGATAGACAGATAGATAGAATGACAGACAGACAGACAGATAGATAGATAGATAGATAGATAGATAGATAGATAGATAGCATGACAGACAGACAGATAGATAGATAGATAGATGGATGGATAGATAGATAGATATAATGACAGACAGACAGATATACAGATAGATAGATAGATAGATAGATATAATGAAAGACAGACAGATATACAGATAGATAGATAGATAGATAGATAGATAGATAGATAGATAGGTGGTTACTAAAGTCTTGGTTACTAAGGTGTTTTGAGGATTGCTAAGGTGTTGCTAGCTGGTTGCTAAGTTGTTTTGAGGGTTGTTATGGTGTTGCTAGGGTGTTTTGAGTAGTTACTAGGGAATTCCTAGGTAATTGCTTGGGTGATCTGGATGGTTGCTAGACACTGTAGTCAGATGTTCTACATCTAGATGGTAGTTAGGCAATTGCTAGGGTGTGCCGGTGTGGTTGCTAAGGTGTTTTGAAGGTTGCCAGGGTGTTGCTAGGTGGTTGCTAAGGTGTCCTGGGTGCTTACTAGCGAATTCCTAGGTGGTTACTAAGGTGTTTTGAGGGTTGCTAGATGGTTGCTATGGTGATCTGGATGGTTGCAACGGACTGTAGATGGACAGACAGACAGGTAGACAGACTGATAGATAAATGTGTTTATATGCTCAGGTTTGTCACCACACTGAGAAGAAAAACACTTGTCTAACCTTTTCCTCAGCATGGACAGAGGTTGTAAACTACACAGCCAGCAGCTGTCGTATTGATTGGTACTCAGATAAATTCTGTCATTAGTGGAACTTGTGGCTGCCCTTTTATGTTTGTTTGATGTAAAGTGAAGTTTATTCTTCTCCCCTCATAGTTCTTCTCATTTTCTGGCTCAGTTTGAGTGAAATGGCACCTCAGAAAGCAGCTCAACTGTCTTATCAGCACTCCTCAGTAAGCAGGACTCCCACCGTCTCACATACACGTTCAAGTCTCTCATCCTCTCCCACCTCTCTCCTTCAACTGAGCCTCTTCTGTTTACTTCTCCTCCTAGGGGGAGAGTTTATTGCTCAGAGGTTGCTTTTTCGTAGCTCAGGAAACCTAAAGATGCTAAAAGAAATTTTTATTTTTTAATATTTAGAATCTGTCATTGGGACAGTCCTAGACTCTGTAGAAAGCATAACAAATTTGGGGGAGTGGCCTTTTAGCTTTTTAGCCAATCGGAAACACTCTCTGCCTGGGAGTCATTTTGGACGTTTGACATCAAGTTGGCAAAATGACTGAAGATTGCAACACGACAATTGTTTAAATCACTTTTAATGAAGGTCTCACTTATGGTATGGAAGTGAAAAATGAGAAGTGAAATCAGGTTCTCTTGGTTTTGTCCATGGGGTATTGCCACGTTGCAAAGCTGATTTTCTTAAAAATCCTGTGGAGAAATAAAAAATGGTCAGTTTATGCAAGTTAACTGTCTGTTTCTATGGTCAGTTCTATCTTTTAGGTCAGTTTTCACTCCATAAAGTTAACTAAAGTAAGCCAGCTACTTAAATATAAAACATCCAGTTTACACAGACATTTGCAGGGAACTCTATCACCCCCCTTCAGTACTTACCGTGGGACCCCCCTAAAATGCGACTGGGCTAGTTTTGAGCAGCAATTGGGCGGGTTTTGTTGTGAAAACCTGGCAACCCTGGCCACAGTAAAGGCACGTTCACACCAAAGACAATAACTATAAAGGTAAGGATAAAGATATAGTATTCTCAATATTAAAGAATAGTAGAGTTCACACCACAGCTATAACAATAACGGCACAGAGAAACGATATCATTAGAATCACTTTCCGAACGATTTTATCCAGCTGATGAACGATAAAAACATTGACAGCCAATCAGAATACATCCTGCTGAGCTTGAGCATTTAAAGTGATAGACAAGCTCGCACTTAGAATAAACAGAATGATATTGTCTGCTGGTGTGGACGCTAATATAGTTATCTTTATAGTTATTGTTCTTGGTGTGAACGGGCCTTAACACAAAACTCACATTATGTACAACAACAGGACCACACACTTGCAATGTGTTGGCCAAATATTCAGGTTTCTGTATTTGTGTGGCATGTTATTTCCTAAAAATGTAGAATTATACATTTAAAGTGACAACATAATTACCATATAGCTATCTATTGTGATCTCTGACTTTTGTGAGCACATTGTTCAAATCTTTTCTAAAACAGTAAAGATGGATTTTTACTTTTATGCATTTGACAGACACTTTTATCCAAAATAACTTATACTGCATTCATGATAGAGATTTTATCAGTTCATGCATTTCCTGGGAATCAAACCCATGACCTTGGCTGGATGAATTTGAGCTATATGAACACCCAGGAGAGTGAACTTTTGTTTCTTAGCTCATAAAATTTATGTTTCTGCCGGTGGGTGCTGACACTCCATATTCTCCCAGTTTTTTCAAGATTACTGTTTTTTTCTCCATTTGATGGTATGCTTGATGAATTCATTACACAAAAGTTATTCTTGTCTTGCAAAGAGAAACGCACAGGCTGCAAATACATAACCAACCAAACAAAAACATATTCTTTCCATGAGTGTTGTCGTAAGTCGCTGATGTAACGGTCGTAGACCTCACTCCCCTGATCTCAAGAGGCACAGCTACTGACACCAGAGGCTGCGGTCTTTAGCCTCTTTGTTAGAGCACCCGACTCCCACGCCAGAGACCACGGTTCGAGTCCTGCTCAGAGCGGGTCAATAGAACTGGTTCCATTTGGTGCCGTTGACCCGGATGGGAGTGACGTTTAGGGGGGTGAGTGTAACTGTCATAGGCCAGTAAAAGCTGTGCTTGTAAACTCCCCTGATCTCAAGAGGCGCTCTGGCGACTGACGCCAGAGGCTGCAGTCTTTAGCCTCCTTGTTAGAGCGCCGGCTCCCACGCCAGAGACCACGGTTTGGGTCAGTAGAACCGGTTATAATGATATACCTGATGATTTTGCAGTTAATTACTTAAAATGCAATTTATCATCGTACGAACAACAGGAAGTACAAGCTTTTTGAGTCTGGTTGTTAAATACAACGTTAGAATTAGACCTGATGTGAGATGCACCAATCAGAGAGGTTCCTGAATCTCAATCGATTTTTTTTTTTCTTTTTCATTGGTTAAAATGAATGGAGAATATCTTGTGTTTTTCCGTGGGTGCTCGACCACAGGATCGACGCCTATGACTTACCTACTTTTAGACATATCTAGATGTATTAGATTTAGAGTTTGAAGCCACACATGAGATGATTCGATGGTGAAAAACTTTCTGTGGCAGTAGACTCAATTTGCTCTCATTTTAATCTCAGGAGAAACATTTGAGATATTGAAGAGATTTTTCTATGGCACACATATCTTCTCGCTCCTCACCTCCAACTCTCTGTGTTCAACTCTCATGTTCTGTGGGTCACATCCTTTTTATTGCACACCGTATGTGATTTGACTCTCCAGGGCTCAGCTCACTAAATGGCTGCCTGGTCGACGGACGATTTTAACTCTAAACCTCAGGAGGGAAGGAAACACAGAGTGGGCAGATGGTCAGTGAGGGGAGGGGGCGGTAAGGGGCAGAGAGAGGTGAGAGAAAGCTGGAGCTGAGGAGAAGGGAAGGGAAGCAAATTCACAAGAGATGGAATATATAATGAAAGGAGAAAAAATGCACAAAGTCTTTTCTCCGAGTTTCCAGTATTCTCTCTGAACTCTCTAGAGACGAAGTCTCCGTAGAGTGAAATTGCTGTTCCCGCTAATGCACTAACTGCTGCGGTCTACCCGAGCGGTGACATGCTGGCTACAGAACTCTGTCACCGTACATGCCGCCTGTCAGAGAAATGGGTAGATTTTCACTTAGTTTGTAGTCTAAAATTTTCCGCATTGTGGCACGAACAGGATCCTGTTCAGCGTCGAGCTTCTTGTTATGCCGAGACTCTCTCCCTTTCAACACGGCATTATAAGCCAGCCAGAAGCCCTGTGTTGTTGCCATGTGACACGCACGGTGTGTCTCTCTCTCTATCTGCCCTTATCGCTCAAGTCAGTTTTATTTCTCTCTGGGTATTTTTTTTTCTTCCTTTACACTTCTGAGGCGCGACACCAAAACAAGCCCTTCTTTTAAACCAGCTATTTCAAAAGTGGCACTGGGGTGAGAGAGCGCCACAAAGCGGATTCAATGCCGGTAGTGGGATAAATACAGTGATTTTATATTAAGCCCAAATCCAAGCAAAGGCCACTCGTGTGAGTCACTAAATCCAGTCAGTAACCGAAATTGATATCATTTATCAAATCCCAAAAGATCAAAGCATAACTAACAGGAAAAAAGTTATAATGATATCATATGCTATAGCTGCCCCAGTCAGTCTTTTTTAAAGCAGCAGTGTATCATCTTTGCCCTGCTAGTGTCACCAAGCAAAAGCGCACAGTTAATGATTCTTTTCATACAGCTTTCCCAAACAATTCCCTGCCTACCAAACCTATAGCTCCGCCCCAAACTCACATCATTGGTTGAGCCAATATTGTTGTGTTGAGCCAGTTCGTTGAGGATGCGGAAGTAGTGAAAGATCATTTCTTCCATCTGAATGAAAGTTGAAGATTGAGTTATGACATTTTAAAAAAATGATAATACAAAAATTAAAACATACTCATGGTTCACAGTAAGATCATTTAGAAAAATAGACAGAAATTCACCCTATTTCATGCTGATTTTAAACAAACACAGCAATGTTTTGAAAGCGTTCCAGAGACATCAACCTACAAATGTAATATAGTTGTCTTTTCATATTTAGCTTGGATAGAACAAAGTACTTTAAAACCAAAACATACTTACTTCAGCTTTAACAGGCAGAAAACTGTAATCAGACTTTCAAGGCACCATTACATCACATCTAATGATCCAGAACAAATTCAAATGAATTTAAGAGACAACCAAGCACATATTTAATGACTATATATTTTTGGTAGAAATGTAATCATGAAGTAGAAAAAAATGTACATTTATGAATTAATTTTCTTCTTTAAGTCGCTCCATCATGTGCACCAAATTGTCAGATAGTGAATGACACATCTATGCTAATTAAAAGAAATCAAAAATAAAGATGAAGGCATTTTAGCAGACAGAAATTTACACACATAACTTGGTGCCTCCCTTCCCTCTGTATACTGCTTGCGAAAGCAGCATTTTTCAGGTTTCGGACACAGCCGATAAATCAAGTCAGCGTCCAAAATCAATATCATTCAGCAAATACCAAAAGCATTAGATCAAAGCACAAATCACTGAAAGTGGCAAGGAAACAGGTTAGGATCTTAATGTTGAGATACTGACTATACACGGTTGCAGATACTTTTGAGACTTTTGACAAAAAGATGAACCTGAGATATTAAGTGTGGCCTCTATGACTGATAAATAAATAGGGCTGGGTAAACAATATCGATTTCTCGATTTTAATCGATTCTCATTTTTACGAACCGATATCGATTCTTAAATCCTAAGAATCGATTAGTCTAGTCTGTTTTCAGTTGATGAATGAACAGAACATGTAGCGCGCCTCCCATCCAATAAATCACAATAATCTTTGTGCTTTGTTACTTTTGATATGAAGCTAAGTCTCAGATTTCAAATGACGTCCATCTTATTATGAGATTCAAAACATAAATACCGTTTTGGCGCTGTTTAATGTGACGTGACAGATCGCTTTAGCGGCAGCACGGACCGCATGTGAACATCCTCTCCTCCACTTTAATACCAGTTACAGCGCAAAATAAACACGACTAAACATCTGAAGGTATGTTAAAATATACAGTACAACTTACTGAAATCCGTATCATGTCTCGTGTAACAGCTCAGTCAGTGTTTCAACCTCGGAAAAACGTCAATAAAACAGCTTGTAAACAATGTCACGTAACGTCATATTTACCTCAGAAAAACATATTCAGTGACCATAAACTCGTTAGTCAGCTAGAAAAATGAACTCTAGAAAGCAGCATTCTGATAAATATAGCTATGCACCGTTACATATTCATTATAATGTTCTTCAATATTTAATGCATGTTTGAATAAATCAGTTATGACAGCCACGATTTAAATGTTTATATTTAAAAAAAAAAAAAAAAACGAATTGGAGTAGAAATATGATTATGTAATTCTAAACTTTATTTATTATAAAAATATATAAAAAAAACAAAACAAACAAACAAAAAAAAACAGTTAAGTGTAATTTAAGTGTTTGTATATAAATAAGTTAATTTTAACCTTCAATATTATAGTAATGTAGTACCAACTGACTCCCATGTGTAGTTTACAGCATTAGTTGAGAGATTTTTTTCCTCTAGAAAATTTGCCATGTACTGTAACTGAAATACTACATCCAAAATAATCGATATTAAATCGAATCGAATCGAAAGCATGTGAATAGAAATTGAATGATAGCCCCCCCGCTACATAAGTAAAGCTGCGACAGTTGAGTGATTGAAGTGTCCAACATTCCACACTTTGGTTTTTTCCTGTTAATTAAAGGATTAGTTCACTTCTGAATGAAAATTTCCTGATAATTTTCTCACCCCCATGTCATCCAAGATGTTCATGTCTTTCTTTCTTCAGTCGAAAAGAAATTAAGGTTTTTGAGGAAAACATTCTTCTCCATATAGTGGACTTCATTGGGGTTCAACGGGTGGAAGGTCCAAATTGCAGTTTCAGTGCAGCTTCAAAGGGCTCTACACGATCCCAGACGAGGAATAAGGGTCTTGTCTAGCGAACGAAAATAAAAATGTATATCCTTTTTAACCACAAATGCTCATCTTCCACTGCTCTGCAATGCGCTACGCATTACGTCGAAAGGTCACGCGTGACGTAGACGGAAGTACTATGGTAGGGCGAATAACTAATCAAATTTTCTCCTCCAACTTTAAAATCGTACAATATCATTGTTTTACCTTTTTTTTTGTAAAGGGCGTTTGGCTTAATCTTTGCATGTTCACTTTGTAGACACTGGATTGGTACTTCCGTCTACGTCACACATGACCTTTGTAACGTGATTACGTCATGTGTGCGGATCGCAGAGCAGTGCAAGACAAGCATTTGTGGTTAAAAAGTATATGTTTTTTTAAAAAATTTTTTTAGAAAATGACCGATCGTTTTACTAGATAAGACCCTTATTCCTCGTCTGGGATCATGTAGAGCCCTTTGAAGCTGCACTGAAACTGCAATTTGGACCTTCACCCTGGTGAACCCCACTGAAGTCCACTATATGGAGAAGAATCCTGGAATGTTTTCCTCAAAAACCTTAATTTCTTTTCAACTTAATAAAGAAAGTCATGAACATCTTGGATGACATGGGGTGAGTAAATTATCAAAAATTTTTCATTCAGAAGTGAACTAATCCTTTAAGTGCATCCATCCGGGTATTTGGAGTGCACTTTTTTGTTTTAGAAATTTTAAGTGTGAACATTTTTATACTTTACAGCTCTAGTACGTTACTGTGTTGTCATGTGACCTGACAACGTTAAGCGAGGGACATCCAGTTATCATCTCCGACAAATATAGTTATTTTGCATTTTTAATACAGTTTTTTGTTAAAATGTTTTAACATTTGGCAGTTTTAATAATGATAATTGAAGAAGAAGATCAAAATCATGGCTGATTTCATTTCCAGGTAATTCCAATGGAAGGTCAAGTCAAACTCATTGCATTGTGGGATACAATATTCTGTATTCTGTCCACCTTATTTTGTAATGCAAGTAAGCTGTTTTCTGTGAATGTGTGAGACTTCCGATTCATTTGTCACTGTAGAAAAATAACTAGAAGAGACCAGTAAATGGTCAAACTATGACAATACATTAAAATAATATGGTAAGAAATACCAGTTTGCAATATCAAGGAGCATAACGAGCCCTTTTGTACAGCAAAAAAAATAATAAAATAAATAAAACTGGAATCGGATGACACCGGAAGCCAGACACATTCAATTTACAAATTGCTTTGCCCACTCTTATGTTAAAATTAAGGTGGATATTCAGGGTACGTTTACACGGCAACGATGTACTAAAAATGGAGAATTTTTTGCATTTTTCACATATACAGACGACAACGTTGTCGAAATGATCCCCGTTCACATGGATCCGTAAAAACTAATAACGCTGTATTACGCTTCCAGGCCAGTAGTTAGCGACGTTACTTTGTAAAGAAACACTACGTGCCTATAGACCGAACACGTAATATGCATGCGCATGATGTTACCAAAAACTACATTTTTGTAGTTTATACAGAGACAATAACGGTATTGTTTTCAAAAACATGCACTTTGAAACCCGTTTACAAAAGTTTGCATTTTCAGGCCCCCAAAACTCTGTTATTGGAAAATGAACGGCCAAAACGCATCAAAAGTTTTCCGTTTTTAGTTGAAAACTCTTTCTTAGCTACTTTTAGACATATCTAGATGAGTCTGAAGCCATCAAACAATGAGGGTGATGCACAGAATACAGGATGATGACATCAGACAGCATATTTTTACTGTAGAATTAGCCCATTGAAAGACTGTAAAAGCAGCTCAGGAGAATACGAGGATTGCTGTCACAGCATTAGCTGGTTGTAACCCTTCTGGTTTCCTCTTGGCACGCCTGTCCCTGTTACCCAGTTTAGCAGCGCATTATCTTACCAGTACCACTCCTCCTAACATGAAACGGCATGCTTTGGCGGCATATTTGGGTCAGGCATTAGCGCTGCACCTCTGACGTGTGTACTAACACGCTTTGCTTTCTCCCCTGTCTGGGACTTCTCTGCCAATTGCATGGATAAACGAGTAGAACAGAACGAGCGGCGGAGGAGGAGACCCGTGGGTTCCAAGCGTTTGATCCCTATCGAAGCATGTTTTATAGATATCAGAGCCTGACGTCTGCTGGGACTCTACAACTCAATGACTCTATTCCAAACAGCAAAAGAAAACATTCCCGTTGCATCTTTCTACCCTTTCCCTCTAGAGAGATGGGAGGGATTTTTGGTTTACATGAGCTTAAGAGACTCACACTTGCTGCCTGTTTTGATACTGATGGGCTGAAGACGTTGTAGGAATATTCTGCATTTCAGCCGAACCCCTGGGATGAAGTTAACATCATAGCGTTTTCTCAGCAGCGCTTTACTGATATTCCTCAGTTTTTTTCTAATCCTCTAACCCTAAGTATTAGGGCATTTTTGATGTCAGGGTTCAGTTTGTTTGGTTGGTGTGAAAGTGGTTTTCCAAAGCAGTACACCACACCAGAGTATGCCTAAAAAGGTGGTTTGGGGTACAGAATGCGACTGATCCTAAATTACAGAAATGAAACACTATTGATAATGTGTAATTTGGTTCGGGTGACATCATCATCAAAACATCACACAAAGCAATCAAATAAAAAATGATTTCAAACTGTGTTTTAAACATAATTTCAGCCTCATGATGGGTCTTATCTTTCTTGTGTATATTTAACACTTTATAGTCGCAATGCATTTTGATTCATATATGGGTCATTGACGAATAAGGTTTTTAAAAGTGTAAAAAAAAACAAAACCTAACGGAGATATAATTAATTTTGAAGTTTTATTAAGTGTTAACAATTAGATTATGTGGTTTTAATCAATTTATTCAAATAATCAATTAACACTGCTTTTGTCATTTTCTACAAGATGGACACAATTTGTCACCAAAAAAGTCGTTCGGTTTAACCAAAATTTCGGTTTTACCGAATGACACTTTTGGTTATACCGAATGACGATATTTTCAAACAATGCTAACAAGCTGACATCTAGCTAGCTAGCAAAAGGACCAAACATTTTATATTTAGTACAAGTTTTTAAAATATTACAACATTTTCCATGTTTTATAGCGGTTGTACCGAATGACCTGATGTTTCAGGACATGCGTATGATCAAGTGAAAACATGAATTTTTCAAATAGTTTAAAGAGAGTTAGTTACTTTGCTTTATGACCATGTGATCCTGATGTCACATGCTGTCACATGATATTGACTGCGTGACTTGATCCAAAATGGTCCCTTTATATTGGTTACTCTGAATGACATCAATGAAATTAATTTTTCCGTTCATTTTTTCTCATAATTTTAAAACCATTTTGCACTATGTTGATATATGATGTTATACAATTATGCCAGAATAAAAAATATATACATTTATTACATTTTAAGATATTTTAATCACAAATGAAATGGCTGTATTGGCCTTTGGACGGTTAAACCGAATGACTTTTGATCCTTCAAAATCTTTAAAATACCTTTATATGTAGCAAAATATAATTAAAACCTTTCGGAATCAATAAAATAGATCTAGTTGAATATCATATCATACATTGGATATCATATCTTTGTTTTTTATTTGATTAATTTTATTATATAAATAATAATATTTATTATATTATTTAACTTAACCCCCCCCAAAAAAAAACAAACAAACAAACAAACAAAAGACAGAAAAAACCTTATCCAAATACTATAACTAAAACACTCTTTTTACTGCCTTGCAAAAACATTAATATTTGTGCTTTAGCCTATTCTCTCAACCCACTGACATTTTTTGACCAAAATATTATTGGTTCATAAAAATATGCTATTTTATTAGGTTCTGGATACCTCATGAGTTAATTAGATCTGAACACAAAGAGCTATTCATAACAATATTCCTGTCCTTGAGTTACTGAGTCATCTGACTGCATTTTGAAATACCGGAGGGGAATGTCTAAGAGTTTAGGCCAAAGGGGAAACAAATAGCTCCCCTTTCTACAATACAGCAACCTTAGTAATGTGACTTTATAATAGAGTGTGTCTCAATATGGAGGCGCCTGGGTACACTCACAGGGAATTTTATTAGCACTATATGCGCTATGACACACGGCCTGGCGGTTTCAACCTCATCATCATTTCACAAAGTGAAACCGAAGCCTTTCACATAGTCTAACAATGTCTGTAACCTTCCACATCCCTGAGAAAACTGGCATAGGAAAACAGCCCTTCATTTGCTTTAACAACAGTCGAATTAGTCTCACACTCATGCTAACATGACACTTGTCCTGAATATTCATTATGTTGCCGTGATATCATGTTTGATTCAACACAATCCCCAGCACGTACAATATGCGTGTATGATACATACGAAAGTCTGTTTCTGACTTCTGTTTTATTGCTGCCTTTGTGTCCTTCTCCTAGCATAGTCATATTTACACTTAGCACTCAGTCCAAACGAATTGACTCTGGCGTGTCCCATTGCAATTATTCTCAATTCATAATTAATGCGCAGCGGTCTGGGAGCTAATTTAGGCTTGCAGGTTGACTTGTGTGCTGTGTGCTGTGTGTGGTTGTCAGTCCCCATCACGGTAAACAGCAGTAGTGGAGGAGAGAGCCCGTTATGTTAGCGCATTAGCGGGGCCCATGGGAGCTGTTCTTTGTGGCGTGCTGTTGTTCCTTTGTAGCGAGAGACACACAAAAACAGCCAAAGGAGTGGCGAGAACAGATGCAGGTGATGTTTACACTCTTGGAGCTGTTGATTTCATATCCTGCTAGAGATACGCCACAATGCTAAAGATGTGAAATGAATGTGAAGTTTATTCGGAGAGTAAAACCTTCCAGATTTTAGTCCTGATGTCAGCATGTTTGTTATATAATCATGTTTGGTTAATATAGTTAAAATATAGTCAATATTTTTCCTCAAACTTTGAGGAAAAAGATTGATTGTCTGTGCTGTCTAGATCAAATTTCATGTACATGGGAAGAATGAAACACATGTAGTGATGATATGCTTCACATCTTCAAGTTTACTGAATGCACACCGTGAATATATATGCAGTACCACATCCTGTACAACAGGGGTCTCCATCTCTGCTCCTGGAGAGCCACCCAGCTAACAGGGAATGTTCTCAGAACTTTACTTAATGTTCTGGAAAGGTTCTCTCACTAATGTATGAAAAAATGTTCTTCCAGTAATGCTAGTAGAACATTCGTTGAAAGTTATCTGGTCTTAAATAATGTTCTCAAAATGCTACCACAAAAACATTATCGTTCATGGAGCGTTTTTTCTAAAATGTTTTAGTTGGATGTTCGTCTAACATTTTTCAATGTTACTACTTGCTTCAGAATGTTCAGAGAACATTCAAAAGCAACGCTCCCATAATGTTTGCATCATGATAAAATGGAATGTTACACTCTAAAAAATGCTGGGTTAAAAAAAACAAAAAAACAAGTTGGGTTGAAAATGGACAAACGATTGGGTTAGTTTTATTTAACCCAGCTATTGTTTAAAAATGACTATATGGCTGGCTTAAAATGAACCCAAAATAGGTTGGAAATTAAAAAAAAAGACACATAATTACTAGAGGCAACAATAATAACCAAAAGGTGAACATTTATCAATGAGCAATTTAATAAATGTTTATTGTTTAATTATTATTCATTAAACATATTAATAAATGTTCATTTCCAACATACTTTGGGTTCATTTTAAGTAAGCAATACAGTGATTTTCAAACAACAGTTGAGTTAAATAAAACTACCCAGCAGGTTGGGCAAACATTTAACCTAACCTCTGGGTTAAAACAACCCAATTGCTGGGTTTGTCCATTTTCAACCCACTTGGTTTGTTTTTAACTCAGCATTTTTTAGAGTGTATGTTCCCTTAACGTTCACATAACCAAGAAAGAAATATTATTAAAATGTTTTAAAACTGGACGGTTTGAACATTAAGAGAACGTTTCATAACTTTTAATGTTTTAATAACTTTAATAGGAATGTTAGCAAAGCATACTTAAGGCCCATTAACACCAACTAAAGATAACCATATTAGCGTCCACACCAGCGGACGATATTGTTCTATTTATTCTAAGCGCACTGTAGTTTTGTTGTCTGCTGTTTTAAATGCTCAAGCTCTTTAAAGTCTAGTAGATTCTGATTGGCTGTCATTGTTTTTAGCGTTTATCAGGTGGAAAACATAGTTCTGAAAGTGATGCTGCATTCACGCCACCACGTAATTACCGTAATCTTGAGATGACAACACGTGACATTATATTTGGAACTGTTCACGTCCTCGGACTGGGAATTATGCATTTCTAGGGCACCACTATCAACGCCTAAATGAATTTACGGCGGTCAGGTGGTACATGTGGGAGCTTTCAGAAAACTCCCAGCTTACAAACTGTAATTACGAGCTCGACGAGGACATGAACGCTTTTTACAAGCCAGAATCTTGTAGTTACAGTAATTACGATATGGCGTGAACGCACCTTGATTCCACAATCGTTTCTCAGTGACGTCATTGTCATAATTGTGGTGTGGACTCTAATACTGAACACCTTGATTAGGTTCAGGTGTGTTTGTTTGGGGTTGGAGCTGAACTCTGCAGGGCGGTAGCTCTCCAGGAGCAGGAATGGAGACCCCTGCTTTAGAACATGTGTTCTCCATATTTTCTCTACAGTTTCTCCATTCCATATACATATGTTGTACCTCTATACCATACACACACACATATATATAATCAGATATAGGAAATTATGCTTATTTGGCATGCTGTCCGGGGGAGGGCTCCGAGCTCGGAATTTGGACCAAACCCAGAGTACTCCCCCTCCTTGACTGGGACAGAAATCAGCCAAGAGTGAGGCGATGGGGTGGTGGAGGGATGCTGTGAAACTGTCACGGGACAAAAGTTAGGGATGGCTATATATACCAGCTTCCTCTTGTGCTGATTGGTTGATTATCTGAAAGTGCTACTCCCGAACTTTGTTAAATAAACTTCATTTTGTGACAGAAAAGTAACTAAAAGTAACTTGTGTCCAGTTACAATAATCATATTCAAAATACCAGTAAATTAGCTGGGAACTATTACTTGTCAAACATAAAAATATGGATAGTTCTGACTCTACATTTCAATAGATGCGTTTGATTGGAAACGACGCGGTAGTAAAATGCTGATAAAAATGCACTTGTGTCAGCACATACAATAAAAAAAAAAAACATTCTTACTAAACGTTTCTACAATTTTGCAACCGTAAATATTCTGTTAGAGAACTATTGTTCATTACTATCACTATTAGTAATAAATGCAACTTTTCATTAAACAGTTACATTAGTGGCTTTTATAATGTTAAATTTTTATTAAAAGCAATACACCACTCGAGGCATTACGATTTTAAGGGGGTCTTCACTTCATGATATGCCTAACAATTCTCCTTAACCATGATAAATTTACTGTAAAGCAGTTCCCTTATTATGCTAATATTGCATTGAATTCACCCTCATTCTTCTTACTGAGCCTCTGGGTACCTGTTGCACTGTGATTAGTAGTGAAAACATTTTCCGCTGTGTTCCTGAGTTTCTGTCTCTGTATGCGTATAAAAAGATATATAGACAGGCATCAGCTCATTTTCTCGCCTTATGTCAGACATGTGGATGCGTGCAGCAGCATGCACAGATGTTCTATTAGCTGCACATCAAGGTAGCTAATTGCTGCCGCGTGTAAACTAGGCACTGAAGTTTTGATATATCGCTGAGTGTTTCTTCATAAATTATGCACCTTTTTTTCAATCTCTCCATGCAAAATTAGCTCTCACAAATGTTTTGGTGAATGTTTTGGAAAGTGCCTTCTGCTTAGAGGAGCTGTTGTAATTGTTGGAGAGCTTTTGACACCTGAAAGATGCTTATGATCGTACACTGTTGAGCGAGAGGAAATACAAATGGTTAAAGGGAGGGGTTTGTTGCAAATGTTCACCCTGTTCGAATTAACATCAAAAATGACTAAATTCGTGCATAAAATGATAAATGTTTCGATAAGGATTGGAGTTTCCGATTTTCGCAAGCGCCTTCCAGATTTGTATGCAATATGCATCGGATGTGGGCGTCTCAGGCAGAAACTAAACAATTACATAGGATGGAAAGATCATCTTGACAGATGAATAAGAAGTGGGCGCATTTTCTCATTAGTGAATCTTAGATTACGCAGCATCACAAAGGAGAAGGTAAAAGAGATATCCAGGTCACTACACACACGTACGCACAAACACAGGCACACGCTCGCTCTTTCTAATGCACCCAACCGCAGATATCATTATCTAGAGCAGGAGATGATGGTGTCATCGATTGTGGCCGAGTCGGGAGCATTTCATTTGCTTCAGGCTACGCGTCTGATGAGTCCCTCTCTTTCTCTCTGCTGATGCCTCATCGTGTTCAGCCACCAGGGAGAATTAACCGCGTGTGTGGGGCAGCAGGAGGGGAGGGCGCTTTAGCGATTTTGAGCAACTCACACACAAAGAACAGCTGCTCCGGTTTGGCTGCCTCGGCAGACCATTGCGAGTCCAGCGGCGGCTCACCCGGAGGTCTCATGATCTCTCATGCCCCTGACCCTCAAGCGCAGTGTACTCGGTGTCTCAGTGGGGGCCTCTGTTGGAAACAAGGCTACGTTTGGAAAGCATTCGGAGGAATTTATGTCTTTTGGATGTTTCGACTGACCTTAATAAAAGCAGATGAGTCACGGTTATGCTGTTTGGTTAGATCCCAAAGCGCTCATAGCTGAATAACTTTCAGAACGAAACATTATCGCACAATCAGGAGCCTCTAATGTGATGCACGCAGCGAGCAGTCGTTTCGGGCGAAATGCACTCTATTCTCATGCTGTTTTGCTTTGAGTGAAGAGGCTGCAACCTCTCATATCTCGGCAGCGTCTCAGTGGAATGTGAGGGCAGGTGTCGGGGCTTCCGTTAGACACGTGATGCCGGGGCTTGTTTACACAATTTGTGACTAGGCTACTGCAAGAAAATCAGCCTCACCTGAGACATTACATCAGCTTATAAGGAAAAATCACTTTAAGCAGGGTAGGCACTATAGGGAGATGGGGTGGGTATTGCGCCACCTAGATTTTCTCAAGCCAAGCGATGAATTTAAATGCAGTTATTATTACTGTACCCTCCCTCATGATTAAGGAGCGGTCACATTACGCTTTTCATTACATTCATATGCATGTGAATGCTGAAGACCAGAAATGCAAGCTCATACAAAGTTTTGCATTTCATTACATTCCAAAGTTGAAGTTTGATTTTGTATCACATGAAGATGCGTGACCACAGAACATTGATACATCATGGCGTGACCTCTCAGCTGAATTAAAAGAACACAAACTTTAAAGCTGCAGATTTGTAGCATTGCAGGAATGAGGACTGTATATATTTTTACATTTTAGATTTATTAATTTTATAGGCCTATGATGAATTTATGTTGCAGATGCAGTGTCTGAAGAAATTTTGTGTGCTCAAACTAGTCTAGTCTAGTGTGACTACCAATTTATTATGAATAATGTAAATTCATTTTTAACACTATTTATGCCATTAAGTGGAATTAATTATATGTTCAGAGATACATTACACAATAAATATGACTTTGGTAATTAAAGACTTTGCTCAATCCAATTTTTCATAGTCAGCTAACATAACTCATAAATCTGGAAACAAATGTTAGAAAGAAAAACTGCGCAGTCAATCAGCTGAACTTGGAAAAGCATTCTACTATAACACTCTTATTATTTTTTCCATTTCTTTATGTGCAAGCACACAGAGCAGGTGCTGAATACGGAACCGCATTGTAAGAGCCATATGTTTTTTTTGTATGTTATATAGATGTGGAATAAATAATTGTGTGTGTTAAGCAATTGTTAAATAATTAATAAGTGAATCATTTAATATGTGTATGTATTATATTTCACATTGACAATGATATCATTTCCGGCAGTGACCATTAGTTTTTGTGTGATGCAGTAGCCTATTCGAGCGATAGTTTTTTGACCATGTAACATTTGCAGTTAATTTGTTATTAAACTTTACCTAAAATAAGTTACTGGACTACGGGATTCGAGTTCAAATCACGCTCACACACGAAGAAGCAGCAACAAGATGAGAATTTAGACGGAATCTATCACACACATAGACTACTAGTATACTACTTGTAGTACTTTTACCACATCTTTCTTTGGCAGAAATAGTAAGAGAAGTATGCGGTTCCGAATTTAGCAAGAGTTTTCTGTCGGCATTTAGGATCAGAACTAGCGAATCGATGTGATTTTCGTGAATGAATCACTCTTTTGTGTCGATTCTCTGCAGTGAATTGAAACGAACGGTCTGAATCGGTTCGCGATTTATTCGAACAGCTCACTGACTCGCTTGGAACGTTTCTCTCACCCAAGGTGTTCCCGAATTCCCGTACAACGATTTAACTCGCTGATTAACTAGTAAGATGCATCGTTGGAGAACCTAACCAACTAGTCCACAATATTGGTACAATATAACCAATATGGTTCAACAATATAGGATTGTCGTTAATGACGTCACGTGCAGGTGGAGGAGTAATAACTTCTGCAAATTAATCTGTTCGAGGTCTCTGAGATGCTGCTGTAACGAACGTGGCACATGTCAGTTTGCTTTATTTGATGTTTAATTTATCGCGGGTTCCCTCATACGTCATATTCCTGAGTTCCCTTGCGCATTTTACGCACTCTTCAAAAACGGCGCCGCTGATTGTTGACACGCTTAAATGTATAGATTAAAATGTATATTTAAATAGAATGAAACATATAGAATGTACTGAATGTTAGGTTGCTTATTGTGCCCGAGAGCACGATAAGTCATTTAACAAGAAACTAACCACAGCTCGACAGCTGTAGTTCCAACCACCTAAGTTAGCGATGCTGTTTGCAAATGTCCGTTGGAAATATGGTTTTGGGAAACACCAAATCGTTGAACTCTATGTTGGTATCGACTCTACATCAAAGACAACTAAAATAGATGGATGAGGTGGATATTTATCAACAGTTCATTGAACAAAACGTTGAAATGCATCCATCGTTTGCCAGCGATGAATAAGGTAGACCTACAGCTTCATCACCTTCACGTGCATGAACGACTG
The DNA here is from genome assembly GCA_039654765.1 of Mylopharyngodon piceus. NCBI lineage: Eukaryota > Metazoa > Chordata > Actinopteri > Cypriniformes > Xenocyprididae > Mylopharyngodon > Mylopharyngodon piceus. The sequence continues at coordinate 24,568,402 of CM077460.1, read as the reverse complement.
CAGGTAAAATACATTTTCCTTCAGAAGGACTATCATAACACTCAACAGTACACTAAAGCACTGAAAGTGAATGTACCAGTGACGTTACCATGGCACGACATTTATTGTTTGAAGTGTTAAAGTAAATATTATAGCATTTTAATAATTCAGTTACATCACAAGCGTCACTGTAGTAATTTAATTGATGTCTGTATTCCTCAGGCTATTGTTGACACCATATGTGTGAAATATACTTTTTTATAAACCGGTTAGTTTCTGTTTTTGATTCTGATTAGTCAATAGCTGTGTTTTATTCACGATAAAACAAGGCTATGACCGCAATGGTTCTGTGTATCACTACTACACAACACCCTTAGCAGCCACTCTTAGCAAGGTAAACTGTTTGTTCTCAGCTGATATTGTTCATTGAAGCTTACTGTATTATGTAGAACTAGAAGAGTATTGTGAGAAAGAGATCGATTGAGCGAGTTTATTACCTGCATTCAGATTTAGCATTTTCCTTCAGGTCAGTCCTATGTTCGGAATAAAAGATCTGTTTAAATGTCCGATGTATTATCTTGTCCTTTTAACAGTTAAGGTGTTTTCCTGTGACTGACAGCACTAGTCAAATCATTTGTCAGTTGCGCCTTGTTCCGTGTTCACATCAGTCTTTTCAATGTAAAAGTTTTCGCTACCAACTGACACACTCATAAAGACAGTCTTTGCCGCCATCTAATGGCGTAATAATGTAACTTCTGTTGCTGTTCACGGTAAGGGACTATTTTTTTTCCGGCGGAAGGAAGGCTTTTACTGAAAGTTTACTTCATGAAAGTTGCACTGATACATATTTTTGGCTTTAATATTTGTATTGTGTGGTAACTGTTTTATAAAAGCAATAAGGTACTCGAAGCTGGTGCTGTATCGTGAATAAGTCACAGCTGAACTCCACTTCGCGTCGTGCCTAACAACGCCCTTCAGCCATGACTTATTCACGATACAGCACAGCCTCTCGTACCTTATTGCTTACATATAGTAGTAGCCTATATTTTGTCTCCATAACATAACGTCACATAATTGGCAAAACGGCCTCACTGTAGTAGTTTTTCCTCAGAACACTGATGTGAGGTTTTCAGTTTCCCACGCCTTTATATGAGCAATATACGCTTAAGTTGCAAATTATAGCCTTTGTTTTTTTCCTTACAGTTCTTCAGAAAACGATCTTTGTTTATCTATAAGGCTTGATGCATGGTTTTCTTTACTGATACAGATCCTATTGAAGCAGACACATTGTGATGGGCCATAATGAATGATTTATTTATTTATTCATTTAAAAGCTAACAGAAATAGTCCCAAAACCCCAAATGTCCAATGTTGATCTTGACGAAAGACATGTGGCTGTAATGTTTCTAGATTTGTGTCATGAATACACATCAAAACATATGATTTGATCTGATATTTCCGACTAAAATGTGCACTTTAAGAAAGAAAATATTGATGGATTCTCACCAAAGTAGTGTTTTATTCACATACACTGAGAGAAAGTTTTAATTCATGTCAGTTTTCTGCTAAATTATGCAGTCTGAAGAGCATTTCAGTGGCTAAACTCATTAGAAACCAATAACCAATACTTACTCGGATCTGAAGATCGTATAATGTAACATCAAGACCTTTTTTATAGAACAGTATATAGAGTGTAAATGAGTTCTTGATAAGAAGAGGGCTCTTTTCTTAACTTACGGTGCTGCAAAGACCCATTATTTTTAAGAGTGTGTGTGTCTGCGTAGGTAGAGCGGAGAAGGATAAAGTACTAGCACATTTTAATTTGTGCTGCATCAGTGTCGTCCCCAGGCTAATGTGTTTGACATTATTCCAGCTTAAATGAGCATACTGTAAACTGGATCCCTCTGGAAGCATTTTATCCTACAGAGAGGAACAGCACTCTGACAGCATTCTGAGGAGATATAGGAATGATTTTAGATTGGCAGGTGTCAGAGACAGATATGATTCCAAAGTCTCCTGGCGTTCCAGCACATTCACAATCCCTCTTACACCTCATTTAGCACCTGTCACTCACTCATCCAAGAACCACACACACAAACACAGATATGCACAGATGCTCACTTAGATGAAGTGCTGTCTTTGAGGAAGGCAATTGTTTTTACGACCAGTATATGAGGGATAATGTGCAGTCAGCCGGTCATTATTGCAAATGATAGTGTTTTGTATCCTCCTGTTAGGGTTTATTTTGTTATAATGACCACCTGACATGACTTATTCCATGGCTACTTACCAAGTAAAATTTATGCTTATAAAACGGTATTGAAAACATTTTAGTAAACCTGACTGTAGTCCACCTTTAGTTGGGAAAAGGCAGAGCCTCCCTTCTGTGCAATTGGACTCTCTCCACTGAAAGATGAATTATATCTATGATTTGCTGTCACTTTTTGAATTATTGGTTGCCCTCTTGCCTCTTGGTGTGTTGTTTGTATGCATCACTATCTGTAGTGGGTTAGACATAATAGGATCATCTGATTTCTATCTCGATATTTTCCCTCATCCTTCTTTACTGGTCTTTATTGCTGTGGACGCAGCAGTAGATGGCACACAGTGTTAAAGGAAATAGAGAGAGAGAGACAGAGAGACACATGGCACCAGAGGAAGGTGTTTACTTGTTAGCAGTTGCCTGCAGCAATTGAAACCTTATACTGCTCTTTTAAAGATTAAGGGGAGCTCACAAGAATGAATTGCAGCCGCTGATAGTGTTGTTTATATGCGCGTGTTTTCTGAGTTGTTTTAACGTTCGAATTACTGATGGAATTATGCAAATCGGGTAACAGTGCAAATATGGCCAAAATTAGTTTAGTGCAAATTTGTATGGTACAATCTTTCTGGTCTGTTCTGAGTGGGAGATTGTGGAGGATGCGGCAAAGTAGTGCAATCTGGTATGCTTCAAAATGCCGAAAATATTACTATTTTTTTTATGATTTTTTAAATATATTTTTATTTTTAATTCAGTTTAGGTTTAGTTAGTTTTAATTGTTCCTAAAAATAGTTTTTCCTCTATCAGTCAAAATAACCAGTTTTAATTTTGTTTTATTTTCTTTCAAAATTATTATTTTTATTATTATTATTATTATTTACACAGTCTGATCACACTACATATCTGCCCAGTATGACATACAGAACGCTGTATCAGAAAATGCAAAAAGTGAGCTATGGTCGGTTGTTTTACATGTCAGTCAGTCATTTAAAAGGATTTTGTTCTTTGGTAATTTTCTGTTTTTATTTTAGTTAAATATTTTAGGCTATTTTTTTTTTGTCACTGCTATTTACTATATGGGTCATTGACGAATAAGGTTTTTAAAAGTGTAAAAAAAACAATGGAGATATAATTGATTTTAAAGTTTTATTAAGTGTTAACAATGAGATTATGTGGTTTTTATAATCAATTAATACAGCTTTTGTCATTTTTTACAAGATGGACAAAATTTGTCACCAAAAAAGTCATTTGGTTTAACCAAAATTTCGGGTTATACCGAATTACACTTTTGGTTATACCGAATGACGATATTTTCAAACAATGCTAACAGGCTGATATCTAGCTAGCTAACAAAAGGACAATTAAACATTTTATATTTAGTACAGTTTTTAAAATATTACAACATTTTCCATGTTTTATAGCGGTTGTACCGAATGACCTGATGTTTCGGGACATGCATATGTCCCTAATTTTTCAAATAGTTAAAAGAGATTTAGTTACTTTGCTTCACGACCATTTGATCCTTTGCAGGTGTCTCAATGATGGCACATCCTGTCACATGATATTGACCGCATGACTTGATCCAAAATGGTCCCTTTATATTGGTTACTCCGAATGACATCAATGAAATCTTTTTTTTTTCAGACATTCTTTCTCATAACAAAGCAACGACTTCTACACATAATTTTAATACCATTTTGCACTATGTTGATATATAATGTTATAAAATCATGCCAGGATAAAAAATATATACATTTATTACATTTTAAGATATTTTAATCACAAATGAAATGGCTGTATTGGCTTTTGGATGGTTAAACCGAATGACCTTTTGACACTTCAAAATCTTTAAAATACCTTTATATGTAGCAAAATATAATTAAAACCTTTTGGATTCAATAAAAGAGATCTTGGATTAAAAAAAAAAGACCTATCACATTATTGACCCATATACTATACTATAGCAGTGTTATTTTATTATCATTTTGACCATTATATTTTTTTATTCATGTTATGAATTAGTTTGCATTTTTATATATTTTTTTGTTTTCATTTTATATATATATATATATATATATATATTTTAAAAATGTCATTTTAATTTTAAATTTTTAGTTATTTTAGTGCATCAAGTTAAACTAAATGAAAATGAGAAATGTGCAACTAGCTGAAATGAAATAAGTTTATTTTTTATTTCATTTAAAGTTTATTAATATAAGTTTATTATATTTCAAGTAACATTTTATTTGTTTGTTTTTAGTTATAGTTAACTATAATAACCCTGCTATACTGTACTATGTATTTTGTATTGTCATTAACAACGACAAAAACTGGTAACACTTTAGTATAGGGAACACATGTTCACTATTAACTACTACTTTTCCCTCAATAAACTCCTAATTTACTGCTTATTAATAGTTAGTAAGTTAGTTGTTAAGTTTAGGTATTGGGTAGGATTAAGAATGTAGAATAAGGTCATGCAAAATAAGGCATTAATATGTGTGTAATAAGTACTAATAAACAGTCAATATTCTAGTAATATGCATGCTAATAAGCAACTAGTTAAAAGACCCTAAAATAAAGTGTTACCCAAAAACTAGCAGCACATTTATACCCGTGCTTGTTTAAACTGGATTGCGGTTGATTAGTGAATAAGAAAGGTTTTTGCACTGAAGTGACTTGTTGTTTAGTAAATTTGCCCTAAGTGACCTCTAAATATCAGATTGATCTCTTGTTCGCGCTCTTTTTCAGTCGACAAACAAATTCACACACTGACCTCCTCAAACAGAAGTGTTAATAACTGTAAAAAGTCATTCATTATAAGCTGCAGTCTATCAAAGGCTGTAAAGAGAATGAAGGCACTGGACTAGAGCCAATTATGATCCACAGAGACAAACACACACAGTAGAGATGAAAATGAGAGCAATATTATTTTCATTGCTGAAAGGAAAATATTGAAAATGTTCAAAGCTGTGTGTGTTTTTGACGGCTCCACTTGCGTCACAAAGTCTTGAGCATTAAACAGATTCACACAAAGGCCAATTAGGAAGGCAGGATGGGTATTTTTCACACTCTAAAGATGACAAGCTAAATGGTGTGTCATGATTTAAATGCAGATTCCTGGGGAACAGGGCTTTTAATAATTGCAACATCCTCGGTTTTCTTTAGAGTACAAATTTGCACCAAAAATCATTTTACAAACCTGCAATGCAAATGAAGTTTAGCCAAGCTGCATCTTTGCCTGCGTCAGTCAAGTGCAGGATACATAGTGGTGGGATTATTCACTAGTTTCCTCTCTTAATGAGGAGAAAAATGCAGGTTATTTTAGAACATTAAACTGAAGATCACGTTAATGTCATCTGTGTAAAAAATGAGGAATCACATCGCTCCGATGTGCATATTTGATGTAGAGTATTGCTGTCTCTCGCAGCAGCATATAAATACAGTTTTTATTTGATCATAGATAATTGGTTTCACCGTAAAACTCTTCACTTCCATTTTCATTCCTCCGTAGATCACAAAGAATATCAGTGATAAAATGACAGGAATTGCTTATCAAGTAAGTGCTATATCGAGTAAATAAAGGACAATGAGATTTGTTATGCATCGCCACCCACTAAAGCAGTCTTTATTTAGGCCTGGAGCATCTTGGGGTTCTTGACTTGCTCAAGGGCAAAACGGCAATATGGTGGATAGGCAGCCATATCAGCAATCTGAACCTTCATTTTAGGATACATTTAACTGTTAATAACTGACAGTAGCATCACATATGAGATAGAAAGACTTAGGCCCTGTTTACACTAGTGCGTTTTTGTTTTAAAATGCATAACTTTGGTACGGTAACGCCTGGCATCTACACAACTGTAGAGTTTTCTACCCTCGAAAATGGAGACTTTTGGAAAGGCTGCAGACCCTGTTTTAGTTAGAAAACTCTGGGGTTTCAGTGTAAACTGAACAAAACTGAGACTTTTGAAAACAAAGGCATGGCTGCTCACATTAAAAAAAACGTTAAAAAACTTTAAAATCCTCTGATGCTGTTTGATCGGAACACGACAATAACAGACACTGTATTGTCGCAAACCTGTTGAAATTTATTGACATAGACCTCATGTTTATTATGATAGTTTCGTCATTACATCTATAATACAATATATTGGTAATCTCGAGAGTATTTACATTAGCCAATAAATACGTGGATATTTAATATTAGATTGTCCTGATGGACTAGGGGTAGAATTTTTGTTCAACGTGCCAGAGGTTCTGGGTTCTAATCCACCCTCGTGTAATTTATTTTATTTTTTTCTCATTAAAACCAAAGATGTTGATCAGTGATTGTATATCTAGAGCAGGGACACATTTATGTGCATTTTGTTTTGTGATTTCACCGGAAATAATAGAGTCTCCGGCCGCAACAGCATTAAGCGATAGATTGAAGTGCTCGTCCGTGTGAAGACTGCGCAGTGTGCATGAGCGCCAAGAGAGCACTGTTGCGCCACTGATAACAGCGGCAACGAGCACTCAACATGATTTCAAAAACAACACATCCCAGTGCCAGATCGCCTATTATTTAACACAAACGAATGAATTGCTAATCAACTAGAGATGTTTCTTTTGTATTAGATACATCCGTGCCGCAAGATGTTTCAAAAAGTGGTGGGGACAATATCGACTCTGGCAAAAAGTGGTGAGGGCATGTCCCACCCGTCCCACCCGCAAATGCGTACCAGAGCATGTACGCACATGCGCACTCTTCAAAAACAGTGCTTAAAATCTCTTGATAAACTAAAATATGTAAATGACAATTGTATATATTCGAAATAAAAGATATACGTTGTACTTAATGTCAGCTTGCTTATTCCAACCACAGCTTGAGAGCTGTCATTCCAGCCACACAAGTTTGCGCTGCAGTATGCGAATGTTTGTTTGAACTATGGTTTCAGGAAACACCAAATCATTGAACTATGTTAGTAACGACGGAACTTGCGATGTTAGTTGGCTAATGATGCTTTTGGGAAATGCACCCCAGAGCCGTCTCTCTCAACAACTCTGTAACAGATCAGCCTCGACAACCGTGTGAACAATAACATGGAGACAGAACTGCAAGCTTTGCTAACTTTAGCCGCTTTTCCACCGTCGGGCCGAATGGTTCTTAGAATGGTAAAGAACGGTTTCAGTTGTGTTTCCGCTGGAGCCTGGTACGGCACGGCACGATTACAATTAGACAACCGTGCCGAATCGTGCTGGTAGAATCCGTGAAGTGATGTCGACACACAGGATTGGTCACTTGTCTGTTACCTGGCTACCAGTTTCTCCGTAGATGGCTAAGCGCTCTATTTGAGCAACGTAAACACAAATTAATAATAGAATTAAAAGAAATATCTAATCATCCGCCATAACGCGGTCGCTATTACATCTCATATCATAAGTAAACCATTGTGTTACCAGGGCAACGACTGACACTTTTATATTACATTCCAAAGAGCGGCCGTTCGGCCTGATGGTGGAAAAGCAGCTTTTGTTGTCCTTTTTAGCCGCAATTGTGCAGTTAAACTCTGCATTTTATAATACTACAGCTGCCTACATGCGCAAGAGGGAAGCTATTAATAATAATAATAATAATAATAATTATTATTATTATTATTAATATTATTATTAGAGCAATCTGCAACTGTTTACACTACGTGCATGCCCAGTGTGCATGAATGGTCATGTGACATGCATTTTCGGTTGTGTAGTGTGGACGGAGATCTTTTACTAAAACACAGTGGAAACACCAGTATGGATGAGGATCGTTTTCATTTTAAAACGCTGTTAAAACGAAAATGCACTAGTGTAAACAGGGCCTTATTTAGCTTGTGCAGTGTCTAGTTATCTAGTTAGTACACAGTAAAACTTACATTCATGCAGCACACACACACACACACACACACACACACGCACACAAATGTTTAGCAGATGTTTAGCCTGCTCTTTTCCATACAATGAAAGATGCTGATTTGGAGCCGCCTATGAAGCACTCTAAAAATATCATAAAATTAGGTTACACTTTATTTCAATTGTCCATTTTAGACATTCTTTTAACTATAAGTAACTTTGCAAGTACATGTCAACTAACTCTCATTAGTATTAGTTGACTGTCTGCTAACCCAACAGTCTACTACAGTCTACTAATACTCTAATGAGAGTTAATTGACATGTAGTTGCAAAGTTAGTATATGCATAGTTGCATAGTAAGTAGAATGCATGTCTAAAGTGGACCATCGAAATAAAGTGTGACCTAAAATTAGCCCTTATGACTTGTGCACTATTTTCCAAATCCTCTGATGCCGTTTGATTGGTTTGTGTAAGGAACAGTAATAAATATAAAGGCAAAGTTTGTCATTTCTGTGCTATTAGTGGCACAAAACCGATTTGCAGTTTGTTTGTTTGTCTTGACTGGGTCAGACAACATCAGTCCAACCAATGGCGTGGTTTTGGGATTGGGCAAGTCATTGCCTGAAAACAGTGGCATGAAGGTGAAGTGAACTTTTTGTTTTGTATTAAAGAAATTGCTCACAAATTCAGGAATTCGCCTCTATGCTGTTTTTCATTGAAAATCACTCTTCACAGTAGCTCTTAAATCTCGTGTCATATTTGGTATGGATACGTGGAAGAAACAGTGTAGTTTGGAATCAAGTCAAATGTGGTGTGAAATATCTTGATGCGCCAAGATTGATTATAAGCTTCACGTAGTTACTTTGATGTCAGTTACAAAGGTTTACTTCCAAAAGAACATTCTTTTCTCAGTTGTTCAGTTTAACCCAAAGCTGCAACCGAATAGCAACATGCCGGTGGGGTCTAGTCACGCATTCATTGCCAGTTCAGCAGGCATTCCACTTCCTGTCCGAGTCAGAAAGGTAAGGCAGCTGCTGTGATGGGAGGAGAACATCGACACTTGCTTAAATTGCCACCTTTGCAGCATATGACAAAGTGTTCACTTGCTCGTTTCTCTGAAGAATCATCAAAGTACTTGAGAAAGAAGTGAGCTGTCCCCCAAAGCATATCTGTCTCTCTTTCTCGGCTCTGTCCTTCATGTGTTTAATGATCACCTCGCCGCTGAGTGTGTCGGCATGAGCGAAATCCACAGGACGTTAATGCGGCCCACACGTGTCAGTGCTGACAGGAACGACGCTCAGCCGCTCGACACAGTTTCACCAAATCAAATCTTCTTCCCCCTCCAGAGTTGCTGAAGTGTGCCACTTGTAAAGTTAATTAATTTGATGGTTAATTATATAACTCATTTATTTAAGTGAGAGCTCGGATGACATTAGTCTTGTGGAAATATAGAACATGCTGTAATTGTGGAGTGAATTTGCTTTTAAAGAGCTTTTTAATTCAGGCCCCGGGGCAATGGACTTGATGGGGGCCCAGTGTGACCCTTTCTGCTTTCAGATCTCTCATCCACAGTTTTTTTCTTTCAGATAGCAAGAGAAATGGTGAAATATCAGTATCAAACGGGTGTCCTTATTAAAAGTTCATTGCATTTCTTTTCTCTAACATTACCACGTAGGTCGCAGAGGATTTTATGTGATCTAGAGAAGTATGTCATCATGCTCTAAATAGTGAATCACACTATACTGAGGTAATAAGCTACAACCTCTTTCTATTTTTGGCCTGACACTGATCTCATATCAGGGTGAAAGTATGAGTGGTAACCAGAGTCTTAGTCTTGTCAATTTGCCCTTTACAGCAGAAAGAGCCTCTAATATTTATATGTAGGGTCACGGTCTTTTCATGCTGTGTATGCCACGTTTGCAATATCACACTCAAAAATAACAAGCTAAATATTAGATTATCGAGGAGGGCAATTGTAACATGCTAAATGTCTTCAAGCACAAACATGCTAAAATTACTTTGAAACACTTTTCACCATATGCTCAGTAAAGTTCTGTCTATGTGCTCATATCACCGAATCCATTTTTTTTTTCTTTCTGTGTATCTGTCATTTTGTATAATTTGAATTAAGTATAACTTGAATGATTAACATGCTAACAGTACCTTCCATATAAGATTTTACTGTGATATGAGGTTGGTAGCAATTGTGTGAGTACTTGTGACATAAATATTGTATGACTGAAAGATAAAATTTTAAAATATGTAATAAATATTACTTCATTGAAACATGAACATTGAACATTGTTCATTTTAACATGAAATATGTTAGTGAATAATTTTATCCATTTCAAATAATTTAAATATTGGTACCATTTAGACTTTTGCTTTGAACCCATTTTTTTTTCTGGCCGCTAAATAAATTAGTACCATATAAAGGCAAATTAATATTACTGAATGATATTACTATTCAGTAATATCAATAAATATTTAAGCAGTGATATCATTACTGTGTGATGTGTGTTCTATTTGAGATGAAGTGGGTTTATATTGAGTATTTCAAGGCACTCTAACAGCTGTATAGTTTAATGGCAATATTTCTGTAGACATATATGTTTCTTACACCAAAAGATGGCAGGTAATTTGAGTTTTATAAGGAAAATGTAAATAATTGCCTCCGGTCTCCCCTACTCATTAATTAATATTCTGTCATTATTGAAGAGTTTAAAATGAAGAAGATGCGTTTGACCAATTTTTGAAGGCAGCATAAATATATCCTTCACTGCCTTAGATATCCCACAATCCTGTGCTTTCCATTCTGTGACAGTTGAGCTAAAAAAATAAAGATAGCGTGTGAAAGTTGTGGTTGTAAATGTACATTTTTGACAAATTTTTTACACTTCTGATGTCATCGCTAGCGAGAAATTACTATTGTAGTAATTAAATATTTGCTTTGTTTTCACTAAAGCTCTCTCTATTTTCCTTTAGATCATTAAACCGTTATGCTGCCTCAGAAGTCAGTATGAAATCAGTTTCGTGAGGTACCTCCATGCGAAAATACTGCCTACAAAGTCATTGCCTGATAAGGTAGCAAGGCAACAGGTCAGCTGCCTAACTTTTCGGACGCAGCCAATGTCTTTATGAATGGGTCATTGAATCATTAACTCACTCAATTAATTTAAAAATGCTGAATCAATCAGTAACTAAACACTACTGTGCATTGCTCGGAGATGGCAACTGCTCTGCTCTGGCTTTGTTTAGAACTACTTTCATTGGCGAAATAGAGCAAAAACAGTTAACGTGTCTAAAATGTAAGTCACTTAATATTAATTGGAAGAAGACAGTTTAATGTATTGTCTGCTATAGTGCTCCATGTGGCTATGCATTTGGAATGCAACAATTCATGCTTCTTTCCAGCATTTCAGGCCTAATTGTTGGGCAAGATGTTGTTCAAGAGTTCTTCAGGAATGTTTTACACTTTTGTTTGGTTTAGTGACTGAAATATGAATGAGGACATATATAAGATCGATATAAACATCCACATTCACACAGACAGCTTGTTTTCAACAGTTCAGAACAGAGGTTTCAGCGAAGAAAACGGGAGTTCCTACAGGTGGTTAAAACCAGAGAGCAGCGGTGATAGGAATGGAAAACCACACGTCTCTCTAGGGATGAAGACTAAGCAAAGATTTTGTGACAGATCCTTTAGAGCAGGGTTTCCAAAGCCAGTTCACTCAGACTACCTCACATAATTCCAAGCAAGCGGTTTAGAGTGTACTATGTCTCACATCTCATAAAACGAGAGAGAGAAAGAGAGAGAGAGGCAGGCAGGCAGGCAGACAGAGAGAGAAAGGGAATATAAGGTGGAATTGATTTTATATATTTAGCATCGTATTGTGTGGCATTTCTGTGGAGTCTGTGTTGGTGAAAAGAACAAATATAGTGTGAGACTCCAACAAATAACTTGAAATAACCAGTTATATTTGTTTAGTTATGCGGCATATTACTCCTAAACTGTTAGATATGGTAGATGCTGCTGTTTGGTGCGTAATTTTGCCCATGACATAAAGATTAGATTATATTTGTGCAAACAGAATGCATTTCTCTTTTATATTACCCCAGACTGTAGTGGTTGACTGAATGGTGGAATTGGGTGAATCTCATAAAAACATTACAAGGTCAATTTAACCTCAAAATCAAAAGAAAAATAATAAATTATGTTTGGCTTAAAGAAAATGAATCATATATTTTGATAATTTTTGCTACATTGTGACATTACTGTAAATTGTGACATTATAGCACTTTCCAAAAAAAAAAAAAATTACTTATTACTGTGTCTGGACATTTTACTCAGTTTGTTTGTAGTTCTCATTATTCTTAATGACAATTCCAATTACTATAAAAATGAAAAAAGTAAATTACAAGTAAAATATAAGTAAATCAGGATAAATTATTTTTTAATAACTGTAATTTTTTATGAGACATTTCTGGTCATCCTCCCACTGACTATGAGGTCTGTTATATTTATTTTATGGTAATGAGAATTATTAATGTACTTAATTGACATGAATGTAATCCAAAAGATGCAATGCAACAAATCTTAATGGTGCATATTTTCTTATTTCTTTCTTTTTGATTTGGGTTAAAATATGACCTGAACATTTTCTTCACAGGTTTTGTGAAATCCACTCAACGATCACACCACTTTCCTGAGCCCATCTACTGTGTTTTAAGTAGTCATTAACCAATAGTGTGGTCAGGGGTCCTCTTTAGATCAGTAATGTTCTCTAATGATGAGAACGAGGCCCACAGTAGAAATCGATAAAGGCTTCGTCTCTTGTGAATGAGCAGCACAACAGCAGACCTCTTTGCCATCCAGTATCCCTCCGTCTCGACTGCTTAATTGATTGAGCGTTCCTCTGCTTTGCGCTCAGGTCTTGGATTCCTCAAGCCGAGTATTACATGTCATCTAGCCGAAGGGCCGAGTAGATGGCAGGACGATAGAATAAGATCGATTTGGAATATTCTCTGTCATCAGATGCCATAATAGAACGGATTCTCTGTTCCACGGTCGTCTGGTGTCGCCGGTGTGGCCTCTTGTAACCTCAATCACCCCCACTGAGAGTTACGTTTCCTCCTTTTCATGTAAACGAGCTCATAGTGGTAATGAAACGTGTGTTTTTACTCCCTTTGCTATTTTGCTTTTTTCTTCCCTGGAGTGCAGACTTTGGTTTTCTATAAGGTGCAAATTAATTATCATATCAAACAGTCTTCAGTAATATATTTGTGTCAGCGTGGATGGAGAGTTTTGCATGAGAAAGAGCAGTGGCTTTGAATGTGCACCGGATACATATGGTTGTTTGAGGGGTTGGTGAGTTTGATAGGCTTTTGTTCTTCAAGAACAAAGTGAAAGGCCCTGGCGAAAAGCAATCCTCTTTAGTTCCTGAATGATATTAGGGCTGTGAGGATAATTGGGTGATATTTTTAGTGGTGGCCCCAGCGTTCAAGCTGTTTTTTTGCTGTCTCCTTAGCGAGAGGCTCTCCCCGGCCATTGTCAACTTAAATAGAACGTCGATAAGTTGTAGTTTTGAGCTCACCGTGAAAATGGGTTTAGCAGCAGCGCAGTAAACACAAATATGAAATTTGCTGAAGAGACTGATTGTTGCCAGTGTTCAGTCAAATGCTAATGCTCTCCTCTGCTCACTTTCTTCTCTTTTCTCTTCTGTTCACTACAACCACACACACACTGTAGTTTAAGACAGTAAAAAAACAGGAATATTGTGAAATATTATTTAGCGCCTCCTGACGCGAGGCTGTGCTTGGCGCCGGGGTCTTCTAAGGGGGCGAGTGGCAGGTTTCTCTGGGTGAGTCCTATGGAACTCTGTGATGAGTGAAGGGTCAAGGATATCCTCTGCGTTGACCCAGGACTGCTCCTTCAGACCATACCCCTCCCAGTCTACCAGGTATTGGTGGCCCCGGCGTCTGGAATCCAGAAGCACTCTCACTTGAAACGCCTCCTCGCCATCCATGATTATGGGTGGGGGGCTCTGGAAACCACTTTCCTCCTCCTCCCCCTCGGACCACCAGCAGGTTTCAGCAGGGATACATGAAAAGTAGGAGAGATACGATAACTAGAGGGCAGTTGGAGATGGTATGATACAGGGGGTCTTAAAATTTTGAATGGACCCACATACATGGGACTGAGCTGCTTGCACGGCAGACGGAGGCGAAGGTCCCGTGTAGACAGCTACACCCATTGCCCTGGAATATAATTGGGGCTAGGACGCCGATGCCGGTCAGCTTGAACCTTCTGTTTGCTGATGGCACGTTGAAGATGGACATGAGCTTAGTACCATACTCTCTCACTCCGTTGAAGCCAGTCGTTGACAGCCAGTACTTCAGAGGGTTCTCCTGACCAGGGAAATAAGGGGGGTTGGAATCCCAGGACACATTGGAATGAGGTCATGCCGGTGGAGGGTTTTCGCAGTGAATTTTGGCCATATTCAGCCCAGGGAAGGATGCAACTTCAATCTGTTTGGTTTTGTTGACAGTAAGTTCTCAGGAATCGAGTGAGTTCTTGGTTTAACCGTTCAGTTTGACCATTAGTCTGTGGATGGTAACCAGAAGAAAAGCTTACATTGATATTGAGCTGGCGAAAGAAGACCTTCCAGACCCGGGAGGTAAACTGCAGGCTTCGGTCGGAGAAGCCTTCTGGTAGAACATAATACCGAAATATGTAGTGGAACAGGTGTTAAACTGTCACAAAGGCTGTGGGAAGCTTAGATAGTGGTATTAGATGGCAGGCTTTGGAAAAACGATCAATTAATGAAATCGATGGCAATGTGTGACCAGGGTCGTTGAGGGATGGGTAGTGGTTGTAGAAGTCCTGCAGGGAGCTGTTTAGAGGATTTAGCTGTTGCGCATATTTGACAGTTCTTGATGTAAGCGATGGTGTCTGCCTGCAACGTGTTCCACCAAAATCTGTTCTTTAGTAGCTGCAGAGTTGCTGTGATACCAAGGGTGTCCAGAACATGGGGAGGTATGAACCCACTGAAGGACTCTGTTACGAAGATTACCTGGCACATAAGTGAGATTTGGAGAGGATTTGGAGGGTGGAGGTGGATCTTGATTGTGATTTCCGTCATGATGTCCCAATGGACTGGAGCTACGATTAAAGATGTGGAATTGATAGGTTCTAGGGTAGAGTTTTGGGTGTCTGCATCGTGTTGATGGGAGAGAGAGTCTGCTTTGATGTTCTTAGTGCCTGGGTGATAAGTGATAGTGAAATCAAAGCGAATAAAAAATAGTGCCCACCTAGCCTGCCTGGGGTTTAATCTCTTGGCTGAACGCAGGTATTCCAGAATTCGGTGATCGGTCAGTACGAGAAATGGATCTTTGGCCCCCTCTAGCCAATGCCGCCACTCCTCAAATGCTGCCTTCATGGCCAACAGTTCTTGGTTGACAATGTGATAATTTTGTTCAGCAGGGTTGAGTTTACAAGAATAGAATGCACATGGGTAAAGTTTGGGAGGTGCACCTTGACGCTGAGATAAAATGGCTCCAATTCCTGTGTTCAAGGCATCCACTTCCACCACAAAAGTTAGGTTAGGGTCCAGGTGATGCAATATAGGTGCAGAAGTAAATCGTTCTTTGAGATTGTTGAAGGACTGGATTGCTGCAGTTGACCAGCATAGAGTTTGGTGTTTGCCCTTTAACAAGGATGTAAGTGGGGCAGCAATGGAGTTAAAATTCCTGATGAATCTTTTATAGAAACTGGCGAACCCCAGAAATTGTTTTACAGATGTAGCCATTAAGAATGTGCATCACAGTGAAAGGGATCCCACGACCTCCCGCGGCTAGACGCGGCCGTAGTGAAGTTCTCTGGCACATGATGTACATTACCAGTAGGGGGCAGTCGTGTTTCATTCTCAGTTATAGCGTATACTGAAGCCAATAATATGCAACGGACGTGTTAACCTCTCTCAGGTGCGTATTGACAGCAAGCCACAGAGCTCATAAACGTGTGAGAACCACATTTTAAGTATATTGTTTATGTACAGCTCAAATAGAAATAAAATATTAATGATTCAGTTATTAATGTTTTTTACATGCTTGTCATGGGCATTTGAAAATTACTGTAGCGCTTATATTGTGTTATTAAGTTCATAGGATTATTTAAATTTTAGTCTGGTGAACACTACTAAGAACATAAAACAATGTTACAATAACTTTTTTAGTGAACTTAAAAAGTGCAAATATCCTGTCCCATTTTAGCACCCTTAATTCCCACATTGTGGAATTATTCACTGTGAATTTAACACATTTCTTTGACATTAAATAGCCTATAAAAGGTCTTTTGCAAGGACACTGATGAAAATGTGACTTATGTAAGTCTAACATAAAATTATATTGCATTTTAATGTCTGTCTTTGCCAGAGACATGACCTGTTCAGACATGTTATGCTTTTTATCCAAAATCACTCACTAATTTATTTATATACAGTAGCCTATAGCTAGTGTTACAGGAATAAGACAAAGCAGAAGCCTCCACCAAATAATTCTGATATTTTTATAATATTGTTCATTCATTCTCCACTTAAAAGTACAATCTGTATAATATTTTTTACACATTAGAGCAATTCCAGCGTTACGGACATGACATTTGCAGTCAAAACTAAAAATATAAATTCTCATAGAATGTATTCATTACCAATATACTGAACCTTCTCTTTATATTTTTCTAAACCCCTGAAAATATAGTCCAAAAAAAAAAAAAAAGAGGCAACAAAATATGATGGGAGGCAGCAGTATTTTGTAGATTTTCTATGAATTACAATGCACAAAAGCAACAATATCTGCCGAATGGAGAAGGGTTAGCTCTTCACAGAACATATAATATGTTTTATTTCAGTTTTCTTTTTCGCATTTCGGAGAAAAAAATAAATGTTACAAATGTGACATCTCTCTGTTACGGACATGGTGGTTCTGAAAGCTGAATTTATGGACTATGGAAACATATGAAAAGCTTTAAAACTTCAATAGAGAACTCTAGTGGATATTTAATAGGGCTGCCGCCCACTAAAGATTTTTCTAGTTGACTAGTAGTCATCCATTTAAGCCATTTTTCGACTAATCACCCATTTATATTAAATTTATACTAATCTGAGCCTTTAATATATAGGCTATTGGCGTAATATATTCCGCGCACAATTGCATGCGTAAAGTTTGCTTCAAAGCACAGGCAAAAGTATGATTATGAATGTATCTAGAAAAAAAGCATACATTCTAATTATTTATTAATAAACTAGTGTCTCTCAGTATCCAAAAGAGAGTCACTACTTTAACAACTAGTTGTGCAGGTTGTTAATTTGGTTGGTGCAACCTGAATTTTTGAGCGAGTTTGTTGTAAAATATGGTTGTCATGCTGGTAAATAACCAAATTGGGTAACTTTATTTTAAAGTGTTCTTGTTACACGTTACATGTAGTTACTGTAATAACTATTAATCTATGCATTATTACATGCAACTAACCCTAAATCAAACCCTAATCCTAATCCTATAGTAAGTACAAGTAGTTAATTATTATTGCTCAGTACTTAAATGTGTAATTACACTGTAACAAGGACACCTTAAAATAAAGTGTAACCCCAAATTGTATGTGTACAGAATGACGTTAAGAGCTCAGAAGAGGAGTGACTTCTGTATTTAGCAGTAGTGTGTACGTTGCCAACAACAGTGCAGATCTGTATTAGAAAGGCTGAAGGAGAGAGATAAATAAAGGACGACGGAGAAGATGTTCTCTATTGCTCCCTCTCCTCTTTTATGAGCTCATTTGCAGCGCTGGTGCACCAGTAACTCAACCATAGTGAGGAGACTATAAGGAAAGGAGCCGATTATGAATGCGATATATTAAACATGGTGGCAAATATATTAAACATACTGGGCCGATCTCAGGAGGCAGGCCAGATAATGCACTGATTGATTTTTACTGAGCTGTTAACTATTAATGCAGCTGTAACAGAAGGAGACCTGCGGACATTTATCAGACCCGTAACGCGTGCTCCATACTCCGTGGCTGGAGTCGGCTGTGAAGGATCCATTTAGTAATTATCAAACGGCCCCCCGTGACGCTTCACAGCTCACGGCGATGATGAGATTTCGCTGAAGGTAATGCAGTTGGTAAATAGTCGGTGTGGAAGACGACGATGTGTATTTATTTATGTTGTATCCTCCAGGAGCTCTTTGCCCTCAGCTTCAACCTTAATAAAATGTGTTTAGTTATCTCTTGTTTTTTTTCTGCAGGCATCTGCAGTTTCGCTAAAATGACCCGTGGGGTTCAGTAAGAGGAGCATGTTGCCACTGTAACTGGAAATTTGCCTGATTATCAATGCGGGGAAACAAACAGAAAGGGCTTATCTGGAGAGAAGTGAAGTGCACTGAAAAGATTAATTAGGCTGAATGGTTTGGATGCTTTAATGAAGAGGCCTTGAGATGATGCGACGTTGTGAACTCGTCAGGAGCTCTCGCGCTCCTTCACACAGGTGCACATCTCAGCTGGGTCACATGTGGCGAGGAAGCACTTTAAAATGTGCTGCTGTCACCCACGTAACACCTTTTATGCCGGTACCACCCTCGCTCTTGTGACGCGTTGTCACAGGGACCGCAGGAACACAGAGGCATCACCGCAGCGGGAAGAAACCTAATTAGCAAGAATAAAAGGAAGCATTTATTTTAAAAAATGGCAAGTGATACTTTCACTTAAAAAGCTGCGGTCAGCCCTTGACATTCTCATTATGAGCTATTATTTTTGGTAATCAAGTTTAGCTTTGAAGAAAAATGGAGGGCAAATAGAGGATAAATTTGTAATGAAATTACAAGTCTCAGTTTTTAAACTGAGCAAAAATGAGGAATATTAAACAGAAGCATGATTTATAAAACATATGCTGCATGTATGTTGTCTCTGATGTAACTTTGAACATGAAAGGCCTGAAGCATCAATTCAAGTACTGTATATGAACATGGACACTTCAGGCTACATAAGCCAAACTCTTACGTTAAAATTGCCCAGATGTTTGAGTAAGAGTGTGAATGTGAGTGTGTGAGAGCCTGTCCAGGGTGCTTTCCCCTGCCTTCCGCGGATACTAGGATATGCTCCAGCCTTATGACCCTTCAGGGGTAAGAGAGAGATTGAAGTAAGAGAGAGATTGAAGTATATGCGGAGGGTAAGGAGGGTAAAGCTATAGGCTAATTTTAGTGTAATCTATTTACTATGCACATCATAAACCATTCTTTTTAGGCAGGTACCAGATATGGGTGTCATGTCATCAAATAATTTAATATGACTGAATTGGTATTTAACATGTTCACAATTCAATAAAAACATAAGTTACTAATTATAATGCTTTCATTTCCACGGTTATTCAAAAGGTAGCAAAGAGCATTTACATTATCAATGAACTTTATCACTGACTTCAGTCTATCGTGACTTCTATCGTCTCTCCCGTTATAATTAATGAAGCTGTCTGCACTGTGAAACGAATCTCTTACTTACATTGTACGTGCACATTGTTGTTTATGATGAGGAATTCGGAAGAGTGCAGAATTCAGTCAAAGAGCTCTGAACCAACCACCGGCGTTTCAGTGATGACTAACCTGCATGCCTCTGATTGGCCATTGCATTCTTAAGCTCAACAGAATTGTGTGTGATTGGTTATAATGCAACAACTCTGTAAAAACATAAAAAGAAATATGATGCAACATGAGAAAATCTAAACTTAATGCCACAATCAACACTTTTCATTTCATTTTCACTTTATTTGCGACAGCCGTAATAGATTTAGGGCCAGATTTACTAAACAGGGCAAATTAGCGTGAGAGTGCAATCCCAAAAAAGCACCTATGGGAGTGGAAAGTTCTACGCGTGATCTACTGACGACGCGCAAATTAAAGAACACAGACGCAGACAGATCATTTCCATAATAACCAACGCAATCTACCAAGAGCAGTGCAAATTAGCCTCTGGTTTAAAACATGCTTTTTTGGGCGGTAAATAATGGCGCAAGTAATTTGACGAGCGCAAACCTGAGTAAATCACCTTGCGTGATTCATTTAAATACACTTCTCTCATAAATTTTGCGTCTGAAAGGGAAACTCCTACAAATGCATATGCAATAAGATCAGCCGCAAAAAAAAAACTGTGTTCACGCCTTTTCAGCGCAAATTTTTCACTGCGTGTCTAAATCCTGACAGTAGTTTTTTAATGCATTTTGTCAGTTTTTTTTTTTTTTTTTTTTGGGGGGGGGGGCAAACATGGCTAGGGGAAGGCTAAATCTTGCCCAGTCTTACACATAGATGTATTGGAGCAAATGAGAATGCAAAAAGTATAGCCTATTTATTGTATTTTCCATCCACCACTATAGAAGTTTACCCAACTGTGATGACTTTGCCTTCTGAGAACCCGGAAAATGAAAAGGGTCCATAATTAGTGTAGATGTGGTTTATTTTGTGTGAAATTGACAGTCCCCTGAAGGGAGACACATCATGAGATCAATAGATGTGCTGTGGGTGTTATTGTTTGAACCAAAGCTCATGTGATTGACAGAGAGCTGTTGTACAGTCCCTTAGCATCCCTTCAGGCACATTATATTCTTAAAAGCCCTTGATTTATGAAATATCATCTCTCTGGTCGTGGTGTCTTTATGAAGCATTTTAATGTTTGTGCGTACATATGTATGAGTGTTTGACCTCCTTCCTGTAAACATGGCCCTCTGTGTAAAAGCTCTCTAAATAAATGATGATAGATAATCTAGATATACAGAGTAAATGGAAAAATGCCATCAGCATCACCTGTCTATCAAGCACACACACTTACTTACCCTCAAGTGCGCCAGGCTACTTAATCTAGAGTAATATTCCCCCCTTAATCACATTCATAAATTGGTAATGATATTCATGCACTTGTGTGATATATGGCAAATTATAATGTCAGCGTGTCTTAGCCGTGCTGCCGTCATTTGAATATGGGCTCTATTGCTTTAATAAATCTTGGTGGGTGGGATATGGCAGTCATTAGGTTGAATGACAGTACAGAGTCATGTAAAAAAGTGCATTCAGCTCTCATATGCATCACGCTGTTAATCATAATATGACTATTGGGGCCATCATGATTCTCAAGTGTGATGGAGGGAAGTGTGTGGAAGAACTAGGTTTATATTTTGTGATATGGTAGATACTATTCCTGTTGTTTCAATTAAAATTTCAGCTTCCTGTGGGGTAGGTCCAGCTCAATTCAAAGTCACACTTATGAGTTAAAAGGGAGCCAATTATTAAATTCTGAATTTTGCCTGATGTTACTGAACATGACAATGCATGACCCAAACCTGTGGCACATGATGACTATTAAAACCAAAGCAAGAGTGTGACTAGCAGAAACCTGGAGTGTACCTTCGTACACTTACAGAGTACATTTTTGTGATTTGTTGCAAATTTGTTGCACTAAACAGGAAGTACAGAGGCTATTTTTCTACTTTCTTAAAGCTTAGAATATGTTCAGTTCAGCAGAACATGCTTTGTTTGAGGGAATGAAGGACAGATGACAGACAGCTTGTACTTTTACAGAACGGAAGCAGGCTTCCTTCTGGCTTTGATCACACATCTTGCTGCGAGAAAAGCTGCGAGAAAAGGCTTGTTCTCAAGACTACACACACCAAACACACTCTGCAAGTGCCAAAGTTAGATTACTGTAAAAATATAAATTAATAATACAATTAAAGAGTAGAAACCATAAGCTAGTGCTCTATAATGGGCTTTCTTGTCTCTTTCTTTGCGCTTTTCTTCCCGCTCGTTCTCTAATGGGTATAGAGTAGAGAATCACACTGGCATTAAAGCAACTTTCCCAACTGCCAAAGCGTGTCGTCAACATGACATTAATTAAAACACAGAACGTGGGCGGCATCAAGTTCCAGACAAATAAATAAATAGACATAGGTCTGGTTTCACAGACAGGGATTAGATTATGCCAGGATAAGGCCTTAGTTCAATTAGGACATTTAAGTATCTTGTGCCTTAGAAAAAACATTACTGGTGTGCATCTTGAAACAAAACAATGGCACTGTCATATTTTAAGATATGTCAGTGCAAGTTGCTTTTAGTTAAAACAGCTCTAACATGCATTTTAGTCTGGGACTGGGCTTAAGTCTTGTCTTTGAAATCGGGGATAGTGTTTAAGAAAACACTTTTTTGATGTCTTGGCACTGCAAACGTAACTTCAGATTTCATGATGCGAAGCGTGCAGAGATGGAGAAGAGATAAATAATGCGTGTCAGAGGGCGAGGGTGCGCTCTCTAAGGCGTTCTGGGGTTAGAGACAGTGATGTATGCCCGGGCCTCTCATCGGCCCTGCCTCATTACTGAGCGGCCATTTTGTAAATCAACAGATAATTACGGTATACATCATACACTGTTCGCATCGCCACAATTTACTGGATTTTGTTAGGTTCTATGCTAAGGGATGGAGTGAGATGAAAAATGAAAAACTGCTCTTTCCGAAGCAAATAAACCATTTCCTTAGTATTCATAGGTTCTCCAGAGGGCATCTGAGAACGAGTGAACTATTTCAGGCTTTTTGCTTGACCTTGAAACTTGTGTAACTCTTAGCATGTGTTTTGTAATTTTCCATCTTGTCTTGTTCATCATGCAAGTGAATATATGAAAGCCTTTATTTTGTTTCTTTTTTTCTTTCAGGTCGGCATTTATGTTTTAATTCATCACTGTACAATAAGCAATGTTTTAGCTTCTCTGACTTTGTTTGTGAATTTCAATGATGCCGCCTTGCCTCTGCCAAAGCCTTTTTGATTGCTTTCCCTGCTTGAGTATCACTCTAATATCATTTGAAATGTCACCACTCGTATGTGTTTGTTTCAAATGCATCCCTCGCGTCTATTGCATGTAAAAAAAAAAAAAAAAACACAGAAGAGACAGAGCGTGTGCGCGTGAGAGAAGCAGATTACCTAACAAAGGCCAGGCTGATTTGAAAGCAGGATATTTCGTTGAGATTCACGGCAGAGGTTTGTCAAACACAAATGCTGTATGCTTATAAAGGCAATTTCATTTTCAAAGGAGATATAATCAGTCTGTATCATTTTGGACACAAAGCGTGAAGAAGAAAACATCTTCAGTTCCGCCTCAGCCTAAAAGCACTGTGTAATTTGGCACCTTTTGAGTTGACCCGAGAGTTTGGAAATTGAGAGCCCCCTAATTTTATGCTCGTGTGTAAAATATTAAGGATGCTGCCGAAGGTCCGAAATTCTCAGAAACTATGGATTTGTGTTGAGTTCATGAAAAGGGACAGAATGCCATTCATTTTTTTTTCTGATTTTGATCATTAATGAAAGTGTCTTGTTGAGTTACTTTAAAGACCTTTAAAGCAAGCACAGCTTTTGTGTGCTTGCTTTTTTTCAATACCTGTTGAAACAGGAAATTGGCAATGGCTGAATTGCAGGGATCATCTGTTGTTTTGAAACAGTCAGCGTCATGTGCTTTCTAGAGGAAAAAGCAGGTCGTGTCTCTATCAAAAAAGTAGTTGGTTCCTTTAACTGAAAGACAAGACTGGAAAGTCCAGCTTAAGCTAGTAGTTGTGTTTTGGAATATGATAGCTGGCTAATGAACAGCTTAGACCAGCTATAGTACCAAACAAACAAACAAACAACAACAAAAAACAAAACAAAACGGATACCTGGATTTTCCATCATGGGCCTCCCTATTGAGTATCAATATTAACACTGTGGCAATAATCATTTTTAGTATAATTAATTTATTGGCTGATATCCTATAAATAGCTGATAAATTAAATGCTAAATCATTTTATCACATAATCAAACATTGTGATGTACAGTATGCAAAGTGGATATTCATTTTGATATTTGCTAAATATTACATTTAACAGTGTTAGTAAATGTCAAAATAGGAGAAATTAACATGTACAATTAAATATCCAATTTCCTTACAGATAACCAGTACTGTCTGTGCTTAGTAATTACAACTTGTAAACGGGGCATTTTCTGAGAGTTCTGACTTGTACCATGTGACTGCTGTACCACCTGACTGCTGCAGATTCATTTAGGCTTTGACAGTGTTACCATAGAAATGCATAATTATGAGTTTGAGGACGTGAACAGCTCCGGGCAGAATGCCACAAGTTGTCATCTTGAAATTACGGTAATTACGACATGGTGTGAATGCAGCAATTCTCACATTCATTCTTCTGTGAGAGGTCCATGTCCTCTCCTCTCTTTGGTTCCCATTACTCTCAACACAAGTGTCACTCCAGCCATATCATCACTCATTTTCCATCTTTAAGACTGTTATTTACTAGTTTCCTGTTTGGACTTGTAACCCCCCCTTTTCTTGGCTTTTAAGGGAACACTTACCCGCGCCCGCACCGAACTGAACCCCGACTATCTGGACCTTCGCTCTCGAGCCGAGCTGAACCCAGAGTACTGGACACCCTGCACTCCTCTAGTGAGTAACCCTTGTTCAGATTGTTTAGATGTCTGCTGCTGAAGCACCATTAGACAAATACACCTTTCACCCGCTTGTTTATATGTCTGCTTATTGGTTTCTTTAGTGACCTCTCTAACAATGGTCTCTTCACTGCTGCATCATTATAACTGAGCTAATTTTACATAAACACACATAACTCCCTCCCATTGCTCTCATTACCTGTGTATGTGCAGGGATTTTTGTCTTCTGGGGATCGGGACAGTTTACATGAAGCTTTTCTTGCCACTGGACCTAATTATGCTTGTTTTTTGGTTTTCCTTTTTTTAGAGCTGTTATTTGTGTGGAAAGAAATGGCATATACAAGCTTGAAGGTCCTAAATGTCTGTAGTGGCTTTTCAGAAAGGCATATAATGCTCTAAAACTGCTAATCGGAGGCAACGCTCTTGACCGGTTACGTCAGTCGATGCTTGTCATTTGCAAGTGTTTATCAGAGCAACATGTTCTGTTTTGAAAAGTATATTTTTATCTGGAAATGGAAATGCTAATTATTTGCTGTTTGGTCATGGTCAAAAGGGTTGCTCCCTATACATTCTTTCTTGACTTTGGGGACATTCAGATTACATGCCCGCTCGACTTTTATCCTTTTTCCTGGTGGATTTAATACTCTCATCTGAAAAGTGTGTGCTCAGATATAGTGAGAGAAACCAAACACATAAATCACCCACAACACCTTTCTTTTCATTCTACTGAGTGCTAAAGACATTACTTGTGCTCCAGTGCATGTGGATTTGTAGGTGCTTGAATGAGTTCACCAGATTCCACAAGGTCTATGAGGGTGCGACTTAGACCGACAGAAAATAAGAGGGTGGTGAATAGAGAGGTAGAATATTTGCAGTGGAGAAGGAAATAGAGGACGCTCAGAAGGAAAACATGACTGCAAGACAAGGTTAGAACATTCCCTCCTCGTTTCTACTATAGGGACCTTAAGACTCTCAACATGCCCACTTTATTGTCATCCACACCCCTTCAGCTCAATCCTATAAGGATGAATGGGCTGCATTGCATTCCTGATTAACATTTCACACTGTCTTTGCTCTGAATCTTCCATGTCTACTCCCACTTCCAACAGGACTGCAGGGAATATGGATACACTCTGCCTGTGGTTGGAATATTCTCCTGGGCAGTCGATAAGATGATGGAAATGACCCATATGCTTCCAGATGTCACCATGCATGAGAGTAGCTTGGTGTGCAGCCAATTGCAGTGGTTTTCCATTGGGATCTGTCCTCATCATTGAAGTGTGAATGGACACTTTGCCATATCATCTTAGGGTGGATTGTCCAATCACACTCAGTACTCTCTCATACAGAAAAAAACAAACAAACAAACAGATATCTCGTCTTGTAAATAAAATCAGAATTGATGTCGTTTCATTAAAGTTATAATTACTTTCAAGGTTACTTAAGCAAACATAAGCTAATGATCTTATTGACTTTTTTAAATAAATTATATATAAAGTATTTTTTTTTATTAAAAAAACTTAATTAACCTAATTTATTAAATACCATTGTACAATGCCATTATATAGCTTGCTTTGTTTGATTTTTTTTAAATAGTGTTAATAAATTTGAATAAATAATTTATATTTAAACTAATATTTTTATATTTTATAAACATTATTAAAACATGCACAAAAAATTAAAATGAAGGAATATTTGAGTTCTTAAGGCAACATAAATCATTATCCTTACTGATGTAAGTGTTTATAATTATGAGTAATTGTATTTATTAAAAGTATTACATACACATTCACATATAGCACAATACATCCATTCGTCCAAAAGCGGTCAAGTGTGTAAATGTGTAATGATTGGTCTGTGGTGCAGCATATGTAACATGCTAGATGCTAACAGTTCTGATTTGGTGTTTAGTGTGCAGTATTGACCATTTATCAGAGTGGACCTGATAATGAGAACCACTGCTTAAGGGAAGAGACTGTTCTTGTGCCTGGTTGATTTTGTTCTGAATCCCTTCTCTGAGCACAGTGTTTCAAACAGGTGATGACTAGAGTGTTAGGGATCACTAGCTATAGTTTCTGATTGCTTTCTGGACCTCAATTTGAAAAAGTTAAGGAGAGAGAACTTACTACATTCTGGTTCTTTCCACTGAATGGATGGTGTGCTGAAGTTGGATTTTTTTCTGTGCAGTGAGCGGCCTGTACCAGATTGTTATGGGTGAAGTGAGGGTGGACTGAATTGTGGTGTAGAACTACTACATTGAGGTTAGTTCAGTTTACCTCCCATTCAAGGTAGTCGTTTGGTTTTAAATCTTATTGTCGGATTCCAGATTGGTGGGTTGTTGTGACAAGAAATAAAGCTCCATTTGACCCCAGATGTGAACTGTCCTGTCCAAGTTGAAGAACCTAATGGGATAAAGCAGGGACTCTTGAGTTGTTTCAAAGTAGGTCAGAACAAGTTGCTCAATTGTCGATGGGACCACCAAATGGTCATGACTTCGTAGTCATTAAAGTTTCTTACTGCCCCTGGGGAGTAAAATAATAGCTGATCTTTTAAAGCAGGCTGAAGCAGGTCCAGCAGGTGGCAAAGAAAGTCAGGAAAACCTGTAGTTGGTCAGCATTATGCTTTAAGGACTGCCATCTTCTTTCCTCTGGAGAATTGGGGTCTGGTGGCCTCCCTTTTGTTCTTGAAGTTCTCTTGGTTATATGCACAGATGCACCGAGACACAGTTTGTTAATTTTCTTCATGCACTAAATGTATTTTGTCTTTTACAAGCCAGTTTGATAAATGGCTTTGTAAACCAGCCTGAATCTTACTCTGTTGAATTGCTAATGGGATTAGAGCTGTATTATGAAAAAGGTTGTTTTTGGAGAACATATTGCTTGTTGTCTGGAGGTCAGAGCGAATGTGCAGTATATCTTGTTCCTTCCTCTGTTGTCTCTCAAAGGTCAGCACTGTGATTAACCTCAGGTCAATTACACCCAATATGCTGCACACACAATCCGTTTGAATGCATTAGTTTGGGGATAAGTGCATGAGGCAACCAGTCTTACTTGATCGGAGGTGATCCTTCAGTTCCAACTGCAGCTCTGTTAATATGTTGTGTATCTCGCCAACTGTCAGTTATTGCTCCCCTGAGCCTTTAGAACAATATTACGACTGATATTAGTTATTGAAATGAGCTGTTACTAACGCAAAACCAATTGAGTTCATAATGGAGTTCATCCCTCTATATTGCTCTGCAAATAGTTGCCGTCTTCTCACCTCAGGACCGTGGAAGGAGGGGAGGAAGTCAAGTGCACACTTCAGAGCGTGTCAATAAATGCCTTACACAGTCTTTGAAAATAAGCCGACCTCTCATTACAGAAAACATGGCTAGGGCATGTATATGTTCACTAGCGATGGACAGATCAGATAGATTCATTGCGTCGCTGTTAAATAAGTGGCTGCCACAGAGACTTGTCATTGGGTATCTGCCATGAAGAGCTCCAGGTGCATGTACTCATGGTCCATGGGCAGAGAGGAATCATGGAATTGATTATGAAGTCATTCCAGGTTTGTACTACCGCTGTAGCTGCTGTTTTCCTCTGACATGTCCTGGAATATTCATGAAGTGGCACTAGGGTATGTCTAAGGAGACCTGTCAGCAGGGAAGAGAAACATTTCTGAGCTTGTAGGAACATACTTGAGAAGGAAAAATGGCGACTTTGAATTGCTTTTTCATGTATTTGCACGCATTATTGATTTATTGACCTTCTGTCAGGACAAGGTGGTTTGAAGACAGACTAGGGCCAATTTATTCATTCCGGTGAGAGGGAAATGAGCTTAGCTCTACCGCGCTGACCGAACTGAGCGATGACTGGGCTTTACGGTTGGCGGTGATTAGCAGGAATGAGCTCTCTCAATACTGTGAGAGTCTTGCTCATTAGATGATATGCAGTATGTTGAATCTTAGCATCCTGCTATGCAGTTTAGTAATGAGAAACTGAAAAATATTAAAAGTTACAGACAACATTGTATTCCTTTCGAATCAAGGATGTAACCGGGACTGAGGGGAGCAGATGGAAACCTTTAAGAACTGGTCATTGATTAAACTTCAAATGTCCTCTTCAGTGTTCATAGCAGTGTTGTTATGGCCCAGCTACAAATGTTTTTCTCTCTAAAGTGCCTCTTAGAAGCTGAATGTGTTCCTCATGCCGTACTTTGTAGAAAGATTACGTCTAAGCGTTTTAGAAAGGTGGTCAATACTCTCTTCATAGTGAAGGTGTATTTACTGTAAGACCTTTGTAAGGAAAGAGAGACCTCATGAATTATGCATATGTATAGAGCTCCCATTTCTGTTCTGAGATATGGGATAGGAAATGGATCCCTTTCTTAAGTAAAGAGTAGGGATACTCCTGGGGCAAGGAACTCTACCCTTACATTAGCTGGGCTGTCAGCATTGACTCGGATTGAGTGCTGGAAGCTCCACTACTCCTTATTCATAGTTCACCCAAATGTTTCTCTTTTTAAAAAAGACTAATACAGACTACTGCCACCTGCTGGTATGGAGAGTTGTTTCCTCACACTGATGCAGAGCATACATGCTAGTGATTTGTTTCTGTAGTCTTTGTGGTGTATTTAAAGCATGAATATTTGGGTCAGACGCAGATGACGTGAGGTGGCACCACAGTCAACTTTTGTTGCCACTAGTCCCTTGGCGTCAGTTTGGTGTGTCTGGGCTTTTAAATGGGAGAACGAATGTCATATGGGTTTATAATGACATATGGGTGAGTAAATGATCGAATCTACATTTTTGGGTGAAAAACAGTATTCGTTCAAAAAAAAAAAAAAAAAAAAACCTTTATTTGAACATTTCACATTGCTTTCAGCGACATGTTTTAAGACACAGATCATCTTGCTGGAACTAATACCATTTTTGTGATGTAGTGGAGTCTTGTTTGAAATCAAGTTTTGCCATTATTAAGTTGCAGAAACTGTTTGTACAGCCTCCAACCTTGTTTGAGGTCATTTTCTTATTGTATCCCTCTCTTTCTTAAGGTTCCATTTCTGTTTCTGTCTTACTTTCTCACCTGTGTTCTCCCTCTCTCTCTCTGTCTCTCTCTTCAACTTGCTCCCTCTATATTATTAAGAGCGGAGCTGGTGACTTGAGATAAGTGGTCACTCCTAGAGGCGTATACAGGTGAGGGCACTCTTTTATTTGGTCAAGATGGATGGTTTGTAACATTTCCCTGAAAGTAGCAGTCAGCATTGCAGTGCTGCCACTCTTTAAAATGATTTTTGTCTGATAAGAGCTCCTGTATTAGTACACAAGGCTGGGTCCAATGTTGGTGCCCTTGTAGTGCTTCAAAATATCTCAGTCACTTCATTCATCACAGTCCTTATAGTTCAGCAGCATAAAAAACCACTGACTTTTACCTCCCCAGTCCAATGACGACCTATTTTTTTGTGGTTCTGTTTTTTTTTTTTTTTTTTTTCAGATAATAAAACTTAAATTATAGAATCTCTGTGACTGTGAGAGGGCCATGTGCTTTAAGAATCAATGTCAGGTTGATAAGAGCATGTAGAGGAAATGTCATTTTCTGCCCCAGTTTGGTGGTTATGAAGGACAAGGTTTGCAGTTTGTGACAGTCTCTGTTGCTCAGTTGTTCCAGCAGAAGATGTTTCTCCTGTTTTGTACATTCAGTTGTCATGTGTCACATGTTTCCTGGTCTTTGATGATGTCATAATACATCATTTACACAAACCTGTCAGCTCTTCACGTTTGTTGTATACCTCAGTCTTTCAATCGATGTCACGTCACGCTTTTAGACATCACCCGAAGTCTATTTTTACAGAGATGGGATGACGCATATGGGTAGAACTAGTTGTACAAGCAGGTTTTTGTATGGAGTCTCCCTGAATGGATGTTGGCAGAACCACAGGCGCTACACAGAAGCTAATAAAAGACAAACTCACGGATACTTTGACACTCTTGAAGTTTTAGCTGTCACTCCATGTATAGCACTTACAGTTTCACACTGCCATTTACAAGTAAATTTAACCAAGCTATTGCTTCGGTGAAATTTTTAGTAGGTTTAGCGTTGGCTGGCGCACTACACAAGCTCAATGACATGCATCATTGTGTTCTGAAATGTACCTGAGCGCTTGCAATGCATTTGCTTACTTGTGTACAATGTTTCTAACGTAAAGCCCTATTTGAACTGTCTGGAAATTTTAGATATGACTTTTACTGTTTGCCACCTAGTGGCAGTCAATTCGTCAGTGTATTTACAAAAGTTGATCAAGGGTTTAACCCTTTGTGAGTAGTAGGGGTGTGTATTCATGTGTGATTTAGATGAGTGTCTGTTTAGGGCCTGATGGACCAGCTGTGGTATCTGGCTGTCAGTTTTATGCAGATGAAGAGTTCAGATACTAATTATCTAAATAATTAGCTTGTCCCATAGGAAAGTAAGTTTGTTCTACTTCAGGCAATCCTGTCTCTTTGGTCTCCGCTGTCTGCACGGCATCTGTCCTAATGGCACAGTTCCATATATCTAAAAAAAAAAAGAGATACCATTTGTTATCTTGCTTGATTATTAATCTAATAAATAGGCAGTAGACACCGAAACACACGTCCTGGCAAAAAAAAAAAAAAAATCAGATGTGTTTTTTTTAAAGGTGAAGTTCTCTGCCTCTACTGGCACCAAACAGAATTGCAAAAATAATGTTTTCATGCAGGTTTCCCAAACACTTGTTTGCAATTGGTCAGACAAAAAACTCAATTGGCCACTCCAAACTCACAGCACAAGAAAGAAATGTAGGATGGGATATATATATATATGAGAGAGAGAGCGATAGGAATTGATTGCATTGTAAAAAGTGGTCTCTATATGCTAAAAACAATAAAGGTGCTCACCATCAGTCAAAAAGGGGAAAAAAAAAAAAACGATTTATAGGCGAAGCAATTTATTACATTTTGATGGATTTTGAAGACTTTTTTTAGACTTTCTTTAGAATAATATGCACTGGTGAATCATTCATTGTAAGACCAATAACATGTCTTCGGAATGTAAAAAGGATCAATTTCAGAAGTGTCTGGAATCAAATAGTTCTTTATAGGGAAAAAAATATTAAAAAAAGAAAGAAAACAAACAGATACAGGGCACTTATCTCTGCCTATGACGGATGACTATCTAGCAACAGTCAGCATTGATGCTTTAACGAATCCAGTCGATCGGAGATGGTTGGCTGTGGTGCTGCTCTTTGACGGGCCACCATATTGCCCAGTTGATGCTGATGATCTCTTATCAATAAAAGAGTTAACTGTGACTTATCTCTTTGTGGTTTTCACCAGTATTTTCTGACACATTGCCACTATTTTAAATAAAGAGAACACCACTGAGGCTCTGATGGAGGATTACAGAGCTTAAAACAGGCCACAGATGTAAAGGATCCACATTTGGCCTTTATACAGACTGGGCTGTCAATACCCCTTAACCTCAGAGATCTGCTGCTTTCATGCCAGGATGGCCCATATATAAAGTGGTTTAGGCAGATAGTCCTTCAGAATGCCCCATTTTCACTCTCTTGCTCTGTCTTTCTTTTGCACACATACACAGTTTTGGCCTTTTGAGATTTGGGGCACTGCTTTCCAAATTGACTTTTATCAAACTGTCTCAGGGAAGTAGGCTTTGTGGGTGGGCGGCACTCTATTGTTCTCCTGCATGTAGTAAAGAATGAAAGAGGAGCTGTTCAATATATTTTCTTCTATCGTCAAAACCCCTGCCAACTTAAGGGCAAGTCTGTTTCTTTCACCCCACCACAATCACATGTACACAAAGAATCGAACCAAAAGCGAACCAAAGATTTATTTATTTTTTTCCATAAAGAAAGGGCACTTGTTTTTAGGATATATTTGTTTGTTTATTTTTCAACATTTTTAAGCACAATTGCCCAATAATTCTCCCAAATTCTCTTCATAGTAATGCAAAAAAATACATATATATTTTTATGTGTAAAGTATTTATACGTCATGGTATTATTGGTCATATGAGAATAATGGTATTTACAAACAAACTCAAAAAATTACATTGTTAATGAGAATTTGAGAGGAAAGTATACTTTATGAAAATAATGTCACTACAAAAAAGCTTGAATTATTATTATTATTATTATTATTATTATACTTGTTTCTGTGGTTTTGATGTTGTGACCTGGACATTTATTTGTGAAGTACACACACACACACACACTGACATATGATATTGTTTTAAATCTGATTGTTTTGTGCAGAATTAGATATTGTGGATTAGAGGTCCTGACCCTTTCATTATACTAAGAGGGCCTTAAGATGAGATGGATCTATGAAAAACATACTGTGCTACTTTAAACCTCCTGCATGTCTGTCTCAGTATTATAAACCTGGAGTGTTTAATCGCTTGTCTCATGTAAAAGCATCTTTACTAATATCATCATAAGCTGTGTGGTGGCCTCAAAGTAAACAGCTGTGAGAAATATTACAAAAGCGGTTGGGTAGACATGGGCTGAAACTATGCTGAACATCTGAAGCTTTAAACTATATTGTTCCTTGATGAAATATGATGAAATGTGGAAAGATTTCATCTGCATAGCATGTTGCAATGCATTCTGGGATTGGCTCATCAGGAGAGAACGCATGGCATGTCATCTGATTTTGTCCAAAATGCTGCCTACTGTTAGGAACAGCCTTTGTCTTGAGAATGTGCATATGAATGCCTAAAAAGTAACTTAGGTTGGCAACTTGTTTAGTTTTGGAACCGATCTTCTTCCTGCCACGGAGACGTTGTTGTCTAGAATTATAATCTCCTACGAGCTTCTCATGGTTTACTGTAAAAGAAACCTCCTGTCATGAAATCAACCTCGCCTGTCATCAAGAAACACAGGTAGAGCTTCTGTTCTCTGACGTGTTCATTTTTGCAGGGACAGCGTGATCACCCCTCTCTAATATGTGTCCGCAGGGATGAAATCTGAAAGTTCCAGACTGGACTAATTGGCTTGGAGGCAGATATGCAGGGTAGCGCTGACAGCAGAGGTTTTTCTTTCATATTGAAGGGACTGGACCCCAGCAGCAAAGTTCCAGGAATGCTGTAGGCTATGATCTACCCACTGAGCCAACCTGGCAATTAGTCTACGAAGGTTATATATATTCTACAACAGGATAGCATCAGTGCTGAAAGCCCCCTAATGGACTTCCATCCTTAAAACACCTTCTTTTACAATTCAAATCTTAGTTTCTGTCGGTCTTCTTGCTGTTCTCTAATGAATGTTTTCTATATTGGGATGGGGGTTTAAGCTACTCTTTCAACAAAGTAGTTACTTACACAACATCTTAACTAGCTTCAATATAGCTACTTTTCATATACAAGTGAACATTATCTTGTTTAATATAATAAATTATGATTTGTAGGGCTGCCCCTGACAGTCCACTGTTAGTGGTTCATTTAAGCAATATAGTCAATTAGTCGGGGGAGAAACCATAATAATGAGCATTTAAAATATAAATTAAGCGCTCCAGCGTGCGCATAAAACTTGCCGCAGCGACACCGGCAAACATTGCATGAGTTTGTCCACGTTGTTGGGGAGACGGCACTTTGAGAAGGTGCGCTCTGATGCCGTCGTTGGTGTGGAAGTTAAGTTCCATGTCGTGCAGTAAGTGAGGTACTAATTTAGCTTAATTTAGCTTGTTTTCCACACAAACACTTGGATATGTGCCTAATATTATTGCACATTTATCTAGTTTAAAGTTAACGATAGAGCGAGTGGCCATTTGAAGTAGCTATACGTTAGGTTACTACTTACATGTTTTACATAAGTCATGTTTGAGGTCGCACTCATTGTATTTTCTACCCGGCACATTTGTGGCACATATGACTGATAAAACCAACAAACACTCACAGTTTACTCAATTTATATAAAATTCTATAAATGCATGCTTGCTATCTGTTGATCATAACAGAACTGACTTGTAAATCACTCTCGAAAAGAGTATCTAAATGATGTTAATGTAATTAATTGGATCAAAAACAAAGTAACAACCAGTATTATTTATCTAAAATGTTATTTTGCTACAGTACAATAAAGAACATATAATGTGTAGCACAGGGACATTTTGCGCATGCTGTTGAGTAATGACTCATGACTTGAATCGGATTTTTGAACTGTTTCATTGAAATGAACTGTCCTAATTAACTGATTTGCAAAAATGAATTTATCTTGAGAGAGAGAAACTTTTTTTTTTTCTTTTAGAAAGAAATTAATGCTCCTATTCATCAAGGTGATGAGAAGTAAAGAAATTTATAACCTTACAAAAATTTAAAAAATGTTCTTTTGAACTTTCTTCATCAAAGAATCCTTAAAAAAAAAAAAAAAAAAAAAAAAAATTCAGCTTTGCCATAACAGGAATAAATTGTAAAATGTATTAACATTGAAAAGAGATGTTTTTAAATTAATATTAGTAATAATAACATTTCACAATATTACTGGTTTTACTGTATTTTTTGATCAAATAAGCATAAGAGACTTCTTTCAAAATCCTAAAAAAATCTTACCAACCCCAAACTTTTGAACGGTATGTACACATGCCAGACAGATATATTTGGCAATTGCATCACATCCTGCTGATTTTCAGCATCACATTGTGAGTGTAATGTTTTTAGTATGCTTGAACAAGTTTAAAAAAAAAAAAAAAAGTGTCTCATGAATCATACATCCTATTCCATTCCATTGCATTTTGTCAAACTGTTTTTGAGTGCTTCCTGTGTGAACACCCACCAAGACTGAATGTACAATACTTTGGGACAAAAATAAACACCAATCTAGTGTTTTCTCATGTTTACACTGCTACTTGTTGGGGAAAAAAATTGGCTTGGTGGAAAATTGACACTATTTTAAAAACAGCTGTGCTGTAGTTAGTAGCTTCATTACATTTATTTAAATGCTCATAAAGAACAGAGGCAGATGAAAGACTCATTTATGGATTTTAGATACAGATACATCATGTTGTAATGGATCTGACACCAATTGCCATCTCATTGAACCTCATTGTCTCAGCAGGATGCTTAAAGAAAGTCATGAGAGAATTTGCTTCCATTCTGAATTCAGCACAGCTGTCTATACATTCGCTCCCATTGGCTTAAGCATGCTGTTTGCGTTTCTGTCTATTTCATCTACATGTAATGCCGTCAGAAACTAGTTCACACAAACACTTCCATCTGTGTCAAATTAGCATAGCAAAGCGTGACCATACAAAGCTATCTAAACAGTGTGTGACAGTTCTAAGTATGTGCACACAGCATGGAATCAAGAGGTTACACACTGTCTTTGCTCTCTCTTTCACACACGCGCTCTCTTTTTCTTTCATTTCTCATTCTATAAATTCCTCCATGCTTGACTACACTTTGCATAAGCATGTCCTCCCTGGGTTAGTTAGAAAATGTAACATGGCCATATTGTGTATATATATACTGTATGTATATGTGTATGAGTAAGAATAAATATAATATAAAAATAATCATTATTATCATTATATTTTACAGAAAACTGCAGGGTGCCCTGTTAACATGTAGGTGGCTACAACTATAAATCCTTCGAAAGATCTAAGGTTTTATTATGAAGTATTAAATTATGATGATAAAAATCTGTGACCGTAATTTCAGGAGATCTTATGAATCCACTGCGGTAAAATACAACAACAACAACAACAAACAAACTCCTGTACACTTCTCTACACTGGAGGAAAAACTGATTTGTATTATTTTTCCTCTTTTACACAGAATCGTGTTGTGAGCATTAGTGAGTACACACATATAATGTAATGTCTGTTTCATTCATACTCGTAGCCAGAGGGCGCCCTTGCTCAGAAAATTCACAAGTGAGACTCATAGAAATCATAAAACTTATAACATTCTAGGAAATCCCTTATATGGACAAAGGCATCCAGAGATTGCTGAAGCTAAATAACATGCAGATAGAGACGTTTTGACTGATGAAACATTGACAATAAACAGACGATTGTGACAATATATAGTTTATCTATGTTTTTCTAGACATCTCAGGCATTTTCATAAGAATAAAGTATATTTATAATGCATTGCTAATCGACATAGCCTTTATCACTGTGTAGAATACTATAAAATAATATCATTTCTGCCTGCAAAATTGTATCGTGGGCTATACTGTGGTAAATTTATTCATCGCACAGACAATTTTTTCTTTCTCTTTTTCTTTTTTCTCATGTGACATATACAGTGCTTAACAAATTTATTAGACCACCTGTCATAATAAAGAGAAAACACTTGAAAATGTTTTAGGAATCTGTCAAAAACTTGTTTAAAACTAAAAATTATATTGTCATTTATTAGGAAAATAACAAACTGAAACAACTAAATAGTCTTTATTCACACATAATAACAAATATATATATATATATATATATATATATATTATATTATTTTTTATTTTATATTGCCTCCTGTGGCCTTGATAACAGCTTGCATTCTTGCTGGCATTGTTTTTATGTACTTTTCCACAGTCTCTGTTCTTATCGACTTCCAAATAGTTTCTAGTTGTTGCCAAAGACTTGCTTTTGATGAAACTTTTGTGGGATCTATCTTTCAATTCATTAAATCCCAATAATTATAATTAATTATATAATTATATTTTAACATTAGAAACACTACTTTGAGCTTACACATACTGGTGTGGATTAACCATTACAGAAACATAAAAAGTGATTTTGGTAATCACCAATACTGTTAGTTTAGAGCAGCTGTGGCACAAACCTCACATTGGGTGGTGGTCTAATAAATTTGTTAAGCACTGTATGTCACACTGTACATCCTTGATCATGTGATATGTTAATCAGCTCATGGTTGTGGCATCTTAACAGATTATTCTGGCCCGTTTTTGCAGCTTAGTTTCAATAAATATGGGAACTGAGGCAGAAGCTTTGAGTTTTGAAGGCAACAGTATGTCTCCTTTGTAAAATCAAGGAAAACTTATTTCCTGTGACATGTCCCCTTTAAGAGGCTCGGCAGAACGCCGACTGAGGTCCTCATTAGCAAGTCTAACAAGGTCACAACTAGCCCTTTATTTGTTTCTTTTTCTGACATAATGCGCCAGTGTCCAAGTAGAACTGAGAAAATGAGATGCTGTTTACAATCTGTGGCATCATGGGATCTGTTCGCACCTAATAAGTGAGTCAAAAAGAATAATTGCTAGCCAGCCAGCTGCCATTATTGTCTATTAAGTGTATTGTGGTCAGCGGTATGGCGCATCTGAATGCTCCGCCGTATGTAATGAGCTATAATCCTGTCTGGCGTGACTAAAAACATCCACAGTTGGGCCTGCTCTGTTGCAGAAGTTCTCATGCTAATCAGAGCCAAATATTAAGGGTGAGGAGATTAGTCAAGGTGCAGGGTGCTTTTTAAATAAATAAATAGTGGCAAGAGAACAGAAGAAGGAGAATATCTGTCTTAGACAGCAAGAAACAGTACGAGAGAGAGGGTCTCGAGTGGTCAACCTCTGAAGACCCTGCACTCTTTGAAGGCCTCATTAGCTGGTGTTATCTGTGCATTGACACTACCCCGCATACCTGAGGGGCTACTGTGTGTAGCTTGCGTCTTGGCCCAGGCATACAAGGCTGTTCCGATGAAATAAGACTTTGATGTTGATTTTCCATTTGAAGAACTATCCATCAGGGATTTTATTTATTTCCAATTTCTCTTTTTTCCTTCTCTCTTTTTTTTTTTTTTTTAGCTCCTCAAGGCTATGGGCTTAGATGTAGGTGGTGAAGAAGAAGATCGCTCTTTGTTTTCTATTTATTTTGATATGATCTCCAGCTGAAACAATCAGAACCTCTGTGTGTTTTGTTAATAATTAAAGCGGCCAAATCAATCTCGGAAACCCCGAGCTAGATGTCGCTCTCAGAGAGAAGTAGATGAGAAACGATGGAGCCGTATTGGCGATGGTCTTGGAAGCCACAGCGATTTTTGAGTGGTTGAGTCAGTCCTCCAGTTAAACAGCAGCTTGCCCTGCTCTGCCGTAGCATTGCAGGCTGGAAGTCTCTTGCAGTAAACAGTATTGATCCAAAAAAAAAAAAAAAAAAAGGATTTGTGCTAGAAGTTCATTTCAGGTTGTTTTAGTGTTCTTCTAATCAGAATAAGAAACCTTATTTATGTAAAGGCAGCAAAGAAAGCACATAGTACATACATGTTTTATTAGTGCTCGGAAACTTTTGCCATTTCAAGCTCGATAAACACCCACTTACGTGTTATTTTAACTTTTTTTTAATGGCTTCAAGCCTTTTTGCCGCTGTCTTTTTTCAATTATAGCATTTCTCGCAACATCTGACTCTACATGAGGCGGAATTAACGAGAAGCGTATAAGTGTGTGTGCAAGAGCAACAAACTAACACGAGAGCAGCAGAAATGCAATCACATCATTGTGTCTCTATAATCTCCAAACAGTAGGACTAGAATTTATACCTCTGTTTTCTTCCCTGTATCCTCCTTTTTTTTAATGTTTTTAGGCAAACAGTTGGCACAAATGAAAATTTAGTAGCTTCTATTTTTGAAGAGGTTTACATTTATGCATTTGGCAGATGCATTTATCCAAAGCAACTTACAGTGCATTCAAGCTACAGATTTTACCAGCACATGCGATCCCTGGGATTCAAACCCATGACTTTGGCATTGCTAGTGTACAAGAGTAATTAGTTTGAATTTGTAGAACTGAAATGATATAAAATATTATATGACTCTTGAACTTAAAGGGTTAGCAATGCTCTGCAATGCATTCACTGCGCCAATTGCTGTCTATGGACGAGTCATATACCTCTTGGATTTTATCAAAAATATCTTAATTTGTGTTCCGAAGATAAACGAAGGTCTTATGGGTGTGGAATGACATGAGGGTGAGTAATTAATGACAGAATTTTCATTTTTGAGTGAACTAATCCTTTAAACATCCCATGAGATGGTTTTACAATCAGTTTTCTTTTATGTCGACGATACTTTCCTGTTGAAACAGAATTGGCTTGCAAATTTTTTGTTATAGTCTGGTAAAACCAACTTCCCAAAGATTAATACTATAAATACAGTTTACATTTTAGCAACCAGTTAAACGGTTAGTTCACCCAAAAATGAAATTAATGTCATTTATTACTCACCCTCATGTCGTTCTACACCCGTAAGACCTTCGTTCATCTTCGGAACACAAATTAAGATAATTAGGTGATAATAATAATTAGGTGTTAGTGCAACCGAGTACACTAGACGAATTATTGATTTTTACTTGCTGTCAGTGTTGTTTTAGAATCATGTACTATACAAGTGTTTATTCATGAATTTTTTTATATTTTGTTTTTATTTTAATTTTTGCGTGTTTTAGTAATTTTGTTGTACTTTTGTCGTTTTTTTTTATATTTAGCTTTTTTTACTTGGCTTAATTTTTGTCGTTTAAAGCCCTATTCGGATGGGATTAGTTTTACATGGGGAGGTGGGGTAAAGTAATTATTACAGAGCTTCTCAGTGATTTTAGTCCTGTCCGAATGTGCCATCTCAGTAATCATTACGGACAATATCAGTAAAGATTACAGCGACTTTTACCTTCTGTAAAAAGGTCCGGAAAAATTACCTCATGTAATACTAATCCCGTTTGAATAGACCGGCTGTAAATATGTACGGTAAAATTCCGTCATTTCCTGTTGAAAAGTAATTTTCCGCGCATTTTTCAAGCATGGAAGCACTTGAAGAAACATTCAGTTGTGTTGTAGGCGGTGGGACAAGTCCTCAAGTATTTTCCACATACCATTCAGAGCAAAAAGAAGATCGAAAGCACTTGTCAGAGGCACAAAACTAATTTTAGCTTTAGCTAAGTGCCTATTACCAACAGAATCCAATCAGAATTTAATTAATAAATCGTTTGACAGGACCTAACTGTTATATATAGTTTATATATTTAGATTATATGTGCTTGCGCACATGGTATCAGGAAGCAACGTATACCCACATGACGACAGGGAGGTGACAGCGGTGCGTAAATCGATTTACCCCTCCCACTTCTGCTAGTTTTACTGAGATGTCTTATCCCGTGCGAATTGGCTATTAATATTACAGACATCCTGAGGTAAAATTACATTACTCCACCTCCCCATGTAAAACTAATCCCGTCCGAATAGGGCTTTAGTTGATCAACTTAGACTTATTTCAGTAAATTGCCAAGGTAACATTTATTTAACATAAATTCATTTAAATTTTTAAGTTTTTCATCTATTATTTCTTATATTTTGATCCACTGTAGTACAGTTAACAAAAATGATCAAAAACGAAGAACTGAGATATAACTTAGTGGACAATTTCAGTCTATAGAGTATTTTATTGGCAGAAAATACACAATATTTTTAGGTTAGTTTTGCCATTAGAGAAAGAGTGTTAGACAGCCCCAAAGCTAACAGAAATGGTCTAAAGGCCATAAAACTCCAATTTTAATTTCCTAGTCTCTGGTTGGTTATGCAATCCTCCTCATCCTTTCATTTTTAAATGGCTGTGTCCATACAGAAGTGAAAATGGTTTCTAATTTAAGGCTGAAAACAATCATTCTTAGATTTGGCTTTGAAAGAAAACGAGCATTGAGATTTTGTGCACGAGTCTTTTTACAGTAGCCAATTTCCATGACAATGTGACTGCCATACGCAAAGCCATTGTTTTGGTTTACTCAAAACAATGACAGCAGGATATTGTTGAGATATGCAGATTTCTTCTGCTCCATTTGGGAATGCCCTCTTTGAAGTCCTCGCAGCCTTCTGAAGTGATTGTATGAGGAAACATCCCCTCCTCCGAGTATAGAGTGATGCCCATCTAACCTTGAACTTCCTGTGATGATTTGTCTGACCTGATTGTACCGTGATTAGATAAGGATTTAATCTGCCACACATATGCACACGCCGTCAAACAATCAAGAGTCTTGCGCAAACACACACATCCATCCCGCTTTCATCTCTCTCTCTTCGGCCCTCCATAACACCAGCCTTTCTCTCTGCTCTCCTCACCCCTCCTTCTTCTTCTCGCTTTTCCTCAGTTTTCCTCCAGACACGCTGGAAATACAATAACAACCCCGAGAGAGGCAGGAAGTAGCCAGCAGGAGAGGAAATGGATGATAGAAGAATATAATCCATCTAGTGCACTTAAAACTTCACACACACATACACACTTAGAAACACAAATACACAAAGCTATATCTCAAAAAACATGACATAGGTCACATTTCACCAAGTGTCAACTGGTACAAAAATAATAATAATATGAGATAAAATATATGAGATGTTTTATGGTCTGAAAAATGAAGTCTCTCCACCAGACATTTGGAGTTTAGCCACGGACAACTGTCTTACTAATCACTTCCGACTAATCCTCTGTATTTGAAAACACCCGCAC
The DNA here is from genome assembly GCA_039654765.1 of Mylopharyngodon piceus. Lineage (NCBI taxonomy): Eukaryota > Metazoa > Chordata > Actinopteri > Cypriniformes > Xenocyprididae > Mylopharyngodon > Mylopharyngodon piceus. The sequence goes on along the minus strand of CM077460.1, from coordinate 24,526,323 downwards.
ACAATGTTCTGAGAACTGTGTTCTACAGAAATCTGTCCTAATCAGAAACAAAAATACACATGCTTGGAAGCCTGATTAGCAGTGGCGTAACTTTGTTTTAAAAAGTGGGTGGGACAGGAATGTGTGTAGAGGGCATTTATTATTGTATTACAATAATAAATGCACAAAATGTATTGACATAGACCTCATGTTTAATATGATAGTTTCATCCTTACATCTACTATAATAGGATATATTGTTAGTCTCGAGAGTATTTACATCAGCCAATACATACGTGGATCTGCATGTATTACCAGATTGGCCTGATGGACTAGTGGCAGAAATTTTGTTTAGCATACCAGAGGTTCTGGGTTCTAATCCGCCCTCGTGTAATTTGTAATTTATTTAATTTTTTTCTCATTAAAACCAAAGATGTTCATCAGTGATTGTATATCAAGAGCAGGGACACGTATATGTGCATTTTGTTTTGTGATTTCACCGGAACGAATAGAGAGTCTGTCTCGCTCGTCCGTGTGAAGACTGTGCAGTGTGCACGAGCTCCAAGAGAACACTGTTGTGCCACTGATAACAGCGGCAACGAGCACTCAACATGATTTAAAAAACACATCCCATCACATCGCCTATTATTTAACACAAACAAACAAATTGCTAATCAACTAGAGATGTTTCTTTTGTATTAGAGATGTTTCCAAAAGTGGTGGGGACAATATCAACCCTGGCAAAAAAGTGGTGGGGACATGTCCCATCCGTCCCACCAGCAAATTACGCCTATGCTGATTAGTGACTTAGGGAGGTGTTACGATTGGCGATTCATTTCCATGTGTATTCAGACATTAATGTGCATCTGTGTTTGCGTAAAGGATCGGAGCTGATGTACTGTATTTGAACATTCATTCCACAATTGATGTTTTCCACCTGTTTTAAATAGCCGAATCTGTTTTAGTTGCTTATTTTCAGAAGAAAACTTTGTTTTTGTCTTCTGTCAAACCGACGCAGCCAGAGTCAGAGCAGAAGAGCTTCTCCGTTCATGATAGGCCTCAGAGCTGAGAAAGCCTCTCCAGTTGGAATTGTTCTATGTTAATTGCGTGTAAAAAAAAAAGAAAAAAAAAAAGAAAGAGAAAGTGTGATTGGTTTTTTTTTTTCTGTCTTTGGATGCCTGTTACTGTTCTGAAGACCCTCGTTTTGACAGGCATTATATAGATAAGAGAGCGAAAGCACAATGTAACATATGTCTCGGGCTCCATTGAAAACTGATGCAGAATATTTCATATTATCTTCTTATTACAATTTCCTCTGTCGTATCCAATATCCTAATTCTGCACACAATGAAAAATAATTAGTGACTAAACTTTTAGCAAAGCTATCACTGTTGCTCGTGTTGGAAAGACATGCATTATGGCTGTTAGATTAATATATTTCATGGGAAAAGAGATTATGAATGCACACTTTGTCTGCTTGTGCATGTCTCAGATGATTTTTTGCAAAACTGTAGCTCTTTTTAAATCTCAGTGAGCTGCCTTGACAGTATTTTAAGACATCAGAGATTCTCTCACAACAATATTCCAAAACATACGGTCTTGTAAGCCTTGTTTTGGCCAAATTCCAATGTATCCTTTGCTGAAAAGGCTATCTCAGTCCAGTCATGTTACTGTATACAATTTATGCATTTAAACAAAATATTCATTCTATAAATATAATTTTATTCAATGAACACTACCCTTGAAATGTTTGAAGTTTTAATAGCCTTTATGCTCTCCAATGCTGCAGTAAAAACAGTAATATTTTCAAATTAGTATTACCATTTAAAATAACTGTGATGGCAAAGTTTATTTTTAGGATTCTGATGAATAGAAAGTTCAAAAGAACAGCATTTATTTGAAATAGAAATCTTTTGCAACATTAAAAATGTCTTTATTGTCACTTCTGATCAACTGAATGCATATTTGCTGAATTAAAGGGTACCTGTTATGCCCCTTTTCACATGATGTAGTCTCTGGTGTCCCCAGAATTTGTCTGTGAAGTTTCAGCTCAAAATACCACACAGATCATTTATTATAGCTTGACAAATTTGCCCCTATTTGGGTGTGAGCAAAAACACGCCATTTTTGTGTGTCCCTTTAAATGCAAATGAGCTGCTGTTCCTGGCCCACTTTCCAAAAGAGGGCGGAGCTTTAACAGCTCACGCTTTGGTTGCTCAACAACAACAAAGCTGGAGAATCTCACGCTGCCAAAATGACGATTGTACATTGTTTAAACCGGAGTCGGACACTGATGGAGAGACCCAGGAAGAAGTTACAACTTTTAAAATGCATCTGGACGTTTCTGAATGGTTAGTGATAAATTATCAAATAAAAATTTATGTAGTTGCTGTGGATAAATTATAAATTTATGTAGCTGCTTGCGAAAAAAAATGGCGGCGCAGTGTGTGGAAACATGCAGATTAAGGGGCGGTAATATTATAATAAGATCCCCTTCCTGCGTCACTAGGGGAGCAAAATCTAATGGCGCTTTTCCACTGCGTGGTACGACTCGGCTCGGCACGCCTCGGCTCGGCTCGCTTTACTTTCTTTTTGCTTTTCCACTGCAGTTTAGTACCGCTTCAAAGTGGTTGGATTATAGACTGATATAGTTGCGCCACCTTTACTGCCGTGGAGCCACTCCTTGGCTACTAACAAGTCTGTGTCTTGTCTTCTGACCATGACACAGCCATTTCTTTTTCAAGTTGTGTGCGACGGTTGTTTAAAGCGTTTAAAAAAAAAGTCACGTGAACAAATGATACTGCGGTGGCTGTTACTGACTATTTAAATCTAGTGGGTTTGGTGTCTCGTGTTTAAAGTCCAATGACGCTGGTAGTGACGATTCTCTCTGACCAATCAGTGATCTGCAGTGTTTAAACGTCACATTTAGTATCGGTACGGCACGCTTGGAACCTCAACCGAGGTGGTACTATTTAAGCAAGCCATACCGTTCCATACTGAGCCGTCCCATGCAGTGGGAAAGCGCCAAAAAGTGAGCCGTACCAAGCCGTACCGAACTGTACCATGCAGTGGAAAAGCGCCATAAGTGGCTCATTTTTTCACATGCTTGCAGAGAAAGGCTTACCAAAACAAAGTGTAGGGGAATTTTACAGTTAAAGACCCAAAAGACCAGATATGATGAATAAAGACCTGGAGTCAGAGTTTAAAAAAATAATAAATTGAAGAAAATTTTACTGAAGAATAGTTTGCAGTTTCATCAGCAGAAGCCAGCTTCAAGTCTCACAAGGAGTTTGTAGGCCGCTCTGCGTACATTCACATTTCCAAAACAATTATACTCTAACAGAGTCAACTAACTATGTCATTACTTCAGGTTGAATGATTCTGATTGGCTAAGAAAAATAGACAAATTTGGTAATCTTCCACACATGGACAGATAGTCAGAAGCACATCTCCATTCGTCAGGATGCTGACGAGGGGACCCTGGATACTGGATGTCCTTTTGGGGTCATGACATGGCGTCAGCTGGTCTCAAGCAGAGTGCCAGTTGTCCACCAGTACAAAGGACCTGCGCAGCGCACATACACAGATACACATGATTCACAGATACACATGATTCACAGCTTCTTCAAGGTTGAAGTTGATCTGAGCTCTGCTCTGAGCAGGAAACTTTCCCAAAACATACTGATAACATGTTCTTTTCTCTCAGTGAGAGGTACAGACAATATTCAAAATTATTTTCTAGTGTTTGAAAAGGAAAATAAATGCTTTAACATACGTTGAAGAAGCCATTCAAATAATTTAACAGAAAGATAAATGTTGATTAATAAAGATATATATTGAAGCGGCAGTGGTTTCCAGAATCCACCCCCCCTTCAAAAGTTACTGGGTTGTCCTTTTTTAATGTTTTCTGGGTTGGTAGATGCACAGAGTATAGCACTTAAACATGGAAAAAGTCAGATTTTCATGATATGTCCCCTTTGAAGTATTAATTTATTAAACAAATCTTATTTAACCCAAACTTTTGAATGGTAGTGTAGATAAAAAAGTTATTTTTATCGTTTTTGTGTGTGTGTGCGCGTTATGCATTTTTATGCTTAGACTATTGAGGTGTTAGCTTAACATCCTAATGTCAAATCGCACTGAAATCATTGCTTGTTTTATTTCACTTTTAGAAGACAGCTAGGTTTTAGAACAGAGCTAATATAACGACATCTAGGATATCTACCCAATCTCCACCATAGTAATTAAACAGGTTTCCCAGCTCAACATGAAAGTTTTGAGCACTTCAGTACTTCAAAGACTGAATCAGATTTCTTCACAGCGCTGTAAATAAATAAATAAATAAAAGAAAAGACCACACAGTTTTAATCAATAGTGAAGCCGATGAAGTCAAGGTAACTTTCTTGGGAAATAATGAGGTATTATTTTTAAGCTATCACTTATTCTTGACGCGGTTTCCCAGCAGGGGTTAAATTAAAGACAGAAAAGAGTGCAGAAAAGAATGTTGATTTGTGTAATGAACGTATGTGGTGGAAAGTAATATCTGCACTTCGGGTTTTAAAATGCAAATTTGTCTTCCTCTCCTAATGGGGAAGAAATGATATACGCCACTAAAACCTACAATAACTACTGCACATAAAATACGGTTTTATAATCTTGCATAGTGCATTCTGGGCCATTTTGACCCTTGTCTTAGATGTTTAGTGGATTTATTTCATCCTGTTTTGTTTCATTTTGTTTTACCTAAGAAAGAAAGGCAACAAATCATATTAGATTCTTTGCTTTCTGATTTAGACTAATGCATGTGATCCCTAAACCAGGTTTGGATTTCATTTTACCAGATTAAATATTTCTTTTTGAGTAATGAGTTGTGATTCATTTGACCTTGAACGACTTCAAAAGCAGATCCTCTCTTCAAAAACAGACCCGTCGCCCCTATGATTCAATTGGACAATTGAACAAAACCCCTCTTCAGTGATTCCCTGTCAGAGTTACATGGTAGCCATCATAAAATGGCTCTCATGAAGGATCTGTTTTTATATATATATATATATTGTCATGATCTATTGTGGCCCCATCTGATTCCAATCAGGTAAATGGGACGATCATACAGAGAGAGGTTTCTCCCTTAATGACCCCAAGCTTTCAGCTGTATGATCAGGGGAGATGTTTAAAGGCTCTGAGTGTAGATAATATCAAAGGCTTCTAGGATGATCCAGGACACATTGTTACGAGGTTTCTAAATATTAATATTTCATCTGTTACGATCTCATTTGCGGTACTTAAGTTGATGTCTTTAGATTAGAGAGGGAGAGGCTGCACAGCTTTCCAGCAGAGGACGTTTGATCCTGAGAGAATAACAGCTGACCAAAAAAAACCCTGCATATGTTCATGTTAAGTGTAGCAGATCTTTTTGGATGCTTTTAGGTTGTGCCCTTACGAGCAGTGGCTTTTTTTATAGAGACATTGAGGACCCAGCTCTCCTCAGAAGCTTTATACTTATCAACTCCAAGAGAGCTCTTAGAGAAAAATCCTCTAACGTATATTTAGAGACGAGTGGCCACAAGAGGACTGAACTCCTCAAGATAAAGAAATTACAGTGACATTGCGGAGACATTTCTTTTGTATCCAACAGCGTTATTGTACATTAAAACCATGGCTGCCAGTTCAATGTGGCAATTTAGTGCAGAAGAAATAAATAAGAAAAAATGTAGGGTGTTTCTATCTGTCAGTTTTTGATGGGATGGAATTGGATCTGAATGCACGATTGCACTAAATTGTAAGAAAGGGTGGGGTTTAAGCAGACTAAATGATTGGAGAAGTCTTGATATTTCACCGAACAATCGAGTTGTGACAATCAAGGTCATTTTTTTTTTTAAAGTCAAAAGTAATAATAATCGAACAACAATTTTAAAAAGTAATTTTTTCATTATTATTTACAACAGCATCTCCATTTTCTTGGGTTTAAATAAAAGATTTTTTGTTATAAGTGACAATAAAAACAACTTTGTGCATCAAAACCACTCCTTTCCTGGTAAAAAAATTACCTTGATTTTCAAAAGTCAATGAATATGTCACAGCTGAATGTAACATTTTTGACAAGCCAAACATGTCAGTCTCTGAGTAACATGTAATTTATTTAAGCCATGAAAGAAACTTCATTCCATAAAATAAGTATAATACGCAAAAAGCATTTTGAATGTCTCCAGCACGTTTTATAGTTACCCAAAAATCAAATATAGTTCACCCCTCACGCACGTTATCACATCCGTCAATAATAAGGCTGGCTGTCGGTTGGAATATTATAACTAAAACACTGACATAACACACTCATGGGCATCAATCACTTCATGGAATACTTGCCGGGTAAGAAATAAATAATTATTACCATACGATCCATCTGTTTTCAAATCCACATCATTGGAATATCACTACATTGATGTCTGTCAAAAAATAACGTGCGCAATACACGGTAGTATTTATGAGAAGCAGAGGTCCAGGAAGTGCACGCATTAAGCCCAAAGTATACTTCAGCCGTCCGCGTTCGTGCACCGTCCGCATGACGTAATTTTTGTCATCCGGAGGGCTCGCGGACATCCGCACACCCCGTCTGCATGCAGCCCAAATTTCGAGACTGCACAGACGGTGCACGTGCAGCAGCGCATGCGCAAGCAGGACAGAAGAGTCCACTAGGTGGCAATACGCACAGTACTGAGCACAGTGTGCAGTTGTCGAAGAAGAGTGTGGAAAGAGCGATTCAAAAACAGTACGAGTAAACTTAGAAGCATATCCTTCTCCATCGTTTTTGATTCTTGTTCTCTTGGTGTATCTTCTGATCTATGTTGCAATGGTGGATAGACTATTTTTCTTCTCCGATCCTGCCCAGCGAATGTCCCGTTGATGACACGATGTCTGGCAGAGTATAGAAAAAAATTGTACTGCACGTGTCGAACTCGGTCATCCACGCGCATACGCGGTTGAGAATACTTTGAAAGATGCGTGAGACACGTCCAGGGGCGGAAAGTGAAGTATACCCTGGCCTTTACATGGGAAAACCCAGACTACTGGATGTTTGTCATCGCTTTCCAAAAAGAGGGTAAAAACGGTGGCCTGAGCGGCTTCAACATCCTGTCTGTCAGAGACGATAATGTACTTAACACACATAAATTTGTTGTATGCTCGCTGAAATTGAATCGGAATGATCAGGAAACTGAGTGAAATACTCAGAATACTCATGCTAAAGAGAATAAATGCCAATCCAATTGAAAAACTTCTCCGGGTTAGTGAACACCGTTCAACGTGTTGGTTTTGACAGACATTTTTTTATGTACAGACTACGCATTTTGATTCCGACATTCCTGATATTTTCAATAATGTTCTATTCTTGACATCTTTTTTTCATAATTTTGGCAATAGATGAATTGAGTAATCTTGAGATGAGTTTGATCACTATCTTCTCAGTTGTTTAAAAGATTCAGAAAATTATCAAAGTTTGATAAAATGTTGTTTAATTTTCCAATAAAAGATAATACATTTTTACATGATTTGTTACATTTAATTAACCCTAGGCAGCTTTTGACTCCTATACATGATGAATCCTCCACAATAAGATTTATAACATGCATTTACAAAATAGTTAGGATGACTTTTCCTTTCAAGTTGGATTTAATATTCTTCTGACATTTTATGGTGTCTTTCCTTTTAAAACTGCAATAATGGCCCCCTAGACTCCAATGTTTTCTGTTAGTTGTGCCAAGGGGTCATGGTTTGGTTGGTTAGAATGACCCCATCATCTCTTGCTGGTAGCTACACCATCTGGAAGCAAAACACATCTTTCTCCATTGGCGACAATTCAAAAGTAGCTGTGTATTTTGCAAAAAAACATATACATCCCTGATATTTCACAGTAGTATAGTTGATGTTTTACCAGTTCTCAGTTCTTTTCTTTTTTGTAGGGCTCTAAAAATATGAAATGGACTTATTTTCTTAGTTAACATGACTTTTTTACATCACCCTTGTGATTAATCGCATGGCATTTACAGCTCAGGTGAAAACTGAAGTTAATATGTATAAAAACAAGTGTATATGGGCAATTACTGGAACTAAACTGAAATCAATTGTGTGAAAATAAAAAAAAAAATTAATAAGAAAATGTTAAACTATAATAACATTGGTACCTGATTCATTCTCACTGGGAGCATAAATCTGGCTATTGATTCTGATGGAGAACAGAGCTTGATGTGACCGATGTGGCATCCATCTTGCTTATTAAAAGCCTGTTTGCGCTGGCATATTCTTTGACCTTTTATCAGGATGAGTGATTGCTGCCAGGCTAGTGTTAGCAGAACGTCCACTTCTGACCTTCCGACAGCTCGTCCTTTACCTTCTGAATTATTCCTGCCGTGTGCATGAGGGCTAAAGTCAAATGAGCGCTTAAGCTAATGGAAAAGAATGCTGACAGGAAGTTGATGTACTTAGGTGATTCTTCTTTGTGGATTCTTCCTGTTGAGGGAGGCGATGTTGACACCGGGGGTCATAAACCTCATAATGAGATTTATGGAGGAAACAGAGACGGTCTACCTCTCCCACAAGGGGTCCCCGTCTTTCTACCAGTTGTTGAAGGGAAAGAAGTAAACACTTGACCCAGCTGTGATGAGGGGCTTGTTTGGTAAGTCAATGACAGATAGGTTTTTTTGGAGAAAGTAGGACAGGAAGAGAAGAAAAATAATGTGTGTTTCAGTATTTGTGTTTGTACAAGAAACTGCAGGACACCAAGAAGACAATAACGGTTGTGTAACAAATTGTAGATACCTAAACCTACAGTGGTGAGCATTTTAAGGCATCATGGGTGCACTTCGGATGTAAAGGATGTTCCAGAAAGTAGGCAGCATAATTATAAATGCATTCTAATGGTCTCTGGAAAATTAAATCAGATACCGTAAAAGGATTAATATGGTAGCAGTAGGAAAAGTCCTGCCTGCAATTAAAAGAGCCAATCAATTTTTGGTAGCATTTGTTTACTCTAAAACATACATGTGCATTAGAACATGCATTGGAAGTCAATGGGGCTCATCAACTGTTTGGTTACCGACATTCATCAAATCATATCTTCTTCTGTGTTCAGCAGAAGTATGATATTCATACAGGTTTGGAACAACTTGAGGGTGAGTAAATGATGACAGAATTTTCATTTTTGGGTGAACTATCCCTTTAAGTGCTGGAAATCAATCACTTGTGAGGTGGAATCTTAGTTAGGCGGTTGATAGCAAGACAGCTCAATAGGTTTTGGAACATAACTAATGTATCAGTGTTTTGTAAAAGGGGTCGTGAAACGCAGGTAACACCTTCAGACTCAGAGAAACATCCTAGCATGTTTAGCACCTTCGTCCTTTAGCTTCAGTTCTCATAAACAGCAGCACTTTAGCTTTGCTTTGATTCTCCTACACGGGTCCTCTGAATGTGTTCACAGTTCATTTGTATTCCACGTCCGTGCCTTCGTGTGGATTGTAACCACCTCTAAGACAATTAATTGGACAATAAATGGCTTTTGTCGATGATTACCTACCGTATTATTCATTCATTTCAGTTCAGATCAAGCATGTAATAGTCCGAATACTTTCATCCACAAACACTATTGTTGCAGATAATGTTGCTTTGTCCCGGCTTCACCACCTAACGTGTAGCGAGCCGAAGTGTGGCTTTTGTCTCGCCCACTGACCGCGTGTAAATACATCCCATTAACTCGCGACTGACAGCTTTTCTTTGAGCTCGCAATTTCATGCTTGTGGCTCACCTCGGTCCTTTTGTATGCTTTAAAGTTTTTCACAGGTAGTTATACAGCTTGTGTTTGACTGAAGTCAAGGTGAAAGAGGGACAAGGTGAATAGATCTGCAATACTGGATAGGCTCTTTGGGTTTGTTGTCCCATGGTACTGACTTGCCCAGGGCTGTTGACACACAGGCCAAGAAAAATGAGGCCTCTGTGCATAATGACTCAAAGATTGGCTAAGCAACATGGTGACGTGTCAAGGGAAAGATATAAATGGTTGCACTAAGAACACATCCAGTATACCCAATTTTGTAGGAAACGCAGCCACACATTTGTCTTGCAGTAGGAGTTCTATCTTGTCTGAGACACAACGGTTAACTCACATGACTCTTTGTGGTGAATCATTTTAAATGATTTTATTGTGCTGTTTGCTTGCCCTGAATAAAATCAGTTTTCTGTAGTCAGCTGCTTCTGTCACTTTCATAACAGCTTGAATTCCAAAACTGGAAATTTCTTGAATTCCTTCTCTATAACTAATGACACGCAGCTCTCAATTGCAATGTCACATGCTTCAGTGTGTGTTACATATTCTTTGAATGTTAAGTTAGTTAAGTGAAGTATTAAATATTAAAGTATTTATTAAAACATGAAATCAAAATTGACCCTGTTTACTTTCAAAATGTGAATTTTTGGGCTTATAGCGGAGTGCTTAAAACCTCCTTAGTTGTTCTAAATTCACTGTAAACCATGGCATCACTGGGCTTAAAGGGTTAGTTCACCCAGAAATGAAAATTATGTCATTTATTACTCACCCTCATTTCGTTCCACACCCGTAAGACCTTCGTTCATCTTCGGAACACGAATTAAGATATTTTTGATGAAATCCGATGGCTCAGTGAGGCCTCTATTGCCAGCAATGTCACTGAACCTCTCAAGATCCAGAAAGGTACTAAAGACGTATTTAAAACAGTTCATGTGAGTACAGTGGTTCTACTTAAAAAGCGACGAGAATACTTTTTGTGTGCCAAAAAAACAAAATAACGACTTTTCAACAATATCTAGTGACTGCTGATTTCAAAATACTGCTTTGAAGCTTTATGAATCTTTTGTTTCGAATCAGTGGTTCAAATCACGTAAACGAAGCCTTGTTTACTGAAATCACGTGACTTTGGCTCTCCGAACCACTGATTCGAAACAAAAGATTCATAAAGCTTCGAAGCAGTTAGTTAGTCCATAAAAATATGTATTTTAATATTTATTTTATTCATAAAATAAACACAGCAACAAAACTGATGTAATGAGGTCACAGGTGTATGTTTGTAGAGTGATTTACATCGGCTTCGAACACTGTTCAGCCAATCAGAATCAAGGACTGGAACTGTCTGTTTTATAATGTTAATTTTAGGGTGTGTTCACACCTGGCAGGTTTGGTTCGATTAAAACAAACTCTGGTGCGATTGCTTTGTTTCTGCGGTTCATTTGAATAAGTATGAACGCTGCCATCCAAACCTTGGTGCGCACCAAACAAGCAGACCAAGAGTACTAAAAAAGTTGGTTTTGGTCCGCTTCAAAATGAACTATGCTGCGGTTTCGACTGAAATATGAAGGCAACATGGATCAAAGACATCTAAACGAACCCAAAACAGGATGTGATGTCATAAGATCCCTAAAAAGGACAGAATGCTCAAGCACACCTGGTTTTTCTCGTCATAGTTGGAATGTTGTCCATTACAGTTCGGTACAGGAGATGGAACTGTGTCTTCTTACAGCAGATCTTAGTTTGTGTGTCCAGCAGAGGAATTCCTGGCACTGTTTTGAAATCCTTTACA